>ML677352.1:21532221-21551937 GCA_007922305.1 Dermatemys mawii | reverse complement strand
GGCTACTCCAGACCAATCAAGACACCTGGGGCCAATTAAGAACCTTCTAGAAAGGAGTAGAAACAGCTAGCCTAATTGGGACACCTGAAGCCAATCAGGGACTGGCTGAATCCAGATAAAAACCTCCCAGTTAGTCAGGTGGGCTGTGGATGTCAGGAGCTGTGGAAGGAAGTTATGCTGTTGGTGAGACTGAGTGTTGGACAACATATCATACTGAAGGAAGGAGGCCCTGAGGTAAGGGTGAAGTGGAGTTTGAAGAAGCAGGGACTGCTGTGGGGAAGTAGCCCAGGGAATTGTATTGTGTTTTGTGCCTAAAAGGTCAGCCATCTTAGCTGATACTATTAGGTCCCTGGGCTGGAGTCCGGAGTAGAGGGCGGGCCCGGGCTCCCCCCTTTTCCATCTTCCATATTGGCCTGTGATGAAGGTAACTCACTAGGTGGTGACTCTTGCCAATTATACTGAGAAAGGGAGGTCACTCTGGGGCCTAGATGAGTTTCTGAGGCCCCTAAATCTGCCAGGAAGCGCAGGACCCACAAGGACAGACTTGGAGCTTTGTCACAGTATACACTCTGATATGCTGGTTTTCTAGTGAAAGTAATGGTTTATGAAGGTTCAACTTTCGAGTAAACAGTGTATACATTAATAATAAGGTGCTTTATGGCTGCCAATAAGGATCAAAAGAAAATCACTGATGACATACTTCTCTATTAAATTAATCAATCTATTAGAGATTGAAACTAGTAAGAAGATTTCCTGCACTAAATATTCAGGAGTGCTAAATACTGTTCTTGGCTGAATGCATTAGATAACTGAAAGGAATTGTTGTAACAATAGTTATTTAAATCTATAATTAGAGCATTGATTTAGGTAATTATTTATAGTGATATTGCAGTAATTCAGTGTTCTTTCCTGTCTTTATCAGACTTTAATGTATATCTAGTGCAAGGCCTACATTCATATATTTTGGGTGGTGCTGCTGCCGTCATTTCCTCTGCAGGTTTCATATAGACATACACATGCCACCTCACTGATGTTTAAAGGTGTTTCTTCTGATTGTTACGCACTTTTTTTAATCAGAATGAAAAATCTTGTATAGAAAGAATTAGAACAGTTGCGAAGAAGTAGTGATGTACAGAAACAAAGTTTCCATTGCAACTTAAAATGCTGTATTTTTAATTTAATTAATCAAATAAGGTGAGTGGTTGGTTGGAAGAGGAACATGACTGGAAAAATAGTGGTAGCTGGTAATTGGGGCTTGGAGAATAATTTCCTTGTCCATTATACAGTTTCTGAGATTTTGTGTATTTTTAATAATAATAATTAAATTATTAAATAATAAATTATATTAAATAATAAATTATAGAAAATGATATGCAAGGCAGTCTGCTCTAATACGAAGATGGTATGTCAGAGAACTTTTTTGCATTAGTAGCCAATGTAAGTTTAAATGTGCATTAAATACATTCAGGTAAACTAGTTAGGTAGTTGCAGTTTGTAATGTAGATGGATGCTTAACTGTGTCTTGAGACAAGGCTAAAGCCATGGGCCGGTCCACTCGCCATATACAAATACAGCTGTGTTGTACGCAGTTCCTTTGGTTTCATTTATTGTGTAGGTTGGACCTTTGATGCCAAAAGTTAGTGTTCCTGCTTTGACAAGTAAATGTGTAACAGCTCTAATGTAGCAGCTAACGTAGCAGCGCCTAATCAATATAGCATGAATTAAATTTGTATCACACGATTGTTTAGATCAGGTTTGTAATAGTTACAATTAAATCCATTTCATAGGCCTACAGAGAACAAATAAAAAGAGAGAGTGTACTGACTGCTACCAGCATCTTGAATAATCCAATAGTGAAGGCACGATATGAGCTGTATGTCAAGGTAAGATATGAATAGAAAAACGATACTGTCATCTCTGATCTTGTTTATGGTGTCACCCTGTTCCCTCTACATCCTCCATTGATGCTAATCTCAGTGCATGTTTGTCTCCTCTGCCTTCTTACAGACCACCCCAATCCATGCAATCCCCTCCCATCTTGATTCATTGAGCCACCTCTCTACCCTTTTTTAAGTACCTCACAAAAATTTTGTGATGCTAATAAGTCAGCTATTAATGTTTTTTAAAATCCTATTGTATTCACATTTTGGGGTGTCCTAGTTTGTCCAGTCTTGTCTCCTTTTAAGTTTTTAAGCAGAGACTCTTGCTGAGTTTGTAAATTAGATGCATTGTTGATGCTTTATTAGTAATTAACAGTATGTATGACACTGACTTTTGCAGAGGTTGCAGATTCTGTGACTTTGTATTAAAGCTGTACTAATCCTTTTGCCCACATAGCCTGCTTCATCAGTGACATAAATGCTAAGATTCCATTGCACATCTCATAACTGTCATACTAAATTGCTAATATGTCCTCAGGCCAGTTGATCATTACACTTCTTTTTGCTGCAGAAGAAAATGACTAGTCTGATATAGTTTATTCCAGTGTCCGAATAAATCAGCATTACCAATAGCAGTCTATGCCACCATAAACTTAGACTTGAAGTACCTTTGCAACCCTTGAGCAGTACATCTATCGGGATGCCTGTGAATGCAGTTCCATATATAAAATGCACAATTTTCTGGATCAACTAAATATACCCTACTTCGCTATTTAAGCTGTAGTGAGGGTAACTATAAGTAGATGTCACAGTAGCCATCGTTTTGTCCATACATACGTGTCAAAATAATACAGATTTTTCAGTCTGTACTGACGAGTGAAAATTACAAGATTGCAATCAATGTGCCAAATAGCTAGGATTTAAAATGTTAAATTATTCTCGTGTTGTGAGATTTAGCACAGATGCATCAGTTGAAGCCATGAGCTCCAGTCTCTAGATCCTTTAATTAAATTCTACAAATACACAGATTTTGGACTTTTAGTTCAGTATCCTTAGCAAAATGTTTCTAGCTTGCAAGCTAAGGTGCTGGGGGGGAGGGGGAAGAGATACATTTGTTTAGGTGACTTTAAAAGTGCATTTCTGTATTTTCAACTTGGAATTTCCTGATTTTCTTGCATTTACTTCTTAAAGCTAATTGTTTAAAGTGTATTTTCCTGAAGTTGCAGATGGTAAGATTGAACATATACAACAAAAGTAAATAAAAGTAAATAAAATAATTTTATAATACGTTACTTTGGGTTTGTAATTAATTATGTTATGGAATACTTACTGTCTTTGAAGTGTTCAAAGGGCTTTTAGTTAGCTCTGTTACAGTCCCTCTGGCCACAGATCAGCATATAATCCATATGTTGATGGTCATTTGATTTTCCCATCACCCTATGTTACGTAGGTTTTTAAAAGGCCTAATTCATTTATTTCCACCAATATTAAGGAACCATTTGCTACTTGGTATTTGAGCGTGGTTCTTATGTCTGATTGGACCCTCCATTTGAACTTTTGTCATGTTCTTTCTCTGTTTAAAGTGGTGTTTTTGGTAGCCATCACCTCAGCACACAACCTGAGCGAAATTTAGGTTTTGATGGCTGGCCCTCCATATGCTGTTTCATAAGGATAGAGTTACACTCAGGCTACAACCAAGATGTTTACCAAAAGTAGTTTTGGACTTTCATATAAAATCAGTTTCTTCCCTTACTGATATTTTTTCTTAAGCCTCATGACACTCTCCTGTGGAGACTAAACTCCACACACTTAGACGTTCTTAGGGATATGCCCTTTTATCTTTCCACAACAAAGACTTTTTGTAAATAATCTAGACTTTTTTTTTTTTATTTTGTAGCGTTGGTAATAAGTCTGAGGGACAAGCTGTATCCTCTCAGACTCTGTAAATAGGTTACAAACTGCATTAAAATTTCCTTTTTTTTTTTTTTTTTTTTTTTAATAAACTACCCGTTCCCCCTCAAGTTATGATACACTCTTCTAGGATCCAGTTGATATTCGTGGCTTCTTTCAGAGGAGTTCCTATTTCTGAAATTTGTGTAGAGCAGCTTCTTAGAGTTCTGTTCATACATTTACCAATCACTGCTTCATTGTGACAGGTTCTAGATCAGATGCCAAGTTAGGTAGGGCTGTTCTACAGTCATCATTTAGATAGGATTCTATCACCCACCTCTTTGAAGGATAACTGCTAGTTCTACAGTCGGATCCATGTGGATAAATGCCTGAAGAGAGTTACTTAAGGTACAGTAACTGGAGTTCTTCGAGATGTTTTTGTCTACATTGATCCCAGGACCCACCTGCCTTCCGCACTGATACAAAGTTCTTAGCTGGATTTCTGTATTAGTGAAAGAACTGACTGAAAGTTTGGGCTGCTTTATACCTTTCCTGTAAGAACCATCCGTGAAGGTACACAGGGTGTGTTCACAACCCCAGTGGATACTTGCATGCCTTAGGTGCATGTGTCTGCATTGGGATCCACGTGGAGAAAAGCATCTTGAACTCCAATTACGGTAACGTAAGTAACCTCTGTTTTCAGGCTGTGTGTGTGTATCCCAAAAGAGGGCATGCATCCAGATATAAGTGTTGTTTCTTTTAACCTTAGAAATATTGAGGTTATCAAGTTCCAGTCATGTCTGGTGGTGGTGTCCTCCTAAATCAACCTTGAATAACACTGTGGTGCTTGAAAAACATCTTTAAAAATAAACTCCAAACTTACATGGCTTTCTTTACATACCATAAGCAAAAAACCAGAAGCCCAATATTTTATTCCTTTTTAGATCACCTTTAAGTAATACTCTTGGAAAACTAGTTGTGCTTTAATTAGTAGTTTGTGCAAAACAGTTGTCTATATTTCATGTAATTCCATTGTTTTTACTGTTTACTTTTAATACATAGATCTTAAAGGTGTACAGCAAAACAAAGATGTTGTCTATTGAATGCCCCTAAACAGAGAGAGCAGTCAGGAGAAAATTAAGTTTTGACTAATCTAGTTAAAATAAACTTCTGTCTTTAAAATCTCCTTGCTACTTCCTGGTTCGCTAAGGATAGCCAAGAATGTAAATTCCAGATCAGATTATTTCAGTGACCATTAAAAGATTGATAATTCTGGGTTTAACTTGGTCTTAATTTTGCCTTACAGTTCACCTTTTTGAAATAGAATTGTCTTCTTGAGAATGAATAGACTGACTTAGTGTGAACAAGAGAAGGTAGAAGGAAACCATTTTTTTTCAAATTCACCCTTCAATCCAGAAGCAAAGCTGCTGGAGCTACATGAAGAATTGTTTCTTTGTGAAGTTTAATCATGCTGTGTTAGCTGTTGAGGCATTAATGCTGAAGTGGTACTGAGATTTTATCTGCATATCTAACACTTGGGTGCTTTCAGTCTGCAGCAGCTCAAACTGTTAAGTGCCAGTTCTGATTTCATTAGAGACAAATATTGAGATCATGATTTCTAACATCTAGAGATTTGTACTTCTGTTTCTCACTTTAGACTCATGTGGTGTCTGTTTTAAAATATAAAAATTAGATGTAGTCCATCACGAACAGCAAAAATCCATTTTTCGATCTCCATGTGTTGCCGCAGAAATAGTGTAACAAATTCTGGCATTATTTCAACAGTTTTTTCTCTTACGTGACTTGACAGTGCATGTTTCTGCTAAATAAAATTAAGGTTTCATTTTTAATGTCTTAAACTTTTCAAATACTTTGAAAACTAATTTCTCTTTTTTAGGGTGAAAATCCTTTTGAAATTACTGATCAGTCTCAGGATCAGCAGGCAGGGGAAGAAGAAGAGGAAGAGGAGGAGGAGGAAGAAGAAGAAGACGATGACGACAAGGCTGATGAGCCTGTTGAAGAGGAAGAAGAGGAAGAGGAGGAAGAAGAAACAGAAGAACAAACTGACTTCACGCTTGACCAAACTGAGGATAACTAAATGCATGAAAATGAAAAAATTCAAGTTGAAAACCAGCTTTTTATTTCTGTTCTAAAGTGGCTAAATATGTAAGACTTTGTAATAGTTTCACAGATGAGACTTGTGTAATATCCCCACCTTATGCATGCATGCCATTATGCAGAGAACTTGTTTATATAATTTCCATGTTTCCCATTTGTTTAAAATGACATTAAGATCATTTTAGTTGAGCTTTTATGGCAACCAAACTGTTAGATGATTAAAACATTTTGTGCTGTATATTTTTTTTGTCTGTCTTTTTCTTTTTTTGGTGTTGAAAATTGGCTATGTTATTAGTGTTTGTTCTAATCATTTGAGAAAGGTAGTTTGAGGGTAAATATTCCAAGTGCTGTGTGACATAATACATTATACAGCCTATAATATTTACCCCTTAGGGCTACAATACATAAATTTAAAAATTGTGCTGTGTGTGTGGCTATTCTTTGGACTGTATTGCACACTGTATAGTAGTTTACTTGTTATAAACATGCCTGGTAGCTTTTTGTGATAAAATGTACCAGTTTGTAGCAATAAAATGTTTTAGAAACATCGGCGTTCTTATTTTTAGTAGTTAAATACTAGCAAAAATTACTTTTTTTCGGTAGCTGTGGGGAAATGTCTTAAGTAAAAATTCAAATATAAATCCCACTAACCCAATTTGCAAACCTGTTATTCCATTTGCAGTTCAGTGATTGACATGGCACCCTTTGTTTGCTTCATTGTTTCAGTCCCCACCTTTCAATATGCATTCCATGCTTCCACCTGCTTTGTCTGTATACATGGAGTGTGTGTGCGCACACTGCATACAGTTCTGTCCATTTGGAGTGTGAAAGCCTTGTGCTAGCCAGCTGTGGAATATCTGTCCTTGTGGACCCTTTTGACATGCATTAACATTTAATATGCTTTGATCTAGTCCTCTTTTGAATGGATTAATCAAAACAAATTAACAAACTGTTAATTTGTAGCTATTTCACTGCCCTTTATATATTAGAGGGGGTTGAAAATAAAGGAGAAAGGGCTAGTATGAGGAGTGAGGAAACTAGTCAGAGCTAATTTATGTGATATAGACCAGGTTGGAGTTTCTAGACCACTGATACAATCTGGAGTGAAAAGGTGAGCAGGGGTTGGCTGAAAGAGAATTTTATTTCTTGCGAAATAGAAGGTAGGTGGTCTGTGAGACTAAAGCATATTCAAGATGTGATCATTGACACTGTGCTCCGTATTCTTTATGAAAATATGCTTATAATATGGATGACATAACATATACTTTATGCAAGAATGGATATTGTAAGGTATCATCGGAAAGGTTATGATTTACTGAATGTGATTATCAGATTTGTATGCATGTATCATTTCTGTGTCTAAAGTTAGGAATATGGACTATGTAACAATTACACCTGGGTATGTATTGGGAAGACACCCATCAGACAACAGGCCATCAATTTGATGGCACATCAGGAAGGAACAACAAAACCATGAAGATACTAATCTCTCCCTCCTGGGAGGGATCTGGGGACCTAACTGTAACACTACAAGGTTAGGTGGTTTTGTCACCTGATACTAAACATTATCTGGTACTACTTGTAATTTTGCGTTGAAAGGTAAGGGGTGTGTGTGTCTAGTTTGGGAAACAAAGGATGCCCGCCTTATGTAAATTTTATTTAAGGGTTGGGAGGAAGGGAAATGCGGGGACTCCTTTCCATAGCCTGTTCAAGAAGAAAGACTGCTAAAGACACCTGAAGGAAAGGCAAGAGGGGAGTCCAGCCTGAGATGGGTCCAGTCTGAAAAGAAATATAACGAGCTCTACACCATAAAAACTGCAACCTGCCTAAAATAATATTTAGGGTAAGAAATTATATTTTATAACCTGCTTCAGTATATTGAGCTTAAATTGCATATTTTGTTTTATTTGCTCAGTAATCTGCTTTGTGCTGACTTATATTCACTTAATTCACTTTTTGTAGTTAATAAACTTATTGTTTATAATATAACCCCGTTCGTACAATTCACAAAGGCGGGGTGGGGGCAGGGAGGGAGGAGAAGAGGCTGTGTATACCTTCCTCCACATTGAGGGAGGAAGCAGATTTCATAATGTACCTTTGGGTCTGCACTCCAAGGGAGGTGGACACCTGAATGTTGGGCCAAGTCCCTTAAGCTGAGCTTTCCCAGAACTGATCTGTGTCTGATTCCTTCTGCAGCTGGGAATGGCCCTGCCTGTGTGTGTTGGAGGTTTAATAGGTTGGCTCATCAAAACAGGTAAAAAGGATGTCCAGGATGGCATAGCAGGCGGGCTCAACGGTATCAGCACATCAAGTGACTTACTAAGGGGAGGGAACCCGTCACAGATACAGTCTCTGAATGCATGTATAACAGATATGTCTGAGCGGCGATTGGCCCAAACAGAGGGCAGTTTGAATTGAGGGGAAAATAAAGGCAGGTGGGCATGGCCATAATTGTTGTGCCAACCTGAATTGCAGGCCGCCTTTTCCAGAGCTGGACTTGGTCGAGAGTATCCATTTTATGAAAGTCCTATAGTGGAGTTAAGATGGAATGTGGTATTGGGTTCCAGTCAAGCCAGAGCATTCCTTCCCAAATCTCACTTGCTCGCCATGAGTGCCATCGTAGGCAATCTCAGAAGATTTCCTACCACTACAGCATGGAATTGCCTGAGATTACTCGGGCATATTGCTTCTTGCACCTATGTGGTACAGCATGCCAGGCTGCAGATCCATCCCCTTCAGGCTTGGTTAGGGTGTACAGGCCAAACCAGGACCATCCAGGCTGGTCACACTCACTCCTCAGGTCATTGAGTTCCTCTGGCTTGCCCTGCAAACAGTATGTGCGGGAATACCCTTTTCCGGACCCATTTGATATATTTGAAGGTATTGTACCTTCTAGGCTCACAGAATGAACTGGCTGATCACCTCATCAGGTCTTTTTATGGCCATGAGTGGTCTCTCTGCCCTGATGTCACGATCAATGTTTTCCAAAGACGGATTTCCCCCGATAGACCTATTCACGACACGGCACAACAGGAAGTGTCGGCAATTGTGCTCCTTCCTGATTCATAGTCTGAGCATGCTCATGGATGCATTTCTCCTTCCTTGGAAGGGGCACCTGCTGTATGCATTTCCACTTTTCCCACTCATCCACAAGGTTCTCCTCCAGGTCCGATGAGAAGAAGCATCAATAATCTTGATAACTCCAGCATGACCACCTCAGCAGCTAGACCTGTCAGTCTGCTTAGACACCTATAACTCAGCCCATAGTCCCAAGCTTGATCACAGAGGACCACGGTTGCATCTAGAATCCCAATCAAGAGTCTCTTCACCTCATGGCACGGAACTCCATGGCTAAACCTGTTACGGCTTGAATGCTCAGATTTGGGTTAGGGAGGTTCCCCTTGGCAGCAGAAAGCCATCCACTTGGGCCACTTATCTGGCTAAACGGAAGAGGTTTTCAATTTGGTCTTTGCTGAAGGGCACTCTTCGATTGCAGTCATTGATTCCCTTCACCATGGACTATTTACTTCACCTAAAACAGCAGGGCCTGATGGTATCATTGGTAAAGGTGCAACAGGCTGCTATTTTGACTTTCCATCCCAGCTCAGCTAGATGGTCAGTATTCGTTAACCCCATGGTTGGCTGCTTCCTCAAAGGCAAGTAAGGCAGCCACTTCTCCCATGGGATCTCAATTGGTGATCTCGAGGCTGATGGGCCCTCCCTTTGAGCCCCTAGCTACCCGCTCTCTCCTTTACCTTTCTCAGTGGCATTCCTAGTGACTATAAGGTCAGCGAGGAGGGTGATTGAGCTCAAGGTCTTGATTTCCAAGCCCCCTTACATTGGGTTTTATAAAGACAAGGTGCAGTTTTGGCCACACCCAGCTTTCCTCCCAAAGGTGGTCTCACGATATCACGCTAACCAGGACATTTTTCTTCCAGTGTTCTTCCCTAAGCCACATGCTAATAACCGGAAACGGATGCTCCATTCCCTAGACATCAGATGAGCACTAGCTTTGTACATTGAGGAGATAAAGCCGTTTTGGAAATCGACACAGCTCTTTATATTGCAATTACTGAGCAGATGAAGGGGCTCCTGGTGTCATCCCAAAAAAATCTCTTCATGGATCGTGGCATGTATTAGGGCGTGCTGTGACCCAGCAAAGATACCAGCCCCAATATTAATGGCATACTCCAAAAGAGCGCAAGCTTCATCTGCAGCGTTCCTGGCACAGGTTCCTATTCAAGACATCTGCAGGGCGATGATGTGGTCATCTAGTCACACCTTTTTGTTGCACTATGCCATTACACAGCAGGCTAGAGATGATGTGTTTGCCAGAACAGTGCTACAATCTGTGACTCGGTAAATTGTGATCCCTTCTCCTAGGGACTGCTTGGGAGTTACCTACTTGGAATCAACATGAGAAATCACTAGAAGAAAAAACAGTTACCTACCTTTCATAACTGGATTTTCGAGAAGCATTGCTCATGCCCATTCCAAGATCCACCTCCCCTCTGTCGGAGTATCCAGCAAGAAGGAACTGAAGACGTCGTGGGTTGTCAGGGAGTTATATACACCATCATTAAGGTGCAATTCCAGGGGGTACCTCAAGGGGAAAAACCTTACGGGGACTGTGCACACAGAGCGCACACTCCTACTTGTAGTGAATGTGAGCAACACATCTCTAAGAACAGCATTTCGAAAGGTAGGTAACCGCTTTTTAAGTGGGATCAACTGGCAATCAAGGAAGAATTTGGCCCCTAGTAAAAGCCTTCAACAATAATCTTTAGCAGTAGTGGTAGAAACTAAGAGGAACTGTAGCAACATGTCAAAACCCATTCCTCAGATAGTTGATGAGACAACTGAGGCAGTGTGCTGCTGATAGATTTCTATAAGCATCTTCTGCCATATGCATTGCACGTGTATTGTTGGCCTGGTTCAGAAAGGTCAAGAAGCTGCTCCAGTTATAGGGCAAGCATTCATAAGCCCTTCTAAA
The DNA here is from genome assembly GCA_007922305.1 of Dermatemys mawii. Taxonomy (NCBI): domain Eukaryota; kingdom Metazoa; phylum Chordata; order Testudines; family Dermatemydidae; genus Dermatemys; species Dermatemys mawii. The sequence goes on along the minus strand of ML677352.1, from coordinate 21,541,056 downwards.
CAAACTTCCAATATCTTTCTCCTTAGTGGCCACTGCCACTATAGACTCTAAGGATCTGTCTGCATCTTTGAACTTAGTGGCAATTAATGAAGTATCTGGGAGACAATTGGGGACAGCATATGGAAAATAACTACGAGGCACACTAAGAGGCAGCGTCAACCCATCGTCAGAAGCCTCAACTATGTCATTGCAGATGTAAAGAAGGAAAAGTGAGGTCTGTCACATGCCCTTCCATGAAAACCAGGATTCCTCTTTGTATCTGTTTCATCTGATTCAAACAAAAGGATCTTCCACTATCCATACGCAAAGTATGTTGGTAGGAACATCAGCAACAGAATGTGACTTCAGGCTCCCCTACTCCAGACGATGCAAATTGCTGGTATGATTACACACCTGCCCAAGAGTGCCAGTCTGAAATTGACTTACTTTACTTCTAGAGTCTCAACAAACATACACCCAGTGACTCTAGGGAGTTTAGGCTGGAGATGATGATACCACCTTAGAATATACCACACCTATCAGGAAGGCATGTATGCATTTCCTTATCAGAAGGCAACAGGAAACTCTTCAAATTTACTTTCATGTTCTCTGTCAAAGCTCAGCCATTTATAAATGTCCAGCTCACAGGAAGACCATTGAGTGTACCAGCCCCTTGGAGTCATTTCTAAATGACACATCTGAATTATCAACTATCAGGAGACACTATCCAAAGAACTGTGAGCACTTCTGAAACATGGCTTTGTCATCAGTTCCCAGAAGGACAATTGTACTGCTTCAAACAGTTCACATGGTGGGAATTAGATCAGTTGAGAGAGAGAAATAAATCAACTGAGTTTTGTCAAATTGGTCTAGCAAAAGTCAATCATCACTATGATGATATCCCAGAACCAAAAAGATCTAGGGACTCTTCTGGTGATGAGAGAAAGCTGCATCATGTACTACTTTGGACTACTGGCACATCAGGACATTTTAAAGGTTCATTCACAGCAAGTTGCTTGGGGAACAATACAGGCAAGACAAAGTTAGTTTACAGATGGACAGTTCTCTACCTTATTTGTGCTGGTGGTCATCCTGATTGCTCCTGGTGGGAGTCTTCAGAGGCTTCAGATACTGTTTTCAGAGAGACCCTATCACAATGCCTGCCTCAGTAAACAGGGAGAATATTCACAAACTGCTTAAAAAGAACAGCAGCATCGGCCTCTTGGAGGTAAGAGGCTGACATCTTGCAAAGAGATACAACCAGGGTCTGTAGAGGCGACCGTTTCTGTGTGATGCACCATAACAACCTACCTCACACTAGGCAAGGAGGCACAAAGGGAACCAAGCTACACCAGAACTTATGACTTCATTTCCTTTGTGCCTCCTTCCCTCAGCCAAAAGACAAAACACCCAGGAAAGTGCTCATCAAGCCTTTTGAGTCTTCCAGTTGACAGTATCCAAGATTGGCAAACTGGGTCGATCAGTTTGCATTAGAAACAACAGCAAGACAGATTTGCAGCTTTAGAGGGACAAGAGAAGCAGGCATGATGGATAAGATGTTGCAATGTGAATTAAGATAGTTTCTTTATTTTCTCCAATACTTTTCCGGTTTAAGGCAGTTTAAAAGATTGTGCTGGGAGTAGGAAAGAATTATTAGTTTAAATGTGACCGCATCCCCATGCACACACCTTGTCCAAGCAATCCAACTTCCCATTAGACACAAGCCTAAGAATCTGATCTCTCACAACTGAATAGCAAGAGACAACTGCCCTGAGTAGGTGGAGATACTTGAAGGACAAATGGTTCTCACTCCAATGTGTAGCTAGTCAATATTTCCTTTTGTCATTGATTGTATGGCCCCATGCTTTATTTACAGTTCACCATCAACACATTGTGCTAAATGCAGCATTGTTAATTTCCTAATAGGCTTTTCTATGGCACTCATAACTCATGTATCTGAGTGCTTCCCAAATATTCATGAACTTATTTTCACAACAGCACTGTCCCATGAGGTGTGAGCATTATCACCATTTTCAGATGAAGAGACTGAGCCACAGAATAAAGCCCAAAGTGTCAAGTGTCCCCTAATTTGGGGTTCCCAGCTTGAGATACCTGGAACCTGATTTTTCAAAGTACTTGCCGTTTTGATGGCATATGTTCAGAACAGTTCCCACTGACTCCAGTTGCAGGGGAGTGCTCAGCACTTCAACTGAGATCCTAGGGTCTGGTTCACAGAACACTCAAAAAATGAGGAACACAGTGACCACGCAGGAAAAGTTTGCTTTATGTGACTTGTGAAGCCTCACACAGGGACTCTGACAAAGATAGGCGTGGAAACCAGTTTTCCAAGGTAGCATTCAGCTCCCAGAACCATGAGACCACCCTGTCTTTTCCTGCAATCCCTTGCCTCATTCACTACATCCCTAACTTCTGGAACAAATGAAGCAAGAGCTCCTTGTGATGGGGATGTCCACCCCAGATAAGGCCTGAAAGGGTTAAGATGGCTAGATGAGCCAACAAACTGCCAAGATTGCACCTGGAGGAAGAGCCAGGGAATGGGGATTAATTAGATGAGGCTCAGCTGGACAGGAATATAAGGGGCTCTCTAAAGCCCAGGAGGAGCTGAGAGCAGCTGAGGCTTCATGGTTCAGTAATTTGCAGTCACTCCCTGGGAGATGGGAGGTCGGGGCTGCAAAGTAGGCAAATAGCCTACAGTTACTCCCTGTGCAGAGGGAGTGTGGGACTGGCAAAACCAGGGAAGTAGGGAGAGCAAGTAGGTAAGGAAAGGCTCAGCAACATTCAATTCTGCTTCAAATATCAGTCTATTCTTCCAACATTTTCTGGAAGCCAATATGTGAAAATCAGCTGAGCAAGCCTAGAAATTTTCTTATTACTGCATATTCTTTGTAAGTGACCCTAGCACATGAGTAACACAGCCTCTCTTCAGATAGGTTTGCTCCACCAAAATATAGTCATTGCACGCTTCAGTTAGAACTCTAGGGAAAACCTTTATCAGAAAAGATTCCATACTGGTCAGAAGCAGTGTCTTTCTTCTGCCTTCCCTTGCTCTAAGACAGGAAACCAGGCCATAGGTAAGTCCCTGTGTTCTCTGTAGTGAGCAAGGTCTAAAATCTGCAACAGCCTTTGAATTTTTGTGGCACGCTGGTGTAGCAGACTTGAAATTCTGCAGCAGATTCATTTAAATAAAAATGGAGATTTGTCATGAATTAAATATGAAAAAGAATGAATAATTTATAGTATACATAGTGATAAGGTAGCTCCTGTTTATTCTGATATTAAATTTGTTTTTAATTTTTTTGTCATTTTCAGTTTTCAGTGTTGTACGGGCTTTTATTCTGACCATGCATAATTACCTTGTAGAAGATGGAGAGGAAACTGGAGATTTTGGAAGCTGATTTGGGGACAGTCTGGGATTTTTTTATGTTGGGGTTGTAGGATAGCCACATTCAGTGAATGTTTCTCTTGAAACAGGAATGAAATAGTTAATATAAACATTTTAATTGTCATTAGGCTTGAGACGACAACTCACGGAGATTAAAGGGATTGTTCATACCTTTGACCGTTTGTTTCCGACTGTCTGCAGACTTGGGAAGACAATGTAGTGACAGTGTTGCTTTGCACTGCTGTTTTCAAGGTTACTTTCACAACCCTGTAGACTAAACTTTTTAAAATAAAAGCATAGCTTGGGTACTGGAGCACAGTTCTTTGGCAACAGGTAGATTCTATGACAGAAAAGGATTGGTGGGTTGTTGTTTTTTTGCTTAGCCATTGTTCGTCAGGGGAGTCAAGTGAACAGATATAAGAATTGTAATAAATTTCAGCCTTGAGTGCCTAAAATTCTAGGCATCGCGAGTCATACACAGTTATGTAAATAAAAGTAGTTCTATTTTTAGAGGAGCTGAGCACCTACAGCTCAAGAGTCAAGATGGTCCAATTTAAATAAGATTTGGAATGTTTTTAAATACAGTCAAGTGTATATAGAGCATGGAGTAAATGTCTTCATAAATAAATAATTAAAATAGATCAAATTGGTCTAATGCCTAAAACCAAAAAGCGTCTTATCTCCCATCTCACTCCTCTGTCCATTCAACTTAGCCCCGCAAAAAGCCTGAGCAAACTGATGAACTTCTGTAGTGGGACTTGCAGGTCAGGTCACCGGATTGGCTTGGTAGAAAAAGGAAAAAAATCATCCCACAGTCAAAGTCCTGTTCCTTGAGAACAGCCTGCCCCCAGTTCTTTTGGGTTTAAGCCAGAGGACTGTTTGCTTGGGTGCCTCAGCTGATCACAGTAACCATTCGAGGGGCTTTTACAGTATACAGCTACGCTAACAGTTTAGTTCACGGTCCACCAACATTAAGATTTTCATTGTACTGCAACATGATTTTTCATGCCAAGCATGTATGTGTCATTCTGGGGACTCTTCTTTGCAATGCCAGGAAAGAAAGATTTGTCCTCCTTGCGGGGAGGAGGCTCTTGGTCATGTAACTTCATACCCTTCTTTTTTTATTCATAGGCTTTCTGTGGTGCTAATCAAGACTGGAGAAACTTCAGAGGCAAAGTTAGGAGGATGGAGAATACAATGGCAGATAAAATTCAGGGTGAGTAAATGCAAGGTAATGTGTATTAGAATTAATACTTGTACAGCTTCTTGGGTTCTAAATGAACTAAAATAACTTAGGAAAAGATCTGGGCATCGCTATGGGCAGATAAATGAAAACATCTGCTCTATGTGCAAGGATGGCCAATAAAGTAAACAAGGTTATGATGCTTTAAGCAGTGAATGAAAAATTACACTGAAAATATGGTACCATCATGTATATAATGGTAAGCCCTCACATGGATTTGTAGGCCTGAGGCCACATCAATCTCCCCCACCCACCCAACTAGCTTTGTGTGAAACTCAGGGAGTTCATCACCAAAACTGAAAAAAGACTGTTCTGCTGCTGATAAAGCAACCCTCCCCCCTGCCACGCCCGACATCCCCTCCCTCAGGAATGTCCCTAATGAATTATAACCACCAAGGTTGTAAAGTAGCGACACCCAAGTGCTGGGAAATTAGGGAGGATACAGAAGAAGACTCAGTAAATGGTAAAATAAGCTCTACCCAGTGTTTTTAGGCTGACCATCTGCATGAACGGAGAAGGTCATAACTGAGTTACAATTTGGCAGGAAAGATAAAATGTAAAAAACTTGGGTAGGAAGGAGGACATAGGTGCCAGTGTGTAATTGGTTAAAATATTTGTTGTTTAGGAGTGTTGGACCATGTGATAGGTTTAGTAAATTTGAAGGAGGGAAGATTTGTTTTTCATTGACATTATAGGTAAAACTGTGCTCTTTGGGAACCATTTCCAGACTGCAGTTCAGCATCAAGCTGCTGGAACACTGACCCCTCTGCACGACCGAGACGTTCAGAGGCACCGCCGGGAACTCCAAGATGAGTGGATCCTGAGTGGCCATTGGGTGAAATTTGTCTGATAGTGAGAGTGGTGAACGTAAGAGATTTGCTTGGTATGCACATTCTGTGTATGTTGCTAATACAGAGATGTTTAGAGCACAACCATGTAAGGCTCTTTCACTGAGAAAAGGTTCCACAGACCTATAGAGCCCTAAGCGCCGAGGGAAAGGGAGGTACTTAAATTGACCAGGTTTCTTCCTGGGCCCCAAGGGTAAGGATAGGTGCCTTACACCTTTGGCCAGGGATATCAGTTGGCGGCTCCTCCGTGGAGCCGTGAGCACAGGCATGTACTTGGCCCAGTTCAGCCCTGTCCCCGACACCTGCAAAAGGGACAGTATGAGGGAGACCCTGGTGTACATAGACCTTGAGTGTGCCAGGCTGCAGCTCCTATCCTGGCTCCTCCTGGATGTCTTTTTACATTTTTGGCCACATTTCCCCCCCTTCCCCCACCTTCTTCTATGTGCACACCTTATCTGTGGCCCCACAAAGTTATGGGACCTCCTCGTCAATCTCCCCCTGGAGATGACCTAAGTGGCCATTTATAACACAAGGGAGAGGATGTAGGCTAGGGGGTTTTCTGTGACGGTGGGTCCTATTTCTGATCCTGCCTTTGCTCACGTATGCCGACAGAGCTTCTCTGGGTGGCATCTGCTGGCTCCCTCGACATCTTTGGAGAATGGTGGCCGCTGTCCAGGGGTTCTCTGCTTGTTATCCCCTACAGCTTTCCTACTTTTGACTCTTTGACCCTCACACTTGTTCCTGTTGTTTTTTCTGTTGTCCCACATAATTATATGAGTCCCGGGTCCTGTGCGTCCTCTCCACAGGCTGTGAGAGGGATCTTTAGCACATAAGACTACCCACTTTCTGGAGCCCCACATGAAGGAAATGGGTGAGGATGCCTAAGTTGATTGGTCACACCTTGAGCCCTTGGTAAGGTATAGGCAGGGTGCCCTAGATCTTAGCGGATAACAGATGACTCTAAATTCATAGATTCATAAATCCAGAAGGAACCACTCTGATTATCTAGTCTGACCTACATGACACAGGCTATAGAATTTCATTTAGTGATTCCTGTGTTCTGTTCCTGACTCAACCATAGGCTCCTAAGGATGTTGTGAAGTTAACTCAATGTTTATGAAGCGCATTAAAATCTTTGGAAGGAAAGCACTTTATAATTGCACATTATTAAGTTTTACAACAGAATTCACTATGGATAAAACGTAGTCCTCTCTTTGGCTGTAGATGCCCCTTTGGTTGTAGAAGTGACTTGATTCTGCTGCCTAAGGAGGGGAAAGGGATTGGATTTGAGGACGCATATCTTTCATGGTACCCTGGTCTATGCTAGCTCCTTGTGCGATACTGCATGGAGAGTGGGCCGGAGGAGGGCAGGGCTGGAGGTTCCTTCACTGCCCAGATCCTCTTACTCTTCCCTCCAAAGGCTTACTGTAGCTACTTGAATCACTAGGTTAGAGGAGCCTCCATGGCATGTGCAAGGATTCCCTCCTGGCACATCCATCAAGCGTGTGGTACTTCTGTGCCTGTGTGGAGCCCCATTGATTTCAGTGGGACTCTGCATGAGTGCAAGGGTTAGTTTGTGCTGATCAGATTGCAACACTGGATATTAGCCTTTACTAATGAAAAAACTGTGCAGCTGTTTATCAGGATCTCTATAGAGCATCCCCATACTGCATCTGACTGGCTGAATTCCAGACTGGTGTAACAAATCGTTGTCTTTTGTTTTTGAGCTGCTAATGTTAATGTAGGAATTCAATCCCTTAATGTGTATGTCCAGGTTTTTTGGTACCAGATTTATAAATTTTTTTGAATGAGGAACTTAATGCAGCTCATCAAATCCTAATGCCCCTTTATTGGGCTATTTTGTATAAGTGAAGTTAAATTAATATAAGAACAATCTTTTATGTGCAGTAATTTTAATTAAGCTATATTCTAACACTCTTTATTATTCTGAAGCTAAAAGCCTCAGTAGAATGTGCTGAGGTAACATGCAGCAACCCTAATGCTAGGGGTCTCAACCCACCCTCTACCAAAGGGTTAATGTGTTTCCATCACTGGGGATTTGAATTGCTTGTCAGTGCTGAGGTCACTGTCACTGTTAAATGACAGATGTCTTCCTGAAAATCCCTTGCATCTTTCCTTGTGATGTAAAGTTCAGTGACTGCAACAACAGGGTGTTGTTCTTTAATAACTGTTAAATTTATTCTTGGGAGATTTTACAAAAATGTCCTATTGCTTCTGGAGAGCTCCCTTGACACCAAACTCTGCATTTTCTTTTTGCATAATGCCTACAGATTTAGAGTCACTGTACTCCCTGTTGTATAGCTTCTGTATCCTTGGTTCAGTGCTGCTGAAATACTCGTAAATCTCCTTTCTTCTAGTGTCTTTGTGCAGCAGCTGGGGTATGACAATAAGGTCCCTGATCTATAATTCCAGACAGCCCCTGAGGGTGAACAGATTGACCAATCCTGAGCCTCTACGTCAGTTAAAGTAATGAAGCCTGGAGAACTCTGTATCCCCCAGAGGTAGTCATCTAATGCTTCCTATTTGTATTCTACATGAAACTCTTCTTCATGCTGGACTGTTGTTCACTCAGAGAATTGTCCAGTGTGCAAGGTATAAACTCCCACTAGAGATTGAATACATCTAAATTAAAGCATACCTAAAGTCTGACATAATGTAACTAAGTGAAAAGGAATGCACTAAGTCTAAACACCATTTAAGACTGCACACAGTGTTCACACTCTGTAGAATGATTAATACAATCAGTATCTGCATTTAAATATGGCATTAGTAAATTCAAAGAAAGTATCTCTCTGAAATTTCTAATGATAGGAATTTCTTTTTCTTGAATTTGATTCAAAAATACAAAATTTTCTGTTCAGACTAATTGAGCTGGTTTCAAAGTACTTATGTGAAATATCACCATGTACAGTATCAGAGGGGTAGCCGTGTTAGCCTGGGTCTGCAAAAGGGAAAGAGAGTCCTGTGGCACCTAATAGACTAAAAGATGTATTAGAGCATAAGCTTTCGTGGGTGAATACATCTGACGATGTGGTATGCATCTGATGAAGTGGATATTCACCCACAAAAGCTTATGCTCTAATACATCTGTTAGTCTATAAGGTGCCACAGGACTCTCTTTCGCTATCACCATGTAGTTTCTTATGGAATATGGTAAAGAGCACAGTTTGAAAAACTAGCTTTTATTTTATGTCTTGTGGAAATGTGATTATGTACATGTTTATTTCACAACACTCAAAAGCATGCCAAATGCTTTGGAGTGCAGATAGAAAAGCAAGGTTCCTGCCCCAAAGACTGTGCAATCATTGTAACCTCTAACTCAGGGGTCAGCAACGTTGGCA
>ML677352.1:21465179-21532211 GCA_007922305.1 Dermatemys mawii | reverse complement strand
AAGGGCGCTTACCCTGCGGTCCCACATGCCAACGTTGCTGACCCCTGCTCTAACTGTATTAATGCTCGTTGAGGGGGATGGGAGGATTGATGATGTGACTTTCATATCCGTATAATGTTTTTAAGAGTCTTGTGTATTTTAATTATACCACATTTTAAAAGGTTAGTAGAGACAAATGGACATATGTAGAGACTAATATTCAGCTTTTCATAAATGTTACTCATCTTCTGTAAACTTTAAGATGAAACACCATGAAAAGAGTGCTATATATTTTTAAATGTTAAAAATATAGCAATATTCTTATGTTATTAACCTGTAACTGCACTTGGCTCAACTATGCAGAGTTAGTGCTGATTCAGTTCTTGGAGTTTTGGGAGTCATGTTAATATTAGCTTAATTTTATTGCAAATGGCAAATTAAAAACAATTAAAAATGTTCAGTTTTAGGGATTTAACCTTTGCCCGAAAAAATACTGTAAAAATATTTTTAGTTAAATGAAGAGCAAAACATTTGTACAAGAAGAATGGCATGGGTGAAATCTTGGCTGCATTAAAGTCAATGGCAAAATGTCTACAGATTTCAGTGGGTTTGGGATTTCACCCTGTGTATTTCAAATACTTATAAAGTGCCTAGCAACTTTCACCACAAAAAGTAAGAATAGAATGACTGATACTTTAGGAATTCATTTATGCACATACTTGTAAGAAGGCTAATCCACAATTATAAAGGCATTATCAGATTCCTTCCTTAAAATTATTTACTACTTCATGTCATTTCCTTCTAGTGAGCTACATATTTTTAAAAATTTAGTTATTCGCTTTTACATTTTATACACTACTATGTATGAGACAGGTCCAGCTCTTCCTTAAAGTCACTGGGCAGCTTGGCTGTCAGAACAAGCAGGTACAGTTAAATCCAGGCTCCAGAGAACAAACAAAAGGAAATTCAAATAGGCATCTTTGGCTTGTATTTCAGTCTCCCACATTAAAGATGGCTATGTTCATAACCATCAGTCCGTCTTCTTTCACAAAGACGGAGCTGGCTCTAGGTTTTTTGCTGCCTCAAGCAAAAAAAATTTTGGCCACCTACCATTCTTTTTGGCTGGAATGCTGCCCTTGGAAATGTGCCCATAGGTGCCGACACTGGGGGTGCTCCAGGGCTGGAGCACCCAAGTGGAAAAATTGGTGAGTGATTTGCACCCACCAGCAGCTTCCTACCACCCCCCCAGCTCCTCTTTCCTCTGGCTCCTCCCATGAGCGTGCCGCCACTGCTCCACTTCTCCCTCCTCGCTCCCAGGCTTGCCATGAAACACCGATTTGCGTAGTAAGCCTGGGAGGGAGGGGAAGAAGTAGAGCAGTGGCGCGCTCAGGAGAGGAGGTGGAGCGGAGGTGAGTTGGGGCAGGGAGCGGTTCCTCTGCCCCCCACCCCGCAGCCCTCCCCATGCACCCTCCTGTCCCAGCTCATCTCTGCTCTGCCTCCTCCCCTGAGCGCACTGCCACTCCACTTCTCCCCCCTCCCTTCCAGGCTTGCTATGTGAAACAGCTGTTTTGCTCAGCAAGCCTGGGAGGGAGGGGGGAGGATGGGAAATGTGGTGCGCCTGAGGGAGGAAGCGGGGCCAGGGATTTGGGGAGGGGATTGAAATGGGGGTGGGGAAGGGGTAGAGTTGGGGTGGGGAGGTGTGAGCACCCACCGGTGGTGGGTAAAGTCAGCGTCTATGAATGTGCTGCCCCTGGGAATGTGCCGCTCCAAGCAAGTGCTTGCTTTGCTGGTCCTGCAGAGAGAGTTGAGGTGGGGAAGGAGAGGCAATCCAGTATAAAAGTTAGAAAAGGAATCCATGTCCCCTGCAGGCTGTGTTATTATTTTAACCAAAACATTATCTTGCTTACATTTAATTTGGAAAGTGCATAAATCCATTCCCAGGAAAATCGATACTGTACTGCAGGAAACTGAAACAATGTATAATATTGAATAAGAAAAAGGAGATAGTGAATCATAGAATTCAGTATGCTCTGAAAGAAAAGCAAGAGCTATATAGTTACTATCCTACAGTAATTGATATCATGAAGTTACTATCATAGTGCCACAAGTTACCTATTTTTAAACTTTTTAGTTTTGTTCACTGTGGGCTCTTCTGCAGAGCAGAAAACAACTGTTCTACTCTTTCTACTAGAAAAATAGTAACCTTTGTGCACTTGTGTAAGGAAAGAAGCAAGAAAGGTGGATAAAAATCAATAATTTTTGAAAATCAGATTTTTAAATTAAATACAGGTTTATTTTAAATATATTTACAAATAAATTTGAAATTGACAACCTATGTTAAAGCCTAAACACATTATTATCTATTAAAATCATTTAAATTAAACACAAAAATTAAATGCTACGTGTTTGCTACCAAGCTTTAAACAAAGTCAAACCACTGAAATAGTAGAAGTCACTGGCTAAGCACCTAGAACCAGAGTGTATTGATGCTGATTCTGCTTTAGATAGCAGTAGCCTCTTTCGCAAGTACAAAGAGAATATCTTTTTCACTTAAGTTTATTCAACTAGTTCAGTTCAATGACTAGTTCATGCAACGTTAAGAAACCATTTGGGAGATGGAAACTGGAAAGCTTGTTTTTGCTATACCAAACTATCAATTAAAACTAGGTGTAGAAGGATGAGCTCCACTAGTCCTAAAATCTTGAAGAACGCGGTGAACAGAGATAATCAATTTAATTACATAGCTGCAGATACTACTTCCTATGTTTAATTAATGAGTTTTAAATGTAAAACATGTTTTGATAAACTTTTAAACTTTTTTCTTTGTTTCCAGCATGTTTAAGGTAGTTTTATTTATAAAATAAATATATACATAAAATGCTGTTTTTGTGCATTTTTAATTGAATTTGAATTTCTGTCCAAATAGAGCTTGACAAAAATCACAAGTAAATAATCACTTAGTAAATAAGAGAGCATGATTCACTGTTTCTGAACTTAATACAAAATGTAAAAATTGAAACTCTCAATAAATGTATGTTAAGCTATATAATTGTTTAAAAATGTGTATAAGTACAGTGTATCCTGGTTACCAAAAAAAAGCATCACATTTTGTGTAAAGGCTATATTTAGTTGTAAATCAACATTTTAATAGTTATCAACCACTGAGAATCAATGTTTCTTTAGGAAAATGACTTAGAAGTACAAATGTAAGATGCAATTAAAATCAATTATTTAAATTAGGGTTTCCTGCTTGAAGGTTTAAATCATGATTAAAATCCATGTTTTAAATCACTTTGATTTAAATCAAATCCACCTTGGAAGAAAGAAACAGAAAATAAGAAATTACAGAAGGAAAGTAATCAGATATAAAGGAGTATTAAACTACCATAATCTGTTTGGGGTGGAGGAAGGAAGTAACATGTATACTATCTCATTAGGGTTTTGTTGGGTTTTTTTACATCAGATAGTCTAAAATGAGATGTTGACCTGGGATGGGAAAGCAACCAAGATACTTATTATTGGCTTTTTAAAGTCTTGGCTGATTGTAGTCATATTTTGTGCTTACCAAAACCCAGGGATTTTTTCAAACATTTTGTATAAAAGAATGGTAGACAAATAACAATTTCATGACAAGATACTACAGTTAAGTAATTATTATTTAAGCACCACTGCTGTGCTTGGTTTTGTGCAAGAAATGCAGAAACTCATGGACCCTGCCTGAAAGAACTTTCCAATGTAAAATAAAAAATCCTCAATCAGCAAAAAAATAAACATAACATCAGAATCTAATTAGTTGGTTCTTTATTCTGTTGTGCTCTTTAGAGGTTCTTTTTAGCACCAGATATGTGACTATTTGATGCAAGAATATTAGATCTGGTTGAAAAATACATAATTGTTTTTTTGCCAATAATATTAAACTGTTTCTATTTTGCAGGTTTTGAAATGTTCCAATTTTCAGCTGTTTTGTAAAAATTTCTGGAATATTTTTACCAGAGTTTGCAAACCAAACTTGAAATAATTTTAAAATGTTTGACATTTTTTCATTTACCAAAAACCTATTTTTAATAAGAAAATGTGGTTTACGATGAACAAATTTCAACAACGCTTTTGAAAACTATTTCAGGATAAAACATCGACTAAAGATATTGCAGGAAATGTTAAGGGGTGTCTGTGTGTATTCTCCAGATTCAAAATTGTGTGTAGTGTTCGTCTTGGGTAGTGGGTATTATACACTTAATTCCACTAACTGTGCCATGAAATAGTCATTTAATTTCTCTAAGATGTTTTCTTCTTGCCCAGGTAGCATAAGTAGAATTGGTGAAGGCCAGATTCCTTCCCTTCCGTAGGATTTCTTTTCCTCCTTTTTCTGTTGCATCCAGGGCTCTTTGCATGTCTCAAGTGCATGAAAAGTGTTATAATGGTACCTCCAAGTTATTGCTTTCATTCTGCTTCCTCACAGGTATTCGGTTCCTTTTTTTCCACATGTATTCAAGTTAAGCAATTTGAGCAGCAGCTCTTCCATAAATGCTGCAGGGTCCAGATTTTCCTTCTCTGTTGGAGTGCCCAGAATACAGATGTTCTGGGAAAACACTTGGCTTTCCAATAATTCTCCCTGTCTCTCAAGTAAAGCATTATTTTTAACCAGAGGTTAATACTTAGAGTTTGATTGTTGATATTCTCCTCAATTAAGATTGGTTTGCTTTCTGCTTTTTCCATTATTTTTCCATTGCTATGTTCTGTTTTTTTTTCTAGTTTTTTCCCCACTGATCAATCTACCATTCATAGTCTCTGATTTCCCCTCTAATGAAGCCATAGGGTATGTATACGCCAGTGGTGCAAGTAGATTTTAATTCTTGCTAGTACCGTACCACTCCCCTTCACAATAAATGTTCTGTGACTAGAGCCCTGTGCAGATACAAATTTATACCTATGGGTGTGGATGTCCGCAGATAAAAATCAGTGTCCCCTGAACCACAGGGCCCTCCCAGGAACGGCAGTGGTGAAAGGAGCAGAACATGGGGCTGCCACCCCCAGGAGCCAGCACCATGCACTGGCAGCTCCTCTGTTGCAGCTGTACTGCACCCAGCCCTGCCCCCACCCCTTCCATGCAGCTGCCTTTCCCGTCTGGGGTCTTTACAGCCCCTCCAGAGGACAGGGCTGGGAGCAGTACAGCGGTGCCAGAGGAGCTGCCGGCACAGGATTGTGGCTCCAGGGAGTGGTGGCCTCACGTTCTGTTCCTTTTGCTGCTGTGCTTCCCAGAAGAGCACTGTGGTTCAGTGGATACCAATCTCTATCCACAGCCCTGGGTATACATCTGTATCCATGAAGTGCCCTACAATTCATTCTTGAAAGTGTGTCTTTCCAGTATGGCATACTGGCAATAAATGTCTTAATGTTATGGCGTACCTGACAGTATCGTCTGACTTGCACCACTAGTATCCCCTGCAATGTAAGACGGGGCTCAGACTCAGGCTCACCCCCCTTTTCCAGCTACACACAATTCTGTCTGACCTGGGCCCAGGCCCTGCATGGGGGAGAGGTTTGAGATGGGTCCTGTGGGGGTTTGGGTTCAAATGCCATTGTTTCGCAGTGAGAGCCGGACTGGGCCCAGGGTCCCCATACTTTGGCTCTCAGAGTCCACTCAACACTATCCCACAATCCTATGGGCCAGTATTTTTTAGTTACTCTTGGGTCAAGAGAACAGTCAACTCCAAGGAAGCAGGAGCGACCCTGACTGACGGCTGAGCTACAGAGTGAACTAGGTCTTGCATTAGCTATGGCCACCAGCAAAAAGTAGTCCTTTGCCAAGTGTGTAACTTCCTTGGCAGGGGAGCACAGCCAGGTTTTGGTGAATCTGTGCAGCGAGGCCAGCAAGAAGTCTAGGAATGACCATGCGTACCAGGAAATAACGAGGAAGCTGGTAGCATTGGGGATTCACCAGGCCAGTGCCTGATGCAGAGAGAGGATTAAGTGGCTCAGGACCAACTATTGGAAAGCCAGGGATGAGAGCCACTCCACTGGGAACTTGCTGTCACACTGCACCTTTTATGAGGAGTTAGACTGAGTACTGGGTATTGTGCTGAATACTGAGTCACCAGCACTTCATGACAGCCTGGCCAGTTGAGGCACTAACCTTCTTATCCATGAATCCAGTATAGGGGTAGGGGCAGCCGGCAGGTGCTTGTTGAGGCTACTGATGTGACTCTAGTACTGAAACCAGTCCCTGAGGAAGCTTTTGCTGCTAGAGCAGCGGCAGCACATCATGGGTCCCTACTCGGAGGAGCTTTTTGAGGCAGTCACAAATGGAAGAGGCAGAAGTTACCCTGGAGCCTGGTAACTTCCTGGCTCCTTGTTTGTTGTTAAAGTAGTAATGGGAGGGATTACCAGCAGTGTGCAACAGCATGTATCCACTAATGGCGAGTTACATAGCAGTGGCATAGCATCCCCCTGCCAGCCCACCACCAGAATTACGCAGAATTTTAAGACACCTCACACATTCTTGCTACTATGCACTGAGGTGTTAAAAATATGAACCTTACGTTAACTGCTCTGTTACTACTCTGCTTCGTACCAGCCTGTAAGTAGTGAACTGCACTGGGGTTGGGGTCAGGGTGGAATGTAGTCCTTTTACAAATGTAGTTCACTGGAGCTCAGTGTAGTCAGTGGATGACAAAATCACTTGCCTGAAATACAGCTAAGAGTCTGAATGCAATCCGGAAATATGCGTGGGTGGGAGAAGTGGCTGTGGAGTTAATAGCAAAAGTCTATGTTGGTGTGTGTGTTTGCAGGCATAACAGGCTGATTAGAAGCCCAGGGAGCCAGTAATCCATGCAGATGCTAACATGACATTCTACTGATTGCCCCATGAATTTTGACTCAGTCCTGGGTGCTGATGGCTGAAACTTGTCCCGTAAAAGGAATTCCAGATAGGTAGACGCATTTTGCCGAAGAGTGTATTTTTGGAAGCTACTTCAGTATGCGACGAGCCCACCCCACTCATAGATGTGCTGTTTAGTCCCATAAATTCGAAAACTTCTGTGGCATACCTGGCTGGCTTGCCATTGGCAGCTTGGGATAAACGATCCATTTTCTATTTCGGAACCCAAGAATTATGTGCTCCAAAAGTGGAATGCCTGAAATGCTAGAGAGGATTTATGTAGTAAGCCATGATTCACATCCTCCTACAAAAAGCCTTGTGTGGTCTGCAATTTCTAAACAAAACCAACTGTGGTTTTTAACTAGCCATTTCTGTGCACTTTTTTCACTGCAATTTAACCCCATTGTATCCCTGGAGCTTTTATGATCTGAAGCACTCCTCTCACAATATACTCAAATTCAGTTTTACAAAGTATTATTTTCTGGCCTTGATTCTACAAGGATTTTTCCAGTGTACTGAATCATCTGCAAATTATTGAGACAATAACACACTGTTTGTAGGTTCCTCAACTGGACATTGTATCTCAGCAGCTTGGGCACACTCCAGGAGAAACCTGGGTCTCTGTACTGTCATGGATTGGTCAAAAAGGAAATGTTTCCATGGTGAGCTTTTGATTGACATTCTGCACAAGACCAGCAAGCAAGGTCCTCTTATCTGATGGCCCTGGGCAACTGAAAGGTAACTTGGAAAGGAGAGAAAAATAAGTTTGACATTTTTGCTTGTTTAATGGGTTTGCTTAACAAGAGATTTGTTTTTTTTTCTTGTTTTTAATCTTAGTAATACTATGAACATTGTTGGGGCTTCTCTGGTTTTGCTGGACTCATTGGGGATCTAGGAGGTGTATACTAGAATATTTCAGAGCTTTTGTTTGAAGGGATGGGGTGGATGCACAGCTGAAGATTCAAAGATATCTTTTCTCTGGTGCTTTTTAAGTAAATATGTATTAACAAAAACCAGCCAATAAATCATAGTTTTAATGAGACAGAGTAAAACTGAGTTCCCATCTAACTAAAAAGGTTTGTCTTCTTCAGGCTACTTGTAATAACATAATGATCATACTAGCTCTTCAGGCACCGCAGTCTCCTGGCATAGGCTAGACTTGAATTTCTAATGGAAAAATAAAAATAAAGAAAACCAAATGTCTTATTGGTAGGTGGAAGTTAGAGACTTTCAGACCTTCTTTATCATATCAAAAAGAAACAAGAGCCTAATTTATCTTTTAACAAACAAACAAACAAAAAAGCTCTGATCTACAATAAAAAGGGCAACACACCAAATAATTCTGTCCTGTCCTCCCAGCATGCACAATGCTAAATAGACATTGGACAGGAAATGGCTTAGCCCTGAAGGACATCATATTGTTGGCTCATTGACTTACCCAATAGAAGTTACTGTCCAGGGCAGTGACTGCCACCCAAACACAAGCAGATGTGCTGTTTTCTCTGACCAAATGTGAACAGTCACGCTGCATGTTATAGCTTATAGAAGTCAGTCTGTGTATGTTGGACAAAGAGACCCAATGAGAGATTTTGTTTGTTTTTACACCTTAACTATGTATTTAAACTCTCCAAATAGGTTTATAACATGTCCTGCTTTTTATTTAAAGAAGACACAAAGAAGCTTAAGTGGGAACAGAATGAATATAATTTTATTAGAGCTCCACAGGATGACAAACCATGTAATCTGTAGCTAAAGCCCATCTCCTTCAGCATTCTTTTTAATTTTTGATGGAAGTCCATCAATGTTTTATGACTCAGTGAGCACTTTCAGTTCTTTATCCTCTGTCCAAGTAGTCTGAAAATTGTCAGGTAGAGGGCAGCAAAGCCACATTTTTAAATAAAGTTTAAACTCTTTATCTATCAAAGGGAATTTTGTTTCTTATTAAACTAATGAAGCCTCAGTCAGTTTGATGAATGGCTGGCTCGCTTTTTTACTGATTAAAAATTAACAGAATAAAAACTTCAATCAGGAAAACATCATCTTCATAAAAACACAAGAAACTTAAAACACCAATCCCATGGTGTAATTAAACTGGTTGTCAAGTAGCAGTGACACACACACAAATCCATTCACAAAGTCAATTAGAGGGCAGCTTTTCAACCTCGTTGGTGAGAAATTTGTACTATTTTACACCATTATCTATAATTGCTACATATTCAATGGTATGTAATGGAAATAAAGTTATGAAATCATCATTGCTGCATAAATATCGTCCACTTTGTTTAAAAAAGAAAGAAGGAAAGAAAGCATTGCTTGCGGGTATGGATTGATTTTTGGATAAATGCCTTATTTTCGCTTTATTTATTTAGCAGTGTGAAATTATTCAGATTATTCAGTGATGACATTCTATTCCCTAGTCATCTTTTAAGTGTAGTTATGAAATAATGGTACCAAGTTTAAAAACAGTTACTCCCCCAGCATCTATGCCTAAATTGTAAACATTCTGCAAGAGGAACTGAAAAAGTGTTAAAGCAAAGCACAAGTGTAAGTGGAAGCTAATTCTTATGATTTTATCCAAAAGGGAATATTCCTTGCAGTATTATAGCCATTAATAATGAATGTTAATCATTAATGCAGAGAGTAGAATTTGCTTCATTAAATACATTGGAACATTTATTTTTCTAACAGTGATTGTAATGCTTTATTATTTAACTGGTTGTGTTTCCTTGCACTAGTACCAAAGTATTGTATACAACTAATACCTAGAAAGCTTGAGTGCATGTCTCAGTATTACTAGTGAAGAACAGCATTCTAATCTGGAGACATCAGTGTGTTAATGTGGGTTTGAATTCTTGCACAGATAAGGTTAAAGATTATTACTCTGCTTAAATATTATGGCCCAAATCCTGTGCCAACTTTTGCATCAGACAGATCTACTGAAAACAATAAGATTGTCTTGGGTATAAGTGCATATAACTGTAAAACTTCATGTTTTATATTGTGAGATCTGAATGAATGTTCAGTTACATCATCTGCATGCGGCATGTGCTTAAAAAGCAAACCTCAGTACTGTATGAACGTTTCCGCCAAGTATTCTCTATGTAGTTATTTGCCCCCTTTTTTTTTGTTCATGATGATTTAATTAAATGCAGGAAAAAAGCTTAAATAATGTAAAAGTTCAGTGTCAGACTGACAAAGCCTAGAAATTCAAACTTAAGGATGACAGTTTGTTTTCAAGAAGTGATTAAACAAAATGTAGCCGTTAGAATTAGGGAGACGTTAAGCCTCACTTTCATTTCTTTGGTTTTTGTTGGCTTGTGTCACAAGATTAATAGTATTTTAAACACATTGAGCCACATTTGGCCTCAGATACTTGCCGGTGGCTTTCACTACAACCAACAGCAGTCCCTTGTGAGTGCAATGGAGAGCAGACTTCAGCCCCACCTTTTTTGTTAATCTTCTTGGTGTTTTTTAATAATCCATTTACTCATGAGACGCGAATGGCTCTTGGGTAAATAAATTCTGTATTTAGACTTGCTTCAATACCCCAGAGCTTCCCTGTCCCCCCCATTATTGATCTGAAAAACCTCACTTATTCTGGGCGAGGCTATAACACCCAAATGCATCAAATACATTGAAAAATCTCCTATTTGTCCAAAACCATGTTTATCCCTGTTACTTTAATCTGCATCTCATTTGCATAAATGAGGTTTAAACTGTATTTGACCAGTTTTTTAAAGCTCATCATACATGGGAGCAGTCTGAAATGAGTGCTCCTACTTTTTGTCAAAGAAACACACATTTATAAAAGATATATCATACTCAATGATCTTAGCTGGCTATGAGCTAAATATTAACAAATTTATTTTAAAAGGCATATTTTATATTTAGATGAGAAGATATTTGGAAAACAGACATTAGTTGTATAAAAATTTGTAGGAAATGTAGTTACCTTGTACACTTTAAAGCCATTTAAGAAAACTTAGTCTTGAGTGTCTGAAAAATATCCGTTGAAACTGGATTATATTGCAGTATGAAATCATAAGTTTCCCATATGGAAATATTAAAACCCATAATAGCATGAAAGAGCACCCAGATCAGGCACCCTATTTTAATTTATGATTGGTTGTCATTTGGAGAAAATGGTCGACTTATTTATATAGATTTGTAAATAAAACTAAACTAAACTAATTTTTATATATATATAAAAAAAATGTGGGGAGGGAAAACAGGCTTTTGAGCTTCAATTCTTTAAGTGAAGGGTTGTCCTGAGATAAAATTTGTTTGTTCAGTTTACATTGCCTTAAATATGTTAATCTGAAACACTGATGCAACCTTAACTTTTGTGTCACAAAGGCATGGCTACCATAATGGGTAAAATATTGCATTTTTCATTGGTAGGCTAAGTCTATAGTAGTGCTGGTGAAAAACAGATTGACATTTGGTCATTATTTCTTATCAAGGGTGTTTTACTTGTAATGCTGTTTGACAGCTATATTCTAGGTCTGACAGCATTGAACCAGCTTAATTCCCACTGAACTACTCTAAATATGTGGTATTGCAATCAGTTTAACAACCCCTGGAGGCAATAAAATCTCTTCTTTGAACACACTCAAGGGGAAGAAATCTAAGATTTATAAAGGCCAGCAAGTATTCAAGAAAGGGGCAAAGTTTATGTGTGAGCCTATAATTGATGTTTTCTTTGTTGGAAAAGAAAGCTTGAGGATGCTTTAAGAATTAATCTTTAACAAGTTCTAATCTGCGCTAACAAGATCTGTTTGAGATGAGTGAAAGATATGTGATACTGAGAATTTTGTCAGTTCCAGCCTACTAAGAAACTTCAAAAGTACTATAGTTCAGGAACACACAAATGAGATAAGGAAACTTCACAATTAAAAATGAAATCTGCAGCATCTGCCTGCTGCAGGTAGATGAATACAAAAACTGCAGTCAAAGTTGTCTGCTTTCTGTTATTTATCCAGGTGACCATTCCCATTGCTCCTGGGGCTTCCCGCTATAGTATGCAAGCAGACAGATAGGAACAGGTTTGTAGGCTGGTCTTCCTCGGCTCTTGCAATATGTGATTTGGTATATAAGGCAATAGCAGAACTAGGAAGCATGGTGATAAATTTACATTCCAAGGGAGTCCAAATTCTTTAAAACATAATATATTAGACTTCCCCAATATGTGAAAGAGGATTAAAGATGGTAACTTTTTAACAGCAAACATTAACATACAGGGTTTAGCTGTGGCAAAGAAAGATGTCTTGTGTAATTAAAACTGGGAAGGATTCTTAACATCCTTTTATTCAGTTTTATGTGCAAAAAACAGCTTCAGCAGCACAGTGAATCCCGTAAAACTAGGGCTGTTGATTAATCACAGTTAACTCACGTGATTAACTCAAAAAAATTAATCATGATTTAAACCAATTATGATTAATCATATTGTTAAACAATAGAATACCAATTGAAATGTATTAGATATTTGTGGATGTTTTTCTACATTTTCAAATATGTAGATTTCAGTTACAACACAGAATACAAAGTGTACAGTGCCCACTTTGTATGATTGCTGTTATAAATATTTGCACTGTAAAAATAATAGAGTATTTTTGAATTCACCTCCTACAAGTGCTGTAGTGCAATCTTTGTCATGAAAGTGCAGCTTACAAATATAGGGTTTTTTTTGTTACAGAACTACATTCAAAAGCAAAACAATTTAAAACTTTAGAGCCTACAAGTCCACTCAGTCCTATTTCTTGTTCAGCCAATCGCTAAGTGAAACAGGTTTGTTTACATTTATGGGAGATAATGCTGCCCACTTCTTAATTACAATGTCACTTGAGAGTGAGAACAGGTGTTCGCATGACAGTGTTGTAGCCAGCATTGCAAGATATTTACGTGTCAGATATGCTAAAGGTTCATATGCCTCTTCATGCTTTGGCCATCCTTCCAGAAGACACAATTCCATGCTAGTGATGCTCATTAAAAATATGTTAATTAAATTTATGATTGAACTCTTTTGGGGGATAATTGTATGTCTCCTGCTCTGTTTTTCCCGCATGCTGCCGTATATTTCATATCATAGCAGTCTTGGATGATGACCCAACACATGTTTGTTTTAAGAACACTTTCACTGCAAATTTAACAAGATGCAAAGAAGATATCAATGTGAAATTTATAAAGATAGCTACAGCACTGGACCGAAGATTTAAGAATCTGAAGCGCCTTCCAAAATCTGAGTGGGATGAGGTGTGGAGTATGTTTTCAGAAGTCTTAAAAGAGCAATGCTCTGCAGAAACTACAGAACACAAGCCAAAAAAAAATATCAACCTTCTGCTGGTGGCATCTGACTCAGAGGATGAAAATGAACATGCATCAGTCTGCATCACTTTGGATCATTATCGAGCAGAGCCTGTCATCAGCATGGATGGATGTCCTCCAGAATGGTGGCTGAAGCATCAAGGGACATCTGACTACGCAGGATTCTGTCCACCTAGAAAAATATGCAGGCATAAAATGTGATGCAAAAATATGAACTCTGCTAATTTATAGTGATCATGTTATTTAATAAATTATAACTGATGTCCTATCAACCTTCTATTAAAATTTATACAAGAAACCACACTTTGCATGAACAGAGACAGATTGTCATACAAGAAGAGGATTTCAGAGGAAAACCCTTCTGAGTTCCTATCCACAAGAATACATGGCTTAAAGACTCGTTAAGACGAGAAGTCTTCATGTTCCTGCTTACCAGCTGAAAGCTCCACAAGGGAAGTCATGTACCTTCAGTAGAGAGTGAGAGGAGAGTTAAGGATTGTTTACAGATGTGGAAAAGCTTGGGATAATATTCTGCATCTCAAAGTGGGGCAGAGAGTGTGACAGAAACATTCATATAATGGAACGAAAGTACCTCATCTTGGATTGCCTTTGTGAGTTCAGGGACTCTGCATATCGTGAAAAATGCCATTGTTCCATGAAATTGGAGCAAGGTTACCATTTATCTAATGATTAGGGCTTCAGATTTGTTATCACACATTTGTTGATCAAAAAGTCTCAAAGCAATCACTGTACAATTAGTAAAAGTCATGGGTTTAGGGGGCAATGGTGCATAAAGTTACAGGTGGGGTGCATGGCAGGGGAGGGGAGGTTGGGTTCTATCTCAAGGGATGGGGAGGCTCTTGGAGAAGGTGGTGTTATAAAATGAAATCACCCTGCACCTCCCTCCTTGAACCCCAGAAGCAGCCCCTGTCCTGCAGGGGTGACTTGGTGCCCTACTCCAGCCCATTGGTGGGCCCATGCCCCTTTCCTGGTACCACTGGATTGCTTGTCCAGAGCTGGGATGTGGCGGCAAAAATGGACACAAGGAAAAATCCCAGACACAAAGAAAAGTGACAGAAAAACAAAAAAATCATGGTATCTGTGACATATTTACCATGATGACAAACCTTCAGCCCTATTAATAGTATGTGAAACTATGAATTGGCTTGTGGCCAGTATTGCTATGTTAGATTAACACTTTAAATGTAAAGGGACAAGTATTGGTGGCTACATAGCTGCAGACTCAAGCACTGTGCAATTGTGTGTTTTGAAAAATTCAGTAGAATGAATTGTTCTACTTCTGTTGGTTTTTCTTTCTCTGCTTTTGTGTGGCTCTATTTGAGGAAAAACGTACATGCTTCTACTTTTCAGCTGGATTTGTTCTACATTTTTCCAAAGGATACAAAGGATGTACCTGAGCTAATTTATCTGGCAAATATATTTCTTTCTAGTGTGAGCACAGATATCAGCTTTATGTTAATAATCAAGATGTGTAGCCCTCTGTTGCAACAGTTAACATTTGTTGAAGCTGCCAGTTCTCCAGTAATGAAGAGTGCATTTTGTTAGAGTTATCTTCGCCTGCACCAAAGCTACAAACTCAGTTAAATGTCTGTGATGGTGGAATAGATCATAGCAGTTTCTCATGCAGCATTTGTTTATGTTTAACTGTGCTTAGTAGTGAAACTATTTAATAGACCCAGAGAAAAAGTCTTTAAAGGGTTTTCAATCTTCACTGGTGGATTGAGTTTTTGAGCAATAATTTGTTTCATGGAGTGTGAGAAACAATAACGTTCTTGCCTGTACTAAGCTAGACAATCATAAGAAGAGAGCAATGTGCTACCCCTAACTTGTCATGAAAGAAGGTGTCAGACATATGCTACAACAATGGAGCAGATCCTCAGCTGGTCAATGGTCCATTGAAGTCAATGAAGCTACTACAACCAGAGGAGGATCTGCCTTAATATTTTTGAAATTTTTAAAATTCTATTCCATGATTTAACAAACACTTTCTGAAAGCGTTGTCTTTACAAACCAGTGTGGGTGTATAACTGTGTTCCGGTGGGCCCTGATTATCTTACTACTTGAACATAAAGAGTGTCCGTTCATGTTGATTTTTTAATAATGTTTTCAATTATGCAAGCCTTTCGCTAAGTTAGTAGGGGGGCATTTCTATTGTTTAGTGTGTGGCTGTTGCTGTGATTGGCTGACCATCACTGTAAGTCTGCGTGTGGCATAGTTGTGGTGAAATCATTATGGGGCATTATCATCCACATTCCACGATGGACCTGGCTTTGACAGTTTTACAGTGCTCGGTTTATACATTCAGGAAGTAACTTAGTGACCTGGATTCTTTCATGACTGGATTAATTACATAAAGTTTATTATTCAGTTATTTTCTCTGTCTCTCAATCAGGCTGAGGTAGAGCTTTACAAAAGGGCATTATAGATGGCAAACGACTTGAGACCTCAGTCCATTTGACTGCGTTCAAGCACAGCTCCCTTTGCTTTTCTTGCCATTGTTATCAAGCATCACTCTGGTCAAAAGCCATGAACTTTCTTGATTGATTCAGTATTTAAAGTGGTTATTCCCAATGCCAGAAAAACTTTAAAATGCCTGCCAGTATGGATATGTTCGTTAATGAAACCTTTTCTTTTAACACTGTTCTTTTAATATTACAGTAGTACTTCGTTAATGCACATGTGCCCATAGTTTTAATGCAAAAGGGGAAAAAATTACATCTCTCCACATGTCAATAAAGATTTAATACCAGAGGGCAATAGTGAGGCCCTGTGTTAAAACACTTAATTTTTTATATAACATTTACTACCTAAAATTTATTTTTATACGGTGAAGTATTTACAGTAATTCAGAATAAGCAAGTCTTGTGTAATTCAAATACATTTTGTGCTATCTTGCATTTTATTCTTTGTTTGCTTACTAAGTGGAAAAAACAGTAATTTTAAATGGGTTTTCCAACTATTAGTGTGAAGTTGCAAGGTTCAGCGCAAAGTACATTTTTATTATTTTTTGTCAAGTGAAAGCACTAAATATGAGTCTCATAAATGAAGTTCTAAGTAGATGAGAAACCACACTTCATGGCCATAGAATGGATTATAGTTGTGCCAATGAATCTAGTAGATCATTTCAAATTACTAATCTTGGTCAGCCAGGTCAACTAGAATGACTTTAAATTGGGTTAATTACTGTAACTCAGATTTTAGCTCAAGAGCTCTTAATTTCAACTTTCAAAGGCTACACAAACCAATTTTGTACTCTTAGATTATAATGAGCAGACTTTATTCTTTAATCAGTTCATCCAGTATCTAGCTGTCTAATGTAACATTCCTTTGAAGTCTAGAAAGATCTAACATAATTGAAGAAATGTCGAACTACTTGACTCTCTCTTTTTTTTTAATATAAAGGAATTAAACATTAATCAGACTTGTGCATCTCAATTAAGCCAATTAAAACTATCACAGAATGTACTGTGCACAGGAATAGGTAGCTTTAATGTTTGAATACATGATCAACTTTTACCTAATGTTCCTCACTTAAGATGTTTGTTACTCAGAAAGGGAAATACATGCAGCCCATTATGGAAAGCCATTATCATTTTAAAAAAGTTTGACCAACTTCATGACCTGGTAGAAGTTACTATTATAAATGCACAAGGTATATTAAAAATGTGTTGCATTTCGTTAAAGATAATATCATGGAATACTTTAAATCTTTCTGTTGCAAAGTAATTGCTCTCTCTTTTGTGATGATTGGTAATACAAATAGTATAATATGTGTTTGAATTTGCTTCTGTTACAAGTAAGTACAGTATGGTCTTGCAGGCTGAAATATATACACAAAGTCCATATAATTACTAATAATTTGTAACAAGTGTTAATTGATAAACAGCTCCCTCTGGTAGCTTAATTAAAGCTGTAGGATAGCTAGGCGATTTACAACTGGGATTGATCTCAATTAGTCAACAAAATCTGTGTAGTCTGTTCAAAGAAGAATAAGGAAATTTAGCCTCGTGAGGCTTTGGGGATTTTGTCTTGTAGTCTTTACTGTTCCTTTTTTTTTTTTAAAACAGAAGTAAAATCACAAGTATACTGATGTTGTCTGCAGTGATCTATCTATTGTATACTATGCTTCTCTTTAACACTACCCAACATTTGTTCTTTCATTTGTTTGTTCATTGTCAGGTTACAGAACAATATTCAAACATTTCTTTTCATTATACACAATGTGATGATAAAGTCTTTTCATACAGAGATGTATATTTTAGAATAACACCCCCAAGAGACCACAAATGAGAGAATGAAAAACATTTAAAATGTCAGTTTTTGATCTTACTTAGAGATCTGTTTATAAACTGGCATTATGCAGCTTTAATTAAAAGATAACACAGGAAAGATGGCATTAGGGAATAACTGGGTATGTGAAAGCAGAGTGATCTTATAAAGTCAGCTATGCTGTTTCAGGATGCACTATTCTTTTATCATTTGAACTGATAGTAAAAAATATAATCTAAAAGTACTTGAAATTGCCCTGTGGAATAAAAGGGGGGAAAAAAGTGTCATCTGTGTTAAAACTAGATCACAGATTGGCTGCAAACAGCTGCCGAAACATTAATTAATTTGTTTGCAAATAAATCATGGATAGGTACTAACTGAATATACTGGTATAAACCAGCATGAATGTTGTGCTTTTTAAAGTACCTATGGATCCTTGGTTCATCTACATTTTTGAGATACTTTTGTACACCTCACAAAACCCACACAGAAGCCAAATATTATAGTTTTATTTCTGGAAACTCTGAGCCCTTAACATTGATATTGTTGTATGGACATTTTTTATCTGCTAAAATGCAAATCCATTTCTGTGCTTTCAAAAATACATATCTATTTTAAATTTGTGTAAACCTGAACCTCATTTAAGAAATATTTGTTAATCAAAGAGAGTGAAATATTTCAGTTGAGGCAAATGAATGTTGGTTTAACAATTAAAATATGATTTAATGATTTTGGTTGCTTAATTTGTATTTCTATATTTAACATAGAAAATAAATGTATAACTCTCTATTCTATGCTCTCTAGGTTATATTTATATGTAACAAAATGTTACTTCATACAAAGCAGGTAGTTGTAATACGAAGTCTTAATATTATTTAAGGTGTACAGTATGTCAAAAGTAATGGACCAAATCCCGGACTTGTAGCTCCAACAACATGAGGCCCAGTCAGATGTACGCAACCTGCATCTGGGAAGGCTTACACAGATCCTGGAGGGAGCCCCAGTCTGCAGTGGGTGCTGTTCATTTGAGGATCAGGATCCATGACTCACTTCAGAGCGGCCTCAAACTCTGCCTATGGCAAATGGAGGCCAGGGGATGACACTGCAGGCATTGCTTCTCCTGGGTGACAAGTAAAGCTTTATTCTAGAAAATGTCCTTGTGTTTAACATGATTAAGACCAAGTTCCTGCCTCAAAATAAGACCCACACAGTTAGTACAGAGGAAAACCACTAGCAATGTGGATCTCATGTGACACACTATGTTAAAAAGAGAGATCCACATTTGTGGAGCTGGCTGTGACAGAGCCATGGAAGACTTTTCTGCCCTGGGGACATCTGCACTAGCTCTGCTCCTATCAATCTCTAGCCCCAGATGACAGGGCTGGTGTGAAGGGTTTGTAGGCACAATATTTTTCTTTTATTCTTTACCTTTTAAAGGGTTTTGTTTCATTTTTTAGTTTGGTAGGTGTCATTTCTAGCATTTGGAAAACATCTTTTTCCTTTCTTCTTCTTGACCTGAGAACATCACCAAAATTATGGAATTAGGTTAGTTTCCCCTTCTCTTCTCTTCTTTAGCAAATACAGTCAAACACATTTTAACACCAAAAATCAGAAAACCCTGACAAGATTTTTAAAAACGTTTCTTTAAGAAAGAACCTAATTCCATGATTTTGGCGATGTTCTCAAGTCATATTTTTCTTCCTGCACTTTGAGCAGCCTTGCCAAACTGTCATTAAAAATGTACCAGCCCCTTGACAAATTCGACTTGCTCAACCTTTTCCCAGTATGATGATTGAAACAAAATCCCTAACTTTGCCTGCCTGCAGATGAACGGATTTTTCATAAGGATGTTTTAGCAGAATTCCATCTCTGGTCATTTCATTGCATTACATTTTAGGACCTGACCCTGTAGGCAGTACCAGCTGTAGTGCTAAATGTCGTGATCCGTCCCATGAGTGTCCATGGAAGTACTTCTTCTGCAAAGATCCTCACATGTGATTTTTAGCATCAGGATGTCAATTCATAGCTACTTTTGCATTAATATGTAAAGCCCTTTATCATGTAAGTAAAATACCTGTCATAACCAGCTCCACAAATGTGGATCTCTCTTTTTAACATAGTATGTCACATGAGATGAAGGTGACCAGATGTCCTAATTTTACAGGAACAGTTTTGATTTTTGGGTCTTTTTCTTATGTAGACTTCTATTACCCCCCACCCCGTCCTGATTTTTCACATTTGCTGTCTGGTAGCCTACATGAGATACATGTTGCTATTGCTTTTCCTCTGTGCTAACTGTGTGGCTCTTACTTTGAGGCAGGATCTTGCTCTTAATCATGTTAAACAATTGCCCATTCCCTTGTCCCCTGCCACTCATTCACGACTGGCCGGGGTGGATTCTCTTTTCAATCCTCAAGCACAGCCAGAACTGCGGTGGGGGCAGGCTTTATCAATCATGGAACTGATTCCCAGAGGGCGTGTGTCAGAATTTCTTACTGGGTACCTTTGGGGTATGAGGCAAATTACATTCATTTAGGAAGGGTGACCAGATAGCAAGTGTGAAAAATTGGGATGGGGTTGGGATAATAGTTGCCTATGTAAAACAAAGCTCTAAATATTGGGACTGTTTCTATAAATTGGAAATCTGATCACCCTAAGGCAGGCTCATCCATGACTGTTTCTTGGGCCCCTTTCTGTCTTTTTAATATCCCTTTCTTTATCTGAATGCTGTCCAGATCATTTCCGCTGAGTGGCAAGTTTCAAGCACCCAGCAATTTAATCTGCATCAGGCTCATTCTTCATCTACAATATGTCATGCAAAGTCACAGCCAACAGGCACCTCCATAAGGTAGTGTTAGTGTTTCTATTGGTTAGTGAAACTGACCGAGGATCTAAATGTTTTAAGTTCACTTTGCGTTGTGTAAGTGGCACAAAGTGAGCTCAGTGAAGTGGCGGATCCAGCCCCCTTGCTTTTGCCATTTTTATAGTAAAAGAACTATGCCCTCATCTGTTTTTATTTTCTTTTTCATTTGTTACCTCCTTTTTCATCTTTATTCTTTGTATTGCCCTTTTGTCTGGCAGTGTGGCTCATATTGGGCTATCAGATTTGTCTGAGACAGATATTTTTCGTTTTATTTATTTGTTTGTACTTTTGGGCCAGCTAGTCCTTCACTTGCTGTTTCATTTCTGACTTTTGCTGTATTGTGTATAGATGTCTACTAGTAGAGGCTTTGAGAATTTATTAAATAACTCAAACCAAAATTATTTTAATTACTATAAATTATTTTGTTAGACTAAAATAATGAATAACAGCAATGGGGGAGACAAAACTATAAGCAAGGGGAAAATGTTTGTAGCTAAGAATTGAAATGAGATGAATAGTCAAAGATGTGATAACTAAGGGCTATTTTGGACACAAGAACAGGAGAAGGCTCGTACACCGTGTGTGTGCAGAGAAAGAAAAGAGGCCATTGCTAGATGTGAGGAGGTGATGGGGAAGGAAATAGTAAGACGAGGTTTTGTAGGAGAGGCTTTGAGCACATCTACAGTGGGTTTTTAGAAACAAAGGGGAACTTTGAGCTACATTCTGGTATGAATTGGGAGCCAGTGGAGGTTTTTCAGGAAGGTGTGCCTAGGAGAAGGTGGACAACTGCATTCTGTATATGCAATGACCAGGGTGCAGGGGGTGCATGGAGGATGATATGGTTGAAGAAGTCAGCAGAGTAGATTTGAGTGTGTTGGACAAGAGCAATGTTGTGGGGGTGGGAACAAAGAGCTTTCAAAATGGGAGCTGTGAGAAGAGGAGAGTTCAGAGTGAAATGAGACATACAGGTTAGGAGGAGTGGAAGCAAATGGAAGGCCTCGGATGGGGAGCAACAAGGAAATGAGAGATCTGTGTTTTGAGAGTGTTTCTTTTGCAGAAGAATAGCACTGAAGATTTTTGAGACGTTTGTCTGAATGGAGTTGAATCAAAGCCACAAGTTAATTTAGGCAAAGCAGGCAGAAAAGGATTCATTGAATGTGTTGAGTGCAATCATGTTTCCTGAATGTATGTTATAGCTAGTGGCAAAGATGACCAAGATGATGGAAGTATATAGAAAAGACCAGAAGGCCAAGATTTGAATCCTGCAAAGTGCCATACACGAAGACCATGACATTGCAACCTGTAAGTTCATACTCATCAGAATTGCACAGGGGTAATTATTACTCATCAG
Source organism: Dermatemys mawii (assembly GCA_007922305.1). NCBI lineage: Eukaryota > Metazoa > Chordata > Testudines > Dermatemydidae > Dermatemys > Dermatemys mawii. The sequence continues at coordinate 21,510,527 of ML677352.1, read as the reverse complement.
AGACTGGATTTACTCAAACAGGTTCATTGAATCGCTTTTAATGGGAGAAAATGTTTGGTGCATGAGCATCTCCGTTTCTTCTTGTCTGCTTCAGTGTGCCTCCTTTTACTGCTCACGACTGCAGCCAGAGATGAGGGGCTTGCAGATGGCATGCTATAAGCATCTGATTATTTGAGCATATAATATTTTTAGGCTCTTATTCTTATCTCGCACTCTAGTAATTTATACATGTAACTTTCTTTGCTTCAAGATGAAACTAAACGTCAGTACACTGAATTGGGCACATTTAAAAAAAAATGAAATTGAATTGAATAACTAATGGAGACCAATGCCACAATTATTCTCATGGTGAGAGTTTGCTGAACAAACTTTGCAAGCAAGTCTTATTCTGGTATGAATACAACATATATTTCAGTCTTATAAGTAGAGTAGAAAGCAATGTTTGATTTGTGGTAGTCATTAAAAATGAACATTGTAGTAAGTTGGAATAAATGCTCCTTCTATTGTAAATGCCCTCTACCATAATGTACTTTAAAAATCTATACTTTCAATGTTGTTCAAGAAATTCTTTAAATTGCTAAGGGGTAAAATATATATTGGATCCTGTAAATGTCAGGATTGTTTTGTGTTTTAGGTTTTGGGTTTTTTGAACATTTTCTAAGTAAAAAATCTTGGGCCAAACTTTTCAGCCTTGAATTTTGTTTTTTTTTTTAAAGAATTTTTTATAAGAAATGTACCCAATCCAAAATACTAAAGTATTAAGATGTTTATTTTCATGCAATGGAGGTTATATATGTAAATTCTTACACACTGAGATGAGGCAACAAAATAAAGCTTGAAACGTTTTTTAGTAGAGGAAGAAACTAAAAAGGAAAAATCTTGAAGTTTATGATCCAAATGGGAAGGATGCCTTCAGTGGAAATTATTGGTGCTCATTACCTATGAAAATCAGGATACCTTTTTTTAGGTGCTTAATTATGGATATTAAATGCTAAGTTTTTAAAAATATTGGCCTTGGTATTTATTTGATTAGTGGTACAAAAGATTAAGTTCAAGAGTTTGAACCCAGGAGGTGTGGGGTGGTTTTCATTGGTTGGTAGGTTTAGTTGTTTTCATCCTAGATTTTCCCTCAGAGTTTGCTTTCTCTTTCCTGGTCTTCCTTTGGGCACACAACGGATTCTTACCACCATTTTTCTGCCCAGTTTAAGCCTGATTGTGATGATACCAGATTCTAATTGGTTTGGATAACCAATGCCAACCTAGATCATATGCTATGCTAGTGCCTGGTTTTTCACTTGTTTGTTATACAATTTGGTATCACCTACACAATGTTAGCACTTGGTTTGGCCATAAGTGAGAACCTGTTGGTGCTGTAATTGTAACCTGTGTGTGTGTGGGAGGGAGCGGGGAGAGGATGTTTGATTACAATACAGTTGTCTCCTGACCTGATAATTACACGGTTGAAAATTGTGTTGTAGGTGGGACTTACCTGTGTCCCTGTAACTGGATTTAAAAATCCCTGGAATGTCCAAGGCATTAACCCAGTTACAGAGACATGGTTCAGTCACCTTAGACGTGGTTCAGTCACTTCTGCACTACAACTTGTAACCATGTTGTATCTTCACAGATCTGAGTCATGCTTGAATTTATGGTCTGCAGGTGAGAGGCTCCATTGTATGGGCACCCAGGTCTTAGCATTTAATAAATGTAGGCAGTAAAAGCTGTGAAGTTTGGGTAACGGGTGATAGTAAAATATAACCCCACAAAAGTCCTGCTAGCTGGCATGACTGTGTCTTTCTTGAGTATTCTGACTGCTGACGTCTCTCCATGCCAATGGCACCAATCAGTCATAACCCTTCCCAGCAGTAGATTCCTGCTGCATTTACCTATAGGGCTCCTTTGTCATTTGCCTTCTCTTTGCAGGTCCTTCTTTAAGGCAGAGGGTGGCACATCGGGGGCTGAGATAATCTTTTCTTCTCAGAGTTCTGCCCCCCAGCCCAGGCTGCTTTTTTGAGTTGAAAACTAAATAAAACATTTTTTTTAAGGAAACATTTAGCAGAACTGGTAGGAAAAAAGAGAAGCGAAAACACTTCCGGGGTTCAGTGTAATCACATTTATTATAGTTATACATCACTCATTTATTTTGGGGGTTATTCAACTCTGTGATCCCTCCTGTTTGTTTTTTTTAATTTGTCTCAACAAATACCCCCATTCAGCTACCTCATCCTAGTCAAGAAGAGTTCCCTCAGTCAGCACTACCTATGAGTTGTCTGGAGGCTGCACCCTTTCCCCACAAACCTTATGCTGCCCTGGTATTGCTGTCAAAGCAGGAAGAACAGAGCTTATGGTCTCAGCCCAGACCTCCCTCTGGGCTTGGCTGCTCATTACAACTAATTGTAATTGTAAATTTGCCCTTAAAAATCTAATTCTGTTTAAAGAACAAGGTTTTTTTTGCCCTGGAGCAGCCTTGTAAGGGGACAATACTTATTCAGAAAGCAGTTTACTTTCTTGTGATTTTCCATAATCCGTTTGTTGTTGAAGATACTTGTGTAGGAGGAAGCACTGCTTTCCACAGTCCTGCCTCTCCCTTGATGAATAAGCTTGATCCTGTGGTGAAGTCATGATCTTTTATATCATGACATCCCAGTCTGTTCCCAGAGAAATTATTTGTAGAGTTGCAACATTCATTTATACAGGGTCTGATTTTCAGAGCCACTGAGAGCCCACAACTCCCACTGACTTCCACATTGGTGCTGGGACACTCAACACTTCTGAAACTCAAGCCCATTGTTCTTTCCCCAAGGTGAAAAAGCACTTTATAGAGTTGAATGCTCTAGAGGCTATATACAGTAGCGCCACTTTGAAATTAGCCACTGGTGAAATTCAGCTTCCTCTAGAGTAAAACATAGCAATTATTTATCGGAGCACTACACGAGAGTGTTGGAACCAGAGCTGAAGAAAAACTCCATGCTTAAAACAATGCCCCTGTCACTTGACTTCTCCGTCATTCAGTCTAGTGTGTGTAAAATAGAGACAGTGATACTTGCCTAGCTTTATAAAACACTTGAAAGTCTGTGAAAGTGAAAATCTCTCTCTAGATCTTGCTTATTATTATGTAATTTGTCCAAGATGGCTGATTGTGTACCACCGTGTTTGTAAAAAGTGCTCTGGAATGAAGGAATGCAACTGGTAAGGACTTTTATATGTAGTCTGAAAGGCAGCATTTTCAACTGCACAGGTTCTCACTAGGGGATAAGCAGTGTGGCTATTGGCTCTCATTAGGGGGGAAATAGAAGGGAATAAACAAGCTTAGATAACCCTTCCCCCTCAATATCTTGTCACTTTCTGAATCCTAAAGCATAAGCCTATAAAGTGTTTTGCTTCAGTTTACATCACTGCTCCTTGATTAATAGGTTAAAGATTTGCTAATGCTTTCAGGGCCTGTTGGGAGCAAAAGCAGGCTTGGTTTTCTATCAAGCAGGCAAGGTACTAACAAACTTTAACAGACTTTATTTAACAACAGTGAATCCTTTTACAAAGCTGCGGCTGCACCCCGCTGTAGCTCTAACTCAGCTTGCCTCAACTCCTCCCCCCTCCTTCCTGTTTCCTGTCCTACAGACTCCCAGTTCTAATAATAACAAGCAGCATCTAAAACACCACACTTGAGCTGGTCTGCCTACAATTTTTCACCAATTTAATGAAATGGCTTTTAAAAACGGTGCAAGCTCAACAGCTATAAACACTTTGAAATTGATAGCAGCGTGTCCACACAAGGGAGTTCAGAGTAAAAACTATGTGTAGACAAGCTTGTAGATATGTGAAGTGAAACAGCAAATAATTACCATCCTTGTTGTGGGCACAAAAATACACACGAGGCTGTTTAAGGGCAGAACCTATACAAAGCACGTGAATTATGACATATGATCAGAATAATGCCAGGAAACAAGAAAGGGATATTATTAAAGCAAAACTAACTTCTGTTCTTTTATAATATTCTGACCGAAACAGTGAAGGACATCACAAATCCATTAATTTATTTCAAAATTTGCAAAACAAATCCCTTCTTATACATTGTATTTGTACAATATGAAATTATTATTCAATAAGTTGACATTTTAAACCTATTACTGCCTAAACCCATCTATTACTGAGCTATTCAGAGCACTAAGTTAACATTTACCAGAACATTCATCCTCGCATCATGGGGAGATCATGCTCAAATCCTTTATTTCATATTCAGATCTTGTTGGGTCAGGATTGAAAACTGCTACCTTTCTGATACTTTATTGAAAAGCCACTCTGAAATCCACAAATGAATTATTATCAAGTTACTGCAGTTATTCAGCTAGATGTTGACTTTGATATGTCAACTCTCTGATCTTTAATAGAAAATTGATGGTCTTGCCCTGAGGGTCAGTCATATGCATGACCAGGATAGGCCAAGGTTTGCATTAAATTACACCCAGCCTTGCATTGTCATTCTCTGACAGGCAAAGTCAAACAAAGCCAAATGGATCCCTTGTTAGTTTTGTTTTCTTCATTGTTTTGTGTTGGCATATGGATTTAATTCTGTAATGGGTGACTGCTGGGCAAAATCTGCTTTATTGATTTTCTGGGGAGAGGTTTTCTTAGAGTACCCAGAAGTATAATAAAACAAAAGCAACTGGTGCAATTTTTCTTCTTTCTACAGTATTTTTTTTTTTATTGCACTGGCAGCCCATTGATTCTGTCACAAGAACTCATAAGAAGGTATTGTGTTTATATTTCCAATCAGTTTATTTCTAAAAACTTTCTTTTCCCATTACTGGGCAGAGGTAGCCAATCCAGCGGCTGCTTTTTGTGTTAGCGGTGACACACTTAGTTTTGCACATGCGCTGACTGAAAGGAATTCTGCCAGCGCCGGCTTTTTTTCAGCACTGTTGGTTATTACTTCATACAAAGTTGCTTTTGAAACTTATCTGAGGTAGGAATGCTTTTTGGAAAACTAGGACACCCATGTTCTGGGACTGCATTTAGGATCCTAGCTTCTGAAGTGTCCGTAGAGGCCTCAAGGGGTTGGGTGAGGGGTACCACTCCATGCATAATTTCTTTGATGGCTACAGATGAATATGTTGTGTGGCAGCAGCTAAAGGAAATTGAAGGAAGGGAATATGCTTTCCATAAAAGAAAAACTATTCTTAAACTTCTGTTGCCTACAACTGCTATTACGTAAACACCACATCAAATCTGCCTATAGAGATTTGAATGGCATAGAGACTTCTCTGCTCTTATTTATAACTTCCTACCAGGTACTTAGGTTTACTCTTTAATTCACACTGTTCAAAACAAAGACACAAGGCGGGGAATTGTGGGGGGATTTTTCTTTCAGGATTTATTGAGGCTTTCATACCAAATCATCATAGGAAATCATGGACAAGTTTGGACGTATGCCTCTGTGAATAGTATTATTAAAGTAAGCCCAATCAAGTAAAGCCAATCCTGATCTGATTGAAGTGAGTTACTTCAGTGGGAGCAGGACTGGGTCCTATGTGTGCTGTACACATGGGGAATGAGTGCTGGGCAATAACTAGAACATACTTTCCTGTATGTGAATTAAAATGTTTATTCCAGGGATTGTGTGCAGTGCACATCGTCACTCCTTTGGATAACTCCTTACTTTCAAAGTGACTCCTGCACAATATCATTTAATTTATAGAATGGATTGTTTTTCTTTGTTAGTTTATTGTGCATTGCTATTTTGGAGGTAGATTCTCAAAGGCACAAAGAGCAGACAGGTGGCCAACTCCCTTTGAAAGTCAAAAGCATTTGAGTGGAATTTTCAAGAAATGCTTACATGACTTAGGAGCACATGCCCCATTGAATTTCAATAGATGGGCTCCTAAATCACTTAGATGCCTTTGAACATTCTATCCTCGGTTCCTAACACCTTTAAAAATCCCAACCTTGAGTTCTCATTGTGCTTTCCATGCATGCTAAAGTTTCACATGAAGTGGGTTGTGCATATAGCTCTACAATGAACTCGTACAACCGTTCTTAGCTCTGGGGAAGCTGACTACAGACTTTACATTTAATGTGGTAATTAATGATTCCATTGGCAATTTGTCAAGAGCACCAATGACAATACAGGAATCATTATTTGCAAAACTCACATTCTGGGTTTGATTCAGCTCTTGCCCATCAAAATCAGGTGTCAGTGACTGCAGAATCATGCAGCCCTGTGCATGGGTATAGACATGCAAATTACAAAAACATCACAGACATACCAGGCCCAACATATCCCTGCTGTAACCATTGATGTCAATGGAGTTACACCAGGGATGAATCTGGCCCACGGAGATTAGTATAAAAAAGTAGACTCAGTAGCTTAGTTGGAAAGAGGCATCTAAATCTCAGTAACCCAAACTTTGATCAGCTTAACACTTAGATTTCTCTGTGAATCCTTTACCTTCTTTCTTTCTTCAGAGTAGCTAATGCCAGCAAATGCCTGTTGGACCTAAAATGTGGCAATACTGTACTGTGTTGCTGTTGTGAAACTGCCAAAGCATGGAAGCGATATGCACATCAAACGGGCTTTCCTTCATATATACAAAAGAAACAGGGCAGCCCAACTTCTTAAATATACAGAACCATTCTCTTCCTGCTTTAGCTACTGATCCTCTGAGATGCTGAGTACTTTCACCTCCATTAAATATAATAGGCGTTGAAGGTGCTCCTCATTTTGTAGAATTGGGCCCTTAATTATTCATTGAAAATCGGCATTTTATTAAGGGAACTGAATGGAGGTTTTCAGTTTTACTCGATTATAACAACACTTCATGCTTGTTATAGGGCTTTTCACCCAGAGATGCAAAGCACTTTGCAAGGGTAAGGAACATTTCCCTTTCCCCTCATGCAGTTCCTCTCTATGTTATACAGCAATGTATATAACTCATATATGTTTACGGTTTGTCTCTTGGGAGAGAAAATATTGAATTCATTCTCTAAAATAGCTCATAATTGAATACTTTTCAGTATAATTAGGAAATAACATTCATCTGACAAAGTAAATTCATTAAATAATTTCAAAATAAGCCACGGGCATTGTTTAAACCTAATGTCAACATAAACTGTAAAAATGTGCCGGCTGGTTAAATGTGAGCCAATAAGTGTGTGTTAATGGAACAAGAACACTAAATGTGTTTCCTGCATTTTAAAGCATCGAACTATATTTTAGCGCAAGCTCTGCCTCACAGCCAGATCTGGCCCCTTCTTCACCTTAGCCCTTTCATCTCCCTTTGTTCCCTGTCTAGGCGGAGACTGAGATTTTCCCACCTCTCGCAGTCTGACTGTGGCTCTGAAAGATGATTGCCTTCTGGTGAAGCCCTTTCCCCTTCTTCTGTACCCAAGCTCCATGTTCAATGAACATCAAAAAGCCTTATCATACCCTGATGGTTTAAATCTTTAAACACAGAGTAACAGCCTGAGTACATCCAGACCCCTCACATCCTATAGTCTTGTCACTATGTGTTCCTGCAACAATTACCAGGAGAGGGAGGCTGCAGAGTGAATCAAGTAGCGTGTGTTGTCTCCCTGGACTCCATGCTGATGCTCTGATCAGGACTTCAGCAAAATTCTGTTTGAAATGAGAATAGACTAATTTTCATCAGACTCTTCTCGGAGGAGTCCCATGTGGGCCAGCATGCCAAGGGTCATCATTAGAAAACTGCCTTCAAAGAGCTGAGGTTTCTCATGGCAAAGCTCTCTCCCTTTGCTAAATTTATAAACATTTATGTAAAAATGTATACATTAATTGTTCAGGTTCTTGTATGCCTGCACAATAATGCCCAGAAACATATTAGGGGAAATATACCAATAAAAATAGCCCAAGTCAGGACAAAAATGTCCTCGTTTTGACTGAAAATTCAGAAGAATTCTGTGATCAAAGGATGCTCTAACTCCCAGCTGTTCAAAGGGACTTATATTAAAAAAAAAAAAAAATCAGATGTGACCAAGAATAGAAAAGAACTCATTAAGAGCTTAACTAGATGATGACAGGTGAAGCCATCAGTTGCTTAAACACTGTAATGTTTTTCCAGGCAGTTACTCTTCTTCCTCCTCCACCCCTGGAATCAATTTATACTTTTTAGAAATCATTATGAGATCAAGTAAAGTTTGTTTGCTATGGAAAATAAACACACACGTGAGCCACTGGGGCTACAGAGTAATTAAGATATCACTTTCTTCCCAGCTGAATATTTGTAAACATATAAGAGAAACAACTAAATTTATTTTACACTTTCCATTATCAATTGCCTTCTGAAGTAGTTTCAGTTCTTAAAAGGCAAAGGAAGGATATTGGAAAGTCTGTAAGAAAAGGAGTGATCTCAGGAAGTTTAACTATAAGGCCTCAGACATACGGAAAAAGGTTAGTTTTTGCTGTCTTTTGAGACTTATAAGCAATGAGCACTAGATGGATATGACTCTCTACTCATTTTTATAGCTATTGTTTAGCTGCTAGTGTTTGTAAAATACAAAAAAAAAATCTTTATAATTCTCTTAAGCAGCTTAAATCCCTTTTCACTTTCCCCAGGCAAAACCTGATTCTCTTGCATGTTTTTGGGCTCTGACCTTCACAGTGCTTATCTCCCAACAGTAGTAGCCAGTTTCTTATTCTTTAAGTGCTAGAGGAGTCATGAAAAATTCAGACACTGGGTTTCCCTGAGACCAATCTGGTGGCTTTGTCTTTGTGATAACTGCTGCTTTCTATGCATCATTCAAAAGGTACATACTGTTGTCAGCCCCTGAACTGCTACTTGGTGTTAAACATGAATATTTGTAGCTTAGCAAGGGACTAAATTTAAAAAAATTAATATTTGAGAACCTTTGAGAAGGCATTACTGGCATGAAACTACATATATGAAAGATTTTATTTGTGAAAAATGTGAACTTTTTACTTCACTGGGGCAATATGAAACACCACAAGGTTTTTCTTTGAAATAGCTCTGATTATTGGACTATCTTCTGGATACATGGATCATAACTCTACCACAGAAGCTACTACAGTCGAGTTGTTTTTCCTGTATACTGCAGGGAAAATTCATTCTGTGCATGTGCCGCTAATCCTATCTGACCAGAAAGCAGAGAAAGATGATACAAGGCTTATTCCAGTTACATATCAGAGATGAGTCCAATGGCAAAATTGCCTTTTTCCACATTTCTTAATTAGAGTTGGAATCAGCTTCAACTAATAGAATCTCTTATTAGTAACAAAAAGAATTGCTAGCTCTCTAGTTCAAGTGGCATATCTGCATAACTTATAGCCTTAAGAGCTTATGGAGTCACTCACACTCCTGGCAGAATGCCTTTTACTCTCCCATATTAATGAGTTGTTCTAAATTTAGTCTACTGTGACAAACTAATATTAATACAGTATTTTATGGCCCAAAGCATTGTTAATGCATAAGAATGAAACGCTGAATCAAAGAAAGGGGGAGAGAAGGCAAGATTACTTTGTATGATTGTCAAGATATAAGATAATCCAAGTATGTAGATATTAAGACTAAAATATAAAACACTGCTTATGGATTTATATTATGTGAAACATTTTCTATTATTTTAAATCCTTGCAGTATTAGTTTCCTATTTTCAGGGGTTTATAACTCGGCCATTAAAATGCGCTCTGGGCTGAAACTTGGCATACAGGGTCTTAACCTGGGAGCATTTTTTTTAAAGTAAAATTTCAAACAAATCTGTATTGTCATTTTAAAAACTGTAAAAGTGTCAACAAAAGGCTATTGCCTTTGAAAGCTTTTATTTTCCCAGTGATGATTCTGAAAAAAAGCCTTGAATAATACAGTGTGCAATGTGATTAATCTATAACAGGATATAGTTATTGCTAGTATTTTGCACAAAAATAATCAAGATAGCACATGTAGAAAAACTCCTGACTTCTATGGGCCTGATTCTTCTCCCATTGAAGTCAATGGAGGCTTGTCACTGTCCTCAGTTGGAGCAGGATCAGGTCCTGTGTTTGGTAACTATTTTGCCATGAGGATTTTATATTGCCTAGTATTCGCCTAAACACACAATTGTTTAGCTAGGCATTTAAATGTTTACTGGATAAAGAAACACTTACATATTTGGATACATTTAACCAGTAAAACCCAAGTCTATAGGATATATAATGTGCATGGAAATTACCATGTAGAATGGTGTATGCCTCTAATGGATGGGAGCAGATCTACCACAAGAATGCCAAGGATGTCCAATACCTGCCAGAACGCTCCTTGGTGCTGCTGATACAAGAAGTATATCATGGCTTTCCATTGTAATCAACAGATAGCAGCTGTACTGGGGAGCTCCATACGGGGAGCCCCTAGTGAGCATGGGGCGTTTGGACGCAAGCTTAAGAATGAGCCAGGGAAAGAGAGTGTCAGGGCCCATAGATGTGCCACAAGGCAAAGATTTGCAGGAACTTGTGATCGGGGATGCTCCTCACACTGGCCCTGCAAGTGCTGAATTGGGCCAGTGGCCAAATTAGGCTGCAAATGGGGGAGATTTAGGCCAAAGGAAGCTATTTAGAAGGAAGCTCACCTGGGAGGATGAACTGTCAACATATAGTAGAGCTGTTGGGAATAAGTCTACAATCACTCCCCGAGAGCAGGGAGGTGGGCGAGGACTGGGACTACAGAACCAGGGTGGGTTACACTCACTCCCTGGGAGGAGGGAGTTTGGGTGGCGGACCCCAAAGAAGATAGGAGAGGGCTCAGAAAAGACAGCAGGGAACAGACCTGGGCTGCTGATTTGAGCATCCCTGAGCTGGAATCTGGTGTAGAGGGTGGGCCTGAGTTCCTTTACCAGCCACTGAGGGAGTGGCACCATGGGGCAGTGCGTGGGGAGACTGCCTGAGACTAGGTGAAAAGGGACTTGAATTCACTCCCTCACCCAGAAGTTGAAACCATGTACTGATCTGGCGAGTCACACAGAGGAGGCTGCAGAGAGAGGAAAAGAGACAGTGTAACTGCCGGAACAGACACTCTCACAGACTATTTACTGTGGCTAGAGCCAACAAGTTTTGGGAACTCCTATTGTCCTGAGCTGACCTATGGCCTCCATAGCTGCCTTTGAAGTAAGTGTGAGGTCTTTATATGGATCTGAAGGCAGACGTTGGCCTGTTGGCTTTGCTGTTCAGTAACCATGGAATAGTGTGGAAAATGTGATCTGGAAATATCATTAAATGTCATAAAACAATATTTAAAAGTTGAGATCAGAAAAATACTCGAATCTTATGATTTGACATAGGAAGGGACTTTCTCCATTAAATACAGTCAACTTTTCTCTGAGCAATGGCCCAATCATGCAAGTCTTTTGTGCATAGGTGTCCATTGACTTCCATAAGGTTTTCATGTGAGGGGAGCTTGCAGGATCAGGTCCCTAGCCCTAGGTATTAGACTTAAATCTTGATGGGTCAGTTTGTGAACATGCTGCTGTACATACAATACAAAAGCCCAAATGCAGGGGAAACACCTTATTTTTCTGTTCTAGGGAGATAGGAAGCAGAAAACTTGCACAAGGGAATGGAGGGTACCCAGTTTATATTGCGGAGTCCTCGCTCACGGTAGCTCTCCACGTGGCACCAGAGAAAGGAATGGGGAACGGGGCAGGAGTTGGAGTTTGGTAGACGGTGTTGGCGCAGTCTGAATCCACAAGTACCTCAAACTAGATTGGAATGCATCCATGGCCTACAACTGTTGTTCAATATTGCCAATCCCACATGTTCAAAAATAATGAATCAGGCCGCATACAATTATAATATTGTCTTTAAACTCCTAAGATTAAAATAATAATAAATAATGCATTTTAGGTTCTTTTTATTTCCCTTCCACTTTTAATCCTTTAAAGTGCTATTCGATGACATTTTCAGTCTTTTCTCTGGGACCGTAATGGCTAGATTATTCTATCTGCTTTATTTATTTTAAATGAAAGTTGAGATGTGTGCTTGTAATCACATGGCTCCGGGAGCTCGGACTTCTGGGTAGGGTTGCCAACAGTCTAATCACACAAACCCAAAAACCTTTGCCCCACCCCTTTCCTGAGACCCTGCCCCTTCTCCAAGGCCCCGCTCCATTCACTCTATGCCCCATCTCGCCTTCTGTTGCTTGCTCCCCTCAACTTCACTCACTTTCACTGGGCTGGGGCAGAGGAGGAGGTGCAGGCTCTGGGCTGGGGCCAAGGGGTTTGGCTTGTGCGCCGCCCCTGCCAGCAGGCACCACCCCCACAGCTCCCATTGGCCACAGTTCCTGGCCAATGAGAGCCGCAAAATCGGTGCTCAGGGTGCAGGTAGCACATGGAGACCTCTCCCGGTGCCAGGGGCTGCAGGGGCGTGCTTCCAGAAGCGGTGCAGAGCCAAGGCAGGCAGGGAGCCTGCCTTAACCCTGCTGCACTGCCAGACTTTTAGCAGCCTAAAATCTCCTAGTTTGGCTTCAGCAGCCTCTAGGAGGCGGAGTCCAATTCCGGGAGACTCTCCGCAAAACTAGGAGGGTTGGCAACCCTCCTTCAGGGAAAACACCAAAGATCACAAGACTTGTGAGAAAATCTCATTGGCAACGCTGACTAGTGCCCTTCCACACTCTCCAGTAACTGGCTTGACACAGTTGACTGTATAGGTAAGAAGGCAATGAAGCAAATGTGAGGGCTGAGTATTCTTTTCACTCATCCCTGCTGCGTTTTCAGTGTGTTTCTCTCTAAGCAAAGCACTTTTCCTATGGATTTGCTCTGGTTTGGGGGATTTGGTTCTGCAGTATGCGAATGCTTTCTGTGGCACGGTATGACACCAAACAAACTGCGTGGTTCATTAATCTTCATAAGCCATAATTAAGACAGTTTAAATATACAGCATTGTATATAGGTTCCTTTAAGCTGGTGTTTCTGGTGTAGTATGTTATGAAAAACAATCTTGCAGCAAAGGAACTGAGATAAAATGAAGATGAATTTATCCTTTGTCATCACTGAAAATGATACCTGCATTTTATTTAGCTCCCTTCTCTCAGGAACAGAACATATTCCCCTTAATTTTCAGCAGTGGGAGGATATTTAGCCATATGTTTCCCATCGACTTGTATTAAAGTCATGCAGCTAAATCTCTGCATACCCTGATGAAAATGTATCTGATGGTGTCATGTCACACATCTACATAATTGAGCTGCCCATGTAGGCCTATGAATGAACAGTAATTGAAGTGTCCAGTCTGATGCAGTGCAGCATTTCTATATTAACCCTTTCAAAGTCATGAGTCTGGTCATACCACATAAAGCAAAACCCTTTGATTCCAACATAGCAGCAAGAGAATTTTTCATGCTTAAAGCTTAGCAGTAAATACTCATTCTTGACTGAATTTTCACATTTCCTTGATAATTTTTCAAAGTTTTCCTGTTTCTGTCTTTTGGCACTCTCATACGGTAACTCCAAAAAGCTATGAGCCTAAAAGAGGCTCACGATTTTGAGTGTCTAAATGTTGTGGGAGCCTGATTTTTTGAGGATGGCTGCTCAGCATGTTCTGGAAGTCTGAAAGGTGTCTTAGATGGGACACCCAAAACTGGGGCTCTCAGAATTGCTAGCCCCTTTTGAAAGTTTTAGCCAACTTTGTTTTAAAATAAAAATGTTCAGGCCTTTTAGTGTAGGATGGAATGAAAAAATTCAAATTTACTGTCAGCTTAGCAAGTGCCTGCTTCACTGGCATAGAACGTTGAGATCACCTGTGTTAGGAAGTTATGTTACTAAACATGGCATTACATAATAGACTGCAAAGATTCTAAATTAGTTCATGTGAATGACTACTATCTGCAACAGTCTGATGCGTATTTGGCACTATCAATTATTGTATGTTTTTTTTTAAAAAAACTGTTATTTTGACTCATACATTTTTAATCAATGACGACAGTGGGTTTTTAAAAATAAAATAATGCTGGGGCGTGGCTTTAAATATGTATTTTTTTCCTTGGGTCCCTGTTCCACAAGTATGTTTGGACTGAGATGATAAATGATGGATTGTTCTTTTAATGCTGAAAGTGCTGGACTATATAAAGTACATTTAGAATTAGATAAGCAGCAAGACTGTCCTTTAGTGCTTAATACAAAAAGTGTGGAAAATTACAGGAAAATTATCTATGGAAAGAAATGCATAAATGTTACTCAGAAACTGTCAAGCAACTAATTCCAACTTAATGGGGGAAATTGCTCTGTGATGGAGAAACAAAACCAATACTATAAGAACACTGAGCACCTGTAAATGTTAAATAGTTGGAATGTATTAAAAGCATGCCAGTGTGGTAGTTAGAGAGGATTAGTTTGTACTGGCCTTTTCATTGATTCATCTGAATGAGAATTAATCTACAAAAACATTCATGTTTGGTCTGGGATGTATTTGTCGTCTTTTTCTACTGCATCTAAATGTAAGCTGCCATGGTTCATAAGCAAAACATATCATGCCATCTCCCCTTCATAAGGAAAAACATGAAAAAATAAAATATTTCTCCTAATACTAATCAAAGAGCTGGCTGAGATTATTAAAAGCAGTGCTGCTGCTCCTGCTCCCTTCTCCCCCAACGAAGCCCAGGAAGTTATGGAATGCAATTGTTGTTTTATCTTTTGAGTTAATTTAGCATTGGATATTATCGTTAGCTGATGCACAATTTAGTAGACGTTGGAGAAGAGTCCAAATAATGGTAATGTAGCAAGTTGCTAGAAGATGTATAGCTTTGGATCATATTACAGTCACCTGTATGTAATCCATCCTGTTAAAATGTACTCGAAGAAAAATATTAGCAACCAAGGATGAAACAAAATGTGGGAATTTACCATTATTGATGTGCTTTTTATCATGCAGACTTCTGTTTTCCTCATTTGGTACGTATTTTTATTATTTTGGTTTTCATTTATCCTGTATGTAGGCAATGGTCATTTGAAAGGAGTTTGTTCACTAGAGGGCAGCATTTGATAAAATGTATGAAAGGAGATTTTTTTCCCCACAGAAATAAGGAGAATAAATGCAGATCACTTTAATAACACTTTTAGCAGCCTTCTCTGACATAGGTTTTTAATTCTATTTGTTGGGGTGGGACACAATTTAGTTTGATAAGCCATTTTGAAGGAATTTTAAGGATTTACTCCACTAATAAATATGAATTGTTTTAGATGGATATTATTTCAGGTTTGTGGAAATCAAGCTTACCCTACAGCTTCCATCTCCTAGCCATAGCCGTTTAAATGCACATAAATTAGTATTTTAAATTGTTTTATTATTGTAACGGAATAAAACATGAATAAGTTCACTGGTCTATTAGCCCTTTTTTTTTTTTATTACATCTGCTTTTCAGACAGTCCTGTCAGTAATACTAACTTATTCAGCAAAAATCTTGATTACTGCATATGCTCTGTGGGCTTCTTCTACCTGTGGAGTCCAATGCTAATTCTGGGGAAAAAGCCTTTGCCTCTTGTTGGCATTAGTTGCTGGATAAGTAACTGGGTTGGAACGTGAAGACTCATTTTCCCCATGCCCACGGACAGGATGGTCTCAAGTGAACGATGTGCTAAAATCTCAACTGTGCCTTCTCTGCAAGACCCATGTGAACACAGTGGAAAAGGCTCATGAAGGCTAACCGAAGGAGGTAGGCTGACTATAGACAGGAATCCTCAATAGTGTCAAGCACAATTTGGCTTTGTGGGTTAGCTAAGCAGGTATTTTCTGATTCTCCACTAGCTGAGAAGAGCCCTTCTTCCCTTCTGTGCTCTGGTATGGGTTTGGACACAAATGAAAGATGTATTTGACAAAAGCATGATATTTTCAGGTTAGCAAAAAGTGAAATAGCTGTAGGTGTCTGCCCGCTATGATCCCATTATATCTCCCAAGATAAGAAAGCATGAACCAGTGTCAGTATTTGGACTGGAACCTTTAGGTGTGATAGGAAATGGGCTGCTGTTTTAGTAGCTTGCCTTTTTCCTCTATGACTCTATACTGAATACCAGCACATGAGGTTAGGGAAGGCTGAGCTGCTGGAGGCGGGGTATAAAACCAAGGTTTTGATTGCTTGTAGTCATTAAAGATACCATGGCACTTTTTGTAAGAGAAGGGTGTTAGCCACAAGGCCAGAAGCCAAAGTCATATTTGGTTAAATATATTCTGCATCCCTAAATTCCACTGCATTTTAAATGGGGATTAGATATTTTTCACTTCCTTTCGTGCATTGTTGCTTTTTTTCACTCAAGGAGTGGCTGCATTACAGTGGTAGCTGAATGTATCTCTGTATAGTTTGCAAAGCCCTAGGATTAATTTGGGTCAAAGGAGCCATATAAATGGAGGATCATTATCATTATCTTTAGAATTGGATCTTTTCATGCACAGGTCAATATAATAGGCATTTAAACATATTTTCCCCTTGCTGACATTATTACAAATGGGGTTTCATCCTTGAAGACTATTCAGCCAAAATAAACTCAACTGCTGGGTTTTTGAATGACATTAGCATTTCTTACTAAGTATTTTATTTGAATAAAGTAGAATTCAGTCAGACAGCCAAAAGCAAATGAAAAATGGGTGTTTCTTTTGGTATAGCCTTCTTATTTTAATGTAAGCCAATGTGCTTGAAATCTTTTTGCATGTGCTGACACTGCTTTGTGGATGATTGCAGGGGGCTATCTTTGTGCACTCACAAGACTGGACTCCTGTTTCTTCTGCTCTGCTTACATCTGTCTCCATCTTGTGAATTTGTGCCTCACTCAAACACGTGCTGATAGAAAGGTGGTGGCAGCCCCAGTAAGTGCTACTCTCCTGGATTGTTCTTGGCACTTAGGATATCTTGAGTCACTGGCCACACATTTCTGACGGGGTTAAACAGTCAGAATCTGCCACTATTTTGCTTACATGTGTCATTCAGAGAACGGCTTGATAATTATCTGGTCAGAATTTAGGATAATGGGATATTCTGCTGTATTTACAACTTTCTCTTCCTGAAAACATTGGTATGTTGTTGGCTTTTATTTGACTGAAGGTCTGATCAGCCTAGTGGATGTATTCAGCAAACAGTAGGAAGCAAAGCACAAACTGTATTCACATTTATATATTCATTGCTTTAATAGACCTAACAAGAACATCTGATGCACATTGTCCTTGCTATGGAGGTTAAAAAGGCGGGTGTACTAGGGAAGTGAATTCGTCAGTTTATTGGGCAAGCACTGTGCCCAAGAACTGAGAGAAGTCCTTTCCTTATGTCATGATAGCTACCCTAACCCTCAAACAGGGCTGGATTAGCACAACCAAACATCATCTATAATTTCATAATTAATGCAATGAATCCAAGCCTCATTTGCATAACTAAGATCTGTGTAGACTATGCAATGACCTCTATTTGACTGTCAAGGTACTTGGGTCAGCATGAGCCTAGGGAAGATCCTTTTTCGATCTGCCCTTAGATACAGATGTCCTCATATAGGTGGGTTCCTAGGATAAAAAGAATTTAGAAACTCTAACAGCATCCAGACACCCAGCTAATTCTCTCAATTCCTGGCCAAGCTGACTGACCTATTGAAACTGGAAGTCACCTGACTTCTTGTTCTGCACAGTTTGATAATGACAAATATACTTGACCACTGGCCTGAGCTTGTATGGCCTCCATGACAACCAGAGCAAGAGTCCAGATAGCTTCTGGTTCTGCTCATGTATGCTGGCACACTCTGAATTTGATCATCCATGTCTGAATAGATGTAGGGAGAGTAGTGATAAAAGTTGTCAAGTTCACATTATTCTCTCCTTTAGACTATGTCGTATCTGCTCACATCAGAATGGGAGTCCTGCTTCAATAATCCCTTTTTAAGATTAATGGAAACAATTGGATTCTAGAGAGATTATACTGTCCAATCACTGGATAGTGTTGAGTTGCTTCTCTGATGACTTGGAGATCGCTGAGTGATGTTTGATTGCTGAGTTAATGGAATTAGTTGTGAATTCTCAGGGAAGGTTCATGGGTTTGACTTTCCACGGTCATCCTGGTCAACTCTGAACTGAATCCAAACCAGCCATGGTAGTTGTGTACATCTAATGCATAAATGGAAAATCAAGCACTCCCTGACATGTGAGTGTGGTGACAAACCATCGAACATATCACTATCTGCTGCCCAAATTTATAAATTAATCAATAATGGAAAACAAAACGTTCAGTACTAACAAACACAGAATACTTGGAGGGATTTGACTCTAGCTGCCTCTGAAGTCAATGGAAAGATGGCCAGTGATCTCCACAGAGGATGGCTCAAGCCAAAAGAGCACTAGGGATAGGGGATATGAGATTTGTAGGGCTCAAATGGAATTGGATGGGCCCATTTTGTTGGCACTGAGTGGAAGCAGGTAGAATGACTGTGGGGATTGAAGGGGTTGAGCAGATACAGAATCAACTTTTTCCGTGCCTTAAAAAAAAATCACTCTTCCTTTGTGGCATACACTGTCACCAGCCACACCAATGTAGATTGAGGGAACTCTGATTGCAGCTTTCTGGCTGCCTTTTGGATGAGGAAAGATGACCCTATCCCACACCATATGTGCCTGTGTTTGGAGAAACACAATTTGGCTCTCAATAAAACCACTTTGAGTTTAATGAATGGGCATATATAGATTTAACAGGACAGGTGAAGAAGGCTTGCAAAGGGGAATACCAATGTTCTCATGGGAAACTTGTGTTAATTAACTAAGCAAAAATTTACCATTTTCCCCTAAGCTAGGGTGTGTGTGAAACTCAAACTATGAAAATATCTTTTTACCATTTTGAATTCACTTGTTTCCTTCTCTGTGGAAAAGATTTTTCCTCTGTGAAACCCATGTATCAGGGCGGGGGGAGAGGAAGCACTAAAGGCAAAAAAATAATTTCCACTTCTGGTTTTTGAGGACTGATGCTGAGTTTTGCTTTCGGTGGCACTTCTACTTGATTCCCAGTGTTCTCTGCTTCAGAGATGAACATCCAGGAGTAAGATCATAGTGGCAGCTAGTCTTTGGCCCTCAAAATAAAAACAAAACCCTGCAAACAAACCCCTCACCCCTATAAAATAAATAGTCAAAAAAAATCACTGTAGTTTAACTTTTGTCATGAGTTTTGGAGCTCATGATTAAGCAAAATTTGCATCAAGGTTTTGTGCAAATACCATGTTATTTTATTATATCATGCAAAGTGGGTAAATGATTAAAAAAAATTACAAAATTCCCAACATTTGTCAAAAATGATCAGTTTTGCCTTTGGTTTTTCCACAAAGTAAAATTAGTAATTTTCCTGAGATTGGATTACTTCTTCTGACCAAATTATAGTTTAGCATGTGTATAAACATTTTGCTTTAAATCAGTTTCTAGCGCTTCCTGAACTAAGTAAAAGCAAATATATTTTCTTTCTGGTTTAATGATGCTCAGATTCTTCTGTCTCTCTGTTTTCTGGGCCTGATCTCTATTTAGCTGAGGTTCATTTTCAGCTCTGCTTTTTAACTTACATGGTTGAGCGATTCTATCCACTCTTGTAGATCATGTGTACAAAATGAGAATATCTGTAAAGTTAAAGTAGTACAGTCACCCTTTAGCTGTCTTAAAGGTAAACTGCATACCAAATATCCAACTTCTGTTGTGTTCAACATATGTTAAATCCTCTCTATAGTCAGGTTCAAGCTAAGGGGCCATTCAGTATATTTTTATCTAAAGCAATAATTCTGGTTCATACTAGGACAAATACTACTTCTATTGTGACACCAAGCATGCTCCATGATACAACATCAGCCCATGAAGTTCCCTTGGAGCATATACGTATATACTCATCCATAAACATCATGTGTGTGGGAAAAATTGTAGTGTCATTTTCTTAAATCCCATCTTTTTATTGTGGATTTAACGTCTAGCCTGTTGATGGCTTTCCCAGCTGTTGCTTACCAGTGCCCCTTTCTTATATCCTTCCCATAGACCCAGTATCTGAAGGCTGCTCTCTGTCAGGATACAGTGGATTTTGTCTTGACTACGTTATTAACCTTCCGAATCAACTTCTCAATAGATATTTTCTGTGTGACCACACAGATGCCAAACTGTGCTCAAGGAACTGTTACACACATTTTATATTTCCTGGAGGCTGCTTATTTGGGGCTGTTACATATATTTTCTCAGCACAAATGGTCACCATATAGGCAAATTCCCGTTTTGCACAGAAAACACCACCTTGTAGTGATGACTTTACATCCCCCCACTCATGCCTCTCAGCTTCCATCTGAATTTAGAAGCCTTTTACTACACTTTACAGCAACATCGCCAATGGATGGGTTGGAGGCACAGATCGCTTTTACACCGAGTGTGCACACTTTGGAGTTACTTAGGTTCTGGGAATCCCACCACTGGTGATGTACTTTGCTTTCCAGAGGACACATAGGTTAATCAGCACTAACCCCAAAATCTGACCAAATTTCTGCAGAAATGACAGCACAAAAATGTCTGATTTGAAATTATTAACAGGTCCCTTTGCTTTTCGTTGTTAAGAAATATCAAAAGGCACTACTCCAGAATAAGGACTAAATGACTCTAAAATGTTAGTTGCTATAAGTTGATTTTATTAATAACAAAAGCCTCATTTATAGCAACAACTGGCCAAATCAACGAGCATAACATTTGGTAAATATCTTGTTTCCTGGCTGGAATCTTGTACAGTAACCACATGGATAAGCCACAAACCTGGTCGGGAGGGAGCACAGGGGGAATAGGATTAATAACGGAAACCTTTTCACAACTCTAACTGTATAGTTTATATAGTAACATTTTATACAAGTCAGGTTCTATAAATTGCAAGCCAGCATGTTCTGAGAATTACTATACAGGGAATTACTGATATAAATATATAAGTCACAGTTACAAAGGTCTTGTCTTCCCTTGATGTTCGGGCATAACTCCCATTAATATTAATGGGAGTTAGGCATGCACATAGAGGAGAGAGAAACCTCTAATTAGTGTGGTAGCATATGCAACATTCCTAACAGAGAAACCATTTTGTACACCCTAATTGCACAAAATTGGCAACAAGTTACACTGTGTATATGTGTGTGTGTGTGTGTGTGTATATATATATATGTAATCTCAATGGTTAGTGCAGCATACATTCTCTTGTAGTAGGGAAATGTACCTAGACTTCAGAGTTAGGGTGACAAAAGCTATTTGCACATGTGTATTATCCCTGTGACCCCAGCTACTTAGTCTTCAGGGATTTCACTGACTATTACTGCTTGGGCCCTAGTGACATTGAGGAGATGAGGCTTTAGCAACACTGATATAGAACTATGCCTTCTACCTAGGTGGAAATAACCTTTTGGGTCCCTTATTTAAATGGATAGCCATCCTGCTTGATACATTTTTGAGTATCACTTTGATACTCTGAAAGACATTAGAGAGAACCTAGATAATTACAAATAATTTAGGAGTACAGTAATTGCATTCCAGATTAGGCAATTATTTTTCATTTCAAGCAAGTTTGTTTATACAAAGTGTTGCTACAGATTACAAGAAAGTCACTTTGCCATAGAAAGACATATTGGGTTAAATTTATCCCTGATACCGTTCTACTGAAGATCTAAGAGGATTAAAATTTCTGCAAATTATTTCACACATCTTCTCTTGTTTCCCAAAGATAACCCAATTTTTTTCTCCCTAAAATAATAAAACAAATTTATCATGATGTAATATCTCTACAGTCAAATAGAGTC
Organism: Dermatemys mawii; assembly: GCA_007922305.1. Lineage (NCBI taxonomy): Eukaryota > Metazoa > Chordata > Testudines > Dermatemydidae > Dermatemys > Dermatemys mawii. The sequence goes on along the minus strand of ML677352.1, from coordinate 21,488,789 downwards.
ACTCAAGGAATTATTTTGGTTCAATGATTTTGGTTCATTCTTATAAAAATGACCATATTCTCAGACCTTTAAACGCTCATATGTACATAATGAATGCAGTTGTTTTTCTCCTTAAACAGTGAACCAAACTTATTCCTCCAGACACAACACTGAATTTTGATTGGTATTACATCAAAGAGAAATTTGGTCCAGTGTTTTAGGGAGACAAAAATTGTATTAAACAATGGCTTTTAAAAAGAGCATCTCTTTGAAATACTTTTATCTACTTCTTAATTCTCTTTGGTCTTTAGTCAATAGGTACTCGTGGGCTTCTAGGAGATTCCATCCATCCATTCAACAAGAAACATGATTGAGTCACTAAATATCATCCTCACTGAGACCTATTGGTGCCTCTGCAAAGAAAGTGAAGGTTTCAGGATAATACTACTTTCCTTCAGAGTTCACTCTTTCCTCCAAGAACACTGTACTAATTTTTATAGGACCAAAGGCTTGCCCTGTGAAGCTGCCAAATTTATTTTGAGAATGCAAAAGCTAATCCATCTAAGCAACTCGGGTAGTGAAAGCATATCCACTTTATTAGTACCTATGATGAGTCCTTGTCACATTTGTGTTAAGTGTTGGCCCTTAATACTCAAACTGGTAGGTCTAATCGCATGACCATCTGTTCGAGTGGCATAGTGCCCATTCACAAAGTGGAATGCCAGCTTCCAATAGTGATGGTTGCACACCAAACATAGGTTCAGGAGGAAAACCTATCGAATGCAGCAAATGACACCTTATTTGCGAGAAAATCTTCTTGGTGTCAAGCAGTGCCAAATTAAGAACACATGCCTCATTACAAGGGGTCACATCTGTTGACAAACACTGGCACTTCATCATCAGTGTCTGCCCTTCTCCTGGGTCTCTTATTAATCTGCCTCAGAACTGAAAAGCCTGACTGAGAAGAGGCAAGCTGTGTACTTTGTTCAGAGGGCCAATCACAGATTTAGTTATTCTTTTCCTGAGGATTTCCCAATGACAGGCCAAAGTCTTAATGCTTTCACTGTATGCATTCCTCTATCCAATGAGACTGATGACCTGAGAATGCGGTAAATCTTTTGATAATTTGAAATAAGCATATGACACAGGATCACATTGCTATTGGTCTTGGACTTATAAAAAGACTCGGATGACTATGTATTTTGGGAAGTTTGCCCTGCCCGGTGTGGTCCTGTCCACCAGAACAGATGTATAAGTTTCCTTAAAACAAGTGGCAGAGAAACACGAAGTCTGGTAAAAAGTAGGAGAACTGCTACAAGCTGATGGGTTTACCTCCTTGGTATAGCTATGGAGGAGCTACAGGAGCACCTTAAGTGTAAATTAAGAACTCACCCTTTGGATACTTCAGCTTGCAGGAAGAAAGGAAGGTGCATACCATTGTTTGCCAAGGTTCCCTCTGCAATGTGCTCTCAGATTTTGTATGTTGAAGGGCAGGGCTGGATTAAGGTGTGGGTAGTATGGGCCTGTGCCCAGAGCTAGCTCCTGAAGTCTCATGATTACACCAAGAATCAGAGACATAGCCGTGTTAGTCTGGATCTGCAGAAGCGACAAAGAGTCCTGTGGCACCTTAAAGACTAATAAAAGTATTGAAGCATGAGCTTTCTTGGGTAATACCCACTTCATCGGATGTATATGATTACACTAGTATTTCAGGTTTCATTTTTTTAAAAGTAAGTTTCCAACCCACATTGTGGTGTAGAAAATCTTTAAACTGTGACTCAGCTATAGCCAATGCAGTAACATCTGCCTGAATCTGCAGACACTGAAGCCTCAGTTCTGAGAGGTGGGAACTGCACCATGAGTTGCAAAGGAATGTTAACTTCTAGTCCTTTGTTACAGGGAGCTGCAAACACAGCCCTAGCAGAGGACTCTGTGGCAGGAAAAGTGCAGTGGTCCCAGCTCCCCATCCAAGCAGATACGGCAGGGGTAAGTTATAGGAACTTCCCTTGTGCCTCTCTAGGGATGGAGGAGGGACAGGAATCACTGCTGCTACTCCAGTAGGAAGACTACGGATAGATGAGCTATACTTTAACAGAAGGTTAGGGTCACTGCCCACCATTACCCTGATGTCTAAATTTGTATTCTGGTTACTGGAGATCACAGCCTAACTGTGCGTAAAGGGCAGAGTCTATTGTGTCCTTTGTATAAGCCTATCTATATGTATTAGTTTCCTGACTCAGAAGATCAAGGGCTGAAGTATTCAGATGAGTACACTATCTTTTTGATTATCTCAACAAAGGCATTTCAAACCAGATGTCTCCTTCCCAGATATTTTGGCGTGGTGAACAAATATAGGTAAAATAACTTTAATAGGACGATTCATGGACAATAGGATCTTCTGCTGTTGAATAAGTATCTGAACAGTTATCCTCGATCCTTAAAGAAAGGGTTAATCATTTTAACCCTAAGATATTATCTAAAATGTCTCAATGCTTCATTACGTCTCAAGGCTGTGGAGGCTGAAAAAGAAAAGAACATCTACATTTAATGACTGTTTTGGTAACTTACCCTCTAAAAGAGACCCAAAAATGTACTAGGAGGCAGCAGGATCCAAGACCATTTGGCTTTTCTTTTAATTTCTCTTCAGCTAACTTGTCTCAGACTAGTACAAAACGCTAATCAATGCAGCAAGTATTTCTGATCAATGAACTTGGAAATAATCTGTTTTAAAAAGCTGCATGTGAGAGTGTGTGCGCACTGCAGGTACCGGAAAAGGCAGAAGGAAGGCAAGTGTGGTTTGTCAGAAAGACCATCAAAACCAGGAATAGATGGAAGGTGCTGCAAATGCTGTAGTTTTTCATACTGCGGTCTTTGATGGGAATCAGAGATTTGGAAACTCTTCACTGGATTATAGTTTGCTAATGTGACTTTCCAGCTGAGGACAGAGATATTATCATTGCTATCTTGTAAATGATGCTCTCAAATAGGTCAACAGTGGGCCTGGTCTCTTTGGTACAGACAAAGAAATTGATCAACTGATGTCAAAGTGGAAAGGCAAAAGGGAGAGAGGATTAACAGGCTCTATTATATCTGCAGATTGTCTCTGGCACTTACATTCTCTAAGGTGCTAAAGAAATGACATTTTTCTAACCAGCATAAGAGCCTGTTCTGCCATTGTCCTACTGATAGAAGTCCTGTTGAAATCAACAAGAGTTTAGTGTAAATACAGATGGCAGACTAAGTACCAAGGAGATGGTTAAGATGGCAGCAAAACTGGGAGTAATGCTTTCTTATCCTTGCTCAATATGAATTCCACAAACAGAAGTCTCGGTTCACAGGATGATTCTTTCAATCAAAACTGTTATTAGTAACCATTTCAAACTTTGGAGAGAGCTTTCCAAAGTTCTAGAAAGAAGCAGGTTCTATTCAAGCAGATGGTGAAGCTGCATCAAATGTTTGTTGTTTTTAATTTAAGAAAATATGAGCCTGATTCTCCGCTGCCTAGCACCTGGAGTAGCTACTTACACCTATGCAAAGTAGGCTTCCAGAGCATAATGGTAGTGTTTTTCTCTAATGTTGCACAGATTCTAGGTTCAAGACAACAGAGAATCAGGTTCATTGCTTGTTTTGTCTATATAAAAGATCTCCTTTGTTTATTTCTGTTCCTTTCTTTGGTCCGTGCATGTAAGTTTCAGTTTGTGAATGATTTCCCATGCAATTGGTTATCCTAGATTAGGAACAAAGCAGTCAGTGGTCAAGAAGGGACCCATGGATGGTCAAGATGGGACCCATGGATGGGCAAGCAAGAGAAGAAGAGAATTTTTAAATACTGAGTATAACTTTCTGAATAACTGCTACAGATGCCAGCCTCTAAGAAGGCAAATTGAGCTCAACAAAACATTAGCTTAAACTCATTAACTAACAACAACAACCAAAATTCAGTTACAGTCTAAAGAAAAATGCTAGAGAGCTATAAAGCCTCAGCACTAAAATGTACAGACATTGACCCTCTTTAAATTCATATAGAATGCTCTTTACTTAGATATAAAGATTTAGTGTAACTTAGCAGATCTGAGTTACTTCAGGATAGCTTTAAGCTTGTCAGGTCTCTACATTTTATTTATGATATCAAAGCTGCAACTCAGATTTTTACTCAGTGGAAGACATAAAAGAGATTCAGAAGTCATCCAAATCATCTTGTAATTAATGTTACCATGCACGCCCAAGACATTAAAATGTTAACAGTGTTAGAATCGTGTGCTTTGGAATACAGAGTGAGGGCTTTATTAGAGAGAAATACACTGCAGATGTCATCCACCCTAATTGAGGACATCAGGGTGCCTGCTGCTTGTTCTTACCAGCGGTTCAGATTTTTTTTTAATTTATTCATTTTCCTTACTGCTAGAATCTGCTCTCATTATTAGTCTATCTTGTCACTCATTTGCATTTCAAGTGCCGGGACTGTGGGGTACCAGCTAGCTGCCTTAGAAGAACACTTCAAGGGGTTACTCTATCAAATAGCAGCACAGTATCACAGTGAATTTGACATCTGGGTTATCTTATTCCCAGATGCTCTGTGGTGTCATTAGCAGGATTAATCTTAGCTTTAATTTCATAATGATTCTTATTCTAATATATGTGAATGAACACAAAGTCTCTTGACTCATTATCACCAATTTACCCAAGATATGTAATCAGACTCTTACATTCACCAACATTTATTTTTGCTAATACATCTAAAATTGTAGATTAAGCAAATACAGTTAGTTCCAGCTGAATGAATGCCTAGTGAGGTAGCAATGCAGTATTTCTGTTTTAATTAAAAGTACATTAATGGTATTGTCTTTTAAATATGTGCTGACCAAAATCTTTCCACTGAGAACAGTAAATATATCGTTCAAGCAGTATCCACCTATACAATTAATCACAGCATCTTCACCTTGCAATCTGTTGTTGGCATGACTTTGAAAGTTACTTAAAATCTCATTTTAAATAATATTTTAAATCTTTATAGACAAGAGATAAGCTTTCATTCTAAAAATAAAACAAAATAATCCCACACACAAAACAAAGAGAATTTTAATTTCTCACTATAATTTAAAAAACAAAACCAAATACATTTAGTCATGAGGTTTCCTATTTTAATTCCTGTTCAAGGTTAAAATGTAATACAGATTGTTGTTTGCTTTATTTTTTGTTACTGAGCAGATATGCACTATTCACTTCCATGAAATACAGAGTTTCAAGTTTTATTATAATTTTTTAAATGTCAGGAGAAAGCAAAATGTAAAATTCCTATGCAGCTTTTACAATGCTGGACTAAGATTTTCATTTACCAGCTGTTGTAGCACAGCAGTAAGTGGTGGTTCATTATTGATGGATAAAATGTTCAAACATTTAAAGAAATGAAAGTCAGCTTTGCATTTTTAATTAATTAATTAAAAGTACTGCAAATGCCAGCTTGTTAATTGCTTTGCACCTGCAAGCCAACACAGGTTTTATGTACTCTTTCCTTGAATATTAATTTTTTTGCATGTCTTCATAATTCTTGAAAAGTCTCTCCTGCAAACATATTAGTAAAGAGTAAATATTGAATCTAAGACAAAACTCATGGCTTCATCTTTCACTGTACACAGAATAGGATTTAAAGGAGGATTTAGATTTCCAAGGCTTCTAATTAAGTAGTGATAATCAGGCTTTCTGCTGAGGGTCACTTCCTGGGAGTAATTTGAGTTATTAAAATGCATGTTTTTATTTGTTCTGCTTTGCGAGCTAAAACTGATCCCTTTTAATATAGCAGCAAATATGCAAATTGGTGTTTCATTATATTATGCAATTTATGGCAATCTTCTCTAATTTACTGAAAGGGCAAGAGCCTGACCTTGTCATTCAATTTTTTTTCTTGGTAAGCTGAACTAATTATATGGATCTTTTTATGAAACTCTGAAAGTGTGCAGCATAGTGGAGAATGTGACAAATTTGCCTTGCATTTAGCTCCTATACTCATGAAGGTGGCCTTCAACGTTGCTTGAATCCCACTGGTAGATGATGGATAATTTAAACTTACATTTGGGAGCTGGTTGGCTTCAGGGCTTGAAAATAACTACCTTTTTGTTACAGAAATCTTGAGAGGAACCCCTGAAATCACTGAAATACTAAGTGTCCAAATTTGAGCTGTTTCTAAGAAAAAGTTTATTAAAAATAGTCAAGGGACCCATTAGGAATCAAGAAACCAATTTTTCTTTGTGCCTTCATTGGGTATATACTTTGCTTTGTTTACTAGTGATATTTTGTGGTTTTTCGTCATTTATGTTTCAACTGTAGCGATCCAGTCATCAGTTTATACTTCCTTTTGTCCTTCTACCAAAGCATATCAAAGAGCTTGTCCCCTTTCAAAATCATGGCTGACCCATCTGAAGATTATGGGGCTTTTCAAGTGCAACTGTTCCCCAACCAATATAGCCGCCTCCTTATATCTGTATAAAAGCCAAATCTGGTCTCATGGCTACTCTGTGACTGGAATGGGAGGCAAGCAGCATTCTCCTCAATCATAATGAAAAATACTGAGTAACCATTCTTTTCTCTCTCCTTTTCCTACATGTCAACCCCTGTATTAGAGCTTGTCTTTACTAGATAATCATATAATGTTTACTCAGGTTAGCTGACATGAAGCTGACCATGACAGACTGGTCAATGAAAACAAGGAGAAGTCATGATAAACGTCATGTATTCTAGCTGTGGTTTAAACACTGTTCTTCATTGGATTTAATCCTAGTTATCTGACAAGACATTGAACATAATTTGTCGCTGTCTACATTGACTATAAAAAAATGGCCATGATCATGTCTACTAATTTAACCCTTCAAAATCATGTTTAAACCCAATACAGTTTTCTAATGTAGACAAGCCCTTAGTGTTACCAGTAGACTAAGGAGCCAAAACTGTAAGACTGTTTCTCAACATGAACGTCAACAAAACTGATAAGGTTAATTACAACTGATACTTTACTGTAGTTTTTTCTTTGCTACCTATTTTAACTTCTTTAGGCTTTATTTCAGAAAGTACTTAAGCACATCAGTACTTAACACTTCAGCAGGGTTACTCATCTGCTTAAGGTCAAGCACATGTTTAAGTATCTTGCTGAACTGGGGCCTCTCTATTTATACATTTGCCGTTTCTAATTCTAGTCAAAAAGGGCTAGAATTTCTGTTGTCAAAAGGAGTGTAGAGAAAAGGGCCATCTTGTATGTGTATAGGGGATTGTCATGGTGGAATGCTCAAATGATTATTCTAGTCAAGTAGACTTTGAGCTATGAAGCAATATTTTAAGGCTTTTTTAGTCACTTCAATCTCTGATGATGGATAGTCACTGGAAATCTTCTCATAAGGTGATTAAACCTAGTCATCTTTTGTAGGTGACAAATCTGAGGAATCAGATTGAAGTGTCACTAGAGGAGGTTTTGGAATTAATTGATAAACTTAACTGTAACAAGTCACCGGGACCAGATGGAATTCACCCAAGAGTTCTGAAAGAACTCAAATGTGAAATTGCAGGCACTATTAACTATGGTTTGTAACCTGTCCTTTAAATCAGCTTCTGTACCTGGTGACTGGAAGATAGCTAATGTAACGCCAATATTTAAAAAGGGCTCTAGGGTGATCCTGGCAATTACAGACCGGTAAGTCTAACGTCAGTACTGGGCAAATTGGTTGAAATAATAGTAAAGAATAAAATTGTCAGATATATACAAGACCATAGATCGTTGAGCAAAAATCAACATGGTTTCTGTAAACAGAAATCATGTCTTATTAATCTATTAGAGTTCTTTGAAAGGGTGAACAAACATGTGGACAAGGGGTATCCAGTGGACATAGTGTACTTAGATTTCCAGAAAGCCTTAACAAGGTCCCTCCCCAAAGGCTCTTACATAAATTAAGTTGTCATGGAAGGGAAGATCCTTCCGTGGATTAAGAACTGGTTAAAAGACAGGGAACAAAAGATAGGAATAAATGGTAAATTTTCAGAATGGAGGTGGTAACTAGTGGTATTCCCCAAGGGTCAGTCCTAGGACCAATCCTATTCAACTTATTCATAAATGATCTGGAGAAAGGGGTAAACAGTAAGGTGGCAAAGTTTGCAGATGATACTAAACTGCTCAAGATAATTAAGACCAAAGCAGACTGAAGATCTTCAAAAAGATTTCCCAAAACTAAGTGATTGGGCAACAAAATGGCAAATAAAATTTAATGTGGATAATTGTAAAGTAGTGCACATTGGAAAAAATAACCCCAACTATACATACAATATGATGGGGGCTATTTTTGCTACAGCTAATCAGGAAAAAGTTCTTGGAGTCATCATGGATAGTTCTCTAAAGACATCCATGCAGTGTGCAGCAGCTGTCAAAAAAGCAAACTGCATGTTAGGAATCATTAAGAAAGGGATAGAGAATAAGATGCCGAATATCTTATTGCCCTTATATAAATCCATGGTGCGCCCACATCTTGAATACTGAGTACAGATGTGGTCTCCTCATCTCAAAAAAGATATACTGGCATTAGAAAAGGTTCAGAGAAGGGCAACTAAATAATGAGGGGTTTGGAACAGGTACCTATGAGGAGAGATTAAAGAGGCTAGGACTTTTCAGCTTGGAAAAGAGGAGACTAAGGAGAGATATGTTAGAGGTATATAAAATCAGGAGTGGTGTGGAGAAAGTAAATAAGGAAAAGTTATTTACTTGTTCCCATAATGTAAGAACTAGGGGCCACCAAATGAAATTAATGGGCAGCAGGTTTAAAACAAATAAAAGGAAGTTCTTCACACAGCACACAGTCAACCTGTGGAACTCCTTGCCTGAGAAGGTTGTGAAGGCTAGGACTATGACAGGGTTTTAAAGAGAACTGGATAAATTAATGGAAGTTAAGTCTATTAATGGCTATTAGCCAGGATGGGTAAGGAATGATGTGCCTAGCTTCTGTTTGTCAGAGGGTAGTGATGGATGGCAGGAGAGAGATCACTTGATTCTTACCTGTTAGGTTCACTCACTCCAGGGCACCTGGCATTGGCCACTGTCGGCAGACTGGATACTGGGCTGGACGGACCTTTAGTCTGACCCAGGGCTGGTCTACACTGGGGGTTGGGGGATCAACCGAAGATACGCAACTTCAGTTACATGAATAACGTAGCTGAAGTTGGCATCTCTTTGGCCGACTTACCTGCCGTCCTCATGGCGGCAGCCGTGGTCAGCAGCGTGCTCCCCCGTCGACTCCAGCTTGCACCTTGCAGCAAGCTGGAGTTCCGGAGTCAACGGGGGCACCATTGGCGATCAATTTATTGCATCTTAACAAGACACGATAAATTGATCGCCAAAAGATCGATTGCTACCCGCCGATCCAGCGGGTAATGAAGATATACCCTCAGTATGGCCATTCTTATGTGATAAAATAATGTATTAAATTACTTAATTCCAGGGCAAATAAAAGAATACTACAAGGAATGGCATAGTAATTTAACAAATCCCGCAAGCTAATGTGTTAAGACACCATTCTTTGGAGGGTTTTTTGGGCACCATTATCGTAAAATTCCTGATTGCTACCAGGTTCTGCTCATTCTGTTCTCAAGGCAGCTGGGAGGAATGCTGGGAGTGAATGTTCTTGGGTGGAAAGAACACTGTAAAGGCCTAAGTAGATAGAGTTTATTAGCAGGGTATCATCATGAGGAAACTTGGAACTTCATAACTCCCTCACTAACTGAACGGAATAAGAATAAAGCTAGAGCAAGAGTAGAAGCAACTTTGAGAAGGTCTATCCCTCCTCCTCTCCAAAACGAACGGGAATGTTTGTTGTAGGATTTCCAGTATTTGCAGCCTGATCTTCCTTTGTTAGTGACCACATGATTAGAAATGCTGTTATTTTTAGCTACATAAGAAAATAAGTGATGTGTCTGAACCAGAGCTGGCTCCAGACACCAGCAGAGGAAGCACGTGGTTGGGGCAGCACTTTTTAAGGGGCAGCATTCAGGCCATTCTTGGGGCGGCACGTTCCATGCCCCCCCACGCTTTTTTGCTTTGGCGGCATTCCGGATGCCCTTTTTTGGCAGGGAGGGGGAGTTGTGCTCTTCGTGCTTGGGGTGGCAAAAAAGCTAGAGCCGGCCCTGCTCTGAATGTTTCATTGTAATGTCCCTTTAGAAGTAAACCTCCATTAAATGTTTACAGGGCTATAAATGCTAAAAACATATCAATAAAATAACATAGTTTTAGCTTATAATTAAGTTTTAATTTTGAGTGCACACAGATTCAAAGTTACTGTATCAATTAGTGTCATTTTTGCTATTAGCTTAATTATTTGTGATGAATCAAGAAAGGTCTGAAAAGGAAATGTGATCCACCTTTAGTAAACAACTCTGTTATACCATCTGAGAAACAGGGTTCTTCTTCGAGAGGTGTCTCTGTGGGTGCTCCACTCCAGGTGTTGGTGTTGGTGCATCCCTGTACCTTCATTTGGAGATTTTTGCAGCAGTACTCATACCATTCGCACATGCCCAGAGTTTGCTCTCCCCGCTCTGAGTGCTCCTTAATAGTACGCATGTGTGGCCGTTTTCCTCAGTTCCTTCTCTACCATCCCTGGCCTGAAACGGAGCTCAGCAGACTTGCTAAGAACTTTCTTCCTCCTGTTACAATTACCCTAGTTAGTTTGTGTGTTAGTTAGTTAGTTGTAGTTACTTACCATTTTCTCATTGTTCTCTTAAAAAATGTTTTTTTTCTTCATTCCTGTCAGCCGCAGCCACTTCCAAGATGCCAGGCTCCCCAGGCTTTAAGCGCTGTGCTACCTGCAAGGAGCCTTTCCCTCTCTCAGATGGCCAATCAAAATGTATAAAATGTTTGGGAGAGACCCACATTCCCCCAAAATGTGCCCACTGCACTAAACTTCTCCAGGGCACGGAAGGACAGGGAACTTAGACTGAAAATTCTCCTCCTACAGAAATCCTTGGAGTCAGCTTCAGACCCAGGCACTGAATCCAGCTCCGCTGTCTGCCACAGCCCCCACTCTCCCCGCATCCCCCTGCCTCAAAGAGGCACAGGAAAACTTTGAGAAAAGGGCACCTTCTGTGAGCTACAAAGGAAACCCTGCAGGACAAAACTTCTCCGGGCAGGTCTACTGCTTCTCTCCTAGTGTTTCCCAGCTTGAGCACATTTGATGTGCCGGCCTTCTCTGGTGCCGCACGAAACCCACTGTGGCCGTGGTGGCAGAGCAAAGATCTGGTGCCAACACTTCAGGCTTCCAGCTGCTTGTCTCTCTTCTGGCACTGTTTGGCACTGCAGTGGACATGGTGCTGGCATGTCATGATGTGCCTGACCCCCCGCAGCCTGATATTGATCCACCGGTTCCGGCACTGGCACTGGCACCTGCTGAGCTGACCGGCAGTGAGTCAAGGCTTAAAACACCGGTGCAGAGGAATTTTTCCTCATAGCAGATTCCTCCTCCACAGCCTTCACCTCACACCAGGATCCTCAGCACTGCAATTTACTCAGGCAAGGGACCTTCTTGTGTCACCTATTCTACAGTCACCTTTTCTAAACGCTTACTACTCTCCAAATGCTGAGTCAGGGCCTGGACAGCCTTCCTCCAGTGATGAGGAAGCTGGACTGCAGGGGGATTTTTCACTGTATCAATTCTCCCATCCTCAGACCCCAGTCAAGAGAGGTCATAGAAAAATTACCTCATCCTACTCTCAGGATCCTGCTCCATGGTGTGTGAACCCCTGGATGGCACCAGCTATGCTCTTACCACCTCCGTGGCAATACTGGGTCCCATTGGCATCGTATCCTCAAACATACTCCACCTCAACCAAGTGCAACACCTGCCTAGCACCACCACCTGACGAACCTGCCACTGACACTAGACACTGGGCAGCACCATCACTGCTGCAGGATCAATCATCTCCTGCTCCTATTTCAGTAGACCCAGAAGTGACACCTGAGGAAGCCTTACTTCTCCCTGCCCCAACATCTTCAGATGACTTCTAAAAATTTCAAGACTCTTTAAAGAGTTGTCAGTGAATTGAAAATTAACTTGGAGGAGATTCCTGAGCAACAGCATGAGTTAACGGACATTCTGCAGTTCTCTTCTTCCTCTAGGGTTGCATTACCAATTAATTAATTGCTAATTAATTATAATTAATTAGGACCTGCTACGGCCATCTGACAGACTCCTGCTACAAGCTTACCTACCTGTAAAGGAGCGGATCAAAGTACTTCATCCCTTCTAAGGGGTCTGAATTCCTTTTTACCCATCCAGCACCAAACTTGTTGGTAGTAGACACAGCCAACCAAAAGACCAAATAGCAGTATCCCCACTCAGCTCCATCCAACAGAGACAGTAAGCGTTTGGACCTCCTTGGATGTAAAGTATACACTTCTTCAGTGCTACAATTTCATATTGCTTATTATTCTGCATTTCTCGCAAAATATGACCACAAAAACTACAACAATTCATGGACTTTATTTAATGACATTCCAGAAGAAAAGAAACAGCAATTCACAGCTCTAGTTTCCGAGGGACAGATCATATCATGTACTGCTCTTCAAGTGGCCCTTGATTTAGCCAATACTGCAGTGAGATCCACTGCCACAGCAGTGGTCATGTGCTGAGGTTCATGGCTCTCCTCCTCTTCCTTTCCTCGAGAGGTCCAGAGTACCATTGATTTTGTCCTTTTGACAGTGACAAACTCTTTTCTTGTACCATGAATGATGTACTTCATTCAATGAAAGACTCAAAGGCAACCGTTCAGTCCTTAGGAATCCAAATCCCTATGACCAGAAGGTGATAATATAGATATCAATCTTACCACCGTCTATGCTACCCCACATATACACAGCTCTTCCATAGATCACAGGAGCAACAGCAGCAACGCTCAACCCAGATGCCAGCGTTGCCATCCCAATTCTTCAGTAACATCTCAACCCCCTCCAGCTAATAAGCAGATCTGAAGTTTTGGCTGAGGTGCTTATACCGCATTTACCCATTTTTGGACACCACCTACGACCATTCTCCCATCAATGGCAGAGCATTGCCAAGTGGGTTATAGAGGTCACAATTGGCTACTCCATTCCCTTCCTTTTCTTGCCTCCCACCCACCTACCCTCCAAGTCCCTTTTCAGGGACCCCTCTCACAAGCCACTGCTCTTCCAAGAAGTACAACATCTTCTTCAGTTGGGAGCAGTGGAACTTGTGCCTGAACGACATAGAGGAAGGGGATTCTATTGAAATTATTTCTTAACAGAAAAGAAAACCTGGGGATGGTGACCCATCCTCAACCTCAGGCGACTCAACAAATTTATTAAAAAGCAAAAATTCAAGATGATTACCCTCACCACCATAATCCCAGTGCTGGAGCAGAGCAATTGGTTTTCAGCCCTCGACCTACAGAACACTTATTTTCATGTGACTATACATCTGGCCCACAGATGTTTTCTTCATTTTACCCTCGGTTCGACACAGTTTCAATACAGGATTCTACCCTTCAGACTTTCCACTGCCCCCCATGTTTTTTCCAAGCTCCTAGCCATAGTCACTGCCTACCTCAGAAAACAGGGGGTCATAATATTCCCTTACCTTGACGATTTCCTCCTCAAAGCCTCAAAGTTCGATGAAGCTCTCCGATTCATGCAGCTCACCATTGATTGCTCCCTATCTCTCGGCCTACAAATAAACAAAAACAAATCCACATTACACCCTACCCAGCACCTGGAGTTCAGACCTTGGATCAGACCTTGATTCCCGGTCGTGATTGGCATTTCTCCCACCCGATCGCTTCAACACCATAAACTACTGGCCACAAAATTTCGCAACAGTCCCAGGTCACTGCCTGAGACTGCCTATAAATACTAGTTCACATGGCCTCATGCACTTTTGTGAGGTGCTTCCAAGCTTGACTGGCCACGGTTTACAGACCGAATGTGCACCCTCTAAACAAGCCTCTCTCCATACCTTTTGGAGTCAAAGACTCACTATTATGGTGGACAGTTCCCTCCAACCTTTGCTCTGGAGTCCCCTTTCTCCAGGATGCTCCATCCCTCCTAATGACTACCAATGCATCCCTCACAGGGTGGGTGCACATATGTCTCACCACACAGTCCAGGGGCTATGGCCTTCAGCCGAAACCTCCTTACACATAAATGTCCTAGAACTTTGAGCCATATGCAATGCCTGCTGTCACTTCTTCCCACTAATCTGAAATCAACATGTACGCATAATGACAGACAACATTGCCTGCATGTTCTATGTAAACAGGCAGGGAGGAGTTTGCTCACACTCCCTTGGCACTGAGGCTATGAAGCTCTGGAATTGATGCCGTGCAAACAAAATCCAGATATCAGCCGCCTATCTTCCTGGGGTTATGAATATCACATTGGATGAATTAAGCAGATGCTTTCTCTGGGATTACGAATGGGAGATAAATGATATGATCATCCGCAACACATTCTGCATTTGGGGTCACCTAACCATAGACCTTTTTGCAACTGCAAAAAACAAGAAATGTCCCAAATTTTGCTCCAAAGCGGGACTGGGCAAACATTCCCTGGGAGATGCAGTCATGATCCCATGGCACTGGAATTTACTGTACGCTTTCCTCCTGATACTGGTTCTCCACAGTGTTCTGACAAAGATATGAACGGATTGTGCCATGGTGATCTTGATTGCCCCGTCGTTCCCCAGACAACCATGGTTTCCGTTCCTCACCAGAATGTCACCTCGACCACCAATTTCATTGTCCCTCACTCCAAACCTCCTGTCACAGCAACACAGCCGATTTCTTCACCCCAGCCTGTCCATGCTCCACCTCAAAGCCTGGTTCCTCATTCTCCCAGAATGAATCAGCTTGCTCTGACCAAGTTCAAAGAATACTTCTATACAGCAGAACTCAATCTGCACTCACCACCTATCTACAAAAGTGGAAGCGATTCACACAATGGTGTTCAGCTAAACAATTTTCTCCTATGTCGGCACCTCTTCCGATCATACTTGACTATATATTGGACCTTAAGCAATCTGGTCTTTCTTTCAGCTCCATCAGAGTCCATTTAACTGCTATTACAACCTTCCATGACAGAACTGACAATACCTCTGTTTTCGTTCATCCAATCACCAAGTGTTTTCTCAAGGGACTCCAAGCGCTCTACCCAGACATTAAACTGCCTACCCTCTGTGGGACCTTCATTTAGTACTATCCTGCCTAACTCAGCAACCATTTGTGCCCCTAGCCACTTGCTTCCTTTTACACCTTTCTATGAAAACAATTGCAATTACCTCTGCCAGATGGGTGGGAGAAATAGCAGCTCTTATGGCAGATCCAACATATACACTATTTTTCAAAGACAAGGTTACCCTTAGATTACACCCCATATTTCTTCCAAAAGTGCATTCCTCATTCCACATCAATGAGCCGATACACCTACCGACCTTTTTTCCGAAACTGCATGCAAACTCTTTTGAAGCCATAATGCATACGTTAGATGTACACAGAGCCTTGTCCTTCTATTTGGATAGAACCAAACCTCTTAGGAACTCTTCTAGACTTTTTATCTCCATCGCGGAGTGTTCCAAAGGGACACCTGTTTCCACCCAGAGACTTTCAAACTGGATTTCTGAGTGTATCTGATTGTGCTATCAGATAAAGAAAGTTACACCTCCAGCCCACATCAAAACTAACTCCACTAGATCTGTGGCTACCTCTGTGGCTTTCTTATGCAAATTTCCCATGGCTGACATTTGTAAAGCAGCCACTTGTTCCTCTGAAAATACATTTGTTAAACACTATGCCCTTACTCGAGGCCCTCTCTCTGATATACGATTGGGCAGAGCTGTTTTATCTACTGCATTCCTCTCAGATCTGAAGTCCCTATCTCCTTGAGACACACTGCTTTTAATTCACCTGGAGTGGAGCACCCACAGGGATCTCTCTCTCTCTCTCTCTCTCTCTCTCTCTCTCTCTCTCTCAAAGAGAAGGTTACTCACCCTGTGCAGTAACTGGCGTTCTTCGAGATGAGTGTCCCTGTGGGTGCTCCACTCCCCACCGTCCTCCCCCTACTTCGGAGTTGGGGTAGCCTCTGTTGTAGCGAAGGAACTGAGAAGAGTGGCCACACGTGTACTATTAAGGTACACTCAGCGTGGAGAGGGGGAGCAGACTCTGGGCAGGTGTGACTGGTACAAGTACTGCAGCAAAAATCTGTGAGCGAAGGTACAGGGATGCACCAGCTCCTGGCATGGAGCACCTACAGGGACACGTCTCAAACAATGTCAGTTACTGCAAAGGGTGAGTAACCTCCTCTTACTTTTTTCCTTTGGCCCTCAACTACATTGAAACTTATCTGAATCATCCTGAATGTTACGAATGCTTGATTCTCCAATATGGTGTTGCAAATGTGGTTGCAGTGGGACATGTGGGAGCCCTACTGATTCAGAGGCTTATATCTAGCTTCTGGTAACCTTAATTCACAACAGTCAAATTTGTACTGAAATTGACCTTGCTGTTACCAAGATCTTATCCTTCTGGTACAGAATGTTTTCCTAATTGTGCTACTTTTTCTCCTCCAAACTAATTTAAAATATTTATTTTAATAATATTTTGGAAGCTACAAAAGCATTGGCAGAATACATATTAATATATAGTTATTGAAGAAACCAGCACTTTAATTGCACGCGTTATGGTGAAATTTGTTGGCAGTGTCTCAGATGGAATGATGGAATTTAATCAGTTTTATCATTACAGAATTGCTGTTTGCTATGTTACTGCTAAGGCATTGCCATGCATTGTTATACATTCTTAATTTTAGGAGTTTATAATTTAGCCATAAAAATGGGTTTCAGGCTTAAACATGACATACAATTTCTGAATCAGGGAACAAACGTTTAGATTTAAAAAGAAAACCATCCTTCCTGACAACCAACCAAAAGACTCAATTTGATTGTTTTGCTGTTATGAACTGTAACCCCAACCCAAAAATTGCCCAGTTTTGAGGAGGCTTATTTTCTGTTTTCTTAGTAAAAGAAAAAGATTTAATTTAATAGGATATTTGCCAAGATATTTGTCTCTAATACAGTTTAACTTTTTGAATGTTGTGGTAAGGAGTTTACAAAAGATGAATGAGGTTTACAACTGAATACTACAGGTGATGCATCTCCCACTGTGAGCAGCCTGAGGCTTGTCTACACTACACAGTTAGGTCGACTTACAGCCACTGCAGTAATTACTGCGGTTTTTCATGTCTACACTGTCTACCTTCTGCCAGTGGTGCACATCCTCACCAGGAGTGCTTGCACCCACTTAAGAGGGGCAGAGTCTGGAGGCTTAGAGCCCGAGCTCTCAACTCCCAGCTGGAAGCCCAACCTCTACCCAGTCTCTCAGCTCCCGACAAGCTGCCACCCGGGCTCTCAGTACTCTGCAGGGCTAACAGCTATACAGACATTACATCAGCCTAAGCGCTATGCCTCTCATGGAGGTAGAGTTATTAGGTCTATGTAGTAGGGGACTTACAGTGGTGGGAGGAACGCTGTAGCGTAGACTCTTCCTAGCTGGGTCAACAAAAGCTTCCTTATGTTGATCTCACTCTGTAGTGTAGACCTGGCATGAGAGTGTGTGCAACTCAAGGACTTCATGATTTCAAGAGATTTAGTGAAAATCCCTAAAAGGGGGAATTCTTTGTGAAAGCAGCTATACAAACAAGAGTGATCAATGACAAATATAATACAGTTTTCAGGAAAATGAAATCCTATGGATCCTGTAAATTCCACAGAATTTAAATGGTATTACTGAGAAGGGAATTTGGTCTCATGGAATGGGGTAAGCCATGGCCTTACAAATAAAAATCATAACAAGCTGATGTAGCATCTGTCACACATGGCAGCCTGATTTCACACGGCAGGATGGTTTCCCATTGGCGTGGCACACTGTGTGGAGCTTTTTACTGCACCAATCAAGGAGGAGGAGTGTATTTGGTGAAACAATGGCTGATTAGCATTTCCAAGGATGTTCAAATGCCTGCTAGCTGGATTGCAACGAACCACAGCTCCTTACCAGCGAACCATGCTCCCTTTGGTTTTGGTGCAAGCTCTGGTGTCAGACATAGTCATAACTACCATCATACTGTTCTGTGCCATGGATGCCAACTGCTCACCCACCTGACATACACTGCTAATCTGTATGATGGGTTTTGGCTTCTTGCTTCCCTTTCTTCATTGCAAATCTACATGTGACAGGGCAAAATTTAGTCCTATATATTTGGAGGTATATGATAAATGCAGTTTATCAGATCTCACAAGTATCTTGCTGAACTGCCAGATGAATCAGATATCTTGTAGCTGTGTTGGTCCCAGGTTATTAGCCAGAGAAGCTTGGTGAGATAATAGCTTTTACTGGATCTGAGCAGGGCTGGCTCTAGGTTTTTTGCCGCCTCAAGCAAAAAACTTTTTGGCCACCCCCCATTTTTCTGGCTTTTACACGTTTGCACTTTGCAATGTTTTTGGTTTTGTTTTGACTGTTTAAAATAAAAAAGAAATTAAAACAGAATTTGTAGTTAAAATAAGTAAATAAATAAATGCTTTACTCACCTTTACCAAGGTTTGGTTACTTTGAAAGTTGAAACGATTTAAAAAAGTTCATACACAAGCAAAATATTCAATACCACACGCTAAACCACTGGCACTGACGCGACACGGAAATTGGCACAAATGGCACTGATAGGGCAGCACAGTACACACAAGTAATCGTGATTCCGATTTAATTAATCAGTAACTATTAACGTTAAAACATTTATGCATGTTCACATTATGAGTGACCGTGTCATGACATGACACGATATTTTTCATGTCATGCTCCTATTGCACTACTGGAGATTTTTTTTTGATCTTCGTGTATTTTTTTTTGTACATTGGTGGATTTTTCAAAAAATAGGGGATGGCCGGCGCCGAAATGCTGCCCCTGGAAATTTGCTGCCTCAAGCACATGCTTGTGTAAGCAGTGTCAGGAATGAGATATATTCTGACATCTGGTGGCGAACTATGGGAATTGCAGTGAGCCGTGCAAAATAAGTCTGGGGCTGATCAATTTGCATGGACACACCCACTGCGCCTAGCCTGAGCCCACAGCAGCCCACATGGCCACTTCGGCTGATGAGGGAGCCCCAGTTTCTATGTTATTGGGGCAGGAATGATAAAGTGATGTTACTGTGATTATGTGAATGAGGGACTATGGACATGTACTTGGCCCTTGTTATGATGGAGGGACTCGCCATCATCTAGGTAGCACTCACTGGGCAAGGGCCATGCGTTTTCAGAACACTGTGAGATTGAGAGAGGTGGCGGACAAGCACCTATACCTTTTGGTGAGGGCTCTGTCTGAGGGCCTCCCAGGCCTATTGCACCCTGCCTCTCTCCACTGTGGAATGTCAGAATTGAATTTTGCTTCCATTAGGAGCCTGGTTTCAGGCTGCTGAGCTGAAAATTGCTTTGGGCTTGCTGGTGCACCTGCACTAAGGCTCCCCTACTGTGAGCTGAAATCACTTAAGAGCTGAAATCACCTAAGAGCTAAAGAAATCACTGAGCACTATCTTAAGTAGGGGGGCCGGAAAAAAGTGCAGCGTGGCTGGTGCAGCAGAGCAGTCTGCGTGTCGGCTAGCAGGACGGCTAGCGGAGTTGTTGGTGCTGCGGAGTGGCTGGTGCGGCAGAGCTGTCCGTATGTCAACTAGCAGAGCCGTTGGTGCTGCGGGCAGAGTGACCGGTGCAGCAGAGCTGTCTGTCGACTAGCGGAGGCGTTGGTGCTGCGGGCAGAGTGACCGGTGTGGCGGAGCTGTCTGTGTGTCGACTAGCGGAGGCGTTGGTGCTGCGGGCAGAGTGACCGGCGCGGCACAGCTGTCTGTGTGTCGGTTAGCAGAGCAGCTAGCGGATCAACGGGCAGAGCGGTTCGTGGGACAGCCAGCGGAGCGGAGCAGAGCCGATTGCGGGGAGAGCTGCAGCGGAACCTCGCAGAGAGGCGGCGCAGTCGGCTTCGGACCACGTAAGGTGCCCCTTGCCCTACCCTCCATTTCCACCCAGGCTGGGAGGTAAGACTCTGCAGAGTAACTCCGGAACTCTGCACTGAACAGGAACAGAGACTCTTGGGTTGAGGGACTTTTGGGTGATTTTTGGATTGCTGGGCTCCAGAGACTTTTGGGCTGTGGGACATTTCGGGACTATTGGGTAAATTTTGGATTGCTGGGCTCCAGAGACTTTTGGGCTGTGGGACATTTTGGGGACTTTGGGTGATTTTTGGGCTACTGGAATCACAAACCTAAAGAAGGGGACACAGCCCAATCGGCTGGGGTGGCGGTTTGCTCAGGGGTTGGTGTATGACCCTAGTTGTGGTGTTTTTTCCCAATTTCATGATGTCATTTATCTCCTGTTAATAAAAATTTCTGATACACCAATCTGTGCTTGCAAGAGGGGAAGTATTGCCTCTTTGAGGCACCCGGGGGGGGGTGTTAGGATTTTTCCCAGGTCACTGGGTGGGGGCTCGAGCCAGTTTTGTCTTGTGTGGTTAAGAGGGGACCCCTAGGTACTGAACCCGGCCCTTGCTGCTTTAACCCGGCCTGGCAGAAGGGTTACACTTGCTTTGCTGATGCCCACAGCCGGCCCTGGATCTGAAGAAGAGCTCTGTGTAAGCTCAGAAGCTTGTTTCTCTCACCAACAGAAGTTGATCCCATAAAAGAGGTTACTTCACCCACCTTGTCTCACTAAATGAATCAGACACGAGACTGAAATGCCTTCCCTCTTTCCTAGGACTATAGCAATGAGGTTTATTTGAAGCAGACTGGATTTAGGCTGGTTCTCCAGTCAGTCGAACCAAAGACTCAGACCTTGGAGAAGGGAGGCAGGGCACCATTTACAGGGCTGCATCCTACCAACACCTCCACAGAAATCAGCTCGGCATTGCTTTGTAAGAGCACTGTTACTTGTAAAGGGAGACTGTCAGAGCTCTTCTCTTCTCCTTCCCACGGTACAGACAATGCTCTGCCTGCTTTCTTTGCCTTTATGGAAGCAGCTGGAAGGCTTGCTTCAAAGATGACTCTTGCACTGCGCATTTAGCAAAACCACAAAGGCACCATTCCCAGCTAAGTTAACGTGAGTGACAGACAGTGCTGTCACTAAACACAAAGTTTTCTAACTCAGTTTCCAGTCTATATAGAAGTGGTGACTCCCAAGTGTAGTTTTAACTTTACTATAGAGTAGTATAGAACTTTACTATTGATTTATTTGTGGTGAATAACATCTGTTGTGAATTTAGCCCTTGTGTTCTTTTGTCAAATTGTTTCAGATCTCTGTGGATGTATTTGTTGTTCAGAATATTTGTTGTATTCTCTGGTTAGTTTGGTCAAACAGTTTTCAGTCCACACCTTGCTGACTTTGGCTTGGCAATGTTTACTGTGATTGGTCCTTAAGTCACTTGATATTGCTTTTGGTCCCTGTTTGAATACCTTTAATTTCTTAATTTATTAATCACTATTTTCCTACTTATCTTGTTAACAAATGCCTTTGTTTTCATGCCAATATTGACTATATGTACTTCTTCACACAAATAGTTGTGAATATTGAAGAAGGGGGCATGAACATGGTCGATCAAGCAGCGATATGTAATTCGGGAAAAAAAAAGTTTGCGAACACTGATAGTATGAGATATATACTAACCTGTAAGTTTTGATTGCAATAAATATGGTTTAATAATAGCACAAAACTTTGTCCAGCATAGTAAATGTGTTGAGGAAATTCAGGAAAGGCGAATGTTACAAATTCACACTTTTTTATTTGATTTAAGCCAGTGAAACTTGAAAGAAAATTCTAAAGCTATTTTACAATCAAAACGTAAAGTAAATGTACTGCAATATAAAGAGAATGATATTGGGGATTTTCAATATGTCATTTATTCAACCAGAAATGAATTCATCAATACTTGGTTTCCCTCTCTCTTCCCCCTTTCCCTCATTTTGTTGTTCTCTTTTTTACTAATTTGCTGTGTCTTGTCTCAAATTAGACTGCAAACCCTTTGCAGCAGGGACTGTATCTTCCTATATGTTCTTCGTGTGTGTGGTACAGTGGGATCTCTGCCTGGCCTATTCGGGCACTATCATCATCCTACTAATAATCTACAAAATAGAAATGAGAACAGGAGGAGGAAGGAGAGACAACTCAAGGAGCACAATCCTTAGCTGATGTAAACTGGCAATCGCTCCACTGAAGTCTATGGAGCTACACCAAGCCACACTAGTAGAGGACCTGGTTGTAAAGCCAGGATTTTAGTAACTTTTATGTTTGAATGTGCAATCTATGCTGGCCTCACCCATGCTTTTATACCTAATCTATATTATCCATGTGTGATGGGTTGGAAACCCCCTGGGGAGCTGCCGCCCAATGGGCCAAGGCTACTCCTGCCTCTGTTTTCCTGCCCAAACAGCTTAGGACCTCAGTACCTGCCTGGTTTGAGTCAGACTCACTAGCCTGCTGCAAAACTAGACCCAGGTCTGAGCCAGGTCCCCCAACAGCTATGGGCTTGCCTGTAAATAGGTTAAGAAGTGTTCCTGCCGTTAGCACTCAGATGCTCAACTCCCAGTGGGGTCCAAACCCTGAATAAATCCGTTTTACCCTGTATAAAGCTTATATGGGGCACACACATAGATTGTTCATCCTCTATAACAATGATAGAGAAATGTGCACAGCTGCTTGCCCCTCCCCAGGTACCAACACTTACTCCAGGTTAATTAATAAGTAAAAAGTGATTTTAATAAAGACAGGAAGTAGGATTTAAGTGGTTCCAAGTAGTAACAGACAGAACAAAGTGAATTACCAAATAAAATAAAATAGAACATGCAGATCTATCACTAATACAGTAAAAAGTCTCACCCTCAGAGGTTCCAGTGAATTTCTTCTTTCAGACTAATCTCCCTTTTAGTCTGGGTCCAACTATCACTCGCACCCTCCCTGCAGTCACTGTCCTCTGTTCAAGTTTCCTTCAGGTAGCCTTAGGGGGTGGAGAGGCTGTTCCTTGAACCATCTGAAGACAAAATGGAGGAGTCTCTGCTGGGGTTTATATAAACTTTCTCTTGTGGGTGGAGACCCCCTCCTCCTTCCTATGCAGAGTCCAGTTGTAAAATGGAGTTTCAGAGCCACATGAGCAAGACACATGTCTGTGCCCGATTAGGTTTTTTTTTTACCAGCCAGGCCACATTCCAGGGGAAGCTCGGATGTGGATTGGCATCTACAGAATTCATTATTAGCTTGATTGTTTCTTGATTGGGCATTTACTGAGAGTAGTTCCTTCTCAGAAAGCTGCCAACCTATTTCACTAAAACTGTTTAAGGCTAACCCAGTACATAGCCAATATTAATAACTTTGAGTACAACAATGACACATACATACAAATAGGATGAACAGATCCAGTAGATTACGTTTACATAGATATGTTACATGGCATATGTAGCAAAAGCATATTCCAGTTGTATCATACACACATTTATAGGTGCCCCCTCATAAAGCCTTATGGGGTGCACTGTCACACCATCTATCTATCTATCTATCTATCTATCTATCTATCTATCTATCTATC
>ML677352.1:21439343-21465169 GCA_007922305.1 Dermatemys mawii | reverse complement strand
ATCTATCTATCTATCTATCTATCTATCTATCTATCTATCTATCTATCTATCATCATAATCCCTGGTATGGCAAAATTTGCTAACACTGGGATTCTGGACAGGCAGCTCCTCAAATCTCCACTCACAGTCTTTCCTCCTAATGTTTCTGTGTAGACAGGTGGCTGAGTTCACTCACTCCTCATGGAAGAAACAGTGGGTTCTGCTCCCCTTAACCAATGGAGCCTGGGCATGCCCGAGGATCTTAGGGGAACCACATGACTGGGGTTTCAGGGCCACAGCCACGGTGCTCCCATGAGATACAGCCTCCTCCCAGGCACCCCAGTTCTTCCAGGAGTCGTAGTGCAGCCATACATGAGAAATTACTGTTGGCTCATCAGCAGTAATTTCTGGGTGGACTTGAAGAGAGCATGGCATGGAGGTCTGTTCCCACTTTACACCTCTCCCAGAACTGTACAACACCTGTCTTATAGGTGGGCTCTGATGTTTCAATCTTTTTTTCTTTTAATTATAATAGGAATAGGGCGAGATCCAGGCTCGGTGTAAATTGTCATTACTTTTTTCTAAACAAGAGAGAGAGAGATGAACCACTGATGTTTCCATTAATACTGAATCAAGCTTAAGGTTCATATTGTTTTACTATTTTTTCTCCAAATATTCTTGCTTATTCTAAATGTCATGTCTTTTCACAGGTTGATTACAGGTAGCATTCAGAATAACAGTACCTTACAATGCTGGATATTATGTAGGCAGAATTCAATAGCACAAAGGATTTCAAAAACTATTTTTCTTTTTTTCTACAGCAATGATTCCTAGCCCATTCATCATAAAACACTAAAAATCAAAGAGCAATATTCACGAGCTTCCTAGTACAGTATGTTAAACCCTGATAACTGTCAGAAAGAGGCTGTCTGTAAGAGAAGAGCCAGGTAGCAGTACAGAAAACAAAAAAAAACATGTTGGGGGAAAAAGTACTAAAGAATAAAAGGAGAGAAAACGGGCTAAGTAAACAGACCAAACAGAACTCATACAATTTGTCATGCTGCCATTTTGTTAGCACATATGTGCTATGTTAAAGAAAGACTATATCATTGATTCTGGTATTCTGCATGTTTTTAGAGCACACTAATGTGGGGGACCATATTTTCTGGCAGCATATACTACTCATACATAGATGCTAATTGATTGTGGTTTCCACATATATGTTAGTTTGAAATAATTCAACAAATGTTTAATGCAAACATCTTTCAGCCTATGGGATTGCCCATGAACAGTTTGCCATGAAAATTTGATAATCAAAATATGAGCTGTTTTCAGTAGATACACAGGAAGGTCATGGGATATTTCTGTTCCCTGACTAAATGAATGTAACGCTTAGCGTCAAGTTTTTGGTGTGAATTGTCATGATTACAGAAGAGAAATTCCTAAGTCCATTAACATTCCAAATATTTGTTTAAAATTCCCCATTTTGGTGAACAGTTGTGCCAGTAAACTTTTCATGAGAATATCTGTAGAAAGTGAGCACAACCCTCCATAACCACCTCAGCTGTGGTTGAAATGAATTTCTTTTCAAATTGGAATGACTGTTAACAAATAATCTTTTTCAGCTCTTTGCTAGGTCTACTCAGGACATTGGCAGTAGGTTGCCAAACATTTTCTTTATTGCAATGAGATGAGCTGAAAGAAAGAAGCATGAACTATAAACTCCTTGACAAGCTTTTTTAAATGAAAATGTCTGAATGCCATCTTACCGTAGAGACATCACAGTGAAAACAAAAAGTGAAAACCACTCAGAAGTGGGAAGCTGTGAAGGAGAGAAGCTATGTTAAGCTAATCACATCATTTAAGATAGTAAATGCTGCTGATTTTTTGTGGAATGTCCTGTATTCACCAAGAAAGTGGAAAACAATGAAGTACATGGTCTCCAGACTTCTGTTTGCAAATTAATGCCTTTCTCAGTATTTAAAAGTGTAGCAGCAGCCATATTTATAGCTGACTGTTCATATTCATTTCAAACCCTTGTTTTCAAGGATCTGAGTTTGGCTTACACCTCTTCATTAGTGGCAAAGAGAAGAGGCTAAATGAGATGGATCCATAAGGATCTACTCTGCTGTCATTTCCCCACCTTTCTACAGAACCTGACTATCATTCTTTTATACCCGTTTTTCAGACAAAAGAGCTGTCTGCTATAGGGATAAAACTGCTACCACTCCATGGCTAAGACTCAGATATCTTACATGGAGCAAGGCTGTTTCTTTCCATCCATCCCTTTGAATCTAGATTCTTTCCAGTCACCATAGGAAGTCCAAGATCCACTAAGTTTTGGGTGGAGATTTTTAATTTTCTATATTCCCTTAGATGACTGCCTGTTTTGGTACCTTACTTCTCTCATCTCTTCAGGCATCACATTTGGTTTATTTCTGGGCAAGAGGGTAGAACAAAAAGCTTCTCTCAAATCCAGTCATCATTAATTTCTCCTTTGTTATGTCAGCCAGCAGAAAATACCCTCTCCACTCTGGGAAACCATATCATTTTAAAAACAAGCCTCTCATCTACTAATCCAGTTTCAAACCCTGTTAGGCAACCGGGTTAAGTAGAGTATAACTGAGTTATCCTGCTGGATTGCTTGTGTAGACTTGTGTCTTCAGCACAGTTGGCAGAGTTCTCACATGGGAAGCCTGAGACCCTAGGGCTCAGGCACTAATAGTGTCTTCTCCACCATGAATAACTAATTAGATCTGTATGGACAGCATTCCATCACAGAAGTGTGTTGGGAGCCTGCATATTAAATTGTTCATAACAAAACTTGAAACCAGACTAAACAGACATTGTGAACCAAACCCGTAGGGCTTGACTACAAGTGGAGTTATTCAGGAATGGATACTCTGGAGTAACTATTTCTGGATACCTCCAAGTATGGACATTCCTATTAGATTGTAAATCCTTTTGGGAAAGAGGCTGTCTTTTTGTTCTGGCTTTGTGCGGTGCTTAGTTTTCTCTAGCGTAGTTGTTTTGACCTCTCACGAGATTTCACTACCATGGAATCAGAAATTAAAACCTAGCCCAGATTTTGTCTCAGGCCCCAAACTCAAATCCAGCCTAACCATCATCCACAACCAAGTATCTGCTATCTACCCCACCTCTAATTTTAACTGTATAGGCCTTCTCCAGATCTTGATGCATGACCAAAGTTACCATGTCTAACATCACAACCTGTTTAAAAAAACAGCCAAACATGCACTGCAAGCAGTTGCAAAGGCATTTGATAAATTTATAGATACTTTTCTTAAACATACAAGAAAAAGAGCAAAGAAAATGTCTCAAGTGAATAAATGATGCACATAAGCACTGAAAGCATCTATACCACTCTGCCTTTCAGAAAATCAATATACACAAACTCCAAACAAACCTCTCCAGCTCTCAAAACAAGACAGCCCTGTTCTGCTTTTAATAATACTGGATGTAACAAAACAGAGGTATAATGGGACCTATTCACAGCCAGCTGGGAAAGCAAAGAGAGGACAATGGCCAGAGAAAAGGTGGAGTCTTTCAACTCACATGGAAAATTTCACTAACAATTAACACTGCATGCCTCTTGTGCAATTTGCCTCTCTCCATGCTAGTTGCTGCAACAAGGCAAAGCAGGAAAAAAGCACTACCATTCCTGCATTCATATAGGGGATAGGAAATCTGGGCCACCCTCCTGACAAACAAGTAAGAGAACATTATTGCTTCTGCAGTTTTGCTTACTCTGCGCAATTTCTAGAGAAAATTATTGCTAAAATGAAGGCTAATTCTCCCCCTCACAACCCTGCTTCATATCCTTCTCATATTCCCCTCCCCCACTCTGATTCTTCCCTCTAATCTGCTTGTATTAGGTATTTCTAGAGGGCATGGCACTGTAACATCTCTGAGGCAAACCTTTCCAGTGTGAGAAAGCAAAGCAAGTAGTGAATGGAAGTTTGCATGCACATCTAAACTTGGTATGAAGGGAAAATGTTTTTTTTAAAAACTCTGTAGCCCTTTTATATGGGGCCAGAAGGCAGCTGGAACTGGCCAGCTGAAAATCCCTGGAGGTAGTGAGGAGCTCTCAGCTGCTGTCAATCTTGCACTGGAGTTGGAGGCAGGAAGGGGGCATGGCTGTGCTCTGGGTTTCCCCAGCTGGCATACAGTCCCTTTGGGCCATTGCCAGCTGGCATAGGTTAGAAGAGCCCTGATTTCAATAGGAGTTGGGGCTTTGGCACTTTGGAGAATTCAGTCCTAACAGTGTATAAGAGTCAAGGTTCTGGTTGCTGCCTATGGGAGAACCAGACTGGAAAGTGCTCTCAAAAGCACACTCTCCTCCCCCACCTTTGTGCTCCGGTGGAATCTGGCCTCTTGGTAGTGTCTGCATTATTGTGTGTTGCAAAGTTAGTGGGCTAGAGTCTGATCTCAGTTACACTGATAAGTAACCTCATACAAATGAATGAATGAAATCTCTCATTGCCTTAAATAGGGCCAGGTTTTCACCCAGGGGATTTGCATTTAGGGTGACCAGATATCCTGATTTTATAGGGACAGTTCCGATTTTTGGGCCTTTTTCTTAAATAGGCTCCTATTACCCCCCACTCCCTGTCCCGATTTTTCACATTTGCTGTCTGGTCACCCTATTTGCACTGCATAACTGAGATCAAAATCTATCCCAGTACAATCATCTGCTGTTAGAATAATTGCACTTCTATTAAAGTGTGTGTAATTCCCCAGCCCCCCCATTAATACAATTCTAGGTTGGCTGATGTTTACCAAATTTCTGATGCAGACAAACATTATTCCAAACAATGTATATGTAAAAAAGAGGAAAAAAAATATCTTAGGCTCTGTGCCTGCAAATGTACTTAACTTTAATCAATTGAGGAGTCCCATTGACTTCAATGGGATTACTCCCATTCATAAATTTACTTCTGGGGTCTGGGGTCCTAATCAATAACGTAAAAGGTTTGACCAGTACAACCGACAGCAGAATTTGGCCCATGATACTATAAAACAATTGTGTTAGAGAAGGGTTTATAACTATTCAAATGGCTCAACAAGACAGATAGAAAGAACATGATCTTCTGGGTGGAAGGAATTTATTCAAAAAGAATTGCCAGATACTAGAGATCCAGATATGAGAAATGAATCCAGATATGTTCATTATGATTTTTTTTTTTTTTAAAAAAATCCCCCATGAGAAATCCTAAGAAACATGAACAGCTACAGCCAGTTCGTCAGACAACTTTCCCTTTAGCTGGTGGGAGAGAGAAGGAATGAATAAATCAGAGGGTAAATATGTGAGGCGGAAGTCTGATTTAAGCTAAAAGACAATGTTGGCACATAGGTATAAAGTGGCCAAGAAGAAATACGGGCTGAAAATTAGAAGAAGGATTTTAATGATCAGATAAGTGAGGTTCTAGAACAGTCTCTCACTAGGAATAAAGGTGGCAGTGGTGGAAACCAATTTACTTTGTTTTAAAAGTCAGCTGGACAAATTTATGAGTGAGATTGTATGACAGGATTGCTTATGATGGTGGGGGGATGGTCTTGGCAGCCCTAAGGGTTCTTCTGATTCATGTCTGATGTTCCTACACTTCCATGCTTCAGGACTGCAGAGGGTCACCTGAAGGTGCCAGGAACAGATATTTTTTTCACCTAGTGTCTTCTGACATTGGTGTTTTGTTTTGTTCTTTTTCCTCTGGAGAATTAAAGATGGTCACAACTAGAGATGGGCTGAGGTGGGCTGGTGCTTTGAGCTGGCACCATCATTCTCTCTCTCAAGTGCTGGGTTGCCTGGTTCTTGTTCTCATGCTCAGGGTCTAACCAATTGCCATATGTGAGATTTTTAAAAACTTCCTCTGCAGTGTAAGGTGCAGGTCACTTGCCAGGATTATCTGGGTATAGCCAACTTAATCTGTTTCTTTGCGTTGTAGGGGCTTCAGACACTGGTGCAATTTGGTGTCTCTCGTTCTCTGCCCGGGGCACATAACAGTTTAGTCTCCTGTGGGCTTTAGCATCTTGCCCTAATTTCAGTAGTTGCGTTTAGTGTGCAAGTGCTGTTCGTGATCTGTGATATACAGGAAGTCAGAATAGATGGTCTGATTGTCTCTTCTGGCCTCGAATTATATAGCCTGATGACTACTAGATCCTGAAGGAAAGAAGTGGGATTCCAAGTTAATACTGGGGTTGTGGCTACAAGCATTAATAGCATTGATGACAAAAGAGTCAGAGCAGAGTAGCGGTATAACCAAAAAAAAACAGAATTGTACTCCATGTGGACTTTGGGTTTGGGTCTTCTGAGTCAGGAAGTTCCCTAATAAGGGTGTCCTCTTGTGCAGGTTTCATTGTAAAGGTCAAAGATGTCCTATAGGTTTTCTTCAC
The DNA here is from genome assembly GCA_007922305.1 of Dermatemys mawii. NCBI lineage: Eukaryota > Metazoa > Chordata > Testudines > Dermatemydidae > Dermatemys > Dermatemys mawii. Next base: position 21,458,779 of record ML677352.1, on the reverse strand, counting down.
AATTCCCAGGGTTTCACAAAATACAAACATTTGTGAGTGGCAAGCTTCAAGTGAGTAAAAAGAGCCCTCAGCAAACTAAATCAAAAGTCACAACACATTTTTTTTCCAAAGGAGGCCTGAGGTTCCTTTCTCAAGAGAAAGATAGCTCATGATAAATTAAATTACAATCTACTTAATATATGCTAATGCTTTATTTTCACTGCACAAGTATTCTTGTCTCTTACCCATTGGTCCTAATTATCTAACATTTCCATAAACCTGTAGTTGCATGTGGTATGTTAGCTCCTTCTAAACTTTATTTCAGATAACTTTCCAGCTTATTCATCAGCAGGTAATTTTATAGCTCCCAGACACAGCTCACACAGAGTAATGTGGCTCCTTCAGATTTCTGCACACACACAGAAAAAGACAAGATCCAGACCAGCCAGTCTCCCACTGTTCGCTCTGGCGAAGTGATATTCCCATCACAATTCCTGCTGTAATCACTCGACTAATCTTGCTCTCTCTCCTTCCCACTTTAGATTCTCCATATTGTTACACACGTTAACTCCCTCCCAGCAAACCCACCAGTCATAGAATTTAAACAGAGATTTAAATTATTCTGAGAATAAATGGAGATGAAGAGTAAACCCTAGTAGACAAATAAGTGGGACACCTTGGATAGGAACCAATGTGTGGAATAGCGTGTGACAGGCTAGGAAAGATGAGAGGAAATGACTTCCTAGAATGCAGCAACAATTTCATCCTAGCGGCTATGTAGCCCTTCAGTGACCTTTATCATAGTCTCCTGCTGTTGTTACTACGGTTTCTCAGCCCAGTTCTCTTACTTAGCTGCTGTTCTTGCAATTTTCTAGGTCAGATACACTATCTAGCTGATGTAGAAGCAACGTTTTCCCTGGTCAGACCCTTTTTGTGCAGCTCTTGCAGTTCCTCTTCCCTCAGGGCGATTGGACAGCAACTATGAAAAATCGGGACACCTTTTTTTTTGAGGTGATGGGTGGGGGGGAGGGAAGGGGAAGGAGGTGAATCTAATTGCATATATAAGATAAAATAGAAGGTGCACAGAGGCCTACCTTGTACTGTAGCTCACACAACTCTCCATTTTCAGCACTAGCTATCATCTACTTCTTGGATGACTTGGCCATGCATCTGACATTTTTTCTGCCAGTTAGATAGGTGTAGAATACTTTGTAGCTCATAATGAAATTCATTGTTACTTGCATTTTAGACCTCACAAGCTCAATTCTGTTTCGCTTCTTTCCATCAGTCCACCCACCCTTCAATTATGCCCTCTAAGCATTGCAGACTGGTATACTGAGCACGAATTAAACCAGCTTCTTCAAGTTAGGAAGATTAGCACTCTCAGCCTTACTGCTGAGCACATAAACCCAGAGTTTGCCAACAGTTTTTTTCCCCCCTCCTCCAAGTTCACAACAATTTCTCAGACAATACAAAGCTCATTGCAGAACTCATCTAGGTCCACAGTAGTCTGGAGATTCATTTTTGTTACAGCTGCAGTCAGCTCCCTGAACTCTAGCTCCTTCTCTTGGCTGATATTAAAGCAATGAATGTTGAACAAGTAGCTGCTGGTGGAAAAGTAAAACCTTTTGTCCAGCAATTTAACAGAAACATCATAAAATTTGGCCAAGTCCTTGCGAAGAGCTTCTGAAGATAAAGGGATAATTCCAGTGAATGCATTCTTGACTTTAGAACGGAAGAATTGGTCATCTTTCCATTGCTATAGCTTTATTCTCAGGACATTCATTATGGCATACACTTCACACATTGTCGCACCAGCATTCTCAAGGCAGAGCACAGTATCACTAAAACTCTTTAAGTACATTCTGTAGAAAACAGAGGCGAAGCTCAACGTTGCGCCATGCTCATTCTCAGCAACCAGAGGCAACAAAGTCCATAGACTGCGCAGAGAAATAAAATAGCTGTTGACAGCTTTCCAAGTGTTAACCATTCTGTTCACAGCTGGGGAAAGATTCAGTCAACACGATGGGATGTAGCAAAGCAGCATACTCAACATCCACAAACTCAGTCATGTCCTTCAGCATGGCCACTCTCTTAGTAGAACTGCTGAAGTATTTAAATGTCTTAATCACCAGTGTCCACTTTTGGAGTGTTGCTTGCCTGTTTCACTGCATTATGCACAATGTGGGCTGGGAAGTTGGCAGGTAACATATTTTCATTTTCCTTTTTCAGGTTCTGGTACACAGATTTCCACCTGCTGTAATTAACATTTGCTTTGTCAGTACAAAAAAAAAGGGTGTGTGTGAAGGGGTGTAAGCTTAAATCATGTTCTTTCTATCTGTGTCTTGTTGAGCGATTTGACTAGTTAAGAATCAGAGAGGTAGCCATGTTAGTCTGGAATTACAGAAGTGACAAAGAGTCCCGTGGCACCTTAAAGACTAACTAAAGTTAGTCTTTAAGGTGCCACGGGACTCTTTGACTAGTTACACTGCTCTACAGCCAAAATGTTTCTGAAATAAATGTAGTCAAACTTTACTAATTCTGGGTCACTGAGAACGAAAATGATGCTTAAAATTGTTGACTGGCTCTAGTTTTCAAAATATGCTATTGGGTCAGTATATACGACCCTTGACATGGGAATGGCGGAGGATAAGTGAGTTATAAAGGGAAGGGATCTCAATTTAAACCAGAAGTGACTAAAATACATCTTTGACTGGATCTATGAATAAATCTATGACTGGGTTTGGACAGTACTTGCTTTTTAGGCAAAACAATGAATGATGCAATCTGAAGCTGGTATTGCGTCATACATGATATGAATTGCATCATGTTATTCCTAGAAATCATGGATGATGCAATCATAACGAAGCTTACATCACTCTGCTGAACAAATTGCCCTATATCAGCTCTAGAAATCATACAGTGTCGTGCTCTCTTATTTGTCAGTGTTTGATTTTGCAAAGGGACACATTTCTGTTTAGCCAAAGTGAGCAGAGATGCCTCGTACTTGTGTGAACAGTGCAGATAACTTCTGCTACGTTTGTGGTGAAGTGACTTTTGCATCACAAAAGCGCAGTATAACCACTATGGTTAAGAAAGCCTATCACCTTTATTTTGGCTGCAAAATTGGAGATCAGGACAAGAGGTGGGCCTCACACATATGCTGCAACACTTGTGCAACAAATCTTCACCAGTGGTTGAACAGGAAAAGGAAATCTATGCCTTTTGCAGTGCCAATGATTTGGAGAGAGCCAACAGATCATACCAGCAATTGTTACTTCTGCATGGTGCCTCCAGTTGGGAAAGTTGTGTCAAAGAAGAAAAAGTGGACTGTGCATTATTCAAACATTCCATCAGCTATACACCCAATACCCCACGGAGAAGGACTGCCGGTTATTGATGCACCAGAATCATTCTCACTTGAGTCAGACGAGGAAGAGGATGAAACTTCTGGTCCTGAACCATCAGTGTCACAGGACCCACATTTTCTCCCATCCTCCTCCTCTGAACCACACCTCATAACACAAGCTGAACTGAATGACCTTATCAGGGATTTGGAACTACCCAAGAGTAAGGCAGAGCTGTTGGGCTCCAGACTACAGCAGTGAAATCTCCTGGCAGGTTGTTGGTGGAAAACCTCCTCAAGGCATACAAAAGCCTTGGTTGCAACATGTCACTAAAGATACATTTTTTGTACTCTCATCTAGATTTTTTTCCACCGAACTGCGGAGCAGTGAGCGACGAGAACGGCGAGCAATTTCACCAGGACATTGCAACAATGGAGAAACGCTATCAGGGCAAAAGGAGCCCATCAATGCTTGCAGACTATTGCTGGACAGTGACAAGAGATGCTCCATTTAATGAATACAAGAGACAAGCCAAGAAGCGCCGAGTAGACACTGAATAGGACTAAACTATGTACATAATAGTTTTTTGCCTTTTGTTTCATAATACATTTTATTTATATAACCCTTTTGCTGATTTTTAAAGTGTTACATAAACAGGACAGGTGAAATATTATCATGTAAAGCAACCATAAACACATGAAAAGACCTAGGTTTACAATTTATGATTAAAACTCTATCTACACAATATACATAGACATAAAATGTAAAAACTTAAATATCTTAAAACAACTGATTGGCTACTGTTTCTAATTGTCATATTTGAATTCAGCACATCAAAATACATAATAAATATCACATTTTATCTCTGAAGCAGACGACTTCTAAACAATAGTAGACCAGTGTTAGTAATCCCTTCTCTAACATAGCTGGTTTATAGTATTGTGGAGCAAATTCTACTGTCAGTTATACTGGTCAAATCATTTTTGCTACTGACTAGGGTCCCAGTCCCACATGAGTAAATTTATGCACAGGAGTAATCCCATTGAAGTCAATGGGACTGCTCAAATGCTTAAAGTTAAGCACATGCATAAGCATTTGCAGGAACAGAGCCTAAATTTTTTTCCCCTCTTTTTCACGTGTACATTGTGTGGACTAATATCTTTCTGTATCAGAAACTTGATAAACATCAGTCAACCTAGAATTGTATTAATGGGGAAAAATTACACACTGTAATATAAGTACAATTATTCTAAAAAGAAATGATCACCTTAGGATAAATTCTGATCTCAGTTTTGCAGTGCAAATCCATGGGGTAGAAACATGGCCCAATTTAAGTCTAGCTTGTGAGTCGTGAGGTTTTTAAGGAGAGTATTCGTTTTTGACTCTGCAGTCTCCTCACTTTCTTCATAAAAGTCTAACAGTTTCTCTTGTATTCAGTTCAGGTGTCCAGTATCCCAGAGACAAGAGAAAAGGTTTTGTTACCTTTTCTTTAAGGTGATTGAGAAGTAGGGTCTGTCTTGACTGAGATTGTTTTCCACTCTGTTCGGTACTTGTACTGTCTCTTTAGCTTGTTAGTGACAGGTTCGTCAGCAACATTAGCCAGCATGGCACTTCATGACGAAGTCTTTGCCAGTGAAACGGCATGGAAGCATCTGTACGTGCTCAGACCCAGGCACCAAAAGACATGATTCTTCCTGCATCATATGACTGCGGTTAACATGATTCGATAGCCTCATAGAGGTGTTGCCATGGTAACTCGAACATGTCCAAAACTAGTACAGTATTCTTTAGCAGTGTGAGACAGTCAAGTAGCATCACATACAGGGATTTGCTATAGTGGATGAGGCCAGTGGCCAATCAAATACAATATCCAGCTTTCAGTGGCGACCAATACCTGCTGCTTCAGAGAAATGCAAATAATGCCCATCCCAACTCCAATGAAAGAATTAGATATACAGAAAAAAGTTACTTCTGTTTTTAACAGAAATTTTAGGATATTAGATCCTTTGGCAATGCTTGGAGGACTTCAGTAATAGCATCACAATAGATGAATGAATCTTATTATTATGTGAAACTCGCTTCTTATTCTATTTCTGGAATATCAATATAAATACATCAGCTTGTATGGCCTCCATTCATGGAGCACCAGAGCACCTCCTAAGAATTAAACCACAACACAAAAGAAATAGAAATAACAGCCCCCTTCCTTCCTTGTCACCCTGTGGGGAAAATAGTTTGATTCATTTGTAGAGTTTTGGTTGGTTTGTTTGAAGAAATTATTGAGGGAAACTAAGCCACAGAAATGAGGTTTGCATTGTGCTTTGAAAGAGATTAGTTCCGTGGTCATTTTTCTCTAAGGTCCCTCTGCTAGAGCCATCTCCTGTGAAAGTTGTGTCTCCCTCACTTCTGAACATTCTCCTCTTTGCTGACAGGCTCATTGTTTGGGGGAATGCAGCAGTCATGGAAGGTCATGGTCAGGGAGGGGAAAGGCTATCTCACAAGTAGCTAGCGCCAGTCCTTCGGAGGGCTTAGAGTTTCAGGATGCAGAACTTGAACTGGACTTTGTATTCAATGGGGAACCAGTGCAGAAAGCCAGAGCAGTGGGGTGAAGTGTTCGTGGTGACCTGTATCACTAATCAGAGGAGTGCATGCACCACTTGGTGTTTTTCAACATATGTGGTGTCATTCCCAGACAGAAACTGAAATAACATGAATTTTGAGCATTTCATAATTTAATCAAATTGATTTGTTATTTGACAAAATTATTTTATGGATATTTTTTCCAGATTTTGTTTACTCTTGCTCTATTTGGAAATCAGGATTTGTTACTTAGTTGCTTATGCCCTGATCTGGCAAAGCATTTAAGCATCTGCTTAACCTGAAGAATATGAGTATCCCATCCCATCCCTATTAGGCAAATCACTTAAGCACAACTGGTGCATAGCCAGTTGGAAAAGCATACTGAGAGAGTAGTTATCCATGGTTCACAATCAGCCTGGAAGGGCATATCATGTGGGGTCCCAAAGGGATCTGTCCTGGGTCCAGTTCCATTCAATATCTTCATAAATGATTTGGATAAGGGCATAGAGAGTATACTCATTAAATTTACGGATTATACCAAGGTAGAGGGGTTGCAAGTGCTTTGGAGTACAGAAGTAGAATTCAAAAATGATCTGAAGTAAATAGGATGAAATTCAACAAGCAGAAATGCAAAGTATTACACATAAAAAGGAATTATCAATTGCATAAATACAAAATGAAAAATGACTGCTTAGGAGGGAGTACTGCAGAAAAAGATCTGGGGGTATAGTGGATCGTAAATTAAATTTGAGTCAACAATGTAATACTGTTGATAAAAAAGTGAATATCTTTCTGGAATGTATTAGCAGGAGTATCTGCAAGCAAGACAGTAATTCTTCCACTCTACTCAGCACTGATAAGGCCTGAACTGGAGTACTGTGTCTGATTCTGGGCTCCATACTTCAGGAAAGAGGTGGACAAACTGGAGGAACAGAAGAGCAACAGAAATGATTCAAGGTTTAGAAGAGATGATCTACAAGGAAAGACTGAAAAAAATTGGGTTTGTTTAGTCTGAGGAAGAGAAGCCTGGGGAGGGAGGAAGGGAGGGAGAGACAGAACAGTCTTCAAGTACATAAAAGGTTGTTATAAAGGAGAGAGTGTTAAATTGTTCTCCTTAACCACTGAGGACAGGACAAGAAGTAATGGTCTTAAATTGCAGCCAGTGAGATTTAGATTAGACATTAGTAAAAAGTTCCTCACTGAACGGATAGCTAAGCACTGGAATAAATTGCCAAGCGAGGTTATGGAATCTCCATCATTGAGGGGTTTTAAGAGCAGATTAGACAAACACCTGTCAGATCAGCGGTTCTCAAAGTGGGGGTTGCAACCCCCCGGGGGGTCACCGAACACCTGAGGGGTCGCGAGCCCCTGTAGCCGCCGTGAAGCTGCCGAATTGATTACTTCTGAATCCAGCGGCTTTTCGGCAGACATACCCACTCTCCCGACTGTCTGCCAAAGTGCTGCCGAAAGCGAAAGTAATCAATTCGGCCGACAGCTGGGAGCACTTGGCATGTCCACCAAAAAGCCGTGGAATGCGGAAGTAATCACTTCTGTGGCTTTTCGGCGGACACACGAGGGTTGCGTCGAGAAGTCGCTTGTGAAAAAAGGGTCACGGATCTCACAAGTTTGAGAACTGCTGGTCTAGATAATTCTTAGTCCTGTCTCAGTGCAGGGGACTAGACTAGATAACATACTGAGGACACTTCTAGTCCTTCATTTCTATAATTCTATGTGAATTTCTTTTTCACTACTCACTCAGCTCCAATTAATGCACTATATATCTGTTTATTGTTTCTCATTTTTAATTCAGCTGAGTACTTCAGTGCAACTTGTAAGGGTCTGTCTACAATGTAAATGTAGGTCTGACTGTAGTGCGGGTAGGCATACTCATGTTAATTTTAATCTAATTGGTGGGTGGATAACAATCATGTTGAAGACGTGGTAGTGTGGGCTAGCTCTCCCAGCATAAACCCACTAGGGACCCTGGGTACATAATCAGGTTGCTAGCCTGCACCGAAGCATGTATTGCCACACCTTTACTGCCCTTGTTACCCACAATCGCTAGGATTAAAACTAGTTCGGCTATTTCTACTGGTGCTACAATCACACCTTAATTTGTGGGGCAGACATACCCTAAGAGAAAACACAGAACAACAAAAGTTTCTTCACTGCTGACTTTGGGTCTGTTTAAAAGTGTGAAAAGACAATGGACAAAATACGTGTTGCCAGTTCTGATTTTATTGTAATAGTTAGTGTGTCCTGTGATATTTGGTATTTTTCTTAAAGCCTCAGCTCCTGGATTTGTGGTCTGTGAGAATCTCACCTTTTGTTAACACCCCTCCAATCCCTGACCCAAAATAAAAAGCAAACAAACATAAACCTCCCAGTGTTTCTAGGCCCCACAGATGCAGAGAAAATCTTGAAAACATGAACCCCAAAGGCTCAAACCCAAGAAGGTCTACAAAAAGACAGAGAGAGATGGGTATCCAGAAGTCACCTACTACATGACAGGCCCAAAAAGGAAAACAATAGAACACCACTGGCCATCATATGCAGCCCTCAGCTAAAAACCCCTCCAGCACATCATCAATGCCCTACAACCTATCCTGGAAAATGATCCCTCACCCTCACAGACCTTGGGAGGTAGGTCAGTCCTTGCTTACAGACAGTCCACCAACCTGAAGGAAATACTCTCCAGCAACTACACTCCACACCATAGAAACACTAACCCAGGAACCAATCCCTGCAACCAACCTCGGTGCCTACTCTGTCCCCACATTTACTCTAGTGACATCATCAGAGGACCCAACCACATCAGTCACACCATAAGGGACTCATTCACCTGCACATCTACTAATGCTATGTAGGCCATCATGTGCCAGTAATGCCCCTCTGCCATGTACGTTGGCCAAACTGGACATTCTGTATGTAAAAGACTAAATGGACACAAATCGGACATCAAAAATGGTAACCTACAAAAGCCAGTAGGAGAACAATCTTCTTGGACATTCTATAGCAAATTTAAAAGTAGCCATACTTGCACCAAAAAAGTCCAGAAACAGACTTCAAAGAGAAACTGCAGAACTAAAATTTGCAAATTTAACACCATTAATTTGGGCTTGAATAGGGACTTGAAGTGGCTGGTTCACTACGGAAGCAACTTTACCTCTCCTGGAATTGACTCCTCCTCATCAATTATTGGGAGTGGACTACATCCACCCTGATTGAATTGGTCCTGTCAGCACTGGTTCTCTGCTTATGAGGTAACTCCCTTCTCTTCATGTGTCTGTATAATAATGTCTGCATCTGTAATTTTCACTCCCTGCATCTAAAGTGGGGGTTTTTTACTCACAAATGTTTATGCCCAAATAAATCTGTTAGTCTTTAAGGTGCCACTGGACTCCTTGTTGTTTTTACAAAAAGAATGTAGTATTCAAGGTTTCTTAACCAATGTCATAATTTTTTTGTGCCTGGCTCATGATTTTTGAGCGTTTGGGGTTGGAAACACTGAAATACATTAATCAAACAGGGACCAACACTAACTTGGTTAATCCTGCAGTAATAAAGCAAAACCTTCTGAAGTCACATTTCCATTTATTGCTAAATAAATTATCTAAAACATTTGTATAAAGAGATAGGTAATGACAATTTAGTTTGCTGCATGATGCAGTAAAATACAATGAGACTTAAACTTCTAATGTTACTTAATTTTCTTTTTACTATTGCAGAAAACTCATCAACAGTTAGAGAAGTTATTTGCAGTGTTCTTCGCCTAGAATATATGTATATTAACTTCACCTACTGTGGCATATCTTCTGCCATGCTTGTTATCTGGCTCTAGCCTCCCATTAACTGAATCCCTGGTGGAAAGCCGTTTCCCTACATTATATTGTAATGCTCTTGTTAATGATAAATTGATGAAGAGCTGCTTTTTTAGATTAGGTGAGTGGTCCTTTGATAATGGGGTTGGAATCAGGCCAGGGGTTTTATACTACTTTGCCTGGAGGGTGAGAACCAACTAAAATATTCCTTTCTTGTGTTCTGCTGGAAAGTGAGACAGTCAAAGAATTTCAGCTTTTAATTTTAACAGAGCAGTTCAAGCCTAGTTTATGTGGTTGGTATTTTTAGACTTTGTCTTTATCTTGGCCCATATTTCTAATAAATTATTAAATAAAGGTACTTCTCGTGTAATTAGACAGCCAAGCACCTTTTAAACAAGATCAACTTTCGTACAATGTCTGACTTGACAGGATCCATTGTATATGGCAAAAGATCATAAGCAAAATCCTTTTTGCATATTTCAAAGTTAAGATCAATTGTTATCCTTTTCCAGTTTAAAATACATTATATTGGTTCTTTTATTATAACAGAAAAGTGTTAGAATATTTATGGTTTGCATTTTGACATCAGTATAGACCTTTTCTATGAATTTCCTCTTTGTGCAAATGATGTAAGCAAATCTTTAAGTCCAGAGACATTATGGTGTAATTCAAATCCACTTAAAAATAGTTCATGAACTCAAAGTAAAACACATTTTTAAAAAATTATGAAATTTTTAAAGCTCCCATTTAAAAATACCATTTAAAATGTCAGTTAAAATAAAACATCATCTGAAACCAAACAATTGCTATTTTTCACTCCTGTGACTTTTAGATTCATTATGCATCTCAAAATAGCTATTATGTATTTGTGTATGGCCAATAGGGATCCAAATAAGCAGCAAAAGAAGTGGTCACATGCAGTACCCTGTCCTCTAGAAAAATTATCTTTCCTCTCTTATCCTTTACAAATACAATCGTCTATCACCATTCAGCTCCTCTGCAACCTTAATGTTGCAACAATGCAGAGCTGGTCTCTCAAATTGATATATTTATAAAATTTAGATACCATCCTATTCTAAAGCTTTATGTTAGTAGTGAGGTGAAATATGCTCTTAATTCCCCCCTAAAAATCAATAAATTCTTTAATCATTATACAAAAAAGACGGAGAGGTGAATATGGCCCCAAATGTGAGATAGTCACATAGCTTACGTATATTTTCTTTTCTAAAAAAATGGTGAAAATCTTAGGAAAACAAACTTCTATTTTTTGTGATTGTCATTAGGTCACCATGGCTTCAATATTCTTAGTTATATTATCACTAGTCATAATATAAAAAGCAATTAATATTATCACAAATAGGATGATATTGGGCCTCTTATTCATAGGGCCATATAATTAATTGTTCATGAGTATTCAGACTACTACTGATTAATCTGGTGAAATGTTTGTGAATCACTATAGTTTCTGAAAGTTTAGCACAAATGATTATCTGAAAATCTACACTGGACTTGCATCACTCAAATTTTCATTATTTTCTACTGGCTAATTGTTATTCTCCTGTTCATTATGGGCCAGGTTGTGATACCATTACTCATGTTGAGTAGTACCTTGCTCTGTGAATAGCACCATTGAAGTTAATGTGACTTGTCATGGAGTAAGCTACTACCAAGTGAGAGTGAGGATATCAGAATCTATCCCTATGTGTGTCAATCAGTAAGTTTGCAAAGTGGTACCAAGTCACTTAGGTGATCAGAAACACATAACGAATAGTGAATAGTCAGAGTGAGCAGCTTGCAGACTACCCATATTCCAGGGTGAAAAACTCACTCATATAAACTTCAGTAAGTGAATACTTATGAATAATAAATGCATTTTAGAAATCTGGATCTGTTCATGAACAATTTACAAACATTAGAACTAGCTAATTTCCTCAGGTAATTCAGTTGCAATCAGTAATTCCACCTGTTCTAATTAAGAGTAGATATGGTTGAACCAGTTTAGAAACAAGTAAGAAATGTCCTGAACCTTTAGCCAAACCCAGACTTAATGCAAAGGAATATTTTTTTTCTCTCCAGTGCTCGTATTGTTTTGGGTATGGATCTTTTCCCTCTGCATGTTTCCCAAAATTGCTACAATACTCTCTGACCAGGATTCTCTAGTCTAGGTCCTGCTTTCTGGCTATGTTGTTTCACTCTGGAACCATTTGTAGGCCTCAGAGTTCCTCCTCATCCCCACACTTGAAATGTCTCTTTATTATATCCAGCGTCTCTAGAAGCCTCTTTGCTAGCCACTAACCTTTACTAAGTTCAAACTACATGTGGTCTAGGGATATGGCCATATAACGATTTGAACTTTTTAATGGGGGAGATGTATGAGAGGGTCCTGGGTAGGAAAAGATGGGGCGAATATCTATGGGAGGGCTACAAGATGGTGGGAGATGGAAGTTATTGGAGAAGCATAGGGAACCTCATAATCTGGATACTTTGGATGAAGGATAGGCTAAAACTGCAAAAATTGCTCATGTATTTTGAAGGCCCCAAATCTGGGAGTGTTCACAACCAGGCTTTTGGTTTGTAAGGATATAGCCCAATTGCAAAATTCAATAAATCCAAACTCCGATCTGAATCTGAACCACTCAAAGTTCAAGTCTGTTTGGAATGGAGGTTTGTGTTTTAAGTGTACATTCTTTTTTAAGTACATGAATGTACACTTAAAACACGTAAAAAAGAATGTACACTTAAAACACACTTACACACATTTAATGTTTTTAAATGTGTGTAAGTGTGTAAAGAATGTACACACTTAAAACACTTAACACAAACTTAAATGTACACATTTAAACTATACATTTAAATGTGTACATTTAAAATGTGTTTTAAGTGTGTACATTCTTTAAACACTTAAAACACACACTTAAAACACATTTAAATGTACACATTTTAAATGTACACTTACACACATTTAATGTTTTTAAATGTGTGTAAGTGTGTAAAGAATGTACACACTTAAAACACAAACTGACCAAATCTGCCCACATACTGGGGAGCTGTTAGCACATTTGGTGAATATGCTATTCAACCAGTGAACCTGCTTTACCATGGAAATGATCCAGAGCTGTGCCCAGGGAGATAAGAGGGAAGATGTGCCCAGCCTATTTGTAATTCACAGTTGTACTTAGAGCACATAAATGCTTTCCTTGCTTGATACTTTGACTTAGAGGACAAACATTATCCCCATTGCCCCCACCACCAGGGGAGAAGGTGTAGACATTTAAATAATATGTTTAAAGAGATCCTGGTTGCACAGAGCTTGAACCAAAGTACCTAAAAGACAGATTTCCTAAGCTGATATTTGTTTCAGTCTATGAAAAGAACAGTGGCTGAGTGCTTGTTAAAGGTATATTTTCTTTTAAGTTGTATGGAGAGAGATGTCAGCTATTTACCATAAATATATTTATACATTTGAATATCTAAATGATACTGTTACTTACCTTTAGTAAGTTTCTCACTGACAGGTATGCTCAGAAAACATCTTTCACTAAAACTGAAATGTTGATATAAATATCTGAAGAAAAATACTAATCACAGAATACATTGAACAGACTTACTGATCTTGTATACCTGGAAAAAGATTTTCAAACAGACTTTGTCAGCTCAGCCTTGGCATTCCTTGTCAAACAAAAGCATGCCTAAAGACACATTTCAAAAGCAGACAATGCAGCACTTGCTAACCTGCAGAAAATCGAAAAGGATCAGGGAGGTAGAGAACAAACAGAATAGGTAAGCAATAAGAAATGGAACACAGTTCTAAAGAGCTGTTTCAGAGAGCCAAATATGTTTAAAGAAGCCTACATCAATAATTAAACATGAGTAAGTAAAATTCCAGTATACTTTTTTTGCCAGTATTGTTTTAAGATTTGTAATATAGAAATGAAATTATTGATTCAAGTATCAGCAAGAAAAACTAGCAAGTGTTAGAGGAGAGGGCGAAAAAAGAGTATTTTTAGCTCAGAAGTGCTAGCGTGGAATGTTAACTTTTACTAACAGAAAGTCCACACTTTAGTATTTGTCCACTTCAGTCAGCTGAAAATTTGGATCAGGCAGTTAGCTGTTGTCAATTCAGATATCTGATTAAAAGTAAAATGCTCTTTTTTTAAAAGGGGTAAGAAAAAAAGCATCCCCTTTTTCTCAGCAGTTACATTTACCCCACTCATGTTGCTTGCATTGTGTCACACTGTACAGTGATTTGATGCTACATAATACATGACATGAGTCACAGTTCACTGCTATACATGTTACATTCAGATAGTTTCACGTACCTCTAATTTTTGTTTTACCTTCATTTCCTATTCAGTGCAATCCACTTAGAATGACTGGTTAATGCAGACAATTGGTATAGCTCTCAAAAACAAAGCTCCCTTCCCAAATACATTTTTAATTGGGTATTAAAATTAAAATTTCAATTATGGGAGACATCTTCCTGCACTTCTATGAGCAACTCTTTTGCTTGGCTTGGGCAGGGCATTAGCGGTAATTGTTAACCTGAAAAGGAGGAGTTAAGGGGAATTTCCCACAAAGTAGGACTAATGTCTATGGAAGCACTTTCTGGCATGGAGAAATACTCTGAAAACTGACAATCATATGACTCTTTCCTCCACTAGAGATGATATCAGACTAAATCCCCACATTGACCTGACTCCTTCAAGCTCCAGAGGGCTGTGAAATCTAATCCCAGATCTGAATTTTGTCAATAGTCCTTCTCTTTATAACTGGCTGAAACAAAACTCAGATTCAAACACCCCAATAATTGGGTGTTGGAAATCTAGTTCTGAGCTTTTCAGATTGGGTCCCTCTTTAATTGTTTTTACTGGAAGAAAATAGGCTATTGTTATTGTGAGGCTTCAAGGCCACCTTTCTCAAACAGGCACCAGCCCTACAGCTTAGTCAGATTGTCCTATTGCTTCCTGCAACAAAAGTATTGCCATTCTGTCTAAAACTCCTCAGGCACCTGGTCTCCAAGGAAAATACAGTAGGAAGGAACACAAATTATTAGGCACAGCTTTGACTAGTCTCTAAGTTTTACTGACTGCATCTTAAAGTTCTTTAGAGGTGCTAAGTACATCTAGGAGTGCTAAATTATTTAGCATTTTGGGGACAAATTGGTTCTATTAACTCATATTGCCAAATTCACCAAAAATAACTCATTAACTGTGCATTGTGATTCACGAAGGTGCTCTTGGCTATATCGCAAAGAACACATTTGTATACAAATGTTCCTATTATGGGGTGTGAGGCTTATTAATGGAATGCCATATGCAGCAGTGCATTTCTTTTGTTCTCCCTCTCTCTAACAAAGCACACTTTCCCTATTATACTTGACAAGTGATCAGCCTTTCAGGGGTTAAACCTATTCTAATGTGATAAAACCTGAGAGACCACAGCAATCAAACTATCATTCAGTTTTCAGCTATTCACTTTCCTCTTTCTTGTGGCTACTACTTGAACCTAATGTTTGATTCTTTAACTAGATTACTTCTACCGGAGCACAAAACTGCCCACTCTTTGAAGAACCGTCAAGTATGACCAGTTTATGCAAGCTAGGTTTTTAAGTTTGCTTCTCTTATTTGCCTACATTAAATGTTGTGTGAGTGAGTAATATTTATATACTGTGTGTTTACATAAAAACAAATGTAGGTATATATTATTCATGTTCCATTGCTTTAGCAAACCTTAAGGCAGTAGACTTCTTTTTCTGACTAGCCATTGAGCCATAGAGTGCATATAGATTTCCCATTCATTAAAGGTTGGATTCCATGTAGTATAAACTACAAGTCAGGAAGGTCAGATCAGATGGTGCAAACCTGAATTAGCATAAGGACTGATTAGTACTTCCACCGTCAAGTGTTTTCCGTTAAATCTGGAGAACAATATTTTTAAAACGGGTGGTGAAAGTTAGGACGCTCTGTCTGTATTGAGACACTGGTCTGATTTTCAAAGGTGTAGAGTACCATGCCATTCCCGCTGAAGCCAAACTTTTTTCAGTGTTGATTAAACCTTCCATTTCATTCTATCGCCTTGTAAAATGTACATTGTGAAAAAGTGTGTGTCGGTGCTGATGGAACTTTAGAGAGGACCTGGGTAATCACTTGCTTAAGGTCAAGACTGTATTGAAGGGTAGGGGCTCATTAAAGGACAGTTGGAAATGGTCCAACAGATAAGGCTCACAGAAGATCAGAGGACTGGAAACAATGAATGACTGAGAACTCTGGGGAGATGACTTGACTTATGGGGGAGAAAAACATGTTGATTTTGCAGTTGCTCCACATTGCTACTACCTTATGAATCCAAAACTTTGCGTGATCTGGCATGGCAGATGGGAGGTGGAAGGGCAAATGAGTAACTTTATAGGTGCTCCTCATATTTGTTTGAACCAGCCCTAACCAGTAACCAAACAGAACATCAGAGATGGCTCAGTGACATCTGATAAGGTGACTGAGGTTCCAACCCTGCAAACACACACGTGCTTACCTTTGATAGAACTACTCATGGTAGAAAAGTTAAGCACATGCATAAGTGTTTGCAGGATCAAGGCATAAGAGAAAAATAGAAAATTGTTAGTAGAGGACATCAGAATATATGAATATTTCCAGTGATAATCATGCAGGGTTTGAAAAGTATGACTAAATAGGGATGATCATGTAATCTGTTGTGAGTTAATTATCAGATGAATTTTATTTATTATTATTATATATTCTGAATAATTCCAAAACTACTCCTGATCTCTCCAGATGGATTTGTTGTTCATAAATATTCATGGAATAGTTTATGCAAATAAATGCCAGCCTATGGATTGTTTGCAAACTGTTCACCTTGACAGTTCCCTGGTAGTGATCTCCTATGTCAAAATGTTGTTTCTGCTCTTTGACTGAAACTTTTTCTGCTGCCCTCCCCCAAGCCATAAGTACCTTGGCTATTAATTGAATTTTCTAGTACGATAAGCTGAAGTTTTTCATCACATAAATGATTCATTCAGAAAAAGCGAAGTTATTGAGCAAAAGTTAAATTGGGCTTTAATTTGCCTCAGGTCTTTTTTGAGCCATTCCTTGGCTTGTTCCTCACTGTGGAAATGTTTCTCCTATATGTGTGATTTCCCTTAAAACATTATTTAAAAGAGGAGCAAAGTGAGGAGTTTTTTAACACAAGAGCTGGAGCCAAGACTGGCAAAAGTCTTCATTTTCCTGAAGTGCCCTTCCCCATTATTCAGTTTCTGCCTGTTGAGGAAAATAGTGGATAAGGTGAGAAGAGGAGCTGTCTCTGGGTAATCTAAGACGGGTGGCTGATCTTGCTGAGCTGCATACGACAGTCTTCAGAAGTTCGAGAACTGGGGCACACCTGCTGGGGCTTGGGGCTTCAGCCTCATTCCTGCCGAAGCCTGAGGCCTGGCAGGTGTACCTTAGGGGGCTGAAGCCCCGAGACCCGCTCCCCTGAGGCAGAAGCCCTTACCCTGTCACCTTTCTGCAAGGCAGAGGTTTTAATATTATATTTATTACATTATATTTTACAAAATTAAAATATTTAGCTAAGTAATATTAGCATATGAATAAATAGTAAATAAGATGTATATCACAAGTCTGAGCAGTGCAGTACTACTGAATAATTTGTGTGCAGAAATTATCCAAATCAAATGAATTATTCCCAGTCTTTAATTCTGGAGACATTCAAAGCAGGTACCACAAGTGTGTTTATGATGTCCTTTTCTAATCAGTGTGTATTAATTCAATTTACATAACACTCCACCTTACCTAGCATAGGGCTGTACAAAAATTAAACACAATTAAATAAATACAGGAGAATCAGCAATTCTGTTGATGATGATGATGAATAATCTCACACCCCAAAGTGAGATCTAGTGGAAAAGGGAGGACTGCATGGTCAGAGATTGAGATTCCAAGGACAGACGGGACCACTGTGATCATCTAGACTGATCTCCTGTAGAACGTCCCCAAGACAATCCATAAATGAACTGATACGAATATCAATAATAACAAGAAAATGACTTGAAATGCCACTGTACAACATTATTTGTTCAAGACACTGCAGTGTAAGCAGGGATCAGTTAGGGAACCTAACTGCACTTCGAGCACTGTAATAAGAGGGAGCATTAGGATAAATCATCTCTTTCCTTGCAATGCATATAACCGTTGATTGCAGTACTTGCCTTGGGCCCCACCATATCCATCTGGCTACCTGTTTTGCCATTCCCACCCTGTCATGAGGACTCCCGCCACCTGCTTGTCTCTCAACAGACTGCAGTTAGTACCCCTGAAAGCGGAACCTTCTGCCAGTCAGTGGAGGAAACCATGGAGGCAGCGGTGAACTGGCAGCTTGACAAATAAGCTAAGACTGACCCAGAGTTAGCACCCTCCAGAACTCACTTGTATCTTTATGTTGGGCATCATCATCTCTAACTGGGGCCTTGATTCCAGCTGTCATTTTAGGTCAGAAGCACAGTATCAGCATACATACAAGCACAGTTAAAAGCCTCTCATTCATCATAGGCAGATGGAGGAACAGGTACAAACAAACAAAGTAAATAGCTGCAGTACTTAGTACCTACTGATTTTTTGGTGCCAACTGACTTTGTCATATATGTGGCAATGATAACACTCAATATTAAAATTATGTGACGCTGTCATCCTACTTCGAGCTGGGAGGAATGGCTCTGCAGGTCCTATAACTATAGAAAATGAGAAATGCCTCTATGCAAACAGCTTATGATTGTGATGATTATTGATTAGGTGTTATTTGTTAAGCTCAGCACCGTATCAGACCCAAACATTAAGGCTGCCTTTGCTCTGTTATTTATTTCTGATGGTTGGTCTCACAGCAGAAATAGGCAATTGGAAGGATAAGGATGAGGAGAGGGTGGGGGCCTAGCATATTACGATTGGAAGAGCATTTCATGCATACACGGCAGCATGGAAGAAGGCATGCAGACAGAAGTGGGAGCATTCACACAGCAATTGAGCCAAAAGACAAGACTTCATAGTGAACAAACCTCCACGCAAGCCATCTGGAGTCCCACTGTATCAGATTTTAATACGAAAACAGTGTATAAGTACAATAACCCATTGATCCTTCAGAGAGGGAGAAAGTTAAGCTGTTGCTGGTTCCTTGTGTGGCCTCTGATGAAATGATCTCTATTTGCTGCAAGCAGCAGGAACTAGTCTTGCCCCTCCTCCATTAATCCTTTGTAGAGCATCTGTTTGTATCGAAGGATGCCCCCTAGATATTTGGCTGATGCAGTGGAGGTCAGAACTCCCCTGGCAAGCATATTCATTATAGAAGTGACAAGGAGTCCTGTGGCACCTTAAAGACTAACTAAAGTATTAGAGCATAAGCTTTCGTGGGCTAATACCCACTTCGTCAGATGCATTCAGTGGAAGAATCCAGGGGCAGGTATAAATAGGTAGGCAAGAACCAGGTTAAAGATAACAGGGTGGGTCCAACGAGGCTGAACCTGCTGTTATCTCTAATCAGGGAGGATGAGGTATTCCTGTAGCAGCTGAACTGGAGGTGTGAACAGCGAGAGAAGAGAAACTGCTCTTGTAGTTAGCTAGCCATTCAAAATCTCTATTCAGTCCCAAATTGATTGTGTCAAATTTGCAAATGAATTGCAACTCTGCAGTTTCTCTTTGCAGTCTGGTCT
>ML677352.1:21323547-21439333 GCA_007922305.1 Dermatemys mawii | reverse complement strand
AGACCAGACTGCAAAGAGAAACTGCAGAGTTGCAATTCATTTGCAAATTTGACACAATCAATTTGGGACTGAATAGAGATTTTGAATGGCTAGCTAACTACAAGAGCAGTTTCTCTTCTCTCGCTGTTCACACCTCCAGTTCAGCTGCTACAGGAATACCTCATCCTCCCTGATTAGAGATAACAGCAGGTTCAGCCTCGTTGGACCCACCCTGTTATCTTTAACCTGGTTCTTGCCTACCTATTTATACCTGCCCCTGGATTCTTCCACTGAATGCATCTGACGAAGTGGGTATTAGCCCACGAAAGCTTATGCTCTAATACTTTAGTTAGTCTTTAAGGTGCCACAGGACTCCTTGTCACTTCTGCAATTCCAGGCTAACACAGCTACCCCTCATATTCATTATAGTGGCCCTGTAACTCTCACAACCCTAGGTACACCAAGTCCCCTCAATCTCTCCTTATTACCATTGGGCATATGAACTTACATTATTTCTCCACACACATCATCACTGCTCTCTGGCAGAACACCTAATCCATGCTGGGAGGCACCCCACTTCAATTTGTACAGAACAAGGACCCTCTCTGCAGAGCACCTGAAATTACAAGTAGAGAGAGATAGGATAACATAACTCATTACATTGCTCCAGCAGAATGGTTGCTTAAGAAAATACATAGAAATGGATGGAGACTGTATGATCTTTGGTTAATACAACTATAATGTACTGGCTTGATTCTTAGACAGGTTATTGTTTGCCTATGTCTGCATGGCTGGAGTTGAGTGGAGATATCTCTTCTAGCTGTTTAATATTCCACCTATTATCACACCCTGTCAATAGAGAATTGTTTAAAACAAGAAAAAATAAGAACATTCGGAAAGAGAATAATTAAATGTTTGTTCTACAAGTTCATGAGGATCAGTTCCTGACCTCTTTGCTTTCTCACTAACAGAGTTAGACCATTATCATGGTATCTTTTCTGTTTTCCTAAGAAAGCCATTTCAATGTCTTCAGTATTGCTGCAGTCAGGTAGTGATTAGAATATATTGTCAAATCTTTTAGGTTTTTTTGTTGTTGTCACATAGCTCACCTGCCAGCTTGTTCCTGTTAATTCAGCTCTTCTCATCTGCCTCCCTTTCGACACTTAGTTGTGGGGAGATGAGGTGACTGAGACTGAATAGGAGATAGCAGCGGTAGCTGAAGCAAGATGAAAATGAATGATATTTTCAAATCCTAAGCAAGGCCGCAGAGGCTAATAATTACATTAAAAAGGCCCTTTGCAGGTAGGTGTAAATAGGCTAGTCTAAACAAGTGCCACTATTTTAATGTGGGCTGTTCAAGACGATGTCATTA
Organism: Dermatemys mawii; assembly: GCA_007922305.1. Classification (NCBI taxonomy): domain Eukaryota; kingdom Metazoa; phylum Chordata; order Testudines; family Dermatemydidae; genus Dermatemys; species Dermatemys mawii. The sequence goes on along the minus strand of ML677352.1, from coordinate 21,437,982 downwards.
CCTGACTAGACTGTCACCTTTCACCTCTAGCCATTGTGCTCTGTTAGATCTCACTAACAGGGAGAGCGAGGAACTTGTTTTCAGGGGATTTGTTGTCTCACGCTCAGAGGCAGCTGAGAGACTTGCCAAATGACAGGAAGACGCTTACATTCACAAGGTGTGATTGCCTAAGTGTTTGACTGTGTCTAATTAGTTTGCCTGTGCTGGTTGGTAGCTCCACAGTCAGAAGCAGATTGACTCTGCAGGCTTTAAGCAAAGAGGTTTGATTGGTGTTATTATCATTTGTTTATTTAACCCTCTTACTCACCATGAACCATTCCCTAAAATATGGCCTTTTTCTCTGTCTTTAAAAAGGCATTTTGTGGGACAAATTATGATGAATAATATATCCCCCACTGCATCAACTTCTTACATCAAGCTTGACCAGTTTTTAGTTTTTTAAAAGTATCTTTTCTCCTCAGAGATGAAAACTGACTCTAACTTTTTATCCTTAAAAGTGTGAGGATTATTTGGTTAATAAGAGGCCAGTCATGTCTGGGAATTTTTATCATCAGCAATGTAAAGAGAAATTCTATTTGTATGTGTATTTGTGTAGATAGACTGACATTTTTGACCAGCTACCCTGGGGACTAGGAACCGGGAACACTTGAGTGATATTCTTTTCTCTGGTACTGAACTAGCGAGGAAAACCTCATCTTTCCTGTAAGTAGAAAAGAAGAATAAAAAAAAAAAATGTGGTAAAATCTCTCTAAAAATAATAGGAAGCATGAATATAAAATCAGGGAAGTTGTATGCATGCGACTGAGGGCAGAAATGGACCTTTTCTATTTGAGCTTCTGCTCTGCTTGTGGGAATTATTTGGGTGCAATTCCTACTATGCAGTTGTTAGGGAATCCCTGAGGTTCCCATTCAAGGCCTTATGGAGCATCATTCCTAAGGCTTAGCAAGGAGACTCTTACAATAGGAGAATGAAGGTTTTTCCCTTTTTGCTGCTCTGTAAGTGTATGAAGAAGCAATTTCCCAGTTCCACCCAGAAAGCCCTTGATATTAGCAGGAGTCAGATGTCCTGCCACAGGGATTCCTCCTAAAGAAGTCTATTTTTGAAGTCACTGGGGTTGCTCAGGGTGTTGGCTCACAGTCTACTAAATAGAAGAGAGTCCAGTTCTACCCCTTTGAGATGTGCAGAACTGGAAGAAACTGAAGGAGGTCTCCAAGTACTAAGGGCAGCTTAAATTCCTGGCTATTTTGCTCTTTCTTTTCTGAAGGTTCTCATGGACCTCTGCTTGTGGGTTTTTTCAGGCTGCATATGGTCAGTGTTTACACACACACACACACACTCTGAATGAACACTTTGTTTTATATGAGGGGAGGGATGCATGTATACAGACTCGTATGTTTTTCTATAAGTGAGCTTCTCCTTGTGTACCATGTGTTTTATTCCAGCTGTCCAATCCAGAATTGGCTTCCTTGACACTTTTTAATCAATGTATAAAAGATTATCTTTACAGTATCAAGCATTACATGAGCGAAAACAAATGTATAATTGAAACTACAGGTAATTTACTGGTGCTATCTGTCTGGCTTTCCTTCCATCCTTCCTTCCTTCCTTCCTTTTAAAATCTCAATGCAAATATACCCCAACTGTACAACACAGCTGATAAACCCTGTAAACAATTTCCATTGTGTTATGTATGCCCTGTGTTCTGATTCAGATTATATAATACGAAAAGTGCAGACTAAGAACAGTGTGCCAGCCACATATACAGGCTGTAGTTATGGATCAGTGCTATCAAATCATTAGCTTATAATGTCCTTGTCCTTCAGGGAGTGTCAGAGGGAGAAGGAAGAAGCACTTGGGGATAGTGTGTGGATTTGTGATTCAGCTAAAAGATGCATAATAGCACATGTAGCCAGCCGCTTGCTGTTGGCTGATGATCTCTGAAGGCTGAAATACACAGCGTATTGTGTCTCAGGTCAGTTGGCACTTGTTTATCTACAAATTAGAGATAAATAGTTTATAAAAAACTGAGAACTCTCTCGAACCTCCATTTTAGATTCAAAATAGTTTGGATGAGCATCCTTGCCCTCAGCCAGTCTCCTCACTAGGCCCTCTACCTTTGCTGAAGTCTGTCTCAAATTGTCTGCTGATCCGGCCACTCTTTGTAAGTTCTGAGAATTTCTGGACTGCTCCGGTGCTGGAAGGAAGCTGGCAGATATTGTAAAATGCTTCTGTCTGAGGAAAGCTCCAAAGCAAGCAAGACTTGGAAAAAACAGCCATCCAGGGCTGATGCCCACTAGTTTGCTCGATCACATGACTTGCACCAAGGCTGCTATCAGCATTGCTCCATGGATTGGAGTGGAATGGCTTTCATCTACAGCTTCCTGTGGAGTAGCGGTCTCGAAGATGCCCCTTTTCTGTCACGCGACAGCATAGCATGGTGCTGCCACACCACTGGGCCAGACGTGATTAAACTTGTATAATTGTGGTACAACATAGCTTATCCTGAGCCATGAAGTATTTCTCGTTAGCGTGCAGGTTCAGATCTCTAAGCAATCGCATGTAATATTGTCACAGGAAGAAATATAACCTGTCCAATTACCAGATTAAAAATAAAACAAACTGATATTTTCTAGAGCTTTTGCTAATTGTCACTTCTCTACAACATTACACAACTCCCGTGTGCAAGTGGACTTACTGGCAAGTTTCTGTGTACGTAACAGAGCTTTGGCTCTGCAAAACCCCCTTAACTTAGCTACACTAATTTGCCATGTCAAATTAGTGTGATGAAACAAATTCTAATTACACTGAAAGATCACTTAGAGCATTAGCACTGCTGCTGTGGTCTGTTCTTGTGCTGTCTGATTTGCATAATAATCCTGGGTGCCTAGGTAGATGACAAAATGAAATGTCTTCTACTGTGTTTACTAGTTTTGCAGAGGAAGGTGCTGACTCAGGCTTGACAGATGCTCCCAGGGGCAGGAACCTGGAAGCAGGAAATGTGAGCTATGTTGATTAACCTAAGGGAAGATGTAAATTTTTTCCCATTGAATTTACAGCTGATTTCTGTTCAATCCATTGGGAATGTGAAAATCATTGCTGCGCTTTAAATATATTATACATACTCCAGTGATGATATAAAGTAAGAAAAATACGATTGTTAGCTGTAAATTGATACTTTAGTTTACACTGGTGTTTCTTCTGACTCAAAAAAAAAAATAATCAGAAGGTTGGAATAAAAATTTCCCTAAATGTATACTGAGAGAGAACACCTATGATAGGAGTCATCAAATCTGAGAATGGTTTGCTAAGGTGTCTAGTTTCATGCATTGCATTTTCCACTCGCTGGATGACTTGGTGCTTATAAATTAAAAGGTCATTGCTGTGTGGTTTTTTTCATGGCCCAAAGTATTGATTTGTAAGTATGCTTTGCTGCAGAATTAAACTGATTCTAACTGTTATAAATGTGAATTCATTCACTGAAGAAGGAAAAGAAAAACCACGGTAGGGTAATGTTTTTGCTGAGAGTGTAAACATGAAAATTATGAAACTCAGAGTTATGTTTCCCACTGGAATGGTAACTGGGGTCCATTGGGAATATATCAAAGCACACATAAATAGGTTTTGCTTCACACTTCAAAGCCACAGGATGGAGGAACAGAATTCTGTAAAAAAGGACAAGAGACATCCTTACAATTTTTGGGTTGGCCTGCTAATCTAGTTTTTCCACTCTTCTTCACATGTAGATGACTTCTGTCCACCATTATCCCACCACTATGTTCAAGGCTAGCCTGAAGATTTTAGTAGTGTTAGTAGGCTGATTTTTTTCCCAGTACACCCAAATATAATTGATATTTTTTGTAAAAGCAAGAGAGAAATGAGGGCTCTATAAGGTCCCTCCAGCCTCTTGCTACAAAAGAAGTGGGGTGAAATCCTGGTCCCGCTGAGGTCCTGTAGTGAGGCGGTGTGGTGCCCAACCGCCCCACAGAGGGACGAGCTTCCCCAGAGGCCAAAGGAGGCGGAGCTGGAGAAACCTGCACCCACCCCCCAGAGGTCAGCCGGCCGACCTGGAAGTATAAAAGCTCGGCCCCAGAGCTCACTTAGGAGGAAGCCACCGGAGGCCACGACCAGAGCTCCTGAATAGGAAGCCTCTGTGACCTAGCCTGAGCCCGGGAACTGGCCGAGCCTGCCCTGCGCCCGCTACCTGGAGGAAGAGGGACCGAGCCTACCCAGTCCATGCTACCCCGAGGAGCCTCTCAGTCTGCCCTGTGCCAGCTACCCGGAGGAAGAGGGACCGAGCCTACCCAGTCCATGCTATCCCGAGGAGCTGCCACCTCTGGCCCCAGACAGCGACTTGGAGGAGCCTATGGAAGTCACCGCCTCTAACCAGGTACCCTTTGAGGGGGAGTTAGGAAGTGGCCTGGGGAACGAGTCTGAACCTATGTCAGTGTGTTGCGGTCAGGATCCCCACTGACTGCAGCAGGTCTGTTACCGCTGCTAGGGCCACGGGCCGGGACGCAGTGGAGCGGGTGGGCCTGCGTCCTTCCCTGCCACCCTTAACTGTGGGTGGCAGTCTCCCCCTCAGCCCGCCGCCATTGCTAGCTGTCTGTTGCTGCTCAGCCCCTGCTTGAGGGTCTGAGCCCCTGACTTTGCCTGCGTTTGTTGCCCAGCCCTGCCTCAGGGCCTGGGCCTTTCAAACTGTTGCTGCTCAGCCCCTGCTTGAGGGCTGAGCCCCTGACTTTACCTGTGTGTGTTGCCCGCCCTGCTTCAGGGCTAGGGCGTGCTGAACTGGTACTGCTCAGGCCAGGCTGAGCACTTGAGCCCCAGGCCTGGGTATTCCCCAACCCGGCTGAGGGGTGTGTAGTGAGGCGGTGTGGTGCCCAACCGCCCCGCAGAGGGACACGCCCCAGTGCCGCCCCCCTACAGGTCCATATCAAAATTCCCATTAATTTAGATGGGACGGGATTTCTTGAAGTACAGCAGTTTGTGCTGGTGTCTGTGCATATATGATAACTTTTAAAAAGTCTTGCAAGAAAAAGTGTCCAGTTAAGATGAGGGATTTGGAAATTGCCAGACCACCAGCCACAGCACATTTAAATAATGCATTGCATTGGCTCTGCAATATGTACACTCATCCACACAACTAAACATTTGGTTTATACATTGGTATAGATAATTCACGTTCAGGGTCAACTGTTTTATACTGGTATTTGCAAAGACTGTGTGTGTGTGTGTGTGTTCTAAGTTATCAAGACACATAGTCACTGGGAAGATAACATATTCCAGCAGTTGTCCTTCAAAACAGGACACTCACTATTATCTTAATGTCATGGGGGACAATGGATATCACTGAGTTTTCTGATAATTGATGGATGTTTTCAATGTGATTATGTAATTGATGAAGAAGATATTACCCTGTTTTCAATCACAGAGTTTTGATTAACTGAGATACAGAAAATAGAGGTTGTACTACTTTTTCCTTCTACTGATTGACAGATTTTTGCCTGAAAAGTACATTTAAAGAGTTCCACATGTTAATTTTGCTACAGATCCATTATGTATGAATTAGAATATCTGTGTTCCTCTTGATGCATGGGGGATTTTACATGTATAAACCCCATTAGTATTAATGGCAGATGTACATATAAATGCCCCACTCAGTGAGAGGAAAATAGTTGAGTGCGCCTAATTAAACAAAATTAAATGACTTGCGTATATAATATTTACTGTACACTGGGGTTTAGTACCCTGGTTAAAAGCAGAGATCAGTGAGGAAACTCAAAGTTTGCAAATGTAGATGGTTTATTGCAGAGAATAAAATTAAAAGATTTGGACAGAGCTGATTTCCCTTTACATCAAGGATGGCATAACTTGCTTGGTCTCAATTTCCCCACTGTGGCTTTGTCCTTTCTATCTGGTAGCTTTGTGCAGCAAGGCAGACAGTTCTGATTGAGTGCCTCATTTCTCTGAAGGGAAGGCTCCATAAAACTGTGGGAGGAATTCAATGGGACTTGAATAACTGTGCAGCAGCTGTCTGCTTAAAATACACAAATAGCCAAATCCAAAGTCCACTAAATTAATAGGAGCCTTTTCAGTGACTTGACCTGACTCTGTCCCAATTCCTTAGGTAGAAATTACTGTAAAGAAACAGAGTTTAATGGAGAATGCTGTTCTTACTACACTCTTTGGATCACCCTGTAGAATTCTATATCAGAATTTTAAATGTACATTAAATGCTAAAGACCAGTTCACAAACTTACAGAAAAGATTTTTTCTTTTTTTACCAAATTCCATAAGATTTTCCCATAAGGATTAAAGTATAGCCCTTTCTTTCCTTTTTTCTTATCAATGCCTTTGTTACCCTCACATTTCACTTTTCCTCTCATTTTTGCCAGATCCTCAGCTGGTCTGAGTCAATACGGGTGCACTGAAGACTATGAGCTACGCTGATTTTAGACCAGCTGAAGATCTGGCCTTTTTATCCTTTAAACAAAGCAGAAGAGGAAAATAAATCTTGGGAATTAGAATAATATTTAAGTTTCCTTTGGCCTATCCATGTACAACTTGCTACTAAGTGTGACAGTAGGTGGATGCGGTCTCATTACTCAATAACTAATGAATGGATAGAAAGAGAAAATAATATACTATTTGGGTGAGCTAAATACCCTAAGGGTACGTCTACACTACCCACCGGATCAGCAGGCAGTAACTGATCTATCGGGGACTGATTTATCGCGTCTAGTGTAGACGCAATAAATCGATCCCCAAACACGCTCCCTGTCGACCCCTGTATTCCACCTTGGTGACAGGAGGAAGCAGAGTCGATGGGGGAGCGACAGTGGTCGACTCACCACCATGTGGACGGCCAGGTAAGTTGACGTAAGATACGCAACTTCAGCTACGCTATTTGCGTAGCTGAAGTTGTGTATCTTAGGTCGACCTCCCCTCGCCCCCCGAGTAGAATAGGCCTCACATATGATGTGCTTATTTCGTAGGTACCAGAGATTGGCTTGAACCAGAACACTAGAGTCAGACGCCCCTTGAACTTTAGGAGACCAGTATCCAAATGTCTCAGCTCACTTCCCTGTATTAGATTTACAGTATAACAGTTATGCTGTAATTGGTACCTGCTGTCACATAATGTAAAGTGTTACCTACATTTAAAACTTGAAAATAGTATTTGAATTCCATATTCACAGGTAATAAGAGCTCATTTTCATGGTGGGGAAAATGAGTTTCAGAATGACAGCTCTCAACTTGTATTTCTCAGTCAGTTCAGCTCTCATGCCTTTTTCAATATGGGCCGGATCCTGCAAATATCCTGGATCGTATTCAGGCAAAATTCACGAACAGCAGATTGTAGTGAGGTCCGTTGAAAAGGTATGACCATTACATACAATGTTTTTCTTTAAATTTAGCATTTTCAGACCTTACACATTTTTTTATACAATCATTATAAAATACTAGATATTCCTCAGTAGTAGTAGTGACACTGTTGTAAACAGTGGAGTGTCTGCTCTTCATGGAGAATATTTCATTTTAAAAAAATAACATTTATAGCACCTTCCACACAAGGATCTCAAAGCACTGCAAAAACACCCCACAATCCTCATACTGAGACAGGTATCCTCATTTTGGGAAACTGAGGCACACATAGGTCTGGTGACTTGCCAAAGGTGACCTCGTGAATTAGTTTCATTCTCAGGATTAGAACCTAAATCTCATGACTCTCGCCACCCTGCCATGATCTTGATTAGAGCTGGTTGAAAAATTTCAAATTCAAAATGTTTGAACAAAAAGGGGACACATTTTCAGTGAAAATGTTTGCAAAAAATGTTCATGTTTTTCATCTGTCTCTACTCTTGACCACTAGATCATGCTGCCTCCAAGTAATACAGGAAGTCACTGGGACTTGCTTTAGCGAAGTCTTGATTTGTGATTAATTGTGCTCCTAATTCAGATCTCTGGTGATTTGGAAATTGAGTTGACTGTTGAGTCAAGACCTTGCTTGCTTTTCAGTATTTATGAAAATCATTGCACAAATTTCTGAGCTCTTTTACAACCAGATTTTAGAAGAAAGAAGAAACCATTAGAAGTGATTTGCTCACAATCCTTCTCTTCTCTGGCAATATACTTGGAGAAGATTTGTTTAAAGTTATAAAGTTCGCCCACCACAGCAGTGGGAAATCTCACTACTAGTACATGTATTGCACTTATTAAAGCGAGCCACATTTATTGACTTGTGTTTTATTTTTTCCCTAGAAACAAGCCTTGTAAAATGATGGATTGTAATCTGATAGTTGTAGAAAGAGAAGGAAGAGGGGAGACATGGTTACATTCATACTCATTCTAGAGATGCAGTAAAGTATTAGAATTAAATGTCCTCTTCATAAATAAATTATATTGTTTTGAAAAGCACCTCCCCATGTGAAAAGACTGCCATTGGGAGAGAGAAGAGGTCCCATTCTTTCCTCTGCCTGATTCTTTCCAAATCCCTGAGAGTTATCATCCTGGGCAGTTGGCAGGTAGCTGATCTGTGTCCCATCACAATTAGCCCATCAGACATGGTAAGTATCTAACAATCTTACCTTCTTCTTCATTGATGGGTGAATGATTAATGAATGCATAGGCTTTATGCAGAGTAATTCAAAGCTTCAGTTTAATCACTTGGATAAGATTAAGATGCTGTTTGACATTTTAATAAGAGTAAAACAGGCATTTGCTTGGTAGGACCTGATCTGGAAACATGGTGGTCACAGATAAACTAATACACTGTATGAGTTATCCAATTGCTTTATTAAATGCTATTGTGAGTTATTTGTACTTTAAATACCAGATATTGTATGTTTGTGAGCAACATATGGCATTTATCTGTTGATGTGTTATGCTTTTCCAGAGACTGAAAGAAGTCAAGAGACGATAATCATCTGCATATAAACCCAACATGTGTGGGAAAACTCCACAGTCTAAGCCACAAAAGCCTCCGACTGCAGGTGACACACAAGTTATTACATATTATTCTTGTGGTTATGAATGTTGTAAGTGTTTGGAGTTGGGGAGCATACATTGCTGGCCCTAGTTACTAGTTGAGGATAGAGAGTCCGCCACGCCCAGGTTAAGTGTTGGTCCCTTTCTTCAGGGCTTTGTTTATTGCCTTGACAAAGAAAGGTGTGTATAAAAAGTAACACAAACAATGTGGTTAGGGGTTCTGACTGGGATCCTCTGGTTTCTGATAGCTTCTGGGTATGGCCCTTTCTGACCACAGGTGGCTCCACAGGGTTGGTCGGTTTTCCTGCAGCCTCCTGTTCTGGTTAACAGAGAGTATCTTCTCTCTTAGTTTCCCCCTCCCTTCACAGAGATGAGTTCTTCTTTATACTGTCCAGCTGAGAGTATGGGCCAACATAAGGTTCTGGTCTGCTGGGCTTCTCTCTGAGGCAGGGTCAGCTGCTCCATTACCCTCCTTCCCCACTGGGCTATTAAAGGGGCAGATCACCCTGTTACAGAGAGAACTAGGTGTTGTGTGAGCATCCATCTTGCTTGCTCAATGTAGATTACAATGCACATCCACTTACCTGTGCACATGAAAGAAGAAACCATTAGAAGTGATACAAATTGCTAATACATATAATTTATTCAGCCAAGTACAAGTGAGTACTAAGTTACACTGAATCAGAAATATAAAACTTTGACAAACAGATCTCTGAATTTAAATTACTTTGCTGTCAGTAACATATGCTGGTTTACAAAAACATTTATTACATCTCTCTTTCTCTCTCTGGCTTATATATATATTTGGGTTCTATTTCACTTCTTTGCATTGTGCTACAGTATTTTTGTCTGCTGAATCATGCCTTCTTATGAAATGTTATGATAGAGTATGGTTGTATTGTGAAGTATGAACAAAAATGCCAAACGAAACTGCAGGTGTTATAGTAGCAAGTCACATTGCAGACATCCATGAAATTTCCTCTTGTTTTAAGTATGATACACATGTTTTGGACTGAATTTTTTTTGGATAATTGTTCTTGTTTATTTTTGCAAAGCACATAAAAAAATCTGGAGACAAGAAAATGTGAGGCCAAAAAATGGCATCACTTTATAATAGGTAACATTATTACCAAGAAAGGTAAACCATAGTGATTTCATATGTTTGACACAAAGAAAATGAAACTATATTTCTTATTTGGTTAACAAAAATAAAAGTATACATGTACTATAACTTTTGACTGATGAAATTAAAGGTATTATCCTATAATTTATTATTATATGTATATAATAAACCACATAAAAACAATTTTGTAGTGAAGGTATGATTGGAAAATGTTTTAATTAATTGTTTCTCTGAATGTTAGAATCTGTTATTCTGAAATGTAGTGAGCCAAGTTCTGCAATGCATTATTTCCCATGCACTCCTGCTGAAGACAAAGGTATTGTATGGGTTATAAATCAGGAAAGAGTTTGGCCTACCCCAGAATAATTAATAGCCTTGTGGTTAGGGCAGTCACCTGGAATGGGGCAGTCCTAGATTCAAGTGCTCTACCTGATTCAGATCAGGGACTTAATCCTGCGTCTTCCACATCCCAGGCGACTGCCCTAGCCACTTGCAGGTCTGGGGTGAATCTCTCTGATTTTGATCACAAATTCCATCCTGGACCTCAGACAGCTTCCTGACGAAGGTTTTGTCGAAACTGATATGGTTTCAACTAATTGTTTTTTTTCTGTCAAAATTCCCAACCATCTCTAATGCTGATGGCATGAGGCTCATGCTTTCAATGTTAGTGATAGATGCCAGTACGGAAAATAATTTCAGGGCTAGCAAGAAGAATGGAAAGACCTGGTTTTCTGTTGTCAGCTATTTATTTTCACAAGAAAGCCATGTATTTTGATCAATTCAAATGTACAAACTGCAAAAATATGAAACTTCCATGTCTCAAGGTAGTCAGTATAGTGCTAAAGAAAAGGAGAGTCCATGAAAGCCCAGGGGATAGCAGACAAGAATGATAGATTTCAGCTAGATTCCGTGTTCCCACATCCATTAATGTCCATGTACAAAAGGGCTTTAAAAGCAACCCTCCCCGCAAAAAACCCCTCAACCTTGCACATTTCTGAATGCTAAATCAAATATTGTTTTCAAAAGCCATTGGGAAGTTTGCTATATTTGCATAGGCTATTTCAACACCCCTGAATGATGCTTGTGTGTGTTGGAAGAGAAAAGAGAGTGAAGATGGGGAATCGTTTGATCCAAATAGGGACACAGCTGTATTTCTAATGGGATTTAGTCCTCCCAATAACAAAATTCCTGACTTAAAGGAGCTGTGAACCTATCGTTAAGTCATGTGCATATAAATACAGCAGCTGCTATTGCTGATGAGATTGAAGAGTTCTGCAGTCGACTGCAGGGGCTCTTGAACACATGCCAAATTATGATGTGATTCTAGTCCTGTGAGGTTTTCATGCAAAAGTGGCGACAGAGGTCATGGATCAAATGTAAGGGTCTGACATGAATTAAGAAAGATTAATGAGGCTGGACACAAATTAATTGAGTTCTTATCAGATAAGCAGCCAGTTCTCACTAACACTTAATTTCAACATGATAAAAGAAAAAATATACTGGGATCTCCATTATCATTATTTAGATGAGAATACTAGAAATGTCTAGTATAAAATCTTGTCAAGTGCTTATACCATCTCAAACCCCAGTTATTCTTCCAACCTCAACATTGACTAAAAAGATGTTGCACAATTATATCAACTACTCACATTCAATGCAGACGTCAGAAAGAAAAACTTTGTATACTGGAAATGCACTGGTCTCTTGCACAATTGGAATGTGAGATAGATGAAGCAGTATGTGGACTATGGGAAGAGACAAATTATGTGGCCAGGAAAAGCATATTATAATATGTTATCAATAAAGATTTTTTATTTTTTTCATATTAATTAAACTTTATTAAAATTCTTTTGAAAGGAGCAATATTCCTCTGCACTCCTGTGAGATTGCTGAGCCAAGGTCTCAAAGTTAGCTTTCAATGAATGATCAAAACTTTACTGATACTAGATCATCTATGAAGCAGTCTGTAAACCTGCATGTCTGGAGTCAAGAGATGGCACAACTTAAGACACCACCAATGTGGATTAGTGAAAGACTAGTGAAAAGAGACTTGAGGAAAAGATTTTCTCTAAAAGCCTTTTCATTTAAAATAACATCTCAATTTTTTAAGTTAGTGTTTGATTTTTGTGAAAATTTGACTCAGCATTTTTGCTATTTTTTCATTGACCTGAATGGTCTGAATTTTGAGGGGGGGCCTGAAACAATGTACATACATTGTGATGCGGTAACACCTGTGCATGAAGATGATAGAATTTTTCCATCCAATGCTCATTTTCTTTTCCTTTATCCATCTTTATTTTTATTTGAAAAGTACCCTTGGGAAATTACATGCAAAACCTGCATAAAAGAGAACATAAATGTATAGTGAAGCAGTCAAAAGTCAGGAGATGATAGAAATAGCAGGTATGTAATTAAACATTATATCAAATTAATGATGCACGTGCAACCTTAACTCAGGGATTTTCTGCCTTTTCAGTGCTTAACCAAACAACCCTAACTTCCTACTAATACAGTTTATGGAATTAGTTGATAATATGAAATGAGGGATACATTCTGCTCTGTTCCAGTGTGTAAATCCAGAGGAATTCCAGTACAACTAGTGAACTACTTTCGGTTTACAGAGTGTAATAGAGTGCATTTCCAGTATCCAGAGTTTTTCGTTCTGACGTCTGCATTGAATGTGAGTAGCTGTCTTTGGCTCAAAGACATTTTGTATTTTTGGAAAAATACAAATGAGAAATGGGAGGGACCTTTTGCTTAGAAGCAGGAGTTTTGTTGTTGTTTTGTTTGTGTTCAGTCTTTTTGCACAAGCATAGTAAGTTTTTCACAAATATTTTCACATTGACTTAATGTAAATATAATCTTAGGACCCATTCCAGTACATCCAAGGACTGAAATAATAACCTATAGTGGCTCTTTAACATCCTGGTTTCTAAATGTAACTAAAAGAAACATATATCTCTTGAATGAAGTAAAGGCAATTAAAAATCCTTTACAAATTTCAAAAATATGCATGCAGAAATGAATGTTCAGCATTGTGCCTACTTGACACAGTTGCACGTGCAAATCAGTAGAACTATTCACTTACAGATACAACTATTTATGCATATAATTGCAGTAACTGTTTGTGCATATTTGGCACATAATTTCTTGCAGCTTTGGGAACTGATCTCCTATATTGTTTTCAAAATGAAGGCTCTGTTATCACAGCTCTGCTCTCCATATGTATGTGAGTGGTGGTGGTAGTGAAGAGGTGAGGTAACAAATAAGTGTGCTATCAAACAATGGAATGTGAAGATGGAGATCATAAAGACACTGCGGTCCATGCCTTCTCTCTAGCCCTACCAATGACCAGCCTCATGTACTCCCTAAACAAGGGTTAGAAAATAGGCCCTGAAAAACCCCCATACGAGAGCAGAGGTGAGGAGCACTTGCATAACGCAACCCTCTGTGAGCACTCAGCAGGGAAGGAACAAAGTCAGCCCCATTCTCCCTTGCTGTGGTTCACAGTCAACAGCACTCCCCAGACAAGTGTGTCAAAAGTGTTGATCACAAAACACTTTACGAATATGAATATCGTCACCTCCATTTTACACACTTACCTCTCTCAAGGATTTGAAGGATGCTCTTCATTTCCAAAAGAGGAATACCATACTCATTAACTAAAGTCACATACGTGGTAGCTTTAGCATCTATTAGCTGAAAGGAAAATACATCCATTTACCTGGCAGAGCAGGTTTGGGGGTTTATGGCAGGGCTGTCTCTAACTTTTTTGCCGCCCCAAGCAAAAAAACCACAAAACACCACACTCTGAGCGCCGCCCCAAGATTGCTGCCCCTTAAAAGGCGCCACCCCAAGCATGTGCTTAGTGGGCTGGTGCCTGGAGCCGGTCCTGGTTTTTGGACACTGAATATTCAGTGACAATATAATATTCAATGACAATAACTGTGTGATGCTTCCATAGTCTAATTATCGAAAAAAAGCAGGTTGGAAGATGCTTCCAAATCTTTTAAGTGATTGAAATAAACATTATTGGCAAAATAATTTAAAAACTTTTAAATGAATTAGAACTCCATTCCATTCCACTCTCTCTTCACCTGAGTAAGAAATTAAACTTCTACTGGTTTTTCCCCTGTGAAAGAAAATTAGATGGGCCAATGTCATGTCTGGATTCCAGTGAGCAGGATGAGGCTTCTGAAGCCTTAGTAATAATAATAATGAAAATATTGTGTGTACTGATGATATACTATCCCTGTCAAAGCTTGGTACAATGCATAAATAACTTCTATCAGCCAGCCAAGGATTTCTGGAGGAAGATAGGAAATTACAGGAAAAACTAGAGAAGATAACAGAAATAGAGTAACTGAAACATTCGTAGTCCAGTGAAACATTGTGGACAGAATTATCTGTTTAGATTTTTGTCTTTCCAAAATATTCTCATTCCAATCTTCTATCTCCAGTAAGTTTCATGGACCTAGAAAGAGGCTACATTTGGTCAAATCCTCAGCTGATATGAATAGGCATAGCTCCTTTGAAATCAGTGGAGAATGGCCAATTTACACTTGCTGAGGATCTGGTCCATTTAAATTCTCATTTAAATACAAGCAAATCATTATAATGTAAAAGCAATTTTTTGCCTGCAATAAACCTATGTTTTTATAATCCCAGTAGCATGGTGCATGGAAAAATTTTATCAATCTACCTTCTATCAGGATGACATCAAATGGGTTAGATACAGTAAATAACTTCTTTGTTTTGTAACATCACCCATTTTTGGGGTTCGTCACACTTGCAGAAATGTTTTGAATTCTTATTCATAGCTGTGTGTAAAACCCTAGCATTTCCACTGCTGCTTGTTAGTGCGCATTTTGGACAATGTTAACATCATCTCAAATATTCAGGACAAGTGAGGAACTTGCTTTAAGTCCTTAGGAGAAGCTAAAAAGACTATTAACAAGCCAACTCCATAAAAAACATCTGTTCCAATCATGCTGCTGATTTTTTATTAGTCCTTCAAATCCGTAGCAAAGATCTCTAGAGCAAGAAAAATGCTCTAGTGTGGAGTGCAATTTCCAATTTCTTAGCTAACCTGATTTTGTTGATTCATACATATGCATGATTCAGTGCTGTTCCTGAATACAAACAAAAAAAAGCCCTTTTGGGCTGTACTTTGTTTATTTTCCTTGAAATGCCCTTGAAATTTCATTTGCTCAGTGAAACCAAACAAATAATTGCATACTAAAAGGAAAATGAAGACTAGCAAGCTAAATAATTTGTAACATCAAATATTTCTCTGCTGTGGTTAACATTTTCAGTGAGGAGAAAGTCAGCAATAAACAGCCCAATGTATCTTAAATGCAATAACTAATATCAATGTCAAATGCATGAAGTGAAAATACCTTAGGATATGCTTTCAGATATCTGCTATTTTGCTGTTAAATGGAATATGCTATATAACTATAATAGTAGTCATACTTGTTATATTTTCCCTGCTCTCTAAAGAATACCAACGTAACCATAATGCAGCTAACATCTTTTACTAGTCAGTCACGTTTTTATGTGGGTCTTTATGGATGCTTTTAAAAGGTTACACTGGGAAAGCAAATTTATCAGTATTTATACGTCAAACGTAATATACAATTTTTGGTGATTAGGGACACATAGTCCCTCCATTGCGTACATGATTGTAAAAATGAAAATTAGTTATGATTTGGGGCCGTGTAATGCTCTTCTGTGTGAAAAATGGACATAAACCAGTCTGAAGCTGAATTTTTAACAATGTCTTTGCTAAACACAATAGAACAAATTCACCTGTGATGTAACTCCACAGAAATCAATGGAGTTTAAAGCTGCGATGGACTTGGCCCTTTTTAACTTAAATTGTACTCATTTCCCTCAGCACAACAGTCTGAGACTTCAAGTGGTGATAAGCACTTTTCACCATGTACCAGGTGTGAAATGTTGAAAATAAAGTTTGTAATTAAAATTGGTGTTTCGGAGTCAATTGCTGGCAGTGATCATCTTGCTGAGCTATGTGACGCCAGCAGTGTATGGGAGTTCAGTGGAAAAGGAGATTGTAAGCCAGTCCGTGCTAAAGCTGTCCTGGTAAAACTCCAGGGATATTTAAATACAGTGGTGGAAGTTTACACAGTAACCTTCTATTAGGATGAAATTCACTTCAGCTACACACAGCCTGACTCTTTGGACTTTGTATCTGTCACTGCCATTCACTGGGGTTGTAAAACCTGTTCCCACAGTCTGAGGCCAGGGTACAGGACTATAATGCAGCCTGCCTTTCCCCTAGCCATTACAGTCATTGGGCTAATATTCTTTTATGCCACTTGTACAATGTGTTAGAGACACCCTGGGTAAATTCCTGGCCCCACTGAAGTTAATGAGAGTTTTGTTATTGACCTCAGTGAGGCCAGGAATTCACCCATGGGACCTATGTAGTAAGGATACTGTGCCCACTGAACCGGCCTGTGTGTCTGGATTGCAGTGGAGAGAGCACCTCAGAAGCACATGGGCTGTTGAGCTCCACTATTCTCTCCATGCAGCCCCACTGTGCCACCTGCGAGCTATCTGAATTAGAGTGATTTTCATCCCTAATTATGAAACCATTATTAAGAGAGAATGAAAACTGGCTTTGAATCTCTTACACTGAGCTCCTATGCTGCCAGTCTAGAAAAGTGATGTCACCTGTCTGTAGGATGCCCATGGCTCACAGGAGGTTCTGAAAGGCCAATTTTTAATTAAGAGTGTTTATTTTCAAATGCATTTCAAAAATATTCTTCTCACCAAATTGAGTTTCAGGCTGCTGGGCTGGGTTATAGCTCTCTTGACCAGCAGGGAATTAAAAGAAGTGACTTTTTTTGTTATTATCACTCAAAATAGATTAAATAAGTTCCCAATCATTTAATGCATCATCCAACAATAAGCTACAAGGACTCAAAAGAATAAACCACAATCAAAAACGTCCTCCCTCCAAAACAGTTTAAAATTAAATTATTTACATTTCTGTTTAAAGCAAGTAACATGACACCAAGGACCTAAATCAGCAAAATCCTAAAGCACTTGTTAATTTTAAGCACCAAGGTCAATGGAAATTCAGATGGTTAAAGTTGAGCATATGCTTTTAAGGCTTCATTTTAGCAAGGTAGTTAAACACGTACTTAATTTTAAGCATGTAAGTAGTTCCTTTGACTTTGAGGCCCATGTCAGTGCTTCAAGTTATGGAGGTGTTTAAGAACTTTGCTGAATTAAGGCCTTAACTGCATACTTTGCTTGACTGGGTAACTGAGCAACTTTGAGTTATTCCTCTCATTATGGAATTTCTAATTTTAAAACTTTGTTCTTGTTTTGGTTTATTTCATTTTGTTCTCTTGGCCTTTCATTGCCTGGTACTTGCAATTTCATTGTTGTTTTGTAAAAAGTCCTCATATGCTGAATAATTGTTTGGACGATAACTAAAGCTGTATGTTTGTCCCTGCCATGGCTTCCATAAAAAAATATTTCTATAAGATTTTTATAAAGAAAAAAATCTCATGATCTCGATCACTCTTGTCAACCCTCTACTGAGACAGAGCAGATGAAGTAATACCTGTTTTTGGACCAACTTCCATTGGTGAGAGTTAAGCTTTTGATCTTACACAAATGTTTTCTTCAGGTCTTTCTCACCAACAGAAGTTGGTCCAATAAAAGACTTATCTCACCCACCTTAGATCTCTAATATCCTGGGACTGATATGGCTACAACACTGCATACAACTGTCTACTGAATAAAACTACATTTTTACAAATTTATCTTTGAGGGAGAGTGGGCTTTCAAATTGTTTTAAACTTGGTAATTTAGCAATTTACGAAGTGCTTTGTTAAAACAAGGTATTACCAGCTAGTGTTCATTCTATATATTTTATATACATTCTATGAGTATTTGAGTGGTTTTGATATTGCTATATGTTTCTATGGCAGTTTCCTAATACTTTTCTAATAGAAAATGTCATTTTAATTAAGATGGTGTGTGCCGTGACTTCACTTGTGTTTTAATCTAATATTTTGACGTGTGCACTTTCTGGTATGACAAAAATATGATTTCCCCAGTTTTTTTGTCAGCCTTATTCTTAATGGTATTAGAGTCTTCCCTTGAAGATGAATCGCTCCTGTGAAACATCTAAACACAGTACAAGAAAGTGCTGGGGGAGAACCTGTGGTCATAGTATATACTAGTACAATGATGTTGAGGAGCTGAGAGATCCTGGAAGCAAAATTTAGATAATTAGAGAGAAGACGTAGAGATTCCATGGCAGCTTTATTTGAAATGCTTGCATTTCCAGGTAGACTGCAGTGGAAATTCAGCATCTTGAATTGTGTTATCTGCAGTTCAGCCATATTGAAGCATCCGACCCTGTAAGTGTCTCTTTAACAATGTGAGCCAAATGAAAGCAAAAATAGGTGAAGTAAAATGGCTGGTAAAGGAAAAAGACCTTCATGCAACAGGTATCAGTGAAATGTAGTGGAATGACAGAATCAATGGAATATCCATAATAGCTGAATATAATCTGTACCAGAAGGACAGAGGAGACCATAGGGGTGGAGGAGAAACACAGCACCTAAAGCATTCCATGAAATCTATAGAGATGCTCACATGACTGTAATAGTTGGCTTAACTACAATATTTGCCTTGAGGGTTTGCGGTGCAGTTATCATAGTTCCCAGCACTACCGCACTTCTGTGCACCACTTCTTGCACAGGATTAGGATTAGGCCTATCTGAGCTAAAGTGGGGGTTGATACAATACAAGTATATCAGTAGGACTGCACTATAGGTTTGAAGATCTGACTGAGTGTGAGATATTGTGGAATATCTGAAGCAACAAAATCTTATCAAGCAATAATAATGGACAACTCAAACCATCTAAAAAAAAAACTGGTCAAAATTATCATGGAACAATGTTTTAGAGGATGTAATTTCTGAACTTCTTAAATGATCTACTCTGACTTCTGGATATTGCTGGGAGGGAAGTATTTATTGCTAATTTTGGGTCGTATTCAGTATGGACATATGAGTCCCATCCATCTTTCTAAGGTCTCTGCATTCGAGGTGGCTGTTTAGTACTTTATTCCATCTCAGCGGTTTAATATTTTTTTACTCTGACGTAGTCTTCCTTTCAAACGTGCTTGAGATAGTAGAATCTGTGTGTGTGTGGTAAATGGGCTAAAAACCCTCCATTTTTGGCCAGACTATTTCTTCTATTGCAGATCTGTAGCGGCCAATGTGGATATAGTCTCAAGCTATGGAAATCTTTATACAGGGCATGGAAGCATCTGGAGCAGGCATATTTTCATAATGCAATAGTGATAAGTCATCATTTATTCCACTCGTATCAGATCCACTCTGAAAATCTGATAGGAGGATGTCTCCCTTGGGAATCTTGTCCTGCGTCTCTTACTCACTCATAGAGAATTGTATGTGAGAGGTGAGATGGATTTGACCCTTGGTAATTAAGATCAGTTACTTTTAATACATTTGTAATTTTGAACAGAAGAACGAGGCATGATGACTTAGGACCATTCCGTTTACAGGGTTGTTTTCATGCTTCTGTGTGAAGAGTGGGAATGCAGTCTGAAACAAACCTTTTAATGATACCCCTGCTCATGAATGACTCCCATTTCCTTATTAATAAATGAACATTTTCCTTTTCTCTCAGGTGCTGCTGGAATTCAGGCAAAAAGGTAAGAACATACAAAGAGCTAAACCGATTGAAGGTTTGGTAAGCTTCTGGGCTTTATCCATGATGTTTGATAGCTGTAATTTGGACTGGGGCCTACACCAGGCTAAGCCAGCCATATCCAAAATAGTGGCCAGTCTTTAGTTCCTAAAACACAGTACCTAAAAAGTTCAGGAAATGCTAATGCGTATGTCAATCTGAACTTTAAATTCCTGTGAAAAAAAACTTGGCCTTAGAGCTTCAGAAAATAAATATTTTTGCCACGTGGCAATGGTTGTGAAGTAAATATGTCCCGCTGCTCTGATCTTACATCCTGTCACATTAATGTTTCAGAGCACTCAATATAAATATTAAAACTAATAGCTTTGCTCTTCAGCTATTACTCCATCATTCCCTGAAATCATCATAAAACATTCAAAGCCTTTTAGAACATTTACACACTTGAATCTGATGGTGGGGAAAGGAGACTAACAGAGCACAGCTCGCAAGCTTAAATAATAGTGGAAAGCTGTTTATGGACTATGCTTTATTTATTCATCATTTCAAGTAAAGTTTCAGTTTTGATGTGGGGTGGAGGGAAAGAATCAAAGTATAGCTGTCAAGGGACCAGGCTGAAATATTGCTTTTCTATACTGAGAAGTAGTGTGAAAATAAATAAATAAAAGCAAAGTCCATGAGAATCTCAGTCCAAGGTCAATCAATCTTAGGACTATGGGTACGTAAACAGCTAATGGATTGTAAAGACACATACCAGTGTTATGAATTTTTAATGAGCAACTCTTCAGCACAGACCCCTATAAATCAATGATGACTTATTGGCTGGATCAATTATGCAAACTTTAAAACATTTAATGACAGGTAATGAACAAGTCTCTAGTGTCCACCAGTCAACAGTGTTTTGCAGTTGTAGTTACAAATATTTTAGTGAAAAGTCTGCAGGAAGCCATTCCTCAAAAATGATTAAAGACTAAAATCTAAGATTATGTGGAAGTGAAAGAGCAGGGTTGCATTTTTCTTTGTATGTACCTTTCATAGGCAGGAAAGTGGACTGTGTGGCTAATGTATTCATAGGTGTGTATGTTTTGTTTTACATGCTGCATATGATTTTATCAGGACACCTGCCTTCCGGAACTTTATATTTCACATTTCTGCAAGGTGCTGTAAATATGAATAGCAGTATAATTTTCAAGGAAAAAAGATAATGCTCATTTTAATAAAATAAATGGTTTCTCATTAGAATGCTTTATTTTGAAAGTGATAGCAACAGAGAATAAAATGAACAGAATAAGGAGACTAATATACTGTATTGCATCCAGCCCAGTGTCAAAAATGAGTGTAGGAAGAATAATACCGGGGGAGATTTACAGAATAACTAGTGGCATTAAGGTGCTTTAATTGCTTATTAAAATTATTATCCAATGAAAGATGGAGGAATTTTTGTGGATTTTTGAACGTAATAGTTTTTTATAGTTTAAACATTAACCTTACTTTTGGGCAATTGAAGATAATTCTGTAGATTATGGAAAAGTTTTAAGTTAAACATGCCATTCAAGAGCAGGAACAGGTCTCTAAGCCACTCAGACAAGTGCCATATTTCTCTGTTAACTTAGTTAAAGCTTTTCTCAGATTGGATAGGGCCTCCTGGCTGAATCAGTAAATGAAGTAAGTCCTCTTATTTGAAAGCACTTACCTTTTGTTTTACTTTCCAAAGGCAGATGAACTAATAAAAATGGGGAGATCTGAAATGAGTTTAGTCTTTGGTCTGAAGAATCAAAGTTTAAGTATGTCTGGAATAGGGCAGATTTATTTTAAAATATATTCTTCATAGAGAAACAGTGGTTACAAGGCCTTCCAGGATTATAAAGCAATATCAGTGAATCTTAGCAGTTTAAATGTACAAATAAAGAAATATACTTTTTCTAGTTACTATTGGCAACAATTCCTGAAAGCTCACATAGAGTACAGTTCTGCCACTCTTACTCACGTTGAATAGTACCTTACTCTACTTGTTGTCCCATTGATTGCAAGTAAGGTACTTCTTGATGTGAGCAACCAGGCTGCTAGCAAACAAAGTTTTGCAAGGCGTTCGAGGGAAACTAAAGCCATTGAAGAATTTAACAAGAGTTGAAGAGTCAAGGGATATGTACTGATTATAAATGACAACAACTTTTTATTTATTGATCTGGACACAGACTAGCTTTCTTTGCTTAGTATTTGTTATGGTTTCATCTGACTTGATGTAAGAATTTCAGAAGCTGTGATTTATGAATGGAAAGTTTGTTTAGTTTCGCCAAGTTCTGTAAGCGTATCTGTATCCTCTTCTGTGAACCTAAATATTTTCTGTTCTGTAACTGTGTACAACAGTATTTGGCAAGAGGGAAAGTTTCCTTCCTTCTCCAGCAGTGGAAGACCAGAACCATAACAAATCTGAGCTGAATTCTTGTGAAAATCTCTGTACTGATATAGCTGACCTCACATATTAAGTATAGATCTGAACATGAAGTAGCAGGACATAATAATACAAATGATTGCATAAGTTCAGAAGACTTCTAGTGGAAGAAGAAAGCCCTAACACCCAATATTGCTTATTTGTGTGTTGAAATATATGCAAGGTAAGCAAAGGATGGCATTCAGAATATAGACCAATACCGTGACAGGATTCTTTCTGCTTGGGATTGTTAAACTCTCCTGGAGTATTACTTGTAGTTTGAATTGTCTCAAGCTGCATTCATAATCATTATTCCTCTTACTATATTAAACTTTGCCCAGTACAAGGTGGAGAGAAAACTACCTTTGTTAAGAAATTCCAGAAGAACAATTAGGCCACATTTTTGCCATGGTCAACCTTTTATATTGTTGTCCGCCACTCTGGAAAAACAGAGCTTTTCAATGATGTTAGGGTACCATGAGATTCCTGTTCAAATTTCTTTAGACTTTTTAGCCTCTGATCTAGACTGATATTTCAGACCACTCATTATTGTCAGTGTCAGAAGTTATATCAAGATCTGCGGTAGTCACAGCATCTTCTGGTGAAGTTCTCCATCTTTACCTGTCAAAACTATCAATCCTTTTGCATTGTCACTATGTAAATTCACTCACTGGTTGTTTAGACTTTAGAGCATTTATATTGGCACTGAAAGTTGTCATATGAATTGATACAAGGCAGGGGAAAGCTTAAAAATGTTACCAGTGGCAGGCCATAATTTTCATTTTAAAGATTAGTATACCAAGGAATTGCCCCTCATACTGACTCTCTATTTTGCTAGTTAAGTGGGTTTCTAGCACAGAAGCAGCAGATAGTGCTGGGCTAGTGGATGTTTGTAACCGAACTTAGAGAAAACAGTGATTTTATACTTGTCAGCTCTGACCCACCATTGAGGGGAACAGCTGCTGGAAGTGATGATAGAAGCAGAAGGAGACACAAGATCTTTCTGTTGTTTCTTCTGGTTCCTGTCCTTTGACTTTATTTGATAGACTTTGGAGTTTCATCGGGACCTCTTTATATTGTTTTTCTTCCTGATTGGCACTCCTGGGTTATTCTAAAATGTTGGATCAAGTAAGGTAGGTAAGACTGAGTAAGAGGACTCTTTCATGTTGGAAACTCATTGTCAGATTTGCTACATAAAACGTCCATTCATTTCATAGCAAAAATAGCACCAGCTCTTTCAACATCTTGCTCTAAGCTTTTCGGTAGACTTCTTAGAAGACTGACGGACAAGATAATTTGACTGACACCATCCTAGTTTTCTTTGACATCCTACATACATGCAAAATCTGACAGTAACACAGCATACATCTCCACCACTCTGAAGCTTCAGTAAATGTTTCTGTGTATTTCAGTATGCTGCAGATGCATAACTTGGTGCTCTTCCTTCAACCTTTGTCAAAAATCCATACAGTTGGCATGCCCTATCTTAATCTGTATAGTAAACCGTGTGTAGTGTCAATTTTGGCAGAAGTGACGGAGTCAATTGAACTGAACCTCATGTAAATGACCATTGGTCACATACATACACACACAGTATAGATGTCTGCTAACCATATACATATTTTCGAGCAGATGATTTGATAAAATAATTCTGAAACTTCTAAAAAGTTTTAAAACTGTCTTAAGAATTGGATTGAAAGGGCCCATGCTCAGAAGACACCCATTCCTTTAAAAATCCACCATTTTACTCCCCCTCGAGATCGCCTGAGATCAGCAGGCACCCAGAACAGCTGCCTCAGGATTCTGGACACTCAGATGACAGACAGCACAGACAGTGAGTTCAAAACTCCTCCCAAAACACTGGAGAGACAGGTGATCCCATAAACAGGGAGGAGAGCAAAGCAATCAAGGGGAAGAGAGAGGTAGTAGAGCTGCATCTTCTCGCGCACACACATGCTCACTCACTCTCTGGGTCACTCACACACCCCCATACCATGGGAGCTGAACCACGGCTGCTCTCCCCCGGGCCTCATCAGCTCCCTTCAGAACATGGTGATCCAAATGTATGCAAGGGTGCCTGCGGCCCTTGGGGGACGGACACACACACACGGAAGACAGTATAGACCCTCCACCACAACACGCCCCCAGGCACCCATGCAGTCCTGCCCCCCCAATCCTCCCCCCCACACAACACAAAAGGACATGCAAGAGTTGGAACATTCACCACTATCACAGCCAGAGAGACGAGGAGAAGAAGTGGAAACTCATAATCAGATGCAGCAACAGCCCAACAGAGACATCTGTGCCCAGGAACAGGCACAGCTCACCCCTTTCAGCCAACCCAGGGAAGGGACTGCACCACTTTATGAGGGCCACACACAATTGGAGGAGGAGGTAAGCAAGAGCATGGGAAGACACAAATTTGACTGATCAGGGAACAGGTGAAGGCAGACTTGCACGGATTGCAAGAAGGGGTCTATATGTGGGAGAGGCCACCCATATATCTGTGTGTGTTTGTGTGTTCATTTATGAAGCTTCTCCTAAGGCCTATTTTTCCCCTAATGGCCCATTGCCCTGGATAGGCCCTTCCCCACCGATTATCTACAGAGGTGTAAGTACATTTGAAATATGGATACATAGTCAATATTCATAACTTCAAATACAAAAATGATACATACATACAAATAGGTAATCATGTTCAGCAAATCATAACCTTTCCAATGACACCTCACATGACTTATCTTGCCTAAACCACATTGCAATTATGTCATAATCATCTCATAATAATATCACTGCAAAGAATATGGGGTGCAGTGTCACACCTATAACTTCTGGTTGAAATAGTTACTAGAGCAGAATTGGGCAACCCATGGCTCACAGGCCACATCTGGCCCGAGGGACCGTCCTGCCCAGTCCCTAAGCTCCCACCCCCGCTGTTAACCTTCCTCCGCAGCCTCAGCGTGCTGCGCCACCAGCTCTCTGGGCAGCGTGGCTGCCTCCGACCGGGCACACAGCTGTGAGCTCCTGCTGCTCTGAGAAGCATGGTAAGAGGGCAGGGAGTAGGGGGAAGGAAAATGGATAAGGGGCAGGAGGTGTCAGGGGTCAAGGATCAGGGGGCAGTTGGATGGGGCAGAGGTTCTGGGGGGGCAGTTAGGGGACGGAGAATGCGGGGAGGGGTTGGATAGGCATGGGAGTTCTGGAGGGCCTGTCGGGGAGCCTGTGGGGATGCAAGGAGGTGGGTAAGGATCGGAAGGATAGTCAGGGGACAGGGAGGGGGATTTGGATAGAGGGTGAGGTTCCAGCGGGGCAGTTGGGGATGGGGATATGGGGAGGAGGTGGTTGTGGGACAAGGAACCAGGGGGGGAATGGGTTGGGGGTTCTGCAGGAGGCAATCAGCGGGCAGGAAGTGGAAGGAGCAAGGCCAGGTGTTTCAGGAGGTACAGCATACACATACATATATACATACACATACACACACACATACAATTTCACAACCCCGATGTGACCCTTGGGCTAAAAAGTTTGCTCACCCCTGTACTATAGCATGTGTTTCAGAAAAATATCCAGTCTTGACTGACAGATTTCAAGTGATGAAGAATCCACTAAAACGTGGTAAATTAATTACTTTACCTTCACTGTTAAAAATTTGTATCTTATTTCCCATCTGAATTTGTCTAGCTTCAACGTTAATAACTGGATCTTGTTATGCTACTGTCTGCTATCAGAAATTTTCTCTTCAAGTGGGTAATTTAGTCCATGATTAAGTCATGTTTTAACTGTCTCTTCAGTAAACTAAATAGTCTGTGCTCTGTTAATCTGTCAATGTAAAGCATATTTTCTTCTCCTTGAATCATTTTTGTGGTGGTTCTTTGAACTCTCCAATTTTTCAACATTGTTTTTGCAGCATAGACACTAGAATTGAACATGCTGTTCTAGCAGCAGTCTCACCATGAAATACAGAGGTAATACTACCTCTCTATTCTTTTAATAACTTTACAACCGAAACAACTGGGGATAGATGGAAAATGGAAATTTGAAAAGGAAATAGCCCTCATTAAGAAGTATGCTTATGTTCCAGTGAAAACTACTTTTGATTTGACTGAGATATTACACTTTGAAAATCATATACTAGGCACACACAATACATTTTGGATAGGTGGTTTTCTTCCCCCCACTCCATACCCCTCGCTAAGATTTAAAAAAATGCTTTTATTTTAGGGAAGGCTGCATCTTTTAATTGTAACCTTAATTTTGGCATTTCCTGACTTTTGAGTCTTGAAACATTCCCTTAGTAGAGATTTTTGTACAGAATACTCTATATGTTCTGCAAAATATTTTATATTACAGATTATAGTATATAATGTAAATAACAAAAATTGGCACAACTGCAAAGGACAATAGTTCTTATAATTTACTGCTGTTAGTGCTAATGTTGCTTTGTTTTCTGGAAGTGTAAATGATAGGCTAAATATTTCAAAATGTTTTCTATATCTGAGCCTGCATTTTTACAGGCACATACTTATTGCTTGTATTTACAAAGGATTGCTGTATGTGCAGAATAGCTAGCATAAGTTTACAGGCATCTTCAAAACACCTGATGCTATAAGTCAAATGTAGGGGTAGATGCTACAGCCCACTCTGTAACTTCTATTTATTGAAGAACAGAATACAATGAACCACTGGGTGAAACTCCTGTACATTCAAATTGGAGATTAGCTGTACCCCAGATAGGTTTTTTTAAGAGTAAGGCATTCAAAAGACAACTGCCTCTCTCTTTTCAAATATTTTTTTCCTTTACTTCTTAGCAGTAATTGCAGAACATAATGGAAAGGTGGTCATTTGCATGCAGAGTTCAATGTTCCTCTATTCCCAGATAAAAAACTATTTAAAAAGGAGTTAAGGTTGAGAGTACCTGTTAGTAATTTAGCTACAATATATTATGGGGGTATTGCAATTATCTCAAAACCAAAAACTGTACACTCAGAAAAGTAAAGAGCTATAGTTAAAACTTAAATCCAAGATTGTTAAGGTATGAAATGGCACATGTAGGTCACCCAAACAATCTTAAGTCTGTCCTGTATTGTGGCTCCTCATTAGATTAAATAGATTTTAAAAACACATTAGATTTTTTTTCCTTTTCTTCCGTCCTTATGTTACTAGAGGACAGAGTTAGTGTTGGTTGTATGCCACCATGTGCTAGGTAATTTACAAATATGTAAAAATATTAGAGTTAGGAAAAAAATAAAAATTTCGATAAAAAATAGGATGAAATATTCCTAAAAAGCTTTTCCAAAATTTTGACCCATTTTGGACCAGTCTCTGTCAAGACATTTAGTGCATTTTGATTGGAATATGAGATAATTTACTTATAGTCCACCAACCGCGATTAGAAAACAAACCTTTTTAGAGAGCACACCTGACCAAAGCTGCATATAGCAGTGCCACCTGAATACACAGATATCTATGGTTGCTATAAATGTCCTCTTTCAGCTATGGCTGAAATGAAAACTTTGCCCCATCCTGTCACACACAGACTTAGCCACAGTGATTATGCATTGGTGACATCTATGCTCATTTACTGTAATGCTTTGTTCCAGGGAATGCACCTATCAACTTGGAAAAGTTCTCTTTGGTTTAGTATGCAGCATCCAACCTACTCAGCAGCACTATCACCCTAGTACCCTGCTCACCATATAGACTTCCACTGAATTCAGAGTCAAGTTCGAAGTCTCAATTCTGAGACCATGAGACTGGTCCAAACTACCAAAAAGACAGCCCCTCATTCTGTGACCATGACCTGCCAAAATACCTCAGTTCTTCTGGAACAAATAGCCTTAACCTCAAGGCTGAGATTTATGAACGTGGGAGAGAAACATCCTCTCAAAAGCTACTCCATGAGTGTGACTCTTACTTCCAGCAGAAATTAAAATGACCACAAAGGTTCAGAACAAAATGCAAAGTTCACTTCTTTGATCTAACTTTTGCAAACTAGGAAACCTAAACACAAATTTCTGATCAACAGGGGAACAAATGGGGTGAAATATAAGATCTTTTGTAAGGTTAAATATTAAACTTTATAAGGTGTTCTGATACCATGATGAAAAGCTTATCCCTAGATAAACTGATAAATTTTTGCAAATAGGAAGAGGAAAAAAACCTTTTAAAATTTTTTATGACTGAGCAATAGAAATTTAATAACCTTCATTGACATGAGGGGTCTCTTGATATCCCTTGTCCATCTTAGTTCAGTTTGCAAGAGCCACTAATATATGTACTGCTGGGAAGTTTGGTTGCTGCATACTGATCCAACCAGGACTTTTCCAAGTTGGTAGGTTCATTCCCTGGGACAAAATATTACAATAATTGAGCATGGATGTCACAAATGCATAAGAGAGGAGAAGACAATTCCACCACAGAAAAGAAAGTGTGGCTTATCACAGGAACTATAAAAGATGCTGACTATTGTTCTTTAAACATTTTGATCCATATCCAGCAACTGAAATCTATAGTATCCAAATAGTCAAAAATCAAGTCCTGAAAGCATTCTATTTCCTTGGACTTCATTCCTTATACTGTGTGATATTGTAGTCTTGGTATATTCTCTTTCTGACAAATGATTGCTGCTGTCATTTGCCAAGGCTTCCCTATGCAAAGGTGTATAATGATGACTTGTCAGAATGGAATTTTTTTGACTCTTTACACCCTGGAAGCCCATGCAAGACTGCAGAAACTACAACTGAAAGGCCAGATGCATGAGTTAGTGCATGACAAGGCCCAGCTGGCAAAAAAGAGGCTGTCATGGCACAAAGAGGCCAAAACTCATTTATAATTGGGAAGATCATAGGGGGCGAGTGCAGCTCAAAAACATGTAAAGTTGGCTGGAGCCAAGAAAAGGGTGGCCACAGGAAGTGCACTGGTGTTAAAAACACCTGCTTTTGTTTCAGAGCAAATCTCCTGTGTTTGGCACTGGGAGTCTTGGTGGTGGTGAGGGGAGGTATAGTGTTGTGGATCTGCATTCAGATTAGCCAGGTAGATCAAAATGAAGTAATTTATTTTATTGAGCTGTATCTCTCAGCAGTTAGATCCTGGATATTTGCAGATAAGTGCAGATACAACTGCACATGAGGCAGGGATGCAAGGTTCTGACACCTGCATGGCAGGGAGCTCAGGGGAGAAGTGATAAAGGGGCCTAAGAAGACCAGCATAAACCTGACCCTGGTGCTGGAGGTTCTGCTCCTGCTATGTGGGCAAGTTACTTCAGCCCTGGAGTAGCCCTTGCAAAGCAGCTTTACGGGTGCTCTGTAGTCTGGAGGGAGGATTATTTCCCTCTGCTCATTCCATTTATCTGCACCACATCTGGCCCAGCAACTCAATCTGAGTACTGGGCTCTGGATTGCTCCTGAGCCTGAAGGCAATAGAGTTCCTCCATCTTATGGGCAGTAGTGAATTCCTCACTTGGTTTTGGAGAGGGACAGTAGAGGGCTGTAGTTAGCAGTAAGAATTGTGCACATGCACACACTCACCAACGTGTGTTCCTCTCTGACCTTCGAGTATCCGCAATAAAGTATATGCAGCTAGATAACTAGCTGTGCATTAATACAAGCTCTAGAATGAAGGAATGCAAAACCTACCCATGTGTGCTGTAAAATTGCTGCTCCAGAATGTTAAAAATGATGCTGCATTGTCTGTATGGCAATTGGCTGCCTGCTTGTAGTATCTGATATGTCTTCTGCTGGGAGACTGCCCTGCACTTGAAGGGGGATGGACTTGAGAGGCCTTTTCAAACTCTGACTACTGCAATCCACATTTGGTCCACGTATCATCCCTATGTTGTGTTTTGATTCTTTGTCTGCCTTTGACTGTGCCTGGGAACAAGCATTCAACTGCTAATACCAGCAGAAAATCAACGATGGGTATCCTGCCTCTACCTCGAGCACTGAACTGGAATGGTCTTTTCTCATGGGGAGCAGTTAGATTTAAAAAACCAAAAGTGTTAAAAGCGTGTTTTCTTATAACTGGATGACTTTTTGCCAGTAAAGGTTTTTAAAATAACCTCTGGCCCTCTTTTCAAATCTCCTGCAATGATGTACCATATCCTAAAAGTGTCAAGAAGGGATACTTGGAAAGAGAGTCAGAGTTTTCACAAATTAATCCTAGCTTTCCTTACTGACAAGTTGGAAAGACAACTTGTCGCACAGAAAGAGAACTGTTTTTCTCGTATTCAAGGGATCTTGTGTTATTTATGAACCCATTCACGCATCTCAAGGATTTTTATATACAGAGATCCATTTTCATAGCAGTGCCTAGGAATTTAGCCACGTGCCTCCCAGTGACATCAACAGGAGTCCTACAGCTAAATCCCCTTGCACTGCTTTGAGAATATGCCCTGTATTGTCTCTGAAAAAATCCCATATAGCAGCAGAGAATATAAAAAGTCATATTAGTAGAGACCATCATATGCTGGAGTTTATGGTATTAGCATTGCTGTGATGTCTTATTGCTAGCAAACTGACTTTTAACTGTGGTAAGCAAACCACCGTAAAATGTGCTCATTGTTTTTACTATTTCTGCCTGTGTCTTTAGAGACAGCCCTTCTAGGTGGTATATGAAGGAGAGAAATTTGGGATAATAGGGGGATGATGATGAATGAAGAGATAGAGGAAATGGCCAACTGATTATAGAATCATAAAAATGTAGAGCTGAAAAGGACCTTGAGAGGTCATCAAAACCAGACTCCTGTGTTGAGGCAAGACCAAGTAAACCTACACCATCTCTGACTGGTATTTGTCCAGCCTGTTCTTAAAAACCTCCTATAATGGGAATGCCACAACCTCCCTTGGAAAACTATTCCAGAGTCTAACTAATCTTATAATTAGACATTTTTTCCTAATATCAAGCCAAATCTCCCTTGCTTAAGCCCCTTACAACTTGTTCTACCCTCAGTGGACATGGAGAACAATTAATCACTGTCTTCTTCGTAACAGTCCTTAACATATTGGAAGACGGTTTTCAGGTTCTACCTCAGTCATCTTTTCTCAAGACTTAGCATGCCCAGTTTCCCCAAACTTTCCTCATAGCTCAAGTTTTTGAAACCTCTAACCATTTTTGTTCCTCTCCTCTGGATTCTCTCCAATTTATCTTCATCTTTCCTAATGTGTGGTGCCCAGAACTGGACACAGTACTCCAGCTGAGGCCTCAGCAGAACCGAGAACAATGGGACAATTACCTTGCTTGTCTTGTATACACCACTTCTGTTAATACAGCTGTGCTTTGGGGGATTCATCTAGATTAGTAACGAGTTCTTACCACCTGCCCTGTAATCCTGGGTGCTTCCGTACTGTGCAGATTTGGCTCAGAGGCCTAGCACAAACAGCCTGTTTACAGCACAGTTACCTCACTGAGGCTCCCACCAGCTTGGTTACCCCTTAAGGTGTGTGACACCAATAGCCCTGTCAGGCCTGGAGCCTCCCCCTCTGCAGCGCTCAGCTCCTCTGGCGGTAGCACTCACAAAACGTATCAAGTTCACTGCTCTGGTAAAGAGACAGTACACAGCACCAGCCTCTGTGTGTGGCTGTGGATTTTATTCTTCAGTCTGAAGCACTGCACTTAGATGGTTGTATAACAAAACAAGATTAAGTTTATGAACAAAGGACAGTGATGCCAAGTAGACGGATTTGAGATAGAAATGGTTACAAACAAAAGTAAAAATACACTTCTGAAGCTAAAACCTCACTAAAGCGTTTTCTTCAAAGTAGGTTTCTTGCCACAGTCGTTCTTCCAGCGTGGGAGGCCAGTTCTTAGCCAGGATCCACTGCAGAGCTCAAAGCGCTTGGTTTCTTTCTCTCTTCAGGTGAAGGAAGCCAAAATGGCTTTCTTATTCTGCTTATAACCTCAAAGTTTATCTTTGTTTTCAAAGCCAGGAAGTCCTCCTGCGGGCTCAGCTTGCTGTGTTCACCAGGGAGGTGATGCCATGTTAATTTTTGCAGTCTTTTTCCTCCTCATCGTGATAATTATGTTGCTATCTCACCCACTTGCTAGTTTGATGGCTTTGTTTATCTTTGATGTAAATGCACTTCCATTGTTCCATTGCATGGTTTACATTGGTGACACACTCAAGCAGCCAGGGCCACATTCCTTTGTCTAGGGCAGGGTGACTTAAGACCTACTTGCAAGAACATATTTCCAACACATATTTATAATTTTTCATAAATCACTCATATATACGCCATGCAAGAATATTAATAACCAGTGTTTTCACCAGTTCACATATGATACCTTACAGGACACCTTTTAGATACAGATTTTGACAACAGTGCATTGGGGTACACTGAGCTGGCCAGGCCAGCTGAGACTCTCTACTAGATACCAGGGATCCTCTTGCTCTCTGGCATTGCGGTCCTCATGGGGCCACAACCCCCTAGAATGATATTAGTCTTGTTTGCAACAGCATCACATTGTTGGTCATATTCAATTTGTGATCCACTATAATCCCCAGCTCCTTTTCAGCAGTACTACTGTATAGCCAATTATCCCCAATTTTGGAGTTTTGCATTGAATTTTTCCTTCCTAAGTGTAGAGCCCTGCACTTGTCTCTCTTGAATTTCATCTTGTTGATTTCGGACCAATTTTCTAATTTATCAAGGTCATCCTGTACTCTAATTCTGTTCTCCAGAGCGCTTTCAGCTCCCCTCAGCTCCCCCAGCTTGGTGTTGGATTTTATAAGCGTTCTATCCACTTCATTATCCAAGTCATTAATGAAAATATTGAGCGCTACCAGACCCAGAACTGACCCCTGTGGGACTGGACTAGATACGTCCTCCCAGATTGACAATGAATCATTGATAACTACTCTTTGAGTGTGTTTTTTTCAGCCAGTTGCTCACCTATTTTATAGTAATTTTATCTAGACCACATTTCCCTACTTTGCTTATGAAAAAGTCATGTGGGACTGTGTCAGAAATCTTACCAAAATCAGATATATCATGGCTACTGCTGCCATCCTATCCAGTAAGCCAATAACCCTGGCCTAAAAGGTTGATGACACACACTGTTAAACAAACAGCTTGATGACATACAGAAAACATGACTTACTGAGGTGTAGCACCATAGAGTTCTGTTGTGCTTTTAAAAAAAAGAAGACAGTATCCTGCTTCAGATAATTTACAGGCTAATGCAGTTATGGTCCTAAATACCTATCAGGGCCTAAATCCAGGCCCACAACACTCCCTTCCAAGTTTATTAATACAATTGGGCATATACCCATTGAAGTCAGTGTTACACCCAGTGAGAGTTTTACAGGATCAAGCCCTCCATGAGAAGGCTTTGGGAGAGGGTTAAGAGGAGGGCTTACTTTAGTACTGTGAGACTGTACGATCAGTGTGAATTTCCTCCGCATTCAAAATTAATACTGTTGATAACCTGATCTGTCTACAGGATGCTGTGCCAGGGATGACCTCAGTCTGATTTTGATAAGAACAAGTTTGGGGGAAAAAAGAGCATTTACAGGTACAGGACAGAACTCACAAAAATAAACTCATTGTTCTGACTGCAAGTGTTACTGAGAATTTGATGTTCCTTTGTAGGATACATAGAGCAACCAATGTTCATCCATCGAAAATGTGAAGGAAATATGGCAGTTCCCCCAGAAAAATAGTGACAAGCCTGTCAGTGATGCGGCTGATCTCAGAAGACTGTGAGACCAGATCTATATATCAAACCCATGGGCCCAGTTTTGTTTCACCTTTGAAGATATGACTGACCCCCATTGACTTCAATATGAGATACTTGAATCCTGCAGAGAAGTATTGAGTCCCGAGCTTCCAGGTCACCAAGATAGCAGTGTCCTTTTTTTCTAACCGAATTTTCTTGGTCACATTTCAAAGTGTGGTAGTGCTAGCTGGGGAACCTGTAAGTTTGAACATGCAGTACAAGGATGGAAAGAGGATTTTGCGTTTAAGGCAAAGGATGAAGCATCAGGAGATGCGTGCGTGTGTTCTATTCCTAGCTCTGACACACATTTCTCGTGTGGCTTTGTGAAGGTCACTTCTGTTCCTCAGATTCCCCTTCTCTAAAATGGAGAGAATCCCCACCTCAAAGGAGTATTATGAGGTTTGATTTGTTTACAGTTGCTTTGAGTTTCTATTAACAGCTAATATATTCTATATGATGAAGCCGCTGCTCAAGACTCCTTAGTCAGCTGAAATCCTGAGGGTTTGCAGGATCCCAAAGAAGGGTATCACTTTGTGTCGACCATAAAGACTAAGAGTACATGACACTCTATCAGCATCCTAATTTCATGAATCCTTTCTTGGAGACCGCTATAGTCCTAGGTTTCAAAATGTGGCTGGGGTTTTAGCTGCATGACTTCTATTTGACTTTAATGGGAACTGTATGTTTTAAAACACAATGTAATGCTTTGAAAAGTTCCTCATAATGTCCAGACTAGCATTATCCTAAAGCTGTCCTTGGCAATGGCAAATGATGTCATTAGTATTCAGTTGTTGCAAGACAGATTCAAACAGAGGGAGATTCTCTGGCATGACTCTCAATTGTTAATGTAATAAGGCTTCCTTGTGTCTGATTTTATAGCGGACAATAACCGTTAACTGATCAACAGAAGAAATGTCAGGTGTGGAATCAATGCTGATAAAAAAATATTTCATCTGTTTACATTTACGAAGGATCACTGATAAAACCTTTGATCCCATTAAGGATATAAACTCTTCACATATAGTCGATGACAAGTATGACAAGCTAGCTGAGCCTCCACCAGCCTTGCTGTGCTTAGTGAATGTTCAGCTAAAAAGGGATCAAATTGACTCAAGAATTTCAAGATTCCTAGGAAATTACCATTGTGAGGTGACCCAGTTTTTTGATTAGTGTCACGAAAAGACAGGTCTCACTGAGAAATAAACGCAGTAATGTCAACCATATGCCTAAGTTCTTCTCTCCATTATACACATTCACTTTCAAATTGTTTTGTCATTTTAGCATAAACTGTATCACTTGCTTTCATCTGAGAAACACAAGCTTAGCATAGTTCTGTGCAAAAATCAAAGATGAGCATGGAAATAATGCCGCTCTTTGCCTATTAAATCACTGAACTTATGAGCACAGTGGATATTTGCATGGATCCTTACTATTAAGGTATGAGTAACTGCCATGGATATTTAGAAAAAAATTGAAATGGCACATTTAGATCTCCTAGAGATCCTTTCTACCACCAGCTCTGGTCTTTCCCCAACAGGTAACCCTCTTGCATATGTCCTTGCATATGTACACTGTAATTACAAATTATTTAATACATTTACATTTTTATTTCTTTAGAAATGTCTAGATTAAACAAGACAAAAGACGTAGTGAAATCACATTACCCAGTGGGTAGAATGAGTGATTGAAAATAAACAATGATTTCAAGTAGCCAGAAGCAGATCCAGATATTAAATCTCTCTCAGTTTGGGGGTGTTCAGATGGGCAGGTTTAATTGTTTAATTAAATTTAATTGTTGTCCTAATAGGTCCTTTTGCAAATGAATGCGTTATACAGGATTTCGACCTGTAATTGCATGCTATAGAAATGGCTGCACTTGCAAGACTCACAGACCTATTTGTGTTGAATATCTCTAGGGTTCCTTTGTGTGATATATAAGGTCTAGCACAAATAAGCACTCATAAATTCCTGTGTACGTTTGCCTGCGGCGTAGCACCTCTTCTCATTTGGGGCACAGAAAGTTTTGTTTGTTAGTTTACCCACTTCTTTTTTTACCACAATGCTAATGGTTTGCACACTTTAGCGGAACTTCTTTGTTCTGGAAATCTCAGAAGGATGGGCTCTCTTAAAAAATTTCCAGTATCTCCCAGTTGCATTTGGGCCATGAATATTGTTATCATTTCCTCAGATCATTGAACACTTGCTATTTATTACTTGTCAGACACCAGCTATGCGTTTAGGGCTGCATGAGGCACAAAATAAAGGCCCTGAGCCAGCACATATCACGTTGGTAGCGCCTTTGTGTTCAATGGGATTACGCAAGTCATTAAGTAGTTTGCTGCATTAGTAGCAGAGAGAGTCCCTGACCTGAGGAGTTAACAGTCTAAACAAGAAAACAACATTTTCACTTCCAATGTCAGCCGCAGGCAGGAACAAAAATGCAAATGACATTTTTGAGACCTCCGCCAAGCTTGATTTGGAGTTGATTCTAATTTTATCCGGCACAGTCTGCCTAGCCCTATAATTAAAAAATCCGTGTCATTGACTAAGTGAGTACTTGCCAACGGAAAATATAATCCACTAAATAGTACGAACTATAAAACATGAGAAAACCCACTCCATGTTCTAAGGGCAGTGATATTAACTGTTGGTTGGGACACAAATTCCAGCCTTAAGCATCACCAGGGGCTCATCAGTCTGCTGAATTCTTAGGATGGGATGTCACTCCTCTCTCCCTAGTCCTCTCGTTCCTGTTTA
Source organism: Dermatemys mawii (assembly GCA_007922305.1). Classification (NCBI taxonomy): domain Eukaryota; kingdom Metazoa; phylum Chordata; order Testudines; family Dermatemydidae; genus Dermatemys; species Dermatemys mawii. The sequence continues at coordinate 21,401,253 of ML677352.1, read as the reverse complement.
CCTTCTTCTTTTCCTATTCCAGTGTCTGCACGAAGTAATTTGCAGAGAGGGGATAAAGCCTTTGTATGGCCCCTCATGAATTTCTTTGCCAGTGTTTGTCTAATCTAATCCTAGGCTGATGTGCTCATTGAAGTAGCCGCTATCTTCTGTGGGGTGCAATTTGATGTGTTCTAAAGGCAAACAGTTTGCTATAGAGAAGAATCCGTATGGTCCAGGGACACAAGTGAGTCCTGAGCAGTGGTGTCTATCCAGGATAAACTCTATCAGAGGCAGGGAAAATTCCTACCTTCAGTCTGGAGGTGGCTGCCATCTATTCCTTTGCTTCCCCTTCCTTCCCTTCATTCCTCTTCTCTCTGAAGTTGGCCATTTAGAGTATTTATCCTCCAAAACACCCACTTTATTTATTGCTCCTCCCCTTCCTTCTCTCTATATACTTTATTCTTGCAGTCCTCTCATTTGTTTCTCTCACATTGCCTTTTCCTGTTCCTCTGACTCTTTTCTCTCTCTCTCCAACCTGATGCTGACCTGGCCTGAAAGGTTCGAAAGGCATCTTGCATTGGTCCCTGCTTCCTTCTCTCCTGCTCTCCTAAAATCTGCTCCTTTCTTGACTTATCGCTGCCTCCTTTTCTTCCCTCCTCATTTTGTCTCCTGCTGCACCAAGGAGCAAAGTTGAGCAGGGCAGGACATTAGTTTCTCCATCCAATAAATATTTTCAAGATTTCAATAATTTTTCCCATTCCAAATCAGGATGGTAAATCAAAAATCTAAAAAAAACCCCAAAAACAAACAAACAAAAAAACCCCCTAAATTGCAGACTGAAAAATCAATTTTTTTTGTTAGGTCAATCAAAATGTTTTGTTTCAATAATCTTGAAAAGTTTTGTTTACATTTTGTCCATTTTTAATTTTTTAACCTAATTAGCTTACATTTCAAAACAGAGAGTCTTTTCCAACAGGAAAACCAAAATGTTTTTTTTTAAATGTCAAAATGAAACATTTTTTCCCGACAAATTTTGAGTTGAAAAATGCATTGAAGCGATCCTTTTTTGTGAAAATTTTTGGTTTCAGTGAATCAGGATTTGTTTGATGGGAAAACATTTTGCCAAAAAATAGCTAACCGGTTCTAGTGCAAAGGTCTTTCTGGGCTGGAAATGGAGCCACTTCACAGCAAAAATCTATTGATGCAGCACAAGGTCTCTCGTCCACAAGATGGACATCAGATTCCCCATCTGCTGAACACCCAGTGTGCTCCTATCTGAGCTGATGATAAATCAGTGGAGAAGAGCAGGAGGAATGTGAAGTGCTACAGAAATATAGGAGCTTTGCCTGAATGACATCTGAGTAAGAATTTCAGGTCTTGGCTCAGTTATGATAGAAATTGGTAAGTATTGTCCTTGGTGTGAAAATGGAGATAAAATGATATTTTGTAAATGGGTTCTTTAAAAAATAAGTCAGGGCAAGAGCAATTAAAACAGGAAAGTAACTATCTATCCATCTCTTGTCTGTCTGTCTTCAGTAATGCAAATGACAGCAAAGAGGAAAATCATGTACAGCCACATCTCTTCCTGAGTGTGGCAGCAGTATCTGTTCAAAATGTAAGACACTTAAAACTGGCAGTGAACCCTAAACCCCTGGCTGAGCTGCAAAAACTGATTGCATTAGAGAGGTGATGCCTTCAATCTGGTGGGATAAAAGTTGCCCATTAAATGCTGAAGTACTAGTAGCTGGGGCTTAACGTTTTTGCCCCTCCCACTTGTTTTTCTTCTGTGTTTGTCATTTGCATTCAAAAATAGCATTCAGTTATATGAGCTCCCCAGTATCTTTGACTCATATTATAAGACATCCAGTGTGTAGCAGTGAAGAGGATGCAATGGTCATAGAAAGTGCATAGAATAGAGTGAAAAATAGTGAAAATTGAGTTTCTTTCTTCTGAGATGCAGCTTGTACATTATGCTTATTTGACATCAAACTTTAAACCATAATACCACATTGATAAATGTATATTTGGCTCTTATAATTATGAAACTAAGGCTGCCATGGGTGGGTTGACCACAATCAACGGGAAGGAATTGTAATAGTCACACAGATATTTACTGCTCTGCGTACATATCTTTTCAATAACAAGACAGCACATCACCTTAATATTACTATTATTCTGTTGTATGTCAGCACTGATTTTAAGGAATACCCAGTTTCCTGATTCACTGTAGTAGGAACCAATGTCAGTTCTTTCCACACTGCCTTTTGCAATTCATGGAGTTTTTCTTTTTCTCAGGTAAACTAGGTACACGTTAACATTGGCAAACCATTTCAAACATGTTTCTACATGCAAGAACTTTGGGAAAAAATTGAGGGGAAATAAGCCAATGGAAACAAGCACCCCAGTCATAATTAAATCATCAAACACATAGGATCAGCAATCAATGGTGCCAAGCATTTCAGTAGGCTAGAATGCAACAATATTTTTCATAAAATAGCAAAATAACGAAGTAAAAACCATCCGCTGGAGGTTGCTCTGAATTCTGTTTGAAAATTATCTAAATACTTGACGCTTCTTAGAAATTCATTTTCTGATCCCAGCAGAGGGTCCAGTACATTCACTATTGACTAATAAACATTTAGAAAAGTTAAATTACTTAGAGCTATTTAAGTATCAGACAAATTTGTACAGCGTGTATAAATATTCTCAAGTAAAGAACCCACCCCACAAATTTTTTGTCTCTTAACTGCATTTCCATTTTCCAGTTTAGTGATGGTTCTTTTTTGTTTCTGTTTTTAGATCTTTTAAGTTTGACAGAATTTCAGCTACTGTAAAGATTGAGGGGGAAAAAAAACAAATATAACCTAAAGCAAGGAACATTTAATTCATTCAGTACAATAGAAAAGAAAATGGTTTAATGCATTCTAAATCAGTTTACATGCAACATGCATTTTAATCAATTTTCCTCAACTCATTATCTGCTTATTACTAGTTTTGAATGATATACAGTGATATCAGAAAAGTGTTCTGATTTAAACCACTGAGAAAACAACTCCAAGAGTTACTGCAATTCTTTGAGTCATCTGTTTTCTCTTCATTTATTCTTTCATGTTGTGCCCTACCTACTGACTTGCAATATGTGAACAGGCAGTAGTGGAAGAACATGCTTTGTCTCTCTATTACTTGTGTGTGCTTCATACATTGTGAAGAAGCAGACCCACATCATAAAAACTAACTGAAAGCCACTGAGGTACCTCTCTAAAAAATGTAATGGACTGTACTGAAAGCCTAACTTTGACTGATGTGAGGTTTGGGACTTTATCCAGGTAAGAATTCATGCAGCAATGAGCACAGATAAGGCAGATGACCCAGAGTAGGGCCAAACTGTTTACCAGCAGATGTGTTTTTGAAAATCTTTCTTAGCTGGTCATGGCAGCGGAAAATACCCTGCTGTTAAACGCATCTGCAATCCACTGCTCTCCCAATCCACCTACAAAAATTCTGACCTTTAAAGAAATGATGGAGAAGCTGGTGATTTTTTCCATGGCATTGAAGCTCAGTCTATTTTAGGCTCCAAGGCAATTGCAGCCCTTTTTGCTCCCTATTTCACATCACTTTTAAGTCTTGTTCTGGCCACTATGAACCCTTCAGCACTTCTCCCTGTGCAATCACTCGAGTCAAGATCTGTGATTTGTGATTTGCAGATGACATGTACATTTCTTGGCTGATGGCTGTTAAAGCAGTTTGCAAACCTAAGGCAATAAACTGCAGGGATGCAGTTGAAGCTTTCTATTGACATACTAAATTGCTATTCTCATGCAAATGAATACAAACTTTCTTGTTATTTTGATTGAAAGAAATGGTTGTACATTTCTAACACTGTGAATTACTACATTAATATTTTTAATTAAACCATGTTGTGAATTTCCATTATATGCTAACTGTAGATGTGAAATCCATATCTGACTAGGCTATGTATCAAGAAAGATGGTATGCTGTATGTTTTTTTAAAAAAATAAATTTTGCATTCACCAAATGTAAATCCTTTAATCCTCTCACAATGGAAATCTATTACCAAGATGTATAACATAGTAACAGTTCTTGAAGCATTAACACAATTATTTGTACATTTCTGATAGTCTTTCATTTAAATATTTATAAAATACATAGAGGAAAGCACATATCTTTTAGAAAAATCAGTTTCTATGTCATTCCTTAAAATATTCACTTCTATTCCTTCTAGAAGATATCTAAAAAGAAAACTTGCTGTATTTTGTTTTAAGTGACATCATACACCTTCAAAAATAATGTAATCTTAAAGAGAAACTAATATGATTACTATCAGCAGGATTACTGAGATTCAGTATTCAGAGAGCAGGAAACACAAAATTGTTATTTCAAATATCAAGTCTTAGCTTGTGAAAAACAAATGTATTGAAGTGTCTCAATCATAACATAGCCCCTAAATTCTACATAGTGTGCAAAATTCCTAATCCTGTCCAAATGCAAGTCTGAAGATTAACAGAATGTATAATAAATGCCTCTGTCATTATACATAAAAATAATATTGTTAAATCAAGTGTAGCCCTTTATAAATATAAAAAAGCCCAACTTAAGCAGATTTGCACTTTACATTTCTACAGTTCTGAAGAGAAAAATGCATGATTGACTAAAACAGATTCTCCATTTCTCTGATTTAAATCAGGTTGCCTGAACAAAAAAGCCGCTGGGCATAGACTTCTTTAGCAAATAACTTAATATTTATTGCGATTTCTTGTATGTTTAATTATTAATACCAGCAGTGTTACAGTATTTCTACAAGGTTGCTATAACTGACCCTATACCTGTTGTGGTTTTTTTTCTCTTCATACATTTCCTGTGCAACCATGAAAGTACGGTTCTTATCAATTATTGTGTGTGACACAGTCAAAAAGACTTATGGTTCAGTTGGCTGCCACGAGGGCTCTTGTTGTTGGCATTTCAAGATTTGACTGGTTTTCTTTTTTACAAAATATTTGTAGTTAGTGCATTATGGTATGTTGATGAGATGTACAGGGTCACAATTTGATAATGTACTAAAATGAGCCATGTTTAAAAAAGTCAAAAGAAGAATTTAAATCCCTTTATAATTTTTATTATGCTATAGTACTGTTCAAAAAGTGTAAGCTGTAGTAGAATTATTGTTGTAGAATAATATGGACTTTAGGGGAAAGTTAAGGTTTTTTTATTATCATAGTAAATTCTTCATACATCCAAAAGTCTTAATAATAGGAAAAGGTACAAACTGCAAGTCTGGTTTAGCTTGTTTGTGATTTATATAATTATTTTAGCAGCCAGAGACCATGGCGATGGATGCATTACAAATACTTAAATAAGAACAGTTAAACCAGTAGATAAACTATCATATTTTGCAGAACACTGAAGTTTCCCAACTTTTTGTTATGCATGCTGTAAATCAGAAGTCATGGCAATAATAATTGATCGAGAAGTTTTCCTCTACCTTCTACCAAAACACAAGCAAAAACAAACACCTAACTGAGAATAGTTTAAGTGAACATAAAGACAAACAGTGAAGTTTTGGCATTTTTCAACTCAATGCCCAAAGCCCTCATTGACTTCAACGGGGGCAGATTTTCTCCCCAATATTTTCAAATTTAGCTTGTTATTTTGGGTACCTCAGTTTTTGGGTGTCTAACTTGAGACACTTTAGAGGGGTTTGATTTTCAAAGTGCATGAGCTCATCATTTTCTAAAAATCAGTCCCATTTTAAGGTGTCTCAAGTTAGTCACTAAGAAACTGAGGTGCCTAGAATTTATAGACTTCAGAAAATCTTAGATATGGATATTTTTGGCTGCATTACAAGCATATTTTTTATGTATTATAATAAGCTCTCCTTCCTTAATGATGGAAATAGCATCCAACATGCTGAGACAGACTTTGAGGTCAGCCAGCACAAGATTCCAGTTCCATGTGATATTATGTTTAGTAAGCCCAATTCTCAAGCTCTCAGTTGGACAATACTCCTATTGAGGTCAATGGTCATTGAGGCTCATACGAGCTTTGCTCAAGTAAGGCCTTCAGGGCTAGAAATAGAATTTGCTGTTATGTTAAATTAGAAGATTAACAAGCTACACAAACAACAGTACCATTTGTTGGGGGAATGGCATGTGCCTAGTGGTCTGAACGTAGGACTGAACCAGGAACTCTTGACTGGCTATGACATGGATTTTTGTGAGTCACTTGCTGTTTTAAACTAAAGCAAATAATGGATTCTCTGTAACTTGTCTTTAAATCATGATTTGAGGACGTCAGTAACTCAGCCAGAGCTTATGGGTCAGTAACGAGAGTGGGAAGTTTTGTGGCCTGCGATGTGCAGGAGATTAGACTAAATGATCATGATGGTCCCTTCTGGCCTTAAAGCCTATGAGTCTAAATGATTTTAGGCAAGATTGTGTCTGGATCTTACACAGATGCTCAGTGGGAGACAGAGTAACAAGGCCTGTCTTTATAGAAACAATTTAAGCCATAATCTCTACCTCTAATTCCCCCCATTTATAAAATGGGGATAATGACACTCCCCTTAATTGTGAGGATTGACATGTTAATTTTTGTGAAGCACTTTGAAAATAAATGAGAGTTTAGAAGAGTGAAAGAATTCACACACCTAGGATCAGTGGTTGCTGATAATGGTGCCTTTCTAAGTGATGCCCAGTATCGTACCAAAGTTGTTTGGTGCACATGGTGGGAGCTGAATCCAGTTCTCTGGGCTTATTCATGGAGGCTCACATTTTATGGAGTGGCATCAGAGCCACCCATGACTTATACTGTAGCCTCAGGGATGCTTAGCCAGTAAGTTTCCCCCACCACCTCCCAACCCCTCCTTCAGGAAGAGTTACCAATATCATCACTGCTCCACACTGACTTCCAAAACCTCTGCTCGCTAGGGGTCCATAGCATCCAGGAGTCTGCATTCCCTGTCCAGCTTCTGCTCTCACCTTCCACAGAGCAACTGCACGAGTGCCATTACACCCACTTTTTGCAGAGGAGGTAGGATTTTGACCCAAGAATAAGAGTACAGTCTGAACAAGCAACAGATTCATTAGAAAAATAGATTCTAACTATTAGAAACAAATGACAGATTTCAGATAGATGGTGCATGAATGAGATGTGTTTGGGGGACATTTACACTGGGGTTCACTTTAAATCAGTCATTGAATACACATACTTATCATGGTAACAAGAGACTACCATGTAATACGCCTATTAACATTTCCTATCAGGATATATTGTGCCATATCAATAGATCTTTGGTGCATTTTAAGTGTATTTTACTGTGTTCTTGATTCCATAATTTAGTAAATTAATTTTGTAATGAATAGACATAGTAAAAGGCAAGAAGGGGTGAAAGAGAATTGTAACAATGAAGGATTCTCTGGGGAGTAACTTTAATAAAGTGGTTGTTTTCTTCCAGCATGCTCTCTAGGTTTTGGTTTTTTTTAACCCCAGAAAGGCTTTCAGATCTCAGCTGCTCGTATATTGATGAATATAGGGAACAGAGCAAACTCTAGCTGTAAATGTTAAATTACTCTTTATGTAGATAAAATTGCCACTCTGCAGACTGATTTATGTAATGATTTTAGTGTATGCTCCAGGAAAACCATACCAAAAACCTACTCCCGTACAACTAATTGTTTAAATCAATAAATAAAATCCCCTCCTACATAGGTATACTTTACCTTCCTGTTGTAAGAGATGAGACTATATTTCTTAAATAAATGATGCAGGAACTGGCTGAAGTTTACTTTTTGTTACTCTAGAGCCCTAGCTGCTTCTTGCCTTCTTCAAATGTGGTCTATTTAATCTCCTGTGGTGTGAGAAATTATGTTCAAAATCTCTGTGATCCTCTGTCCATAGTAAGTTATGCATGTAGTGACAAGTACATGCCATAAGGTCTTGAGATTACATCTGTAATGTGTTGCTGCAGACTGTTGATCAAGAGTGTCTGGAAGAAAAACATTATTTTCAGGTGTGAAAAAACGTCACCTTTATCAAATAATTTCTCTTGCATTTCTCCCAAGACGTTGTAGCCTATTTAAACTTGGGAGGTTAAGTTTGTAGCATTCATTATGACTGAAAATTTAGTTCACACAATCATGATGTTCTCTTTATTAAGTGTTACTTTTAAGCAATATTAAAATAAACACAATCTGGTTGGCCTTTTGTGAGGTTCATGGGATGTTTATTCCTTTGCCTAGTCTTTTAATTATGTTTGCTTTTTAAGATTCTGATATGCAAGCTAATGTTACTGATACATGTGTTATTTGCCACATATTGTCTGATTTATCTTAATATCTTTTACAATTTACAGTACTGACTGGCGCATATAATTGAAGTGCTTAGGTGTGGCATAGGTGCCTATCAGCAGAACTGTGGCTTGAATCTTTGGTTGTATGTTTTTTCTTGGACCTAGATACAGACTGGAAATAAACCCTGGCAGATACTCTGGCGGTTTTACTGTACATAATAAAAAGATGCTCTATTTGGCTCTTCACCTATGATATTATATGATTTTTTGGGAGGCATAACAGTAGGTTACAGAAACACTCACGAGTGATATTGTTTTAATCCCTATCCGTATATGCACAACAAACATGGCTGCCTCAGCTGTTGACTTTCTCACAACCTACCCGCAGTCTTCTTAATATCTTCATCCTCAGCTCCTCCTTGCTCTTTGAGGAAGACTAGGGCTCCATTCTTCAGTTGTCTTTTATGTAATATCTGTTGTTAGATCAGCTGACATAATGGGTGGGCTTTAAACAGCCATATTTGTCATGAGTATATAGACCAGAAGTTCTAAAGTAAGTAGCCTGTCAGTCTCTGCAGATGGAATTTTGCTTGGCCATTATGTGGATGCACAGTGTGAGGAATTGCTCAAAGAGCCTCCCTCACCCATTGCATGGTTCATGTAAGGTCTAGACAGAATTTCAGTCCTTTTACTTGGGGAAATCAGCATCTGTTTCTTCCTACGTTCTGTGGTGATACACAGATCTTCAAAGAGGGCAGAGAAGGGCCAAGCTCCATTCACTTGTCACTGGTCTGCAGAGCGAGCTGACCTCATGGGGAAGTCAGCTGCACTGCACCTAAGACTGTAGTAGTGAATGCATGCCTAGTGCTTTCCTTGGAGTGAAGTGGCTCCATGCTATCTCTTACTATGAGTTATGCCTGATGGGCATAATAGCGCCCTGAATATTATTCCCTCCAGTTTTCCCTTCCCAAACCCTCCACTTAGACTAATCATAGCTCTCAGCCACTCAGAATACAGACATTTGTACCCTGAACAGTTATTCAGAAATAACTGTGTATAGTCATTATACAAATCAGATCATCTTCTCCAATTAGTGTAGAGATTTTCTCAACTAACAAATGTGCAGTTATAGATCAGGACCTGCACAGCAGTCTGACTGGATGAGACCATTCCACCTCTGAGTAATATTTATTAATACTTTCTTTGTGAACAGTTTGGTAACAATTAGTACTAACCAATGATAATTCCAGTTCTGTTCAAAAAGTTTCAAAACATCAGTGGTTTGGTTAGAGGGGCTGAACTCTGTGAGAGTCGCACCTTTGAAACTCAGGCCACTGGTCTTTAATGGGCAAATTCCATGACAGAGAAAATGCATAAAATGTTTTTTCCTGGGGGAATTTGAGTAGGGGGAATGAAGAAGCATGTGTCACCTCCTACTGGTCAAAAAGTCCTCTTTGGATGGTGAGATGAAGAAACCCATGGATGTTTTTTTTTGATAGAAACTGAAACTGGATTAGAGAACGGGGCATGGAAAGAATGGAATCAATTTTATTGAAGAATGTCAGATGCTTGGGAGAGAAGCAGAGTGAATCAGCAACATCAAAAAACCAACTTGTTTCCATTGTAAGGCACTCTGCTGAAATGGAAATGCCAGATGTCCACTCCTGTTGCAAAGTGCAATTATCCAGAGGAAAAAGAATAATTTCCAAATTATTGGTTTGCCAGTGTTAGGGCAAAGTCAATGTGGCCCAGTGCTTTTCAGTGAGTGACTCCCTATATATTTTGCCTTCAGTGGAAGTGGAAATGATCTTTGAAAAATTGACAGGTCATACAGCCGTTAGTAGCTGTTTGCCAGCCAGTCGGGTATGGACTGCTAGAGTCATGGAATAATAGGTGACAGGTGACATGAAAGTGAATGGAAATAGAATCTCCTTTGCTCCTAGGACTTTGCTGCTGAGGTATGGCAGCAGTGGCAAACCATTTACTGCCATCAAGAGGCAGCTACAAGAGAAGAATATAAAATATGCTCTGCTCTACCTATGAAATGTGTAGTGTCTCACAATAGCCAATTTATTATTTTCACCCTGTCCAGCAATATAGAAAGGTGCATCAGGGACCTGCCAGCCTCTGTTCTGAATAACTTAAGTCAGGCTGCAACATGTGAAATAATTGAGCTGGCCAGAATTTATAGCACTAGCTGGAGTTTCTTCTTTCTTTTGGTTTCATGAGGCATGGCAATAAGAAGTACCCCAGGAGCATGATGCTGACCTTACATACTCATTTTTTTTTCATTTTTCATTTTTATATTTTCATATTATTTTATGGCTTAGTTCGGACATCTTTTTAAGCATGGTCCAGTTCTCCTGGGAGATACCAGGATTAGATGCCTGCTTTAAACTTAGAGCAACAAGATGGATCATGCTACCAGTATCCTTTCTTTTTTTATTCTTACCATCACATAGCAAGACCCATATGGTTTTCAGCTGGGCCTGTCTTGTTTAATGTGGACTTGGGCTGTAATTTATTTTACTTAATTATTTATGGATACATTATGTATATTAGTTGCACTTGTCTACATAACAAGCGCAGCAATGGAAGACTGCATGTTCTGTTGGTGCTTTTTTGTTATAGTCTTCTGCATTTCTTAAGGTGCAATTTTGGGGTGATAGGTTTGATCAGAGTTTATTGTTCCATGTGATAATATCTAGCAGCAACATTTTGGGACAGCCAATAGAAGTAGTTCAATCACAATTCGGGTAAATGGGCTAATAGTATTGAGCCTACCTTTGGGTTTTGGTGTGATTAGGGAAATGGGACGTAGTCTGGAATTGGATTGATGAAAGGTCACACCAAGGTGATTCCTTAGTCAACAGCCCATTTAAATCCAGAGCTTGTTTTATCCCTTGACATGATGATTCAGAATGTTCAGGATTCTGAGTGACATCAGAGCTTTATTTTTTATAAAGACAAGATAAGTTATAACTGAGGTAGGAGAAATCTGCCAAGATAAGAGAGAGACACTGGAAGGTCCCAATTTCTTACCTGCAAACTCCTTTACATGATGCTTTTATCAGTATCACTTTACACCAGCTCAGGAAGTCATAGAAGGCATCTTGCAGCCCAACTGCTGATTAAATATTTTAATATCCACTTAAGGGAAAAGTACCATGAGCAAATGCTAATGTAGTATCCTTGAATGTAAGGCATTAATGGCTCCTTAAAATGTAAATGCATTCTTAATTATCTCAAGTCACTGCACGCCCAGGTGGCTCTTTTACAAGAAACACATCTCACCGATAATGAGCACAAAAATTATTAAAAGCCTGGGTGGAGCAAATCTCTTAATCCTCTTTTTCTTCTTAGAGTATAGATATTACTTTATTAATGCATTGGGGTCCAATCCTTGCTCAGGAAAAACTCCCACACTGGGCATCTTTGGAAGTTTTGCCAGAATAGGGAGTGAAGGCCTGAATCCTGGCAATGTCTGCCTGTACATTGTAAAGTCGGTCTTGGCAGTTCAGTATGAATATGTCACTAAAGAGTACCCAAGATGTACTTCTGCTTTTACTTTTGCCAGCAAATGTTCTCGGGTATGTGTTTGACGTTGTAAGGAGAAGGTACAGGAGTACATATAGAGACAGACATTTTTGACCTATGTAAACAAACAGTCAGAAAGACCATAACACAAGAACAGCTTATGACCTCCAGTATTAAGCAGTAGGGGGAGCCCAATCACTAATTCCAAAACCATTCTACCAGTGGTCCTCAAACATTTTCATATTGTGGACCACTTCCTAAAATTAGAGATCCTTACATGGATCAGCTCCCTTCCCAATCCTGATTTTACTCTTTTGTTCAGTCTGTTGGGTATGAATCCCTTGGCATGGTCTCCCCATTTTCTACCTGGGATGCTTTCCCTGAGTGTAGGACTGGCTCTGCTTTCACTGGCTATGGCTCACTACTCTGATCTCTTCAGGTAGGGTGACCAGACGTCCTGATTTTATAGGGCCAGTCCTGATATTTGGGCCTTTTTCTTATATAGGCTCCTATTACCCTCCACCTCCTGTCCCGATTTTTCACACTTGCTGTCCGGTCACCCTATCTCCAGGTCACTTTGCCCACTGTATGTTTTCTAGCTCTTCATTTCCAGTGTTGTCCTCAGATCTGCTCATGGCTGAATTTACACAAACACACGCTTCTCAAAGGCAGACACGAAGCAACCAGGAGGGTGCAGAGAAGTCCTTGCTTTGTTTTAACTTTGTTGGTCAAAACCCCCCACAATGAATCATGGAGCCAAACTTCACATATTGGGCCTTCACCAGGACAAAGGCAAATATTGCATCTTGGAATATCTCTATTATCAAAAGTCCCCAAACCAGTGAGATATTTAGTAGTTGCTGGATTTGAGAGAGTGACTGAATGAAACCCAATGAAGTGAATGAATATCACCATGAAAGATGCAGGGTGTGGGATGAGGGAATATACCAAGGGGTTTTTTGGGTTTTTTTGAGTGACACTATTGAGAGGAGCCTTTCTGGCGGGTTATGGGATGAGACATGGACCATTTTAATACTCACAGAGTGAGGAGCAGATGAGAACTCTTGTTTGGGGGGTGGCTGCAGAGAAGAAATTAGGTGTTGGGGAAAAGAAACATGCACTGATACAAAGAGATGCAGTAAAATAACATGCACAGAAATTTCAGCATTATGCATAGCTCCTTTAAAACCTCCTTGAGTGCAGATTATAAAAAGACCTAAAATCTGCCTGAAATCCAATAGTCTATTGCTGTTGTGCAGTCACAATTGCTGGTCTTGTGGTCACGGCACAACATCCAGGGGGCTGGGGTCTATTCCTGGTTTTGTTGTGCATTAGTCAGCTCATTTGTAAATGGGGGCAATAATCATTCCCTACCTCATGATGTGTTGGAAGTATAAATTCCTTAGTTTATGAAACCCTCAGATGCTACAGCAATAAACTCCATAGAATTGTCTGTAAATAAGTAAAAATTAAATCCGTTAATGCTTAGTGGTCAGCCTTGAGGGAAGATTGAAATGTTCAGCTATCTGGGTCTTTCTATGTACAGCTCACTGCTGGGATGAATGAGACCACTTTTTACTCTCTGCTGCACATGATGTGCCATAACAGTGCAGCATTCTTTGTCAGGACACAGGCTCAGTTTGGCCAGCTCTGATACAGAGAGAAGCTAGTGCTCCTTTCTTTGTTTTCTTTTTGTGCCCAAGAGTGAGTGGAAAATGATGAGGGGATGGAGGGAAGAGTGTGATTCACTAAGTCGTGCTGGAATTCTCTAGAACCTTCCCTCACCTTAAAGATGGTCTGTGTACTTTAGGCAGTAGGCCTTTTCTTCGTCCTAGACTGACCACATTCATTTAGTAAAGCTGAATACAACGCCATGTTCGCTATATCTCTCTCAACAATTCCTCTTTTCTTTCACATTGCCATCTTCTCCATCTTGTTCCTTTGCCCAGTGATTCAGAGTTCCGTGGTGCCTCTCAGACTTCAGGTGCCCCAGACTATGTTTGTATCATGCTTAGAAGAAGCACCATGGAACCCTAGATGACACTGTGGTAGGCACAGCACGGAAAAGCTTGAGCAGCTGGCCATAGTATTGGAGGAAGGGAAAAGAGGGCAGGAAAGCAGCTGAGTCTTCAGACATTTGGACCCAGATCCTCAAAGGTAATTAGGAACCTAACTATCTTTGAGGATCCAGGCCTTGGTCGATAGAACCTGCTGAGATCTTCAGTGCAGGATTGAAAGGCCAACTTGATGTATATAAAATATACATATTTCGTGGTATAATGTGCTGTTAAATATAAAGTCCTGCTTTGCTAATTTATATATTTTGCAACCTCCCTCAAAAAATAATTAGCAAGCAGTTCACCAATCCTTATACTCCACAAAACTGCCCCTTCCTTAGTTATGTGGCTTTGTAATTTCCAGTTACATTTCAGTAACTAAAGAGCTCAGGCTCCCAACAAATCATTTATGGTACCAAAAGCTGAAGAAAAGGATTACTTACTACCTAGTTCAGTGTGACCCAAAGGGCTGGTAGAAATAACTCAGGGCTAAGTCATTTTCTCTGCAGTGTTTTGCACTGGAGCAGCCCACAGCAATAAGTGCTTAAATGGCATAGGGGAATAGCAAAAAAGTTTATATCTCTGGATAGTATCTTTCCTAATGGCATTTTTAAGGATTAAAGAATATGATTTAGAAAATAGGATAACTGAAACACAATGAGCTAGAAAACAAGCTTTCTCATTAGGGGACAGACTAATAGCATATTAAAGTTGTCTGTTACGAGTTTTCCTTAGGAATCATTTGTCCTTGTTTAAAGACTTGTCTATCTCCCCAATAACTTCCTGTAACCTCAAGGATTGAAATCTTGTCCCATGTATTGTGGATAAATGCTACGGTGTCCAGAAAAATATATAACATGTAACACACACAAATTAAAAACATATGGGACAAATATCCTCCTCTATATTATAAAAAAACATAAAACAATTTTTCAAACGTCTTTGTAACTGCAGGCATCATGTAATATACCTGAAGGAACATTTGTAGCATTACACAAAATCCTTTTTCTAAACATAGAGGAATTTCTTTAGCAATTTTGAAAGGGTGTATTAGCATATAGAGTCACTGTTGTAGGAAAATTCAATCTGTTGATTTCGCTTCCATGGTGTACTCTTTACAGTCTATATCATTTCCACTCCACTTCATTGATGGTAGAAAAGCTTTTTTCATGGTTTATTTAGCAGAAAGTCATTTTGATTAGCAAGATGAGTAATACTTTACAGCTGTTTGCAATTACTGCATCTGTTCTATCAGTGGGTTCGAATATTGGAGACTATATTGACAGAAATGCAAAATGCAATAGAAATGAGTACAAGACAGGACACACAGACACACACACACGCTTCATAGATCTAGTCATGTTCAGAGAAATTAAACATCATGTTATTCTCAAATCTGTGCCACCAGTTCAAAACCCAGATTTAATAAATTTGAAAAGTGGAAATTTCATTTGGCAACAGGGAAGGGTTTATCCCAAATGGCTTCTTCTGAAAACATAAGTCTTGATTCTGCTCCACAGCAAGTTAATACAAGTTTTGGCATTGTCTTCAGTGAGATCAGGATCGGGCCCATACCAACTGCAAAACAGAGATGTATCTGAGAACATCTGAAAAACATTAATAGACTTGATACCCAAAGCTGCAGATGTTGTCTGAATGCTGCCTCTGATCTATGGGCCTGCCTTATGGTAGGCGAAAAGCATGTAAAGGGGCTTTAGTGTAAATAAGAATTAGGCCCTGCCTATGATAGTTAGTTAGAATATTATTAATAATGATTTGTACTATTAGGAGCCCAGTTGGTTGGAATAATCACTTGCATCCTGGTATAAGGGGTAAAATGTGTCTTGTTCCTGATTTAATTCTCCTTGATTTCCTCTTCTTTTTTTTAAGAGGAAGTAAGTCTATGTGATTTTTGGAAACTGAGGGCAAACTCTGCTGTCAAGCCTGCAAATGGAACTTGACTCTTGTAGTCTGCTCCCCCAACATACATTGACATTAGTGGGAAGTGCCATATGTGTAGGGAGAGCAGAATAGGGTCTAGTGCTTTGGGTAGGCTTGTAAGGAACTGAAATAAGTAAACAAAATAATAGTTGAGCCAAGCTCTACCATGCAGATCAGACAGCAGAATTCTGTCCTCCATTTAGCTGGAGAGAAATACCTTAGAGGGTATTAATTTAAGTGTCAAGCTATTATTATAGGTAATAATGAATAGTTTAATGGAACAAATGCATTATACCATGGTCTGTCCACCTGTAAAACCTTTTCTAATGGTCAGCTGAAACTTTTCTCCCTGTAATTTTTTGTTATTACTCATATTTATACTCCTTATGTTACTCTAAACTTTTTGTCTCAGTCCATGGTGTCCACAGAGATATCTAAGGACAAAGTCTCTAATTATATACATTGACATGGCTCAACTGAAACCAATGGAACTATGATAATTGTCACCAGCTGAAGAGCTGGTGTTAGTCATCATTTAGACAAGCTATACTTTCAGAGATGAATACTAATCTCAGTTACACTGGTGCAACCCCATAGAATGCTGTAGTTTGATGGGGTTCTCAAATACTGCATTAAACAGAAGGGAGCTGCCTTGTATAGCACAGAGCAGAATGCTCACAGTATCTACCCCCCATAATTTAGTCCTTTCTTCTCGCTTCCTCAATCAGTTTTGTTGCTCTTTAAATTTCATCCATTTGGTCTGTAATGTTCTAATATTGGAGTGTCTGGAACTGAACAAAGCTCTAGGAATGTTCCCTACACATACTTCTTATTTGTTCACTATCTCTGCGATATCTAGACTGACTGAGATGCTGGATGTCTTTAAATGTCTTTTTAGTTATAAGTTTCAGTAAGAACCTCAAGAGGCAATCCTTGGCCCATGGAAGAATTGTAGTTTTGCCATTGATTTCAAGGGGGGCAAGATTTCATACTTAGTATTTACATGTTGTTTTGATAGCAGTTAATTTCAACTGGAAAGAAGCTAAATTCATTGGACCATAACCTGAGCACCTGCAACTCCCACTGAATCAGTTGCCGGTCAGCACCTCCCGGGATTTCCCCCAGTGGGGCTTTTTCCCAAAATTAGCAGCACAGCAAGATCTCGTGAAGGTGCCTCTTTGGATCAGTCTATTATATGGTGTATAAATGATGGATCCCTCCAAATTTCTCACTGAAAATCTGAGGAAAAAAGCACTCCTTGTAGGTTTTTCATTTCTTTCCAGATACAGAGATGGGATAGTTTGTCTAGCTCATCAAAGGAAAGGCATCACATTTTGCGGACAACCTTGGACTATGGTAATATTCTGAAGGTTGTCTTTTAAAAGATTAATGTTTACAATACTTTCTGTAGGTTTGTATTGTAACATACTTTTGATGCCCATCAGTGAAATTTATATGATGCTGTAGTGGGGGAAGAAGGCTCACCACGCTCAGGTATGGAAGGGGTTAAAAACAGCCCTGGGAAAGGGCTGCCCCAGGAATCCAACCAGGAATGGGCTTAAAGCAGCTAATCAGGGCCAGGCTGGGAGTATAAGAAGGCCTAAGGGAGGAGCTGGGTCAGAGACTCTGTAGCTTTGGAGAGAGATGGGCCTAGCTGTCTGAAGGAGCAAAGAATACAGTGGACAGAGCAGTGCTGGGGAAGGACAAGAGGAGGTAGGGAGTTCCAGCCTAGGAACTGCCCAGGCTGAAGCCTTGATAAAGGCCTATACAGGTACTGGGGCTGGGAAGTACAGCCCAGGAATAGGCAGAGGCAGGTGGTCCAACCCCCTGCCAATGATAAGTGGCCTTCACAGACTGCAGTTTACCCCAGTGAGAGGGGACTAGATGATGACTGGCAGTAGCCACTGAGGCAAGGTGGGTGTAGAGGGTAGGGCGTTTCTAGGAAAGGAAACCCAGCATACTGGGGTATTGTAGTGGACAGAACCCCAGGTAAGGGGCACCAGGGCCCAGGAGGGACACAGGGGCCTGAGGCAGGTGAGTCACTGGCGGGCAGAGGGTGATCCGAGGCTGGAAAAGAGCTAATTCTCAGGATGACCAGCAGGAGCCGCTGCACTCATGAGTCAGTGCTGCTACAGATACATTAGGCTATACATCTCCTCAGGTAAGATAAAAATGTATTGGGCCAGAGTCTGTGTAAGTCTGCATATAATGAATCATCTTTATGCCATATTTATTTCCACAATTAGAGACAACAGAAAATACAACCTTAATTAATATTTCCAACCTTTCTTAATTCTAATGGCTTTAAGGTTCTTTAATCCAAGTATGGTACTTCTTCAGGTAGTTACAGAACTGCATGGGTATGGAATACTCTCCAGATGACTGTAAGCTTTGCAGGAAGTAACCTTTGTTATTTAGAAAATTGGAAACCTCATCTGAATTTCAGAAGTGACAAAGAGTCCTGTGGCACCTTAAAGACTTACTAAAGTTTTAGAGCATAAGCTTTCATGGGCTAGTACCCACTTCGTCGGATGCATGCAGTGGAAGTATCCAGGGGCAGGTATAAATAGGTAGGCAAGAACCAGGTGGGAGACAACAGGGTTAGTCCAATGAGGCTGAACCAGCTTGTTATCTCTAATCAGGTAGGGTGAGGTGTTCCTCTCCCTACCTGAATTTGTTTGCATAATTGTAGGAATTCTGTGAATATGTACTGCTATCTCTTATATGCTCTGTCCTAACATATCTTTCTAAATAATGGAGCAAATGCTGCTCTTACTCAGATCTGTGCAACTCCAGTGGTATTTTTGGGGAAACTCTATAATTGAAAGCAGATTTTGGTATAATAGGTTGAATCCCAATATGAATTTCATGGTTAAATATTTGGATACAGTATATGCTTTTTGTATTTAAAAATTTTTAAAAATTGATAGGGGAAATATTATAATTCATAATCTGCAAATGAAATGAGAGTATTTTACAGAAAAGCATATTTCATATTTAACTGGGTGTGATAGTCCTCAACGAAGATTAAACCACGATCAGCAGGTTCTAATGGACATACTGTTCTATAAATCTCAATGAGAAGACAATTTTTTCCATTTAAATCAATATAGCTGCAAAACTTAAATACCAGCTTCCTTCACAATCACAAACAGCAGTCCCTCACACTGTACTGTGAAAGAGTCTTATTCCAGCTCAGCTTGATGGGCATGTCGATGCAAGTTTGGCAAAGAAAACATAATTCACTTTTGCCAGTGATGGAGATTTTAACACTTACTTGAAATAGCTGATAATCTGACACAGGAGAGTTAAAGGATTACAGTATAGTATTTCATTTGGCTAATAAGAAAAGCTGTTTAAAAACTATAGTAGATTCATGCTCAGTATACATTGATGTAGCATTGCTTTCATGTACTTGGTACCATCTATTATAATAGTTTTTTTCTTTTGTTATGCTTTTGTTTTCTCCTAAACACAAAGAGATAATAGAAATGTGTTTGTATTTTCCCATTCATAACATTTCCTGAGAGAATGGATCTGTGCTCACTAGCTAAGAATTAGGCATGCTAGGGAATAAGTCTTAGTCTTAGTCTTATTGCATCTGCACAGTAATTTGAAAGAGAGGGCCAAAATCAGTCTTATTAGACATAGTTAGATCAAGAAATGTTTTGTTCTTCATGAAGTATACAAAGCCATGATGACTGCTTTGATGCAGCTCAACATACAAGGTAATTTTTCCTTAAAAGGGATTTAGTTCTTGGTAGGCTTATGAAGACTAGAATATCCTCACAAGTGCATTGTGCGACTAGGAGTCTGTCTTCTGAATCTTGAGAGATCTTTATAGCATAGAACATTGACTTGCTCACCTTACGTGTGTTATTGGCTAACAATGTGTGTGCATGTATACAGTGTAATCCACTTGTATTATTTGCTGTAAAATAATTTTTAAACATGTGGATTACAATGGAATTTACTGAAGAAAAACTCATAGAACACTTCTAACATTTATCTGTCCAATTCTAGCCAAAAGGTCTACCATCCAGTAGCCAGAAAATGTAAAGAATTTGATTATGATTAAGAGTCTGAGGTTAATGAAATTAGAAGGGCTCTTTAATGGTTTTACAGAAGAGATCATTAATTTTAAGAGAAGCCAGAGGTTGAAGGAAGGCGGTATGGCTCGGTATGGCGTACTGGCAAGACCCAGTGCTCTGTACGAGGGATCGCTTCCCCAGGTGGCAATTTAAAGGGCCTGAGGCTCCCAGCAGTGGCTGGAGTTCTGGGCCTTTTAAATTGCTGCCAGAGCCCCACTGCTGGAGCCCTGGGATAGTGGTGGCGGGGTTTGGGTGGCGATTTAAAAGGCCTGGGCTCCTCTGTGGTAGCGGCCCTTTAAATCCCACCACAGCTACCCTCTCGGTCCCTTTAAATTGCCACCCGAGCCCTGCTGCTGGAGCCTGGTGGTAGCAGCAGCAGGGCTCTGGCAATGATTTAAAGGGCCAAGGGCTCCTGGCTGCCACTACCACAGTGTAGCCCCTGGCCCTTTAAAGATCTGCCAGAGCCTGGGGGCTTGGGGTAGCGGCAGCAGCCAGGAGCCCCTGGGGCTCCATCGGTGATTTAAAGGACCTAGGGCTCCGCTGCAGCAGCTGGAGCCTCCAGGCCCTTTAAATCATCCCTGAGCCCCAGGGCTCTCAGCTGCCTCTGCAGCTGGTAGGTCCAGGGGTGATTTAAAGGGCCCAGGGCTCCCAGCAACCGCATACTGATTTGAAGAGCTTGGGGATTTAAAGGTCCTGCATCGTCCAGTTGAGGCCCCGCCCCCTGCTCAGGACTCCAGAGTACCGGTAAGTCCTTTAAGTTACTTTCACCCCTGGTAGAAGCTTTGATAAAGAGGAAATTGAAGGACCACTCTCTGTCGAGGTGATTTTCCCATCTCCAAAAATCTATGAGTTATGGAATAATAATCAGAGAATTGGCTACATATCTGTTACTACATAACAGACAATCTCCTACTTCAGATCTCAATGTAAAACATGAAGGACTGACGGCTATAGGTTTTGGAAGAGGGCGGTCAAATAACTGACGTAGTTAATTTGAAGTTTAATGTAAACTCATTTCTTTACACAGAGCCATTATATCAGACAAAGACGTGCCAAGTTATTTCATGCAAAGAAAGGGGTAGATATATATAAATGCCATGCTTTTTTAAACTTCTTAGCAGTAATAACTGGTTAACTGACAAAATACTATGAGATTTTAGCATTCTTACACCTTATGCAGATATACATCACTGGAACTTTGTTCTCGTAAACAAAGAGCTGCAGGCCATCACTCTATCCTTCTTCCCAGGTCCAGTGTACAAGTCTGGACTACACTAAAAAGATAGGTTGACCCAGCTACATCCCTCAGGGGTGTGAAAAATCCACAAGATTACAGTATAGTAATCTGTACTCTGATAATCAGTAACTCTGAACAACGTAATTAGGCTGACCCACCCAATGGTGTAGACAGCGCTAGCTACCACCTCTTGGGGAGGTGGATTATCAACACCGATTGGAGAACTCCTCAGCAGCACAGTGTAGCCAAGTTCCAAAAGGCTCCGCCCCCACCTCCCTTCAGCTCACAGGTTCTTACCATTTCTTTAGTTGTGCCACCATTTAGCTCTGTGGAACTATAACCACATGCATGGGAAAGGGCAGCGCTGCTCCCAAGTTTCCACACAAACAGTTCAAACCATGTTAACCTGTGTCTGAGTGAGCATGATGAGGGGGCTCTCCTACTGTGTAAGTCTGGCTCCAAGGATTTAACATGCTTGGAGAATGTATTTCCGCCCCCTCCAGTCAGGGTGAGAATGTGCCTCAAGCAGGCCTAGTTTTTCCTGCTGCTGTTTTTTGAATGGAGGGGTTGTGCTGGTGCAGACTGCCCTACTGGCTCTACTCCACAGGCAACTGGAGAGGGGCAACAAAGCCACCCCTTTCATTTTAGCTGCTTTGTCCCTCTGAGGAGAGCAAGACTAAGCAGTCCCTGCATTCCCCGAAGTGCGGGGATCACAGAGCCTTGTACTGTTCACTGTTGATAAGTGGCCATGAAAGGGCAGACAAAGGCTACCTGTAAAACCTCTCTGCACTAGGGGCTGAGCAAGGGGCAGCACACAAAATGTGCAATGCAGACACCTTTGATATCACATTTCGAAGGGGATATAAGTAGGTCTAAGAGAGTCAGAGTGTAACTTACACACTGTACATATCAGCTCTGAATTCTCACTGAGCTGAAGAATTAGGCTGGTGTTAGGGGTTGAGGTGAAGGATACTTGTGCTTCCCTCATCGGCCCTTGCATGCCCTTCATAGGATTTGTGGGCAGATTTCATACATGGTGAAAATCTGCAGCACAACTGTGAAAAAAAAGACCTATTTTTATCTGGACTTTTTCTGTCTCTCTCATGATTCATTTTTCATTTTCTTTCCTGCTATTTTCATAGAGCTGGATGCTTATGAAACAATATTTGATCCAATCCAGGCAGTAAAAGTTGGATAACACTGGTCTACAATTTTTTAGAAGTCGTCTGCTTCAGAGATAAAATGTGATATTTATTATGTATTTTGATGTGCTGAATTTAAATATGACAATTAAAACAACTGATTGGCTACTGTTTCTAAGATATTTAAGTTTTTACATTTTATGTCTATGTATATTGTGTAGATAGTAGAGTTTTAATCATAAATTGTAAACCTAGGTCTTTTCATGTGTTTATGGTTGCTTTACATGATAATATTTCACCTGTCCTGTTTATGTAACACTTTAAAAATCAGCAAAAGAGTTATATAAATAAAATGTATTATGAAACAAAAGGCAAAAACAATTATGGACATAGTTTAGTCCTATTCAGTGTCTACTTGGCGCTTCTTGGCTTGTCTCTTGTATTCATTAAATGGAGCATCTCTTGTCACTGTCCAGCAATAGTCTGCAAGCATTGATGGGCTCTATTTGCCCTGATAGCATTTCTCCATTGTTGCAACATCCTGGTGAAATCGCTCGCCATGCTCGTCGCTCACTGCTCTGCAGTTTGGTGGAAAAAAATCTAGATGAGAGTACAAAAAATGTATCTTTAGTGGCATGTTGCAACCAAGGCTTTTGTATGCCTTGAGGAGGTTTTCCACCAACAATCTGTAGTTGTCTGCCTTGTTGTTTCCGAGAAAATGTATTGCCACTGACTGGAAGGCCTTCCATGCCGTCTTTTCCTTGCCACGCAGTGCATGGTCAAATGCATCATCTCGAAGAAGTTCACGAATCTGAAGACCAACAAAGACAGCTTCCTTTATCTTAGCTTCACTTAACCTTGGAAATTTTCCATGGAGGTACTTGAAAGCTGCTTGTGTTTTGTCAATGGCCTTGACAAAGTTCTTCATCAGACCCAGCTTGATGTGTAAGGGTGGTAACAAAATCTTCCTTGATTCAACAAGTGGTGGATGCTGAACACTTTTCCTCCCAGGCTCCAATGACTGTTGGGGTGGCTAATCTTTCTTGATGTAGTGGGAATCTCTTGCACGACTATCCCATTCGCAGAGAAAACAGCAGTACTTTGTGTATCCAGTCTGCAGACCAAGCAAGAGAGCAACAACCTTCAAATCGCCACAAAGCTGCCACTGATGTTGGTCATAGTTTATGCACCTCAAAAGTTGTTTCGTGTTGTCATAGGTTTCCTTCATATGGACTGCATGACCAACTGGAATTGATGGCAAAACATTGCCATTATGCAGCAAAACAGCTTTAAGACTCGTCTTCGATGAATTAATGAAGAGTCTCCACTCATCTGGATCGTGAACGATGTTGAGGGCTGCCATCACACCATCGATGTTGTTGCAGGCTACAAGATCACCTTCCATGAAGAAGAATGGGACAAGATCCTTTTGACGGTCACGGAACATGGAAACCCTAACATCACCTGCCAGGAGATTTCACTGCTGTAGTCTGGAGCCCAACAGCTCTGCCTTACTGTTGAGTAGTTCTAAATCCCTGATAAGGTCATTCAGTTCAGCTTGTGTTATGAGGTGTGGTTCAGAGGAGGAGGATGGGAGAAAATGTGGGTCCTGTGACATTGATGGTTCAGGACCAGAAGTTTCATCCTCTTCCTCGTCTGACTCAAGTGAGAATGATTCTGGTGCATCAGGAACCAGCAGTCCTTCTCCGTGGGGTATTGGGCGTATAGCTGATGGAATGTTTGGATAATGCACAGCCCACTTTTTCTTCTTTGACACACCTTTCCCAACTGGAGGCACCATGCAGAAGTAACAATTGCTGGTATGATCTGTTGGCTCTCTCCAAATCACTGGCACTGCAAAAGGCATAGATTTCCTTTTCCTGTTCAACCACTGGCGAAAATTTGTTGCACAAGTGTTGCAGCATATGTGTGGGGCCCACCTCTTGTCCTGATCTCCAATTTTGCAGCCAAAATAAAGGTGATAGGCTTTCTTAACCATAGTGGTTATACTGTGCTTTTGTGATGCAAAAGTCACTTCACCACAAACATAGCAGAAATTATCTGCACTGTTCACACAAGTACGAGGCATCTCTGCTCACTTTGGCTAAACAGAAATGTGTCCCTTTGCAAACTCAAACACTGACAAATAAGAGAGCACGACACTATGATTTCTAGAGCTGATATAGGGCAATTTGTTCAGCAGAGTGATGTAAGCTTTGTTATGATTGCATCATCCATGACTTCTAGGAATAACATGATGCAATTCATATCATGTATGACGCAATACCAGCTTCAGATTGCATCATTCATTGTTTTGCCTAAAAAGCAAGCACTGTCCAAACCCAGTCATAGATTTATTCATAGATCCAGTCAAAGATGTATTTTAGTCATTTCTGGTTTAAATTGAGATCCCTTCCCTTTATAACTCACTTATCCTCCGCCATTCCCATGTCAAGGGTCGTATATACTGACCCAATAGCATATCTTGAAAACTAGAGCCAATCAACAATTTTAAGCATCATTTTCGTTCTCAGTGACCCAGAATTAGTAAAGTTTGACTACATTTATTTCAGAAGCATTTTGGCTGTAGAGCAGTGTAATTAGTACATAAGCTGTACTTTGAAATGACTTTTGTTCGTGAGCACTATTACTTGCATATATATGGGGTTAAAGACAATAGGCATATATCAATTGTCTTTTCTCTGTAGACCTTCTGAAGGTTCTTCGTCTATATTGTTGAACAGCAACTGTAGAACACTTTATAACTAGAGCACAATACAAGATCATGATTGAAACTGAAGCACATCAAGAATTGTTAGCTTTTGTTATATAAATATTAAATATGTTTTTTTAAATAACCCAACCAGTCTTATCATAAGTGCTTAAAATGAGATATGGGATTTCAAAGTGATGAATCATAATGAAAAAAAGAAAGGGAAAACCATTTTTACACTAAAATGTGTATTTTGCACCCGCTCTGGCATTAATTATCGAACGTACACACAAAGCAGATTAATAATTATTTATGAACAGAATCTGTCACTATGCTGCCATTGCTTTGTGCAATTTTGAGATCACTTTTGTAGTTCAAGGTTTTCCATTCTGTCACACAGTCATGCTTTTATTTTATTTTATTTTTTTTACCAGTACATAAGTGAACACTTCGGCGCTATGCACCACAGGAGACATGCAATTCTAAAAAGGGCAGAGACAGATGGAAAAATGGAGTTTCAACCTTTAAGGATGAGAATGTGTGTCCATTAAAAAGAAAACTTTGAAAAAATATTTGCAAAAAAAAAGTGTGTCTACAATGGCTCACTGCAGCTCTGGGGCAGAAGAGAATTATACCGGGACCACTGACAAATGTAATGGCCTAAGGATTTACACCACTGTTCAACACTGAAAGTGCCAGTGCAACTCCTACACTTATCTGACATGCTCCTTCACAATAAAACAAAGTACTGCATTATGATAAAATAACTGTGACCTTGAAAAACAAGGGAAAAGGGCAAGAGAAGAGAAAAAAAGGCTGGCGAGATTGCAGTGTTTTTTTCCTCCGTAAGATGCCGGAACAAACATAAATGCAATTTATAGGTTTTCTCTCTTAACATTGGTATTTTCTCTCTGCCTCTGTGTTCACTAAATAGAAGCTCATTACAAAATGAGAGGTGCTGTATCTTAAATAGCAATTCCCTGATTCTAATTGGCAGTAGTACAAGTAACTGCATCTAAGAACATAAGAATAAGAACATAAGAACAGCCATACTTGGTCAGACCAAAGGTCCATCTAGCCAGGTATCCTGTCTTCCGACAGTGGCCACTGCCAGGTACCCCAGAGGGGAGTGAACCTAACAGGTAACAATCAAATGATCTCTCTCCTGCCATCCATCTCCACCCTCTGACAATCAGAGGCTAGGGACACCATTCCTTACACATCCTGGCTAATAGCCATTAATGGATTTAACCTCTATGAATTTACCTAGTTCTCTTTTAAATCCTGTTATAGTCCTAGCCTTCACAACCTCTTCAGGCAAGGAGTTCCACAGGTTGACTGTGCATTGTGTGAAGAAGAACTTCCTTTTATTTGTTTTAAACTGCTGCCCATTTATTTCATTTGATGGCTCCTGGTTCTTATATTATGGGAACAAGTAAATAACTTTTCCTTATTCACTTTCTCGACATCACTCATGATTTTATATACCTCTATCATATCCCCCTTTAGTCTCCTCTTTTCCAAGATGAAAATCTTTCCTCATATGGGACCCATTCCAAACCTGGAAACTGCTCCTAAGAATTAAGATAGCAACTCCCATGAGGTGAAGTTTTTCTTTCAGATTCTCTGTCTAATATTTTCTGGGCTGAAGAAGAGGTGGGGGTGGGGAAAAGGAACAAAGTGTGGCTGTCTGATTCTGGGGCTGATTCTATGCTGGCATTGGCTGCAACATAGAACAGAGCAGCCTCTGAGCTGCTATAATCTACTTGAGTCGCTCCTAACAGGCTGTCCACTGCTAGGAATCACTTGAGCTCACTGGCCCTCCAGCCCAAATGCCTGGGGCTGCAGGCATCACCGTGCAGTAACTGCCTGTTTAAATCTACATTAGCTGGGGATTCTTTCATGCTGGGTGAAGCCTCAGAGTGGGTGATCCAGCCAACTGCTTTCTGACTTGGTTCTGCGTTGTAAGGAGGCCGGAGTTTAGGAGAGAATCTGGGCCTTCACCGTTTACAAATCTTGAGGATTTTTAATACCCACAGAATTAGTCTTTGCCTGGATTGCACCCTTAGGGCCAAATTTAAAGTGAACCCCTACACATACACCTTTGAAGGTTATGCGTGCCTTGTTGTTTATACATGAAAATTTGCATTTTCCACCTGTGACTTGGCATTGGCGCATACAAAGCAGGTAACCGAAGGCAAAAAAAAGCCTTTGGTGGACAAATTGGGGCATCCATAAGTAACGGCGTATTTGTGGAAGCTTTAAGAATGTTTTGGCCTAATGTCTAGTTCAACTGTTCTTGAACTTTTACTTCCTGGTTTCTTTGTTTTTAACTAATGTTCTTACTTTGAACAAACCATATTTGGGCGTGGGGGTGAGGGGAGAGGAATAAGATCTGTCATGAACTTTTGCCTGTCTACTGATTCTAATGTGTGGATTGCTTTTCCTCTTCCTTACCTCCTTCCATATTGCAACATGATTAGAGCTTTTCCCCTACAACCCTTTAGACCATGTCTGTTCCCTCTTTGAACTCTTTTATTAGGATCCCCACTCAGCCTGTCACCTGCCAATAAATATCTCTTTTTTTGACTGACCGAAAGGACTCTGCTTTCTTCGCTTTTATGATGCCTACCACTAGAAACTCTGTTAATAAATGCTAAATGATCTTATATTTAATATCTGAAAGGAAATTTAGCACATTTTATAGAAATATATTGAGTAAAGGAAAGACAAAAGATGCAAAGAAAATAATTAAAATGGGTTGCTTAGGAGGTTTGTGGAAGTGTGAAAAGACTTCCTTTGGTTGTCCAATATTTGTCATTCATCTAATCAATTAATTTACTTCTCTCAGCCAAAACACTGCCATTAAAAAGGCTTACTCAGAT
This sequence comes from Dermatemys mawii, assembly GCA_007922305.1. Taxonomy (NCBI): domain Eukaryota; kingdom Metazoa; phylum Chordata; order Testudines; family Dermatemydidae; genus Dermatemys; species Dermatemys mawii. The sequence goes on along the minus strand of ML677352.1, from coordinate 21,373,366 downwards.
GCTTTACCCTGTTCCTATTGATTCATTTTCTGTGAAAATATCAATAACTTTGTATAGATCGGGACCTTAAAGTTACTTAATTATTGACTGAGAAACAGTTGCTCAGATTGAGCAGGCGGGTCTCTGCTGTGTTCAACAATAAGAAGAAAGTGAGTTTTTGCCTTGCTAGAAATTGCATGGTGGACCATTCTTATTTCATATATCATCTGTTGATGATGAGCAACAGCTCTTCAAGATGAATTTTCCATGACCCAGTGTGGCTGACTTGGTCCTTTTCCTTCATCAGATGTTGAAAGCTAAATTAAAAAAATGAATGTCCCCTGCAGTAATTATTTCTTAATGTCACGCTGAAGATATAACTAATATTACCAGTAATATCAGTATAAGTAATTAATGCATTCAAATCATGTTGCTGTTCTGGCAGCCTGCAAACACATTTTGGATAGCATAAAGACTATTAAATATTAATATATAATTGATTTAAATATTTGATGTCTTTGATGATTTTTGATGTCTGCTAAAAGTTTAAACTGACATTTACAATTGAAACCTTTGTGATCAGAATTCCAAACTACAAACACTCACATTTAGGGGCTGATCCTGCATTTCTCATTGAAATCAGTGGGAGTGCTGCGTGTGCAGTGAATGCCGGAAAAAGGCCACATTGAAGCTGAATTCCAGCTTCTGTGTATGGATTGTAAGACATCATGGCACTCTGCCTTTATCAAAAATAAAAGAAGATGGTTCTAATCATTCTGGCCTTAGGTGTGGGGCAGGAGACCAAATACTGTAGGTTATTTTGGTATTGTAAAAGCCTGTTGGACTAGAACCCTGGAGTATGAGGGTTCCGGGACACCAAGTCTTCTACATCATCACTGGACACTCAGACCAGGTTTCTGCTGGAGGACCCTGTGAAGCTAGAAACTGCAGGAAGTATTGCCCACTGGGACCTGAGTGGCAGCCCTCTATAGCCCACTGTTAGATTTATGTTGGTATATAAACCAAGAAGCAGTATGGGGAGCTGTTTGAGCAATGATGCAGAGTGGCTGCTTGCTTCTGCCCCAGAACTTGCCATGCTGTGAACCCTAGATTCTGGCATCTGACTCCAGTTGGTCCCCAATTTTGCTACATACCTCCTGTCTGTAACTTGATTCCTGATTTTTTTGTATCCTGACCTGGTTTGACTCCTCTCCCCTTCAAAGTTATCAGAAGCAAGTGGCATAAAAGGTAGCTGGCCCTTGCCCCAGCTAAGATTCTGGGCATCCTCTCTGGAGTGGATACAATGTGGGTTGTGAAACATGGTCCAGAAGAGTTTCAGGAAGTCATCCCAGCAAGCACTGGGCTGTTTTGCTCCAACGGGGTCGGGGAGAGGAGTCAAACCCCCTGTCCCTCCTTGTCTCTTGACCCTAACCTGATAATTGACCAATGCACACCGGCCACCCATGGCCACTTTGGCCTCTGTGCCATCATCCACCTCCATCCCCGATGATGGAAGGGGCAGACTGCCCTCTGACCAGTAGTTTCCCAAGGACACAGACTCTTCAGGACCAACTCACCTGCATGGTTGAGAACCTCGCACTACAGGCCCAAGTGATGTAGCTTGCTGCTGAACCACAGACCTTACCCAAGCAGCTAGCACACACACTGGGAGAATTGGCTATAATATGTGCCAAAACAGACCACTCAGCACCTGAACAGTTCCTGTTGTGCCACTGCTTGAATAGTTTGATGGAGGCCATTGGAAATTCTGGGAATTTCTGAACCAATGCAGGATGCTCTTCCTGCCCAACCCCCGAATATAACCACAGCCCAGACAAAGGTATGGCTAGTAGTCAGCCTTCTCACTGGGGAAGCACAGGGTTCCCTCCTGTTGGAGCAAAACAGCCCAGTGCTTGCTGGGATGACTTCCTGCAAATCTTCTGGACCATCTTTCACAACCCACATTGTGTCCACTCCAGAGAGGATGCCCAGAATCTTAGCTGGGGCAAGGGCCAGCTACCTTTTATGCCACTTGCTTCTGATAACTTTGTGGCTGATTGGCAAATGGACCGAGACAGTGCAACTAAATCAGTTCAGGTGGGGGCTCAGTGAGGATGTGAAAGAAGAACTAGCCTGCATTGAAAAAACCCCATCTTCCTAGAGGCCTTTATTGATCTGGCCCTTTACACTAATTCTCACTTGTGCAAGCAAAAAGATAGGGTGGCTACATGCCCCTATACCTACACGCTATGCCAAAGCATGTAGAACTGAATCCTGAACGCAGGCAAGTTGAACTGAGTCACCGATGCCTGACCTCAAAGGACAAAGAACTTTGACAGCAGCTGAACATCTGTTTTACTGTAGAGCAGTAGGAGATGCCCTCAACTCCAGACCGGGCCCAATAGAGGGATACAGTCTGGATGTCACCAGAGCTCTGGAACCAACCTTCAAGTAGAACCCAACTCAGGAACCATGAGGTCTCCTAACATTTCCAATTGCTGCTGTGGTTGCATGTCTTCGGGCAGGTGAAGAAAATCCTGACCACAACTGGTGATGACAGGCTTTGGGCTCACTGCCAACTTTATAGATGCTAGGGCAGCCCAAATCTTGCATATCCCACTCGGGCCAAAATCCACACCAGACTTGGTGGAGAAGAGTGATGGGTCACTCCTGTAATTAGGACCAGTGACCCAAGAAACTGTCCCATTAAAAACCATTGTGGAAGGGCACCAGGGAATAATATGCTTTGATGTGATCCATTTTTCGTTCTTCCTGATAATTCCTGGCATTTCTTGATTGGAGCAGCATAGTCTGTCTATCACCTGGTGGTTAAGGAACATTAGTTCCTCCTCCTCATATAGCTAGAAAGCTTGCTTCAAACAAATTTGCTAATCCCCCAGGTGACCTACACCTGGGGCCCCAGGATTGGATAAGATCCTCAGAAGAAAGAACAGATAGCAGGAGCTAACCAGAAGGCTTTAGACAAGAACTCCAGCTTCCTCGACAAGTACCAAGACTAGATGCATTTGTTTGAAAGGAAAAAAATGATTCAGCACCAAGCTCCCCCAGGCACTACAACTGTTCAGTAGACCTACAACCCAGGATGAAAGTGCCCTATGGATAGATATACACCATAGTGTCTGAACCAGAACTGGAGACGCTACACATGCATATGCAGGAAAATCTTGCAAAGGGCTTCATTCACAGATCCATCTCTCCAGGAGGAGCACCAGTCCTTGCTGAGCGAAAAAAGATGTGTCAATATACCTCTGTTTATAATATTATGCACTGAATCAGATGACTATTCATAACTGTTACCCCTGCCCATCATCCAGGACTGTGTGAGGACTGCCAGGATCTTCATTAAACTAGATGTTTGGGAGGCAAGCAATCTAGTGCACATAAAGCCTGGGGATGAATGGAAGATTGCTTTTGGTATCCAATATGGGCCCTCTGAAACAACATGTTCAGGGACATCCTGGACCAGTCTATGATCGTCTGCCTTGATGATATACGGGTGTTTTCTGAGAACCCAGAGAAGCACTGCCATCAAGACCAATCCGTCTTGGAGAAACTATAGAAATATGCTTTGTACACAAAACTAGAGAAGTGTATCTTGAACTAGGTCACCATCGTGTTATTAGGTTACATTATGTCCAGGGAGGGCATTCAGATGGACCCACAGAAAGTGGAAGCCATCTGCAATCAGACATCACAGACCATCTAAGAACTTCATTGCTTCTTGTGCTTTGTGAATTTGTATAGGCGATTCATCACCATCTTCTCTGAACAAATAGCCACACTGACTTCTCACCTTTGTAAAGTTATTTGGTTCACTTGATTGCCTGCAGTCCAGGTCACATTTGACCAGTTCAAGATGACCTTTACCACAGCCCTGATTCTGGTACACCCCAACCCAACTCACCCGTTTAGTGGAAGTGGCTGCATCCAGTGTGGCCCTCGGGGTTGAACTCTCACAGCAACTCAGACCCCAGTCAATTCTGCACCTTTGTACATACTGCTCGTAAACTCTCCCGCATGGACAAGCCAGGACCGGCACCATCCTGAAGAGGGAGTGCTACAAGAACTAGGGACCATGGGTAGGCTGAATCACTAACAATTCCATGTTGCCGTTGGAAGCTCAGGCCAGGCATCTGCTAGAGGACCATGAGAAGCCAAACACTCAAGGAAGTACCACCCAATGGAGCCAGAGTGGTGGCTCCCTGCAGTCCACTAATTGGCTTATGCTGGTCCATAAACCCAGGAAGCCATCATGGGAAGCAATCTGAGCAGACACAGACACCTGCTTGAATCTGCTCTAGACCTTGTCTTCCTGTGAACCCTAAACTCTGGTTTCTGACCCTGATTTGTCCTCAACTCTGCTACTTGCCTCCAGTCTGTAACATGGTGCCTGACCCTGACTTCTTGTAACCTGACCCTGCCCAATTCCTCCCCGCCTCCACCCCCCAACTCATCTCCTGACTGCAGCTTGGTAACTGACCAATAAGCATAGGCCACCCATGGCCAGGTTTAGAGGAAAGACAGGACTCTGTTTTAGTGAATACAAATTAGATTCTTTATTGAAGATTCTGAACACAGGCTTCCACAGTGCCCTTTGACTCTCAAACTAACTAATTAATGGTTTTATTCGACCTGTAGAGCCTGCACTTTGCAATCATGGAAGGAACTACAGACAATGTTACAGATACATGAAAAGGATGTGACAGTATATTGACACCAGGATTGCAGGAACACAGGAACTACCACACTGGATTAGTCCAGTGGCCTGCAGCAGAATCTTCAGAAAAAGGTGTGAGACCCCATGCAATTATGGAAAATTATAGACTAACTTATCTTTTAGTTAGTGGCAGGCTTTTCGTGTCTAAGAGTGAATGTTCTCATCTATACAAATGTCCACTCCTTTTTGAAATACTAGTAAGTTCTTGGCCTTAACGATGCCTTGTGGCAATTAGTTCTATAGGTTAATTACATTGGGGTTTTTTTAGTATTGTCTTTCATCTTCTTGTTGTTGTCTTATGAGAGAAGATAGATTTGAGTTCTCAGTTAACCCACTCTGTATCATTCATTATTTGGTACCCCTCTTATTTCTATCTAAACTAATCAGACCCGATCATTCCTGTTCTCATTGTAACCTTGCCACACCACTAATAATTTTTGTCATGTGTCTCTCAAACTTTTCTATTTCTGGTTTAAATTTTATATGAGAGGTTACCAGACATGATCACAGACTGCACCATTGAGTTATATCATGGCATTAAAATATTTTCAATAGTATTATGTGTAGCATTTATTATGTATTCTGAGATTGTTTGCTTTTTATTTTAACCATCCTGCACCTTTCCCAACAAATAAAAAATATAGCTAACAAGATGGTGGTGTGAACAACAGTAGAAAGTATGGAAATTCTAATGCAAAACTAAACTGGTATGTGTAAAACTAAGAATGTAGACAATCATAAAATCTTTTTGATCCAAGTTTATTGGACAAAGATTCATAGCCACTGGGAGCCTTAATGAGAGAACATGATTTTATCTTTGGTTCAGAATCTGTAGTTTTCACCAGGTGGGAAATTTCATATATTTCCTTTCAGTCATTCTTCTGCTTCCTAATATCAGTATATTAAGTGAGCCAAATCCTGCTCACTTTGAGCAGTCCCATTGACATTAATGAGATCAGATGTCTGAGTGATGTGAGCAAGCTTTTGCTTTCTATCGTTAACTTTTAAATGTATTAGAAGCTGTAATGATCCTAACTCTTGTTTTTTATATTTACAAACATCTTTGATCTGCTTGATTATGTTATTTTTATTGGATTTATTGTGTTGCGTCTTTTCCTGTTCTTTGGAAGTTTAAAAATGCTAATACTGAATTCAATACTAATTAATCAGAATTACTGTGATTTATTTCTGTCTCTTTTCTGAAGACTGAATATAAAACAATAAATTAGTTCAAAATGCACAAGCAGTTAATGGTGATCTCATATTTGTATTTCTACATTTTATCTGGATTGTGCCCAGACTTTCCAAACTGATTTGTCTCTGTCTGTCTGACTAGGAATCATTTTGCTTATCACTTTTGGAGTGGAATGGAACAGTTATTTGAGAATCTGGAGTACTGAATCAGTATTGACTCAAGAGAGTAGGATGCAATCTATTGAATCACAACAACTATTCCAAGAACACCTGGATTATCTCTAGAGGTCTCCCAGTATATTGAGGCAGTCCAGTCTGGATGTCGCTAAGCCAAGGGAATATTGGACATTCATTAAAATAATGGATTTTTCACCGAGAAATGAATAATAATTCTACAGGAACACAAATGTGTTGAAAATCAAAGACAGGTGTGTGTTATTTTTGTGTTTTCTAAGTCTTTTAATTAAAAATAGAAGATTAAAAATGTAAAAGCTTCAGTATGCTAAGACTAAGTCCGGAAGGCTTGATTCTGCTTTCAGTTACACCAGTTCAAATCAGGAATAGCTACAATGATGTTAAGGGAATTATGTCAATGTAAAACTGATGTGAGAGCAGTATCAGCCCAGGTAATAATATGGTACAAAAATATAGATGTGACAAAAGATGATAATGCATCAGATAAAAGATTCAGGAAGAACACCTAAGGGTTTCAGAAGTGCAGTTAAGTTTAGTATATAGTAGAACATTTCAGGGAAAAGGCGAAAGGTCTCTTTTTCAAATGCCAAAAATCAAATAAGAACTAGAGATGAGATTAATGTTCTCATTCTTTTTTCCACGTCACTTTTATCCAGACTTTAATTACGTGACAGTGAATTCTGGGCAACAGAGGTTTATTTGTTGTGTGCATGTGAGAAGGACACTAAACATTCTGTTACCAAGAACTTACACTGCCCTTTTCTGGCTCTGATCACTTTATGCCCTTGCCTGCACACAGCTTTTCTCCCTGTGGCATTTTTATGCAGAAGGATGTTGTACACTGGGTATACAGTATTCAGCAAAAAAAAATCGTAAATATGTGTCTGTACATTGACAACTAGATGGATTTGGGGCAAATGCAAATTTCATCTACGATATACATGTAGGAATTCCTCTTTTGTAATCATGCCAGGGAGCAATACTAATTCTAATAAAGACTCTGCACTTTGTTTTGCTATGTATCCTGCATCAAATAGGAAGTCTGCATGGGCATGTAACACAATGGAGGAACTAGTTTTAGAGAATAGTGTGAGGAAACTGCCTCAGCAAAATCTCCTTGTATTAGCATTCCTGGGGTTGCCATTTCACAGGTCCTTAAAGCTCTTGATATCATCTGCTTTTGCTGCTGGTATCTCTGGAGGGTACTCTGTATATGTTTGGATGCAAAGATGAGAAAAAATTGATTGTAGTCTTCAGAAGAAGTATCTACTAGTGCCTTCGTTCAGTGAGTTATTCAGAGTCTGGAAGGTAGATTGAGAACACCAAGATATCTTCCTGCATAGCTTCACTTTTCCCATAATACTCTAAGAGGGATATAAGTGACCTTACACAAGGTTACATTTCCTTGCCCTGTTGAAAACTTAAATAACTGCGATAAGAGACCTGATGTTACACAAAAACTTGCTTTTGTTTCAGATATTGAAGAAATAGTTCCGTGATTCACGCTTGGGCAGCGTTTGTCCTGTGATGAGTTCCTGTGTTAACTGAAGAATAATCGCAAAAGGAAAAGTTAACTGGGAGCACTCTTCACTTGTGAACTCAACTTACATTTTTCCTGAGGTCTTTATTTTGCAAATTCATTTATATTACTACATTGATCTACTATTCTTTCCATCACATTCTGCATGGAGATGGAAGAAGTTGGAGGAAATGTAATACACAGAACCTGGTGACATTTTTTCCCATACCTACTCTTCTCATCTGGATTTGCCTGTGGAAGAATATGATAAAGCCTTGGAACATGGACAGGACTCACACTCATTATTAAAGAAAGTCCTGTACTCAAGAATTTGATTTTATGTCACCTTTGAAAGATGTCACTTATAGCAGCACAATGCATCAAACAATCATAGTGAGAGTATACTTCAATACTTATTTGGAAGGGAGAAAGCCTCATAATAAATCATCACCTTCCTGTCATGCATATTCAAAAATACAGGTAGCTTAAAACTAATTAACATATAATGAAATGAGAGCGCCACATTCCACATTTTTTCTCTAACAATTTAAAGTCATGGATGGTATGGATCCTGGCAAAGCAGTGTGCTTAGGGCTTGATTTTCAAGCACCTTATGCATTCAATTATGTGTGGAAAATTAGTGTGCCTAACTTACATGCATAGTTATTGCATCTATACAAGCAAATCAGGTAACTACATGTGCAAATGGCCAATTAAAATAGCTGTCCATCTGCATGTGCAAGTATCTGATTTGCAAATAAAACCATAATAAATGCACAGGCAATTAGGAACACAACCGCATACGTATTTACATACACAACTGCATACCTAAAGTGCTTACAAATTTCATTAATTTCAAATTAAATTTTTGTCCCATGTGTTACTTTGGGGTTTTACGGAGTAGTAGTTAAAAAAAGTTGTTTTAAGTAGTAGTTAAAATAATGAGGGCCAGCTCTTTAGCTTATGTAAACTAGCATAGCTCCTCTATCTTCATTAGAGAGAAGCTGATTTACACCAGCTGAGGATCTGGCCAGGAGTTTTTCAGCTATCATAATCGCTTAAGTGAAACAGTCAAAGTAATTAGTGCAAGCTAATATAACTGTTGAAGAAGAACCCCATTTTGTCAGTTTTAGCTGTCCTATGGAGGACCTAATCAATGAATTAGTCTATCAGTGAATTAGTCTAGGCAGATAATTACTCCCTGTACTGTTAGTCCATAAAAGAGATCAATAAAGTCAAATGTCCAGTTTAATATTTCTCATGTAATGATTATATTACGAGCAGATTGCTAAAAAGAAATGTTTACATGTTTGAAATTATACTTTTAAAATGTGCAATTATATTTGGCTGATTTTCTCAGGACTAATAAAGTATGAATCCAAATATATTAATGAAAAAATGTTTTAGTTTTTGCATTTTTAGGCTGTGTTTTGGGGGATCTGGTATAGTAAGAAGTGAAGGTCTATGGGTATATAGAGATTGGTGCATACTGGGATCCCAATTTTCTCTGCTCCCTCTGCATGGGATAGAGTGGCAGGGGAATTTGGCTACAAGGCCAAATCCATTACTGTGGTAGGGATGCAGATGGATTGCTTCCCCTTCCATCGCTCATGGGACCCACAGGTGTTGTGTGGTACAGGAGAAGCCCATACTAGGTAGGAAGTTGATGGGAATAGTTTAACCCTTTCTGATTCTAATTGGCTGTTTAAAGATAATAAAGCTGTGGCTTTATTTTAACTACATATTGTGGTCCTGTATCTTATAGCATGTGCTATGGTAAACCACACTTTAAATTTTGCATATTTACAACCGAATCTAAAGCTAGTAAAATAAACAATCATATTTTCTATGTTACAGCATGGAAATCTCCCTTAATCATACTGCATTTTAATTTTGGGCAGCTTGCCCTGTTGTATAGGAGAGGAGGCTGTCCTTCCCCCCCCTACATAAATTTTAAAAATGCATTCTACTTTGAAAAAAAAATCAGTTCCATGTATTACCTGAGTAAAGTGCAGAAAATGAAAGTCATGTGGAAAGGAAGGAAAAGCTTTGCAATTAGTCAGGCCTGGAGGAAGCTGAAAGCAGATTTTGCAAAGAGAGAGAAAAGCTAAGGTCTGGATTACCTAAAAAAAAAATGTGATTTTATTGAATGATCCCCAAAAGGAAATGCTTCAGTAATATTGAGTTCTCATAATCCCTTGTAATGAATACTAAACACATGGCAAACAGCAAAATAAGGGAGTCTGGAATCACTAAATATTTGTTTGAGCTGAGCTGGAGTTTGATGAGTGTCCTAATTACTTTTAATGTTGGACATAGCCTTTAAATTTTTTTATTCCAGTTCTAGATTAGAATACTGTTCTTTAAAAGTTTAGTCTTCTGCAGAACAATAATGTGTTACTTCATGTTTCATATTCCAGTATCAAATTTTCTATTAAATATAAATTAAATTGTAAGTAACTAGTGATATGTTCAGTAAGAGCTAGCTAGATGAAAAATTAATGTCTGCAGTTCTGTTTTTCAGGGATTTACTGAACTAGTCAGAACAAAATTTAAACGTGCCCGATTTTCACAGATTAAAAATATCCCACCTAAAACTGCACACTTTAAGTCAGTTAAAGTAAAATAATGATTAATTTTGATGTACTCCTGTGCACACCCATCATAGCTGGCTAACGTGCACCTAACTTTTGTTGTTCAGAAAGATTAATTTAGAAGTAGATTCCACCAACTTTACTGATGTTGAGTAGTACCTTACTCCATAAGTAGTCCCAGTGAATTCAATGGTAGTACTATTCCTTCTCCTTCTGACACCCGTGTCCTGTTCTGATGCCTGCATCACCCATCTACAGAACAGTCACAAATATCTAGGGCCATGCAGTGGAGGAGAAATCAGTGACTGTGAGTATATTCTAAGTATAACTTGTTTTATTTACACATATATATCAGTCCTGGGACAGTGGTAGTCAATCACACAGACAATTCCTTCTTTCAGGGATTTCAGTCCAATACCAATTATTTGTTCCCAGAGCACAATTCTGCCTCAATGGCTAACTCTATCAGAGACCAAGGCAGAAAAGTCTTCCCGGCTGCCTGCCCAGCTCTCTCTCCCAGTACCACTGCCCCCACACAGAAATGTGTAAGTCCAAACTGCTAACACAGTGTGGCTTCCCAAGAGTAAACATATCCTCACACACTAAGAAAAAGAACGTTGAAGACTATTTGTAACAGCACAACCTACTAGTGCCTACCATAACAGTATCTTAAAGTAACGTTGAGACTATGTTGGAATTAAAGGAGTTGGCTCCTATGGCAAACAAACTCTCACATCATTGACAGGAGAAGTTTTCTGTCAGGAAACTTTCAAAACAGAAAGGTATGCAAAATTAGAGGTCTGTCCTTTTTAGGGATGATATTCCAGTGCAACAAATATTTGCTGCAGGGTCTACTGTCGAATCCCTCATCCACAATTGCACTGGGTTAAATTATTAAGCATTTATTAAACCTACTGATGAGGTGAGACCACATTGTCTAAACATTCATCACATTTTATTACACTCAAAGCCCTACCACAGCAGCACTTGCCTCTCCTGCAGGGGCAACAACATATACACCACCCACCCCACATTAATACTTTGTTTCAATTCTTATTCCCTCAACTTCCCACACCCACCTGCAGCCCAGCCAGTGGATATGGAAGTCCATTACAATTCTCCCTCTATTCCCCCCCCACCTCCACCCCCCGCTGCCAAAACATACTTGTCCCTGGTTATGGTGTACTGTCTTCCCACAACAGAGACAGGAGTTCCATGTCTATGGATACACAGGTCCCTTAGAACCCTCACAGTGTAGGCAAGCCATGGATGGCCTTCAAATCCTCTGAGGTCAGTCTGAGGCCTGGAGATTACTGAATAGGTGTCCCCTGGTTGAGAGAACTGGCAACTTGGCATCAGGAGTCTTAATGGATTCCTCAGAGACCTGATGACAGGGGCTGGCACAGTCCTCTCTTTCTAATGTAGTCTTCTCTAGGGGACCCTGCTGCAGATCTCATGCCAGCCACTCTCTGTCCCACCCCTTTTGCTATACATGACACCTGACAGTCTCTCTAGCATGGTTCAAGGATCTTCCCAAACACTAAGGAACCCTTGGACACCTTCCCCAGTTTCTCCTGGGTAAGTAGATCCACTCTTTGTCTCCCAGAGCAAACTGTGTTTTCCCAGCCCAGACATTGTATTGCCATTCCTGGTGCTGTAGCTCCTCATAGGTGTACTGATACGCAAAGCTCTAGATCAGTTCCATCCAGTCCTGCAGCTGATGAACATGGTCCAGACTGTGTTCCCTTTTATTCTCCCCAGGAGATGTCCCTAGCAGTAGCTCTGTAGGAGATCATTGCTCTCTCTAAAATATGATTGCAATAGGGGTACACCCAGTAGCCTGATGTGCAGCAGTCTGGTAGGACATCGGTAACAAATACAGGAGAATATTCTAAAAGAGAGAGAGAGCTACACCCCATCCCTCAAAGTATGGTGATGCCTCGCCAACAGACATTTGCTTTGGGGATACAGTGCAGTTGTCCTTGTCTTCTGGCTCCACAATAGCTGGCAAACCGCCTGGAACTCTTCAGCCTCAAAGGTCCTACCTAGTTTCTGCAGCTCAGCAGGGACACCACAATGTGAAAAGACGTCATCCACTCAGGCCCCAGAACCCATTGTTGCTTCCTGATTGGGTAAGGCAAATGCATCTGTACATCTGGAGTCTTTCAGCTTCTGTGGGGTTACATTTGAATTACATTGGTTCAGGTAAGAGGAGGATTTGTAAGATCCCTTTGTAACTCTTTCCAGTCAGCTTTGGACTTAACTATCTTGAATAATTTTGTATAGTCTGCAAATTTTGCCACTTCATTATTCACCTCCTTTTCCAGATCATATATGAATATGTTGAACAACACAGGTCCCAGTACAAATCCTTGGGGAACCTCCTGTATTTAGCTCGCTCCATTGTGAAAATTGACCAGTTATTCCTACCCCTTTGTTTCCTATCTTTTCACTAGTTATCGATACATAAGAGGATATTCCCTCTTATACCATGACAGCTTACTTTGCTTTAGAACCTTTGGTGTGGTACCTTGTCAAATGCTTTCTGAAAGCCCAAGTACACACTATATAAACTGGATCACCCCTGTCCACAGGCTTGTTGACACCCTCAAATAATTCTAACGGAGTGGTGAGGCATGATTTTCCTTTACAAAATCTGTGTTGACTCTTTCTGAACTTATCATGTTCATTCATGTGTCTGATAAGTCTGTTCTTTACTATAATTAGGCTTACTGGCCTGTACCTGCCAGGATCATCCCTGGAGACGTTTTTAAAAATCAGCATTACATATTCAGGGTTACTACATGGAGACTTGTAAGACTGGCATAATTTTTCATGCTGGATTTTGACTATTGCTGGGTAAATTCCAAAAGGCCACAGATTCTAACAAGCAGCTAAAAGTTCCAGTGCTTATCGGATTCTTATGTCATTGACCCACATCGGTTGAATTTGCAAAAGGGGAGTTAGATTTTCATGAAAATAAAATCTTTGAAGAGCTTGCCAGGAATTCTTCTTCTAGTCTCTCGGGGCAGCAGGAAGAATGTCGGGTTGAAAATTTAAAATACTGGATGGATGCAACATTTGTTTACAAAGTTTGAAAATCCTCCCTTACTGTACTTAAGTGATGTCTGGAATTTCAGTCATTGCTTTGAACCTGCTAAATGGCTGGGTTCATATTTCAGTTGAATTTTGGTCTGAGGTTTATATCAGTTCGTGTTCACTTGTCCCTAATTCTTACAGAAAGAACATGCTCAAAAGACTGTCCCACAAATACCAATAAATTGATCAAAACTATATAAAGGGGGTTAATATTTTATTTTCCTTTGCAGTGATATTATCTTAGTAGCGGATTGTATACTGCAGGTAAAATCCTCAACAATAATGTACAAATATATTGTTTTAGAGATGTGTATGTTTTGCATTTTACTCCTAAGAATATCAAGTGCTTTAGTATGAGCAAAATACTGCAATCCTTTCTGTGCATATTGCAATCTGAAATGGAGTTTTGCCTCAGTAAAGAATAAATTAAAAGAGTGCATATACAGCATCACTGAAATGCAGCCATGTTTGAGATGGTATGGTAATAACCATCTAGGCAATTTTGGGGCCAAATCTCCACTATTGCAAGAAGTGCCGTATGTAATTTTTGTTGCCCACACAAAAGCAAATAAGACCCTAGTTTTTAGAATCTGATTTCAAAAACCCTAACAGAATAAACTAATTATAAGGACAAAGGGATGAGTCCATCCTGTGCAGAGATTTGAACTGCAGATTCCAGAGGTCCAGCGTATTTCAAAAGTTATGATTAGCCTCAGTAATGTCAGGTGGCAGCATATTGTGATACAAAATAAAATGGACTTTATCCCTTGTTTTTGACAGGATCCCCAAATTCTTCCCAATCCTTACGTAGCTCAGCAGTGCTCATTTGGGTGACCAGGAAGGAAAATTCTAAAAGATTTAAAAAGTTTTCTTATAATTGATATAAAAATAGCCTGGTTAAAACTGTGCTTAGTGACTCATGCAAAAGAGTCTTGAAGAGTCAATTAGACATGCACAAGCTAACGAACTGCAAAAAAGGCTTTCCCTCCATTAAATGCTTCTCTGCAATTGTCAATATTCTTAAAAAGTGTAATGATTTCTTATCAGTGCTTGAATGAACCGTAAATCTACCTTTTGAAATATTGACATTTCCACAATTTTGAGCACAAGAACATTTTCCTTTCCATATAAAAGCTGACGGGTCATTGTCTTGAAGTTTATTTTATTCTGGCAGCGGAGAGTATTGTGTAATGCAAATAATTACGGACTAAAGTGCTTGATGATTTCTTTTGCCAACAGGTTGCACTATGTTCCTCGGTTTTCATATGCTTCAGCTTTTGAATCAGTATTTAATCAAGATATTCCGAATATGAAGTATTTTGTTTGGATAACAGAGATAGTTATCTTTATCTTTGTAGTGGGGCAGCTGCCCCACTCCTGCAAAAAGGGGCTTAAAATGGCCCTGCAGAGAGATGTGGCTGGGTCAGTTAGGGCCCAGCTGGCTCTGATAAAAGGGCTCAGAGAGTTTGGAGCTGAGATAGAGTGTCTCCTTTGTCTGTGGAGGTAGACAGGCCTTGCTGCTGGGGAGCTTAACAGAGTACCTAGTGTGGAGCAGGGCTGGGGCAAGGCAAGAGGAGCTGGGGAAGCTCTGGCCTGGAAATCCCCAGGCTGCAGGGCCTAGGAGACAGCCCAACAAAGGGGTACTGGGTTTGCAGGGGGAAGCCCATGGCTCTAGAGGTAGAGGTAGAGGCAACAGGCCAACCCCCCACCCCTTGCCGGTGATGAATGGCAATGATACTGCAGTCTGCCCCAGAGAATGGGGGCAAGTGGTGACTGGCAGTTGCCTAGACTGAGGCAAGGTGGGGATAGGGGGTGGGGGTTCCCTGGGGCGGAGAGACCCTGAGACTGTGGGGGTGACTGCTGGGGTGCAGCATCCTAGATAAGAGGGCACCGGGGTTCAGGGAGGAACATGAGGCCAGCAGCAAGTGGAACATCAGCCTGCAGAGGGCGTTCCAGACTCTGGGAAGAGCTGATTCCCCGAATGTACCAGCAGGAGATGCCGCAGGGTGAGTCACCGCTTTGCTACAGTCTTTAAAACTTATAGCAACTACATTTCTCAAACTGTTTATGGTCAGATTTATATTTGGTTTGGGTTATTTACATCAGCTTTAGGATCTGATCCTTAGTTGGTGTAAAAGCTGGGAGCTCAGCTGACCTCAATGGAAATAAAATAATTTACACCCACGGATGGTCCAACACCTAGTATTTTTAAAATCATAAAGACGGATCTTCAAAATCATAAAGACGGATCTTCAAAGATCTGCTCTGAGCATGATTGGATCAGACATTGCTTTTCAATGTCAATGTGTACATTAGGGCTCCACCATCACTGGAGCTACAACACGGGGAAATTATAGAGGTAAAAAAGACTAGTATAGACTAGGGCTGTCAATCGCAGTTAATTCACGTGATTTAACTTTAAAAATTAATTGTGATTAATCACACTTATAATAATAGAATACCAAATGAAATTTATTAAATATTTTTGGATGTTTTTCTACATTTCCAATTACTACACAGACTAATAAGTGCACAGTGCTCACTTTATATTATTATTTTTGATTACAAATATTTCCACTATTAAAATGATAAACAAAATTTATAGTATTTTTCAATTCACCTCATACAAGTACTGAAGTGCAATCTCTTTACTTTGAAAGTGTAACGTACAAATTCAGATTTTTTTTGGCTACATAACTGCAATCAAAAATAAAACAGTATAAAACTTTAGAGCCTACAAGTCTACTCAGTTCTACGTCTTATTATGCTAAAGTCTGTTCTCACTATCAGGTGACATTGTAAACAAGAAGCAGGCAGAATTATCTCCTGTAAATTGTAACTAACCTTGTTTGTGTGAGTGATTGGCTGACCAAGAAGTAGGACTGAGTGGACTTGTAGGCGCTAAAGTTTTACATCATTTTATTTTGAATGCTGGGGTTTTTTTTTTACATAATTCTAAATTTGTAAAAGTTCAACTTTCATGATAAAGAGATTGCACTACAGTATTTGTATGAGGTGAATTGAAAAAAAACAGTGCTTTTGTTTTTTATTGTGCAAATATTTGTAATAAAAATAAATATAAAATGAGCACTGTTCACTTTTTATTCTGTGTTGTAATTGAAATTAATATATTTTAAAATGTAGTAAACATCCAAATATATTTAAAATAAATGGTATTCTATTGTTGTTTAGCAGCGCAATTAATCACGATTAATTTTTTTAATCACTTGACAACCGTAGTATAGACACAAACTGTGTATATTTCTCCCTAGTCCTGCACTGACAGAAATTGTCACAAATATATAGAATTAACATTTAATTAATAGTGCAAACGTATCACCATTCTGCCTGTAGCTAAACTACCAGATAATGTAAATGCTCTCATAAACTGCAACTTAATGATTGGATTGAGTGGAGTGTTAGTTTTATCAGACTTTTTATTTATATCCGGCTATCATCATCCTGAACTGGCCATGGGCAGACAGACAGACACACACAAAATCTTTCTGTTGTAATAGTAGGTGTTGAGATTTTTTTCTAAATAAATTTAAAGGCGCCTGTCAACTGCAAAGCTTTATATTATCCTATGTCAGCCACTGGAGCTTAGGTACAAACTAAAGTCAATGGAACAAAAGTTAATTATCTGGTATAGCTATTGTTATTATGTAGAGGAGCCAGCTCTTATTGATTAATGAGTCAGTGCAGTGTTTGCTCACAGGAATATTAATATCTTGTGCACAAGAGAAGTCATTAAAATGAGTATGGAAGACCTTGACTTTAAACTTAAAGTGCACATTGCTCTAGTTATCTGAATGATTTTGTCAGGTATTGGATCATAGTTATAAATTATTGAAACCAATAGTTATTGTAGAGATACTTCAGATAGACTGTTTTGAATTAAGCACGTCAATACATTTCTTCCATTATGTTCTGCATTTTATTATTAGGAAAAGACTTTATTATATGGGCAAAAAAATAGATACAAGATGGGTAATATTCCTGGTATTTGGATACCAGTTCTACCACACTGCTCATTCAGTAGCAAAAATAAAACTAATCTTCCCCTCACCCTTGTGCAATTTGGAAACCAGCTTCTTATGTGCCAGTAACGACAATAGATTTGGCCAGGAATTTTCCACTGGAAGTTTTTCCAACATAAAATGCAGTTTCTACAAAATCAAAATTTTCTCTGTGAAAAATTTTAGTTTTGCCAAAAAAAAAATCAATTTTCCATTAGGAAAATCTAAATGAAATATTTTACTTCCAGTCCATTCAGCTTGAATCAGAACATTTTTATTTTTAAGTGACCCAAATATTTAGCTTTGGATCAGTTAAAAACTCCATTAAACTGCATCTCCCTATGGTGCATTGCCTTATGGGAGTTGTAGTTCTCTCCCATTATGCAAAAGGAAAGTATAGTTTAATGGTGAAATGTGGCTCAGCAAACCAAAAGGAATTACTTCTATTTCAGGAATGCTGAAATAATTCATTTGAAAGGAAAATGTAAAAATAAAACTATGATGTTGCACCCTTTAATGCTTTACAGAAATATGCTTATGAGTGTAAATATGACATAACTGGAATATGTTTTATGCTAGATATGCCATGTAACTTATCTTTGCAAACATTATGTTCTACTGCATATATTCATCCTGTTCGTATGCAGGTATAATTTTTACATCTCAAATTATGAGCATTGGCTCTATGCTTGTATTTAAAGTGTTTGCTGTCAAAAACACGTAAGGCAGATTTGGTCAACATAGTCTGCAGGGGTTATTCACGTAAATGGAAGTACTTGGCTAACAATGGACCTTGATAGACGCCAATACGCATCTGAGCTTTCCTGGGAATGTTCCCATAGAGAACTAAGTCATGCATGGAAAGTGACTTGCCCATGTGATGCCAAAACTCCATCTTGCAGCTGTAATGCTACACAGGGGAAGAGAGGGTTTTCCACTCACAAGAGAGAAACTATGTAAGCCCCTGGAAATCCCTCCATTTTGTCTTCAGCTCGCTCAAGAGAGAGCCTCTCCACCCCAAAGAGATGCCTGAAAGAAACTGCAATAAAGGGCAGTAGCTACAGGGGTGTGAGTGACTGCTGGACCCAGATTAGGAGGAAGTCTAGTCTGTCAAAGAAGCTTATTGGAACATCTCTGAGGGTGAGATTTACCTGCATTTAGTTTCTTACTATATTAGGCTTAGACTTGCATCATTTTTTTTTATTTTGCTTGGAAAATCACTTTGTCCTGGCTGTTATTACTTGGAACCACTTAAATC
The DNA here is from genome assembly GCA_007922305.1 of Dermatemys mawii. Lineage (NCBI taxonomy): Eukaryota > Metazoa > Chordata > Testudines > Dermatemydidae > Dermatemys > Dermatemys mawii. The sequence continues at coordinate 21,354,771 of ML677352.1, read as the reverse complement.
CTACTTTTTATATTTAATAAAATCACTTTTTACTTATTAATTAACCCAGAGCAAGTAATTAATTCCCGGGGGAGCAAACAGCTGTGCATATCTCTCTAGCCATTACAGAGGGCGAACAATTTATGAGTTTACTCTGTATAAGCTTTATACAGAGTAAAAAGGATTTATTTGGGGTTTTGATCCCATTGGGAACAGGGTATCTGGGTGCTGGAGACAGGAGCACTTCTTAAGCTGTTTTCAGTTAAGCCTGCAGCTTCTGGGGGACATGGTTTAGACCTGGGTCTGTGTTTGTGGCAGGCTAGTGTGTCTGGCAAAACCAGGCAGGGCACTGAAGTCCAAAGCTGCCAGGGAAAATGGGCTCAGAGGTTGTCCCAGAACATCAGGTGGCAGTTCCCCAGGAAGTTTCTGTGACCAAACCCATAATAAAAACGTTTTAATATTTCCAAATCAAAATTATTTAGAATTTCCATTGAGTGGAAAATTTTAACATTTCAAGTTTTAAAGCTCAGCTCTACGTTTAGGAAGGCCTCTTGGTGGAAATGTTAACATTTTTCATTTGCAGAATGAAACAGAGTGCCCTTTTGTTCCAGTTGCAGGAAACATGCTGACAATGTAAGTAGCAAAGTAATCTACGCTCCACCAATCTGGTGTTCCATGTGCAAAATGAGCCCAACTCCACATCCATAACAAGATGACAAAACAGTGGATATAGTGTGAAGAGAGACCAGGGCTGGCCAAAAACGGAACATGTCAAAATGGCACCAGAATAATTAAAGGGTATGTATGAAATAAAGCTCTCCCACCCAAATACAGATTTTTAAATCCATCCTACCACACTAATTATTCCCAGCATTCCCAGGAACAAACACAATTCTATGTTGAAGGAGCTATTTTAATATGTTTTGAAAATATGTGACAAATACATTTTAAACATATAGTGAGATATATTCCAGATAATTTTTTTTATTTTTATTTTTCATTGAGAGTTGAGACTTAGGCCTGGTGAGATATATTCCAGATAATTTTTTTATTTTTATTTTTCATTGAGAGTTGAGACTTAGGCCTGGTCTACACTCAAAAATTAAGTTGGCTTACCCATGTCGTTCAGGAATCTGCAAAATCCATTCCAGCGAACGATGTAGTTTAGCCGACCTAACCGCCAGTGTAAACAGCACTAAATTGATGGAAGAATTCTTTTGGGGTGACAACCTGAAGTATTGTCCCAAATTGATGTATCAGTAGAAGATGTTCTAGAACAAATTGATAAAATAAATAGTAATAAGTCACCAGAACCATATGGTATTCATTCAAGAGTTCTGACGGAACTTTGATTTGAAATTGCAGAATCACTAACTGTGGTATGTAACCTGTTACTGAAATCAGCCTCTATGTTAGATGACTGGAAGGTAACTCATATAATACTGATTTTTAAAAAGGGGTCAAGAGGAGATCCTTTTTAAAATTACATGCTTTTAAGGAAACTGAGTAATCCAGGGATCAGTGAGGCAGTCCTCTTATGGATAAGTAACTTATTGAAACAGAGTAGGACTAAATGGTCACTTTTCACAACTGAGGGAGGTGAACAGTGTGTCTCCCAGGGATCTGTACTGTTTAACAAATTCATAAATGATCTGGAAAAGGGGGTGAATAATAAAAAGGCAAAGTTTGCAGACAAAATCAAATGTTTTAAGTTCAAAGCAAACTTACCTGCTTGATGTTCATTTAACTAGGTTAGAGTTGTCCATCCAGCGTCAGTTCTGACCCGGGTGTGTCCATCCTCTGCATGGAATGAGGCAGGAGTTTTGTGGAAAAAATAGGATGTGATCATGTAATTAAAGACTGTATTATAATGAATATGCACAAGGGGGCCAAATTCAGGTTGCACAGGCAATCATGAATCTGGCATTTCCTAACTTTTGAGTGCTTGGCTTTGTAACGTCAAAATATTTAGCTGTTTTTTTGTCTGAAATTTCCTAGCCAATTCATTTTTAAATTAAAAGAGTAAAAACAAATTCTGTTACCTGAAATGTTGCCATCCACACCATAATACACCTTCAGAGGTTTGAACTTACATCATGGTTCCTTGATCTAGAGAACTAACCATGTCATCTAACAGCAGGACTAGTCTCCTTTCCCAGAGAAGGGGATGGGGTTGCTGGTCACTCTTTCTTCCACTCCCAGAGTCAGGGGAGCAGTTGCCCCATGTATTGCCCCTCAGTGAAGACTGACTGGGTGCATATGTGCTGAGTCTGGGGAATGACCGGGGAAAACCATCCCATCCCTCTGACTTTGCATGATTGTTGAGGAGAGTTCCTGTCTCATGTAGTGCCTCTGTGGTGAGAGGGTTAGTGGGCCATTGGGATTATATTCTGGGTCTAGGGTTTTACAGACTGATGAGAGCCTAGGACAGTTCTCTGCCCCTCACCCTTTCTCCACTACAACTCTTCTGGCAGCTCCCTAGTGTGCCCAGTACAATGTGTGATGCTGCTTTGGTGATGCCATGATCCTGGTCTCAGAATGTCCAGTGATTTTAGCAGGCTGCCAACATTTTATTGCAGAATGCAAGTGTGAGAAAGAAAATGGCGATTTTTAGCAGTTTAAATCTCAGCAAAAGTTGGATGGAATTTCATGGGACAAAGAAAAGGCAATTCCATAGCCCAAAGCCCCCTGCTAAATATCAAAAGGCCTGCTAAAGCCAATGGAAGCAAGGAAGTTTTTTAAAGTAAAAAATCACAAGAATTTTTTATAAAGCAACCTCAATATAGGTGTCACTTCCAATTACCCCTATAAATGAGTATTGTATATATTTAATTATATCCCTCGTCCATCATGCTTCAAATGTCACTTATCATCTTAGAAAGTATACTTTTTAGGACTGGGACAACATCTTTATATGTGTTTATATACAGTGCCTAGCACAATCCTGATCCTGATTTGGGGATCTGGACTCTATTGTAATAGAAATATATTATCATTATTAAATAATCCATTGTAGTAATTAGCTTGTTGTATGTACCTTGGAGCTAGGATGTCAAATTCTGCTCTTAATTACTACAGCACAACCCCTTTTGACCAAATTTGTCTCTGTGTCTTCCTGGCTATTGATAAGTCTGTGATCCAAAGACTCACAAAACAAAGTGGTTTTATGCCACTCACAATGACATGAAAAATGATAGTTGTTTGTAGGACAGGTTTAATGTTCTTGGTCTACATTACAGATATGATTTTGAGTTAGTAGCCACTGAATAAACCTTTTAGGTTGTATATAATGTTAATTTGCAAATAGAAAAATCAATGCAGGCTAATGACTTTAATTAAGCATCTTATAATTTTGTATTTTTTTAATCCATTAAACTTCTGCAGAAAAGTTTAAGGTTAATAGATTATATCCAAACCCTCAGGAAACCAAGCTTCCTGTGCCTGTCTGTCATTTACTGGAGTGGTTACTTATCTGTCAATATTTCTTCCTTTTTTCTAGTCCCAGGCCTACTTGATCTTGTCCATTTGGCACTGCTGAAGGAATAACAAGTTTCTTCCCGTCATGCAACATTCTAGGATACATCATGACAGAGAAATCTCAAAGCCCAGGTCAATTATAACAGAAGATGTGTAGCACCTCTGCCCCCACAATGTCTTCTGGGGCTACAGTTGGCAAAATGATATAAAACTATTTACGAAGAAGACTTCCCATGATCTGGAGCTACTTAGAACTAAGGCACCTGAAAAATGTAAAGAAATGTGCGTATGGCTTGCTTCTTGCCTTTTGATTGTTTAGTAAGATACAAAAAGCAGTCAATTAATGCTGTGTGCATGAAGTGGGAGAGGGAGGGGAATAGAGCTGGCAGATTCCTCATTGTACGGTAATTACTTTTTAATTAGAATTCATTGAATACAGATGGATTCTCTCCATACTTTCTCCCACTGATGATTTTAATATTCCCATGTCAGGTATTATGAGGCTGTAGCTGGCAGTGAGTTACATAAAATAACCCTGTAGCTGGTAGTGACTTACATAAAGTAACCAACTTAACCATTTGTCTTAGATGAAATATGATCTTATTCTTCACTTCTTTCTGTGGAATCTGTCACTGGCTTGTTGATATAGTGTTTGTTTACTCTTGTTCCTGCAGGAGGAAATATCATAGTTCATGTATCAAATTACTGTAACTGACTGGAACATTTTTATTTAAAATAACATTCAGTGATATTTTGTCATGGTGACACTGATCAATTTGCAGGACTTCTAATATTTTACAAGTAAGTAATCTGAGTATCACTTATCTAAACTTGGAGTTCTAAAACGTACCGTAATATCTGATCTCATTATAAAAATCAGCAATTCCGATTAGAATAGAGCAACTAAATCTGAAACTGACTGGATATTTGCAGTATTTTGATAGAAATAAGAGAGAATTTCAATTTTTTTCCTTTTGCTCCAGGGCCTCTAAACATGAACTGACATGTGATGTATTTTTGAAGTCAAAGTTAATAATTCTCTTTACATAAAAAATAAATACCCCCTGTTGAATTCATGCTCTAAAATTAGAATTGCATATTTCTAAGTAATATACCTAAGGAAAGTGATTTATTCTAATGCAATAATGGCATAGATTTACAAAGCTTGAGTGATACAGTGTTTCTCGTTATGGTTGTAAAATATTTGTTGCCACTATGGGATTTTCTAGATCATTATTTTAAAAAAAGAAAAACCCATTTTGACAGATGAACTGGGGCCATTCTGAGCAAATCACAGATACTTCATATAACAAGGCCTCCAAAGAGGGGAGCACAGACTTATTACTATGGCAACCCAGATCAAAACACTATTTTAGTAGAGAGTTTCCAGTTTTACAATGCAATGATGATTGTTTATAGTACCATTGAAACCAGATTCAGCAAAGGTTCAAGAAATGAGCTGACAAGAGGAAAATCATTATAGATAAACTGGGGATACCTGAATGACATATTGTGAAATCTGCTATTATTTGATCAAATGATGAAATTGTTACACAAAGATAGATAAATAATGGTAGATGATACAGACTGATGGGCCATTATGTTAGTTTGTGTTACATTGCATCTCTAGAAGATAATTATTGGTTCAGATTTATAAAGTACAAACACAGATCTAATTATAGGAATTGCTCACCTTTGAAATACTTGGTTTTTCTCCTTTGTAACTCTACCTGTTTAAACCTAAATTTTTAGAGAAATTAAGTGTCTTTTTTTCAAATTTCACACTTAAAACTAAGCACTGCGGTACATCCCCATGAATGGTGATGGTCATGAAAGTCTATCTTATTTGATATAATTAAGTAATAACTATATTGCCTACATTTTCCATTTATAAAACACATCTCATCTGAGTGCTTTACAGTAATGCACAAGTATGACAGCTGCAATACAATGCAATGCAACTTGACGTGCAACTGAGGGGAGAATTTGGCTTTGCATCTTCACAATCCATTGTATAGATGTATCTCCCACACAAATAACTTTATTAACATATAGTCCAGGTGAAAAGAGTATTAATCCTTATTACAATTAGTACCCCAATTCAATATTTTAAAACCTGTCTCATACACCACATAACAGCATGGCAGGATACTACTGATGCCCCACCCTGTCAGCTGGGTTTAGAACCCAGCTTTGTCTTCTGCTGACGGGAGATTTGCCTTCATTGCAACATTTAGCTGGAGTTAGTACTCTTGAGTTACTCCACTCAGGCTCACCTAGCCTATGTGAGTGAAACAACACTCAAGATACACAGAATGATAAGATTAGCGGGGTGAATGGATTAGCATGTGGAGGGCCACTTTGCTTGAGCATTAAGCACCACTTATCTTGAGCTAGAAATGCCACCCCACCATATCAACGTGGCCAGCAGTGAAAGAGGGACAATCCTAGTAGCAAAGGAGAGGGACATTCGCCAAGCAACAATAGGTAGCTCCTCTCTCTGGAAGTCTCTGGCACCCTTTGGCCAGCTTGGGGGATGGGGTGCTGATTGGCCAGCATTCCCCAGATCCCAGGTTTTATCCCAGCGCAGGGGTCTCTTTTGGCTCCATTTCCAGCAGCCCACTCTACCCACCCGCACTAGGAATGGGAATCCAGCTTGACAGATGCTGTGGGTCTAGCCAAGTGCTTCTTTAGGGGGCCAGGAAAGATTTTTTTTCTCCAATGAATCAATTGGCAGAGTACCGGGGAGTTATTTTACCCTCCTGGCAGCACCTGTAAGCCACGGTGGGTTAAGTAGGAACATGCTTAGTACCTAACTGAGGTACTGGGGTGAAGTTGTATATTTGTTGCAACATGTAGACAGTTTCCAGTGTGGTTCAGAGAATAAAATGAAAGGCTCCCAGAGGTGAAAGACCTGGGATTTTGGTGCTGGGCCTTGGGCTCATATGATAGATAGGCCAAAGTCTCCATCCTGCTGCACTCTCTGTCCCCTTTGCTGGGACTCAGAAAGAACTGAATCCTGAAGATAGACTGAGAAGAGCCTATCCTGTGTTATGGGTTATATGGTAAGGAGCCCTGTAATCCTGGCATCAGGTTTAGGCACATAGGTTATGTGGTAAGAAGCACTGTAACCCCTACACTAGAACTAATGAAAGGCCTGGTATAAGAGACTATGGGCACTGGGTGGGGATGGGCAAGTTTAACCCCCACCAGCATTAAGTTTAATAAGTGTTGCAGCCTGTCACTTAATTCCATTCATGTGTCTGTCCCTGTTTTGTCCCTGTGTCCACATCAATTGTGTGTCAACAGAATTCAGGTTTGGGGTAAAATTCAAGTTATAGCTCGAGCTAACACTGGAGAGAAGACAACGCCTCAGTGATGTAAGCAAGGCTCATTACACTCTACACTCTTGCACTCTCAATATAAAGGGTCCTAAGACAGAAGCCATAGGGCAACCAATGCTGGGTAGGCTGGTGTTTGTTATCTTCAGTTTGAGTTGGTTTGGTAAAAAAGCCAAACTCCATGAATGAGGTAAGCTCTGACTTTAGATGTAGTCTCTTGCTGGAGAAAGGTTTTGACGCTACCATTTTACACACACATTGAAAACCCTAACCATTAAAAAAATCTGAAAATCTACAGATAAGGCCTCCAACCAGTTCCTCACTGCCAAGTGCAAGAAAGGACTATTCACCATCACCCTAAACACTTTCTACTGCCCATTCAGTCTCAACTTTACCACTTTAATTCTTAAAATATTAGTGTACACATCAGCATAACCAAGTGCAAGCATAGATCCTGCTCCTGCAAACACTTAGGCATGTGGGATCTTCAAAGTGGAGGCATTTCTGAACCCACCAGCATAATCTAGATCCTGCAGGAGACATAAAGTTTCCCCATGGAAAGCTTTTTAAAAGTTGGAATGGAGGGAAGTGGCATATGTAATTGTTGTACAAGGACTACCTGGTATGAGTCTTGTGCAACATTTTGGATGGCCAGAATTTGCCTCTTCATTAAAGTCTGAATCAAAATTGTAACTCATATTTGGTATTTCACAAGTTCCAAGGGAATGCATTTGGAGGTGCATCCATATTTAGATTTAACTGCAAAGCATTAGCCTTAGAAAGCAAGACAGTCTGAACTAACTCAACCGGCATTTACCCAACAAATCACCTTGAACTTGGCAGCCTTACAGGGGTCATATTTGTACATGAATGATTCTGTTGCTGAACAGTTTCTTCAGTGTATTAAAAACACACATCATCTTCTTCAATATCAAATATTATGGCTTAGTCTTCCATTTACTTTGCCCTCAGTTTACTATGGCCTTGGCAAGTTAAAAATAAGCCACCCTTCATTAGCATTTGAGGAAGTAGCCTCCCTCAAGCATCTAATGCAATAAACAGTTGATAGTCTTTATTGCTTTTCCTCAACAGTAGTTACATTTTCCCTCCAGAGCAGAGACTATTAAGACATCTTCATACAAATATCCAGAGTATTGTCTCAACTCTCAAGCAGTGGCACCAGCAGATACCTCATTATGCAGTAATTACAAGCTAATTTGACTGCCATGAATACAGAGGGATTCTCCTCTCATTTTTTAATCAGGCATCATTATTACGAAGCTGTAGCTGTTTTCTACAGACTCCTAGTCATCAGTTTAAAAGTGAAGTTTCCAACCCATTTTCTTGCAAAGATAGTTCTTGTATATCAGTGCACGCTGGTTAATCTAACCTGCAAGTATCTGTCCTCAGCAAAGATGTGAACGCCTGTCCCATCTAACCAAACCTTATGCTAACATTATTAAACAAGTGTCTGGGAAATATAAATTTTACTGGTGACAAGGTATTTCTAAAAAACACTGTCCATCTGCCAACCCCATCTTCAATTTATACTCATTGGGCTGATCCTTCCCTTGCCCAGTCATCTACATTGGAGGATGGGTGAGGGCTTCTTGGCTGAGATTCAACCAAGAAAAGACCATGGTAATACTTGTAGATTAAGGGATGCAACTGAGATAAATGGCAGAGGTTATTTCAGCTCCTGTCATTGGGTGAGTTTTGCCCATCATTTGTGACACAGGTATGTCCATTGTGACTGTTGTTGGATCCCCATTTTCTTCTCGTTGCCCATTTAGGAGTAGTGGCAAAGAACCCCCTTTTTTTTTTCATTTGCTCTTGGTCATAGTTGAGTTAGGTTCTGTCTTCAGAACCTCTGATTTCCATCATTTGATGAATTACAGAAATATTTCATTAAGGAATAATTGCCATGGGCTGATTACCTCTGGGTTAAGGCATCTGCACAGCTTTATACATACACAAGGCCCCTGCAAGATATGGCCTGTCTGTCTATTCTTCTATGCAGTCATGCTCTCCAGCATACTATGTTTATCATCAAGGTGTTTGACCACCTTAAAAAGCAGATGACTAACTTTACTTAGTGATCTGAAAAATTCTGTGTCACAGAAAACTCTTCAACGCTACCTAACTATTCCCACCACCACCATCACAAGGTAGTTTCTATAATGCAGAAGACAGGGAGAGTTGTGGTTAAAGCCAAGCCTTACAGCATATAATTTCAAGCCACAATTTTCCACACAAGAATGACAAAAGCCTATGCAGTTTTCACTAAACTCTTCTCCAGTTTCCCACTGTTAATGAATATGTGCAAATAATTCAGAATAGAGTCCCCTGCCATACTAATAAGTCCTCTAGTGTGGCTCTGAAAAGTTGTTTCGCCATGTAAAAGCCATATTGCCACATTGTATTATGCTTTAACTGTCACTTTGCCAGGAAACATTGAGTGAGGAAGTTAAAAAAGGAGAGTGCATGTTTTACCACTTATTTAATATAAGACATTTACTTTTAAACCAGGGAAAGGTGCTAGAGGTTAAATATATATTAGTTGCTTTCATTGAGAACTGCTGATGTTTGCACCACTGGCATTAGTGATTGCAGGTAATTTGGAAGTAAAAAACTTGAGCTAAGCCTGTGTGGCTCATCTGTCTTTTTCCCTCACTTGCTGTTCTGCCAGAGTTAAAACAGAGAGAAACAAAGTGAATCCAATTTACAATGTTTGAGAGCGGTATTTAGAAAGGAAGGCGAGCCAGTGGTTAGGCCACTAGTCTGGGACTTGAGAAACCTACATTCAGGTCCTGCTCTGCTACAGCTCCTTTACAATGTTGGCCAAGTTATTCAGCTCCTCTAAATATATTTAGGTGCCCAAATACCTTGATTTCAAGGACAGGTGCCTAAATGCCTCAGGTCCTCATCTGTGAATTGCAATGGGTGGCTTAGTGGACAGGGGTATTGCCAGGATAAATAAATCAATTAAAATTAAAGATTAGTTTATTTGGTCAGATCCTATAGCAACAGGGGACATGTATATACCTAAGAAAGAGGCTCTTTAATTGGGTGGTATTGTGTTGTTACCCCAGGAAAAACCCAGTGGCTAACTTAGGGCACAATCTCATTTTATAGGAAAAAAATCATCCTCCCCATTCATTTCCACCTCCCCACAAACCAACCTCCTTTATTGTGGTGACAGGACTGATAAGCAGCAGCCATTGGTGTGATTCCATTGTGCACTGGCCCACACAGACCAGATTTTCATGACTTGCACTGAGGGGAGGCATTTTTGTGCAAATAATTGCACAATGAAGTTATTAGAAATTTTGGCTCATAAATTGGCACCATTACACAGTACTCCATTGAGATGATTGGAGGCAGCTCCAATCTATTATTAGATCTATTGTTTCAACAAGGATAGCATTGCTTTGGTTTGCATTTGGAAGGTTGTCTTCACAACTTACTTCTGGAAAGGGAAAAAAAATCCCAAGTTTGGATCCGGCCCATCAGCAGGGACTTTGGCAACCTGGTATAAAAGCCATACCAGACCAATCTTGATATGTGTTTGTATATTTAGCCAATGGGATTATGGGTATTGTTATTACAGCTGATTCAATTTGTTTATTTTTAAAATTGTTTAGTACATATATAGCTACGCTGGGTTGTAACGCTGTTTCATTTGTTTGGTGTTTAGTGTTACATAATTTGCTGTTGAAGTACGTGTTCAAATCATGGACACAGGTAAGTGTAAGCTAAACAGTAACTTTTGGATAAGGGCTGGTGGGACTAGCCATTTTGCTAAAACTGAAGAATGAAGTTATGCTCTTATATATTTTTGGGATCTGTTTTGGCTTGTGCTATGTGGTCAGATGGGAAAGCCCATTAAAAGTTTTGATTTACTCCATGTAGTGGGGTGGCTGCCCCACTCCTGCAGAATAGGGGAAAAAAGCAGCCCAGGAGAGGGCTGCGGCAGGGTTTAAAAGAAGAGTGAAAGCAGCTGAGAGCATGGCTGACCACAGCTGTGGTCAACTCAGTCAGGACCCAGCTGGCCCTTAGAAGAGGGCTGTAGGCTAGGAGTTAAGGAGTCTCTCTCTAGCAGTCGAGAGAGAAGGACCTATCTGCCTGGGAGAATAAGGTACCTGGAGCAAATTAGTGCTGGGGAAAAAGGCAAAGGGAGCTGGGGTGCTCCAGCCTGGTAAACCCCAGGGCTGCAGGCCTTGGTGAAGGCCTAAACAGGTACTGGGGTTGCAGAGGGGCAGCCTGAGGTTAGGCAGAGGCAGCTGATCCTAACCTCCTTGCCAATGATGAGTGGCCATTACACATAGTCTGCCCCAGTGAGCGCAGACAAGATGATGACTGGAAGTAGCCTCCCCTGGGAGGGGAGACCCATAGTGAGGGGGTACTGCAGTGGACAGAACCCCAGGGCGAAGGGCACCAGGGTCCAGGAGGAACAAGAGCCCTAAGGCAGGCAAGACACAGACCAGGAGGTGCTCTGGAGCTGAAAAAGAGCTATTTCCTAGAGACCAGCAGGTGGCACCATGCCAGTGTGTCTTCACCTTCCTGCACTTCCTATGAGAAGAGACCCGTAGACTGTAGTAGGGAGCAATGTAAGATATTGCTGTTAGAAAAATGGTGTTGACTATAAGGATGATAGCTTTAAATTTTTGTCATCCTTCTAAAGTTGTTTCATAACAATCAAAAGTGAGCAGGGGGGTTACTATGTTACTTGTAAATAAGACGAGGAAGACTTTGTAGCACCTTAGAGACTAGTCTCTAAGGTGCTACAAAGTCTTCCTCATCTTATATACGGATACAGACTAACACAGCTGCTAATCTTAAATATGTAACTTGTGTATATTTTAATATAAAACAACTAAGAAAAACCAATGAAGGATACAAGGGACATTCACATCTGTTTTACATTGGCTTCTGCTTAGAAACGTCTGGTTATAGCTACACAGCAACATAAGCCCAGTGTTAGTAGAACTTGTGTTACTAGACCCAGGGTTTGTTAAACTAGGGCTTGAGCATCTATACTCATTTGTAACACCAGGTCTGGATTGTTGAACCCTGGGTTCCAGCCTTGGGATCCAGTGTCTACACTGCAGTACGTCGGCCCAAATCCAACCATCCATATCACAAACCCTTCAAAAATATGGCCATGCTTCATTTGTGGTGCAATGTGGGAGAACTTGACTGTCAACCAAACTTGACTGTCCAGGAGACAAAGAAAGTCAACATGTGTGTTTTGGCATACTCACAGAGCATTAGAACAATGGGGTTGAATCTACACTGCAAAGCAATAGTGCTTGAACCCCGGGTTCTCACTTGACTCAAGCTTGAACCCTACTCCCCCAGAGACTCCTGGGACATCGGGTCCAAGGCATGGGTTAGTGCGATTTGTGTGTAGATAGAAGGAGGGTTAGGTTTAAGTCTGAGTTTGAACTGTAGGCTTATATTGAAATATACAGCAATAAAAGACTCATGACATGGCCATGGCTGGCCTGGGTCAACAGACTCAGGCTTGTGATGCTTAGGCTGTGAGGCTGTAAAATTGCATGTAGACGTTCAGGCTTGGGATTAAACCTGGACTCTGGTACCTTGCAAGTGGGAAGAGTCTAAAAGCCTCCATCTGAGCCCAAATGTTTATACTGCAATTTTTGGCCTGCAGCCCAAGCTCTGTGAGTATGAGTCAGCTGACTCAGGCTCTGAGATGGTGCCAGAGGTTTTTTAATTGCAGTCTAGACATACACTCTGAGGCAGAAAGTTAACTGGAAGAGCAATTGCAGCAGTGCAAGAGATGCAGTTACCAATGTGATTCTAGCAGCACACGGCTAGTGTAAGCTGCGGCAGGATGTTGGCTGAATTCATCTCCAGGGAGTAGATTTATATAGTTTTGGTAGTTCTCTAGATATTTTTGTGAGTCTCATGATACTTTGTGATTTTCTTAGACACTCCCCTCCACACACACTCCTCCATTAAATTTCTAACCCTCTTGACTAAGGGGAAAAGCTTGAAAGTGTGACTTGAATGCTCCTCAAAGGCTCAGAAACCAGAGGGTAAAGAAAGAGAAAGCAAAAGTTATGGTGTTAAAATCTCATGATTTTTAAGCTAAACTCATGATTTCTAGGGGCCTGACTCGTGACACTGGAATATTTGGGATTGGCAATACTGTTATTGTTATGTATAAGGTACAGCACTATGTCTATCTATCTAAGGTCTTTGTAAGGCACCTTTGTGACTAACCACTGGTCTAGATAGCATTGCTTGAAGTTGCTCAGAGGTTTGCAGTACAAGTTAATGTCCAGAGTGTGTGTTTCTAATGTGTGGCATTTCTAATGGTTTATACCTTCTATAAAGAAAGCGCGCTATTCGTCTGAGAAGGTAGCTGAGCTCCCCTGAAGCACACTTTTATCCTTAACTCTCTCTTAACAAAGATTTTTGTTTGTGACTACAGTACTTTTAACCTGGAATGACTCTCACAGCCCAAGACCCTAGGCCAATTCCCATTATCATCAATGGAAACATTCCCATGACTATGGCTCCCTAATGAGAGTAAGAAACTGCAATAGTCAGAGAGACATTGAAAATGCCTTTGCACACATGGATTAGGACAACAGCTGAGTGTTTTTTTCCCCCAATATGTGCATTAAAGAGGTGATTCTGATGAAAATAACCTCAGTATGGAGACAGCATGAAAAACCATCCACCCCACCTAAGCCCAAGGGTGGAAGGCTGGAGTGGAGTTGTGCAGTAAGGATCAAAGGCATAGCCATACATGGTCCTATGTGACCATGGCCCACCCAATTAGCAATTAGGCCCACTCAAATGTGAGTCTGTATGAACTCTCCTCACTAACAGCAGCAGGAGGAGCAGTAGATTGCTCCAGGAGTTGGGCAAGGACACAGAGAACCTCTGCTTGCAGAAATGTCTCCCCCTTCTTCCAGATGTTCCAGATCAGTCAGTCAATGGCAGAGCCATCTCAGTTCAGAAACAGTGTTTTTGTTGTTTAAAATTCCTAAAATTCTGCGTAGATGCAAAATGTAGGGCTTCAGGCCTAAGCTATAAAATCTCAGTTGTGGGAGGGCCAAGGAAAGGCAAGACAACTCCACAAGCGTGACTTCCTTGAGTTTCCTAATGAGCCTTCCCTTGAGGATAGGGGACGGACTCTGGGGCAGGCCAAGGAGTTCACTGTGGCTAAAGCTCCCCAATCCCTCACATCCAGGGAAGGTGTTCCCCCTCCCAGTTCATGGAGATGGGAGTCCCCTCTCACAGGAGGCTGATCTTGTGAGGAATTTGGTTCCACTGTTTCTCTCTTCACACATACACGCACAACCTGGCAGCACAGCTCCTGCATTACCGATGGTATCATTGATTCAATGCTACTCTGGCTACTCGTTAGCAGCCACTACAGGGACTTCACAGAAACTAATACTTCTTTAAGCACCTGTTCGGGTATCTACTGTGATATCTGTCTGCTCAGAAGGATATAGTGCCATGAAGAGAGTTCTGTGCTCCATCACTCCTTCGTCCAACCTCAATACAGCCCTTTCAGCTTACAGCCTGCACAGAGGGCACTGGTGTGGTTCAAGGGAGTTAAGGACAGTGATGTGAAATGCACTTCCTTTGCCTACAACTGTAGACGGTCATCTCCATGTGCATACACAAAGGGAACATTGCATCTTTGGTAGAAAGTTATAATTGACTATATTTAATGTGTTCAATGCAATAGGAATATACTCAAGATGGGTCTAAGATATAGAGTTTACCCCTGGATCTGAATTTCTTCAGACTATTTTTTTTTCAGATTCATATCTTAAAATGTAGCATCAATGCATGAAAGTTTGTTGTGCATGTGCAATTGTATATATGGGGGTGGGGACTCAAGCAGGAAAGTCCAACTTTACCCTTCAGTTGACATGTTGGCTGTTTGATAAAATGCAGCTCTTATATAGATAAATCCTCAGGAGTACAATATACGTTGAGCATCATTTCAAGACCCTTGTGCACCTGTATTCCTGAAATATTCTGTGTGCCTTTGGCATAAGTTATCTGCCCAGTTAAGGCCCCAGGAACTGAGGCTGTGAGGCTGAAAGTTGATCCCAAGTATGGCACTACAGCACAAAATACCCCTCACCCACCGCTCTGCTGGTACAGGCCAGAAAGTGTGTGGGCCTGGCAGCTGGCAGACAGCCAGGAGGTGTGTTGATGACTGAGTGCATCTTCCTGGAAGCTTCTAGTGTGAGGTGTGTGGGTTGTGGGAGAGATGCAGGGGGAGATCAAGGAGAACTCTGGGAGAGGGTAAGGCTGCTGCCTCAGTTAGCATCCTCAGATTGCCCCTCGGTGCCTGATATCTGCTTAGAATTTTTCAACAGTTATAATATTCTTGTAATTAAATGACCTCTTCCAACTGAGACCTAGTTTATTTTTGAGTTCTGTGATATCTTGTGCCATCCCATCCTCTTAAATCTCCCCTTCAGGTTTGAGAGCCAGTTTTCCAAGCTGAGGTCATGTAAAGATTTTCACCTAAATCCAAATTCTGAAATGTACATCAAGAAACAATTCACAGATAGAGAATGACATTTTAAAAATTAAATCTGACCAGCAAAACATCTGCAGAAAACAAGGGTTTAAAGTACTATTCTTATCTCATACACTAGATGTGTGCGATACAATGAACTTTGTTGGCATTTCTGTGAACTTTACACTTTGCTGCAGCTGTAAAGGAAGCTGGGGGGTTGAAGGTTTAGAGGTTGGAGCAAAGGACTGGAAGCTAGAAGGGGCTGGGCTGAGCCACGGAATCAATGACTGCCCTTGAGTAAGTGGCTTGATTTTCATGTTCCTTAGTATGACCTTGGACAAGTCTCTTAAATTCCTTTCCCTCACTCAGTCCAGCTGGTAAATGTGTAGGGGGGATAGAAACACCACACTGTCATTGAAAAGCAAGTTCTGCTTCTCAGCTGCACTTTCCATCATATATATATGTCATACTCCCCAGCCACCTCCACACAACCTCCATGATGAATTTTTACCATGTTATTTATGGTACCACTGTTAAACAAGCTTGATGGAATATCATCTTGACAAAGGATACAGTAGAATCTGGCTATTTTGCATTGTTGTACAAGGCTCATCACCACAATATCTGTGTGTTTTACACAGATTATCAAGGCAAATATAAAAGATTCTTCTACAGTCTGGTCTATTTTCTCTCTCCTCTTCCACAGGCAGCCAGAGACATTTTTCTTTCTCTCTTTCTTCTTCATACTATTTTCAGACATGTTTAATCAGTAGCTTCTTATGCAAAATGTAAAGGCAATTTTTGAAGTGTTAACAGCAGTTTTCTTTTCTTGAAGAGTCAAGTTACCATGGTCTAGTTTTGTACACTGGCTAACAGAAAGCATTAGGGATAAAAACTGCTATAGTTCAAACAGAATTCTCTTCTAGAAAATTCCTGTTTTCTATACCTAGAGGTGAGTTTTTACTCTTTCTCTTTGAA
Source organism: Dermatemys mawii (assembly GCA_007922305.1). Lineage (NCBI taxonomy): Eukaryota > Metazoa > Chordata > Testudines > Dermatemydidae > Dermatemys > Dermatemys mawii. Next base: position 21,338,472 of record ML677352.1, on the reverse strand, counting down.
TTACACTGGTGGTCATCAGAGTGGTGGTGGAACAAGAGCGAGATGCTGCTGGAGCACTCCAGTTACTTTAATTGCTCAGAGCACTGCCACTATAATTCAAGAGAATAGAATAAAACTTACGGCAGGCATTCCAAAATGGAGGACACCGAGGTCTCTGTCCTTCTTCCTCCTTCCCTTTGGGCAACAGCCAGCATCTGACATCTGTGTTGCTAGGTACATGAAGTTACCCAGCCAATTATGCGTTGTTATATCATGCACGCCAGCTAAATACACAGGATGAACATCAAGAGGCAGGCTGGAGAGAAAGATAGGCAAGGTGGTGGTGTGGTTCTTTAGTGACTTTTGCCCTCTTGCACCACTGGAAGAAATTCTGCCTGTGAACACATAGTCCCATTCTTTTACAATGTTGGGAGATACAGGCAAGGGCAACTGCTGCTTACTGATATGTTAATATTTTTGATAGAGAGTAATTTGCTGTAAAACTAATTTTAAAAATTAAGGGCTTGGCTCTCCTCTCTCTTGCACTTGTATAAATCAGGAATTATGCCGCTGCTGTAAAACAGGTGTAAGTGAGAGGAGAATTGAGTTCACTCTTTCTAATTTATGTACTTATTTCACAATATTTAGCAGACTTCACTGTTTACAATCTTAAGAACAATACAGACTATCATAATATTCCTGAGTTCATATCAGGATGTGTGTTTATAGTATTTAAAGATGAGTCCAAACCAACCCTCCCAGATGTAAGCACCAAAATCTTTGGGGAAATTTGTTTCTGGCTCCAAATATTGCAGCTCAAACCCTACCTTCCTCACTACGGCTCTATATCACTATGACACTTCATGTTGTGTCCATAAATGACTTGATGGAGCACCACACAATTTGGTGTGACATGACAAGACGAGGTGCCATTATACCAGATATTGAATTAGCATTCACATTTTTCCATGAGTACCCAGGATGATAGGCTGCTCCTGTCTCTCTAAATGCCACTGAACACAATTGCATGCACTTGGTATAGATATTTTTAGTCTGCTAAATTAGGAGTCTCAAGCTGTGGCTCAAGAGTGGGAGTACCTTCTATACTTAGATTTCATGAACCAATTATCAAGTGTAAACTCCTCAAGCACTACTGCGGCCTTAACATGGACTCACAGTTATATCCGTGGGTACAGCAATCTGTCTTGCCATACAGGTGAGCCTGCCTTTGTGATAGATGGTCCCTTACACCACAAATCACAGCAATATTCAGGCTACTTCCAGTCCCAAAGAACCAGTCACTTACCCCAGGTCAATTGCACTTTAGATGGCATATCAAAGACAACACTTGTAGCCAACCCTATAACAAAATTTCTAAAGAATTATTATACAGGAAAAGGAAACAACAGTGTTATTTACAAGGTTAAAGAAATAAACATATGTACACACAAATGAGTTCCAATCCAAAGTTTCAGAAAGTAACAGCTTCTATAATAAGTAAGCTCTATATATTCTTAGGGCTAACCCAAACTAAGCACTAGGGGACTTTTGCTTATGCCTAGTAATACTTGCTCCCCAGAGTCCAAGCAGCAAAAGATTCAATTCTTTTTCATTCGGGTATTTTTTATTCCCTTCCCCACTTCTGCTCTGAGCTGCAAACTTGGCTGGTGGGAGGAATTCACTTGCATGACTCATCTTCAGAGGGGCTGGAAGGAAAGTACACAACGAAGTCTGTTGGCCTCTTTAATGTTCCATCTGGTGTCAATGGGCCTTCCTTGATGGGCGGGACATAACACCTTCTGTTGGAGACAAGCATTTCACATTAATCTTTGACTTTAGCTATGTTGTAGTCATAGAAGCATAGAATATCAGGGACCTCAGGAGGTCGTCTAGTCCAATGCCCTGCTCAAAGCAGGATCAGCCCTAACTAAATCATCCCAGCCAGGGCTTTTAGGGTTTTTAAGGGCCTGACCTTTAAAACCTCTAAGGAAGGAGATTCAACCACCCTCCTAGTGAAATAGTTTTTCAAACCTAAACCTCCCCCATTGCAACTTGAGACCATTACTCCTTGTTCTGTCATCTGGTACCACTGAGAACAATCCCTTCTGGGTTTAGTTGTGAAACCTTTTCCTTTAATTTAAGTATTACGGTTCTTCTCATCTGAGTATCGATAACTTGAGTTCTATTCCTCTCAGTGATCTCTCCATAAATGAATCTATTGCCTAATTATGAGTTTTCATTAGCTAAATTCATGGGTGTATAATGACATTAGGTTGTCTGCTCCTCAAATTGTGTGCAGGACTTGATTCCACTGACAGATTCTCCTGCTAAGAAATGTTGGAGAAAACTTCTAGTTAAGAATTACTTGTCTATCCTATGGCAGCCCCTTGACAGTGGAAGAAATGATATCACATCCACATGGAAAACAACCCAGTAGAAAGAGTGAGATTACACATAAACTTGTAAGCTCTGCTTGTAATGTGGTGTAACAATACATGAACATACAGGTCTTCTACTGCTACTCTGGAGAAAGAATGAGTAAAACGTGTGAGAGAGCCACAGTTAAATTACTCTCTATTAGCCCCTACAGTGTGCTTCCAACCTGTGTTGATATATATATATATACAGAGAGAGCGAGAATGTCACAGTTAAATTTTTTTTACTAGTATAATGAGGAAAGAGACCCACAGAAGAAGTTCCCTTGGCTAATTTTCTAGCCAGCAGCCATTGCAATGTTCCCACTAGGAGATACTGAAGAAGTGAGAGAGTGATATAATAAACAATGACTGGCTCTGCTGGTAAGGAGAAATTATCACTATGCTTGGGGGATCTAAGTATATGCTCACCCGAGATATAGGGAGGAGAAGAGACCCAGAATTATTCTGTTTTCAATATACTGCTAGAGATGCTACTTTTGAGTTTTAAAGGATTTCAGTCAGCGCATTGTCTGCTAACCTGGCAAAAGAGAGGGAAATGCTAGACATAAAGTGATATACAGAGATATCAAAAATGTTTCAAATACACCACTGTTGTTATTTAAATCACTATTAAAGCTGCTTCTTAAAGTGAATGTTTATAGTCAAGCTAGATTGCTCAGTCATAACCAATAAATTAAAATATTCTAGATTTATCATTGGCACATATATACAGTACAGTATCTGTGTTATGTTCTAAATTCAAGAGCAGATTGTCCTCAATGCTGACTATGGGCAAAACACTGCAGGATGCTCAGCACTCATAAGCCCCAGTGAAGTTTTCCCTCACTATATGACCATACATAGCTCCTAAGACCTATTTTGTAAGAATACAGCCCTAGAGGAAATGGAGGAAGAATGTTACCAGTACAGTGTGGAGGACTGTATTTCTGTTGCAGGAGAAAACATAAAGGACAAACAAGACAGTTATAGAAGTGGGAGAAATTTATCTTCTGAGGACCTTCAGTTGCAGTGGCTTTTTTCCCTCCATTACACTGATGATGAGGCATTGGTATACTAGAATGATGACTATGCTCTCTCTGCAGTATTACTGGGAAAACTATATGCTCATAGGCTTAATAATGACTGAACATCCTGTTGTGTGCTCTGGCTAATCAGAACCTGGCTTATTCTTAAAACTGTGATTTAATATATACATATAAGCTAGTTTCTGATTAGTTGAACTAGTTAGTCCTAAAACTTAATTGGTAAAATGTCAACTTTCTCAGGTTTGACATGAATTGCCTTTGGCAGAAAGCCAAAAGAGTGACTGGCACAAATCAGATTCTTTCAACATTTTTTCATAGCTTATGTGATCAATTGCCAACTTTGTTTTAAGCTAGTTGTCACCATTGACTGAAATTTAGCGTTCTTAATAATAGAGTAATTTTATCTCAGGTAAGGATTATTTCTTTAAACTAAGTTACTTTTTGGAATTTCTTCCACAGTAGAAAAACAGGAGTGTAACAGGATCAATAGATAGAAAAAAATGGTTAATGGTCAGCTTTAAGAAAACTGGAAATGAAAGAACCATGTACTGACCTGTTTAAGAATAGCAGCCGTGTTAATCTATATCCGTAAAGATAACTAGCAATACTTGTAGCACTTTAGAGACTAACCAGTTTATTTCAGCATAAGCTTTATCAACTGACAGACATAGATAAGAAACAGTGTAAATTTTCACTACAAAAGGTTTTTTTCTCCTGCTGATAATGGCCCATCCAAATTTAACAGCCTCTTAGAATTGGTATGGTAATTTACAACTTTTTTTTGCTTTCTGTGTATATAAATGCATCTTACTTCTGTTTGTTCCATTCTATGCATTCGAGGAAGTGAGCTATAGCCCTCGAAAGCTTATGCTGAAATAAACTGGTTAATCTCTAAGGTGCTACAAATATTCCTCGTTTTCTTTATGTATTGACCTGTAATTCTTGTAAAACCAGCATTATCCAGATTAGCAGTGAACACCTTTGTGTAATGGTATGGATAATATCTAGCCATATTCATTTTCTATGTGGAAAACTGGAGCAGTTAATTTAGGCATCATGAACTGGGTTATAATTTGATTTATTATTAATGCAGTGTGTAAACATTATATGGAATCTTTGTATTAATGCAGTTTGATATATTTGTGTTTTAATGGGGCATGGGGAGCCCAAATGTTCTTTGTGCCTAGGGCTTCTATAAATCTTAATCCAACTCTGGATCTGATCATGAAGAGCTGATTGTTTTTTGTTGTGTGCCATGGCTGCCAAACAGATGAACCTATCTCTCGGCAATAACATTTAAGTCCTGGAGGGTGAGAGTGGCCAAGAAGCTTGGTGTCTCAGTCTGTCGTTTTGCACATTCAGAAGAACAGCCATAATATTTTACAGACCCATGGAAACACCACAAACCGAGGCTGCAAGCATTGATGTAAAAGAAAGGAGGTAGCACTTGGCTCTAGTTTCAGAAAAAGCTTGGCTAAGGTGCTTGGCTCATTGGGCCAAGGCTGAAACAGAAAGTGAGTCAGCTGGTGGCAGAGTTGGGTAGGCATGCAACCCTTCAGATTGCCAGCTCATTCGGTAGAAACCTTAGCACTATGTGCTACAGTGTAAGAAGCATGGCACAGTGGATACTGCGCACCAGGCAGACACCCTATCCAGAATTCTCGAGCAATTCCTGCCATGTGACATCTTTAATGAGGATGAGACCAGTCTCTTAGCAGGGCTTTCCTAACGAAGATCTTGGCATGCTGAAAGGAGAGTTTGTAGAAGGAAAAAAGACTGTGGAGCACATCACATTGCTGTGTTGCATGAATATGGATGGGATGGAGAAGCAACTTCTTATGGTGATTGGAAAAAGTAAGTGCCCCTATTGTTTCCCTAAAGACCACTCAGCATTGCCTGTAATATACAGAAACCCAGACAATGCCTAGATGACACTGTTTCAAGAGTGGCTTAAGAACTGGAAAAAGGGAGCTGTGGCTACAAAACCAACATGTGCTTCTTGATTGATACCTGTCCAGCTCATTCTGCTTCTGTAGAGCCATCACACATTGTGTTAACTTGCCTCTGAATGCAACCTCAGTAATGCAGGCAATGGCCTTGGGTGTCATTAAAATCTTCAAAGGTCACTACCATGCTCCTCTTATTGCATGCATGATCGCTTCCATGGACACAGACCCACACCTGTGAGCAGTGGATGTTGCCGAAAAACACAACTCTGATTGATGCACTTCATCTTGCAGAGGAGTCATGGTCTGCTGGTCTCCTGGAGACTGTTCTAAAATGCTTCAGAAAGGGCGGGTTTCTGTCAACAACAGAAAGTGATGGCCCAGTGGACATTGATGTGCTGGCTGACATTTCTGTTCCTGAAAGTCTAACAGCAGAGGAATTTGAGGCCATTGTTGAGTTAGACCAGTGGTTCTTAACCTTTTTAGCATTGTGGACCTCATATGCAGCTCTTCATGTGTTATGTGGATTGCATCTACACAATATATATATATATATATGGCCCTGAATACGTCACATGGGCCACAGCTGTGAGTTGATTGAGCTGTGGGTTGAGAACCACTGATCTAGACAATCAACTGGAGACAGAAGGGGAGTTTCTGATGCCAACCTGATGGAGATAGTAGCAGCTGTAAAGCGCCAATAGGCTGATGAGGCATAAGAAGAAAGTGCATTGGGTGATGAGCCTGAAAAGCCTTCCCTCAAAGAGGAGCAACATGTGGTGGACTTTTTTCACAAGATATTCCAGAGCTATGGCTTTGAGAACAGTTATGAGGTTGTATTCAAATATGAGGATTTATAGGTGGAGATGGCAAACCATAGAAAGCAGATAGCACAGGGATACATTTTGTTCTTAAAAACATTTTTTAGTTTTTGGGTGAAGTCTTATGCTGCTTTAATTTGTGTGACACATAAGAAGCACTAATTTTAAACACAGTGCCATTCAGCATACAGGTATAAAACACAGTATAATGTAAGTTTTCTTTGGTGTTTTTAAAATGCTTTTTCATCACAAAATTGTATGCCACTGTAGTCCTTATCACACCTAGCAAGCTGAGATTTCCTAAATTTGAACTGTGGTATATTATACAGTGTATCCGTTACTGTGTGTCATGTTTGGTTTTCTTCTTTAGTACTGAAAATTAATACAGAGTTAATAAATAGTTTCACAACTACTGTTTTGTACAATGCATCACTGTTCTGCTCTCGTTTTTATATGTAGCCCCTGGAAACAAAGCCTTCTGGTTATTGGCAACTTTTGGATACTGGTAACTCTTTGCTATGAACCAAGAGGTTGCTATTAAGCAGAATCTATCTATCTATCTATCTATCTGTCGATGCATACATATAAAAATAAATTGATCAGGGATTCTGTAATAATAGATTTAAATTAATATAGTTCTTATATAAACAGCTGACATTTATGCATTTCAAGCTTTTTCATGGAAGGAAAGCTGCACTCTTTCTGTTCACTGCTTTATCATGAAAATTTGGATGGTGAAATGCATTTCTCACCACATGCTAGCTGTAAATTGTATTTGAAATGGAAAGTATTAATTATATAAGAATTTCTGAACTGCCTGCTGACAGTCACACTATTGAACAGTGTCAATACTTGTGACACCAACAGATTTAGAACCAAGTATGGGAGATTGTAAATCAGTTTCCATCCTATCTAACAAATGGAGTAAAGTCATAATTTCAAGTATGAAACATTTTGTTTGTATTTTAACCAGGAAAGTAATTCCTCCTTGATGGCATCTACCCAACAATGTCGTTTTTACTATTAGTTTTATTGCATGACTGGGCTATTTAATATTTTAGAAACAACTCAGAGACTAATTATAGCAAAATGATGCAGACCTGTAAGAAGCTGGTCAAACTAAGTATAGGGCCAAGTCAATGGGAGCTACATTTGCAGGTGAAGTAAACTTGAAAAACAAGTTAACATGGGGATGAGAAGGCAACTTGGAGGCACTATCACAGGGAGGAAACCAACAGGAGGATGTGAACTCAACAAGGGGGAGCACACTGGAGTCTGAAGACCTCTCAAGGGATCAGCCTCACTTTTGGGGACAAAGACAATGAACTTTGGGAAATATAGGGAGATGCAAAAAGCCATGTTATCTATTTACTGAGGAACACCCTGACAGAGTGGATGTGATTCATGAAAACTTGGATCCTGGTTTGACTGAAAACCAGTATGCTCAAGAGAAAGACTTGCAGGCTGAGAAACTGCTTTAGACAAAAGATTATAGCCTGTTAAAATTATATCTCTAGAAAGCATGTCAAACTTTTGTTTTATTTGTAACCATTTGTTTCCATTATCCTAACTCATTAGCTCTTACAATCTCTACCTTTGTTAATAAACTTATATTCTTCATTTATTATGAATACATCTCAGTGCTGTACTATAAGTGAAGTATGAAACCTGAGTTGTAACCTTCCAGCTCTGTGTACATGGTCTCTTTGGAAGGCAGCTTACCTGGGAATTTCCTGGGAATTTCAAGTGACGGGGCAGAGACAGCCCATAACTTTTGATGGGGGATGGGAGGGACACAATTTAAAGGTCCACGGAATGGGAAGGGATACAACTGCCCCATGCATTGCCCCTGGCCCCTTTCCCATTTGCCTTGTGCCTTCCACACCCATTCAAAGCCAGTACCACCTTGCCCCCACTCCTCCTACAGTCCCTTCTCCACTTCTTCCATCTCCTCCCTGTGGTGGGTGCAGAGCAGGCTCTAGCTGCCTGCTGCCAAGCAAGTAACTGTGCCTGTGGCAAGGAAGGGACAGGACCATTTTCCCTTCAACTGTGTTCCCCTTTCATATGGGTTTGACTTCCATTTGTAAACAGAATTTAATGTAAACCCCAGGCATATGCAGGTGCATCTCTATAGTAACTGCAGAACACGTGCAATCCAGCTCATACAAAGTCTGAGGGAAAACATGATCGGTGTATTGTTTTTATGAATAGAAGAGGCACTGAATTTTAATATGAGTAGCGTGCCTAATCATTTCTAGTCTACAGTACCTAGGTTAACACTATAAACTAGACCTTGAACAAATTGTGAGAAATAGACCCATTGTTATCATTTCAATATTTATCCATTTTAACCTCTCTGTTAGGAGACTGTGTATAATTTATTTTTTATTTCTGCAATGAATAATATAACTGAGAACCGGTTGTTATTTTTTTCATTTGAAACTTCTGTTTTAAAGAGTTCTGTTCAATAATGTTAGTTTTTCTTCTTTTGTGATAATAAAAACGATAAGTATTTGCTATACTTTTGTAGCAGAATGCATATTCGGAAGGTCCTACTTAATACATTGGTATGCTCTACGCTCAAGAGATTCCGGCACAATTTTAGCTATGCAAGTGGTGAGACACAAGAACCCTATGGCATAGCACTCAAAGAGCTTAATAGTCATTCCAGAGACTAAGTTGTTTGACTCGTTGTGCTTTTAATCACCAGATTAAACTTCCTCTCTTCTCTCCTCTTTAGGCCTTTCTAGGCTCTGTTTCTATCTTGCTATCACTGCTGCCATCAGATGGACCTTGATAATTATGCTTAATGAGTTAGCTGACATCTGTATATGACAGTGGGCTGACTGTTGCAGGCCAACTGCCTTAAAAGGCATTATCACTGTAAACAATGGAAATAATTGGTCAAGTGCATACAGTCCTGGATCAAAGGCGAAAAAGTACAGGGACAGAGAGAAAAAAAGACTTCATCTAACGGCCTGAACAGAGGAGTGGGCACCAGGAACTACTGAGTTCTAATCCCAGCTATTACAGTTGGCTCTCTCAAGGGTCACTCAAGTCTTTCAATCACTCTGTGGTTTTGCAACTGGAGATATTAATATTTATTAATCCTTATCTACCTGGCCAAGATGTTAGTGAATGTTTGCCCAACACAGAGGACACTGCTTACTTGCACTGCTTTCCAAGGGAGATCCTGAGCACAATCTGGCTTCTTCCAGGTCATCATTCTGAGAGAAGGGACCACTTTACAGACTCAGCTCCCTACTCAACAGGCCTTGCCTGAACCCCAAACTAAAATCTCCGTGCCCTGGAGAGAACAGCTCCTAGCCAGTCCTGTTTCTCTGGCCCAGGGAGGGCGAGGCCAGTTAGAAACATACACAGCACCAGCACAGTGTCACTGAGTGGAGAGGGGAATTCCAGTCCTTGGTACATTAATCTCAGAGACTAACCAAAGAGAGCAGCATGGGTTTTCCTTCCAAACTGCCTCCTGAGGACTCTTCCTCTGTCTTAATGACTATGTTCCCTTGCACAAAACCTCTCTCTACTGAAACTGGGTAGGGCAGTGCTGGTGCTGCAGTATTCTCTGTCCAATCTTGAAGGACTGGCAAAATCTACTATGCATGAGCCCATGCTGATCTGAAAGTGTATACATTGCAAGGTTAATCCATTATAACAGGTGAGACCAAAATCGAGGGAATGGTATAATAAAGAGGACAGGTCACTGTGGGCAATAGATCTAATGAGGCCCTGAGAAGCATAAACAAGTAGGAGTAGAGAGGTTATTCTACCTCTATATATGGCACTGGTGCGACTACTGCTGGAAAACTGTCCAGTTCTGGTTTCCACACTTCAAGAAGGACGTTGATTACTTAGAGACAGTTCAGAGAAGAGCCATGAGAATGTTTAAAGGATTAGAAAACATGCTTTATAATGGTTGACGCAAAGAACCCAATTTCTTTCGCTTAACAAAGAGAAGGTGAATGGCTGACTTGATTACAGTCTATAATTACCTGCATGGAGAACAAATATTTGATAATGGGCTCTTCAGCCTATCAGAGAAAGATATAACATGATCCAAAGGCTGTAAATTAAAGCTAGATAAATTCAGACTGGAAATAAGGCATTCATTTTTAATGGCTAGGGTCACTAACCATGGGAACAATTTACCAAGGGTCATGGTGGGCTCTCTATCACTGACAATTTTTAAATCAAGATTGGATGCTTTTCTAAAAAAAAATCTGATCTAGGAATTATTTTGGGGAATTTCTATGGCCTGTGTTATACAAACTGTCAGACTAGATGATCACAATGGTTCCTCTGGCATTTCAAGCTATAAAGTTGAGTTAACTCTCTGCCTTTCAAAATTCTTTATATGGCTATGACATGCTGGGCTTGGGCCATCCTAATTCAGAATTAAAATTCTTCATGAGGCAGAAATCTAATTCCCATATGGATTCCCTCTTCAAATTTTCTGTAAGAGGTACCTTTAATAATGGAAAACAGTACACGCTAAGCCGAGCTTGAAGCTAACTAGTGGAGAAGCCAACCATCTCTGGTTGCTGCCTGGTAGAAGGCCCTGGGTGGTTTTAAATTAACTTAAGATTCCACTTCCACATGAAGTTTGGAATGTTTGAACAGTCTGGTAAGACATACCTTACTACTTCCCTACATTACAGTTAATCACTATTTTTGTGAACAGTTAAATTGCTGTCCATTTCTAGAGAATAATTACAGCTATTTAATTGTATTCATAATTTAGCATACACCTGAAAAATATGCTGTAAAATATCAGGGGGTTCCCATTAATACTGGTGTTCCATTTACAAACTGTCACATTTATAATGCGTCTTTAATCTTCTATGGTCTGCTAGAATTTTATATTAAAGTCTGCTTTGTGCTTTAAATATTTAAGATTCTGCAATACTTCAAAAGGTGATAATGCCTGATGCTCTGGTGGTGCTTAAATCTCAACAGCTAAATATATTGAGGAATCTTCAGTGGCCCTAGCTTAATTAAACATGCATGTGTGTTTTCAAATGCAATCTTTTTCTGCTTGTTAGGTTTTTGACAAACCTCCAAACAGGTCCAGGTGGAACAAAGCGTGTAAACAAGCTTGTGAATGCAAGCTTAAAACACTCAAATTAGCACCTTTTTACAATTAATATGCAAATCCTGGGATCTCTGTTATTGATAATGCCATTTAATATTATTTGCAGCTTAACACTAGATCCTAGCCTTTTCTTTTTTTCTAAACCGTGTCCAGTTTAATTATGTGAAAACACAGTGTTAGCGACTTGGTATCCAATAGAATTTGTATCCAATGAGATGCTATTTCCTGTGAGAAACTCATTCTACCCTGGGTAACATGGTATGTATTACAAGGCTGTAATAGCATTGCCCTACACCATTTGTTTTACAAGGTTTAATACTCTAATTTAGCACATCTGGTTCAATTGGGAACCACCAAGTTATGCTCGTAGGTTAACACATGTTCTTTTCATTGTTATCTTCCTCATCCCTCCCTCTTCTATGATTTGTTATACTTATTTGTTGCATCCTGATTTAAATTAGATTGCAAGATCTTCAGGGCAGGGAGGCCCAGATCCTCAAAGATAGTTAGGCAGCTAAACTACCATTAAAATCAATAGGAATTAGGTGCCTAACACCCTTGAGGAGCTGGACCAGACTGGCTCTTCTTATGTGTCTGTACCACACCCATAAGATGGGGCTTCCGTCCTGATCATGGGCAGGTTGTTCAACACCTTGCAGGAACACACTGCGAAGTGCACCATCGTTAGGAAAAAGACTTTTTTCAGCATGAGAAAAATTGCCTTTAATTTGCAGTATCTCCAATGCCAGTGGTGATAGTAAAAACAGAAAAAGTTTCAAGATAATTATGAGGATTGTATAAATATTTTAAGTCAAATCCAGGCACCCTCTTTGCTGTACACATACCTGGCTCCCGAAAAATGTGCAGCATCCATGTTCAATGAATTATCCATGGGTGCAGCCTTGAAGAGGCCATTTCAAGCTGCAGCCTTGGCAATGCTGACTAATTTTGCCCCAGTCAGAATAAATGGTGCAAGGGAATGCAATGGACATCATTTGGCTTAAATAGAATCTCCTTTTGAAGTAGAAAAAGCAGCACTGCGTTAATATTTGCCTGAGCCAGTACTAACTGGTCTGTCAGTTGTATTTTAAACATCCAATCAACTTCGAGAAGAACATATACCTTTGTATTTATTTTGTTTAAAGTTAGCAAATAATTACTGTCAAAAACTAAACTAGAAAAAAATAGATTTTCTACAGAAGGAAATAGGAGCTACTTGAAGGAAAAAATGAAGCATTTATGTATGTATGTATGTATGTATATATATAATTTCTCTGAATAGTTATTCCTGTATTTGAAAGCATTATCTTCCAAATGTTGCATAAATAGATTGAGCATAGCTGGGAAGGGGAAGGAGATATTCCATACATGAATAAATCAACCAGAGATTGAACGATTCACTCTGTTATGAATGCAAAAATGCAACTATGGTCTCAATATATTTGAAATGTAATAAAAATATATGTGGATGCACCCAATAAATGTTCATTTATAATGCTGTAATAGGTAAGGTGATGGTAAAAACTGGGAGAGCTGCAGTAGCATTACAGCAGTTTTATAGGTGATGCAATGTTAGCAGGGTATGACAGGTAAGGTATTATTATAACAACCTAAGGCAAGGCAGCAACCATACAAAATGATAGACAAATCTGAATTAATATGATATGATAGGTGATGTGGCATTTTTCAATAAGCTTATTGTACTGTAGGGAAAGTTATATGAATACTATACAATAGATGATGCCTGTGAAGCATATGTGGTAGGAAAAATACTTGATACAGAAAAAACAAAATGTGGACTGGGATATAGAAGATAATTATATTTGGCCTATTGAGGGATAAGCTATATCCTTTGTTTTAATAATAAATAAGAAACCTAATTTCTTACAATAAAATGATAATTTTATATCTGCCAGACAGAAGACCTGGAAAATTAAAAACACATTTTATTTTGATTACCTTTGCATTTTAATATTCCATTGCTCTCTTTTTCTACAAGCCAACAATCATTAAATTCTTGCAAGCGAAAATTGTTTATTTCCCTGCTGGCTTCAGCCTGTTTGCTCGAGCTGTGACCACCACCTCTAATTAAAATGTCGTCCTAACAACATCAAGGCGCAATGACTAAAGCAGTCAGTTCACCTCTGAAACGGCACATTTTATTAAGCAACACAAACCCTGAGAAATGGAAGCTGGTAGTAACTGTCTCCGTGATCTTTAATGGAATTTTAAAGATGACAAGAAAGGAAATGGGAAACTAAAGCAATGGAAGACATAAATTCCCTGAAGGTGCATTCTGAAGTAAATCAGAGCAACTGAAAAAGTGAACTCTTTGAGCCCTGGGATATCTCCCAGGTTTTTCAACTGGACACTTACTCCATGTAGGGTCCCTGAACACCTCAGCTCTGGGCATGCTTTGACACAGCAAGTCATAGAAAGATGAACAACATCACCTGAAGTGCTGTTTGAGGGGCAGAAAATTGCTCCCATTGCACGCTGTGCTGCCTTTACTTTAAATCACATGACTTATTACAACCTTCCCTTTATAAAAGTGCCATTTATGTATGTTAACTTTTCCAGTTGTAATGGGCATACACACACACCCCCCCCGCCCCGGCCTTATTTCCACAGCAACTAATGCAGTTAAAAAAGAAGAGGTGATGATCAGTTTTTATAAAATCAAAATTGCCCTGAGAACAGACTTTGGACCTGTTATCAAGGCTAAAAAAATAGCAAGTGAAACAGGAAAAAACTCCTTGCTACAAATTATTTATTGTTCAATTATTTTTATTTCCTTAACCTGATGAAAAACCTATTAAAAGCACAGTCTGTCTCTTCCAAGGATGACCTTGTTAAAGCTCTGTTTGAAGCTTTTATATTCTAAAGATTACGAAATTCTTTAAAACAATTTTTTTTTTACAATGAAGTGAAATCCTTTTATCAAATAACTAACGTGATGGTTTTGGTTTGAAGTGGAGGTTATATAGCTAATCCTACATCTTAATAACAAAACCAGTATGGGTGTGTCTACACCCATGGTCACTTATATATATGTACATGGATTTTTTTTGTACACAGATATGCACACAATTTTAGATATAGTCTGCCTCTGGTCTCAGCCAGAGTTAGAAAGTATGGAGGTACGTGAAAATTAAAATTTTTTTTAAAAAGAGCAATGAACAGCCCCTTAAAACTATTCAGTTCAGATTTGGGTGTTGCTTTTTTGGTGGTAGGTTCAGGTTGGTTCTGATTTTTACCTGGACTGGTTCATTCATCTGCATTCAAGGGCCTATGCCACACTGCATGCCATGTTAATTGAATGTTTTTACCTACACCACCAAGATACTTTCTATGATGTGGTGAACAGCTTCTCCTTCTTGTTGTAGATCCTTTCTAACTTATCTCCATATATAAGGCCAGTCTGACATTCCATGTACTCCCACAAATGCACATTGGCTTCTGTGGGAGTTCTTCGTACACAAATGACTCTATTACTCATGTAGTGTGTGTGGGAGAATGGGACCCAAAGTTTGAAGGATTAGTTCATGATCTTTGAGCAATAAATGACAAACTGTTGACATAATTCCAGAGTTTCTGACTGGGATT
>ML677352.1:21206047-21318547 GCA_007922305.1 Dermatemys mawii | reverse complement strand
ACATTTGAAGTTCAAGAATGTCTGTCTGTAAAACAAACTAAAATGTCTCAGGTGTTAGGATGATTCTTAAACATTAATCCAAATCTTCAGCTCATGTAAATCAATCTGCTTCTTTTGGCTTATGTCAATTTGCATTGGCTGACGATCTGACCATTAGCTCCCATCTAAACTCGAAAACAAAATCATGTTTTAACCATGTTGTAGGCCATTATGTAACCTAATCCACCAGCATGATTCCATTTGCAGTGCAGGCAGGAATTTAGTAGCGGTTTTCACTACTAAAATGAAATCTGTAGCTGTGCTAGGCTATGAGATATAAGCAGTCCATCAGAAAGCCCCAAAGAAGAGCAAGAACTTGAAAAAGCTCAGGAGATTCAGAATCTTTAAGATGGCACTAACCTCAGAAGATGTGTGTTCTCCTGAAGATGCTAGCTAGATGCAACATGTATTCATAATGCTTTTCCCATATAAATCTGAGCTGTCTTTAATACAATTTTGGAAAATAATTTCTTTTCAGAATATGTCACAGATCTTCCAGATGAGACAAAAGGAAACCTCCCTCTATCCACACCACTAGGATCTGTGCAGCTTCTGCTAGCTGGAATCAGCATTGTGAGTGCTAAACAAATCATAATAATACCCACAGGCTTTAACAGGTAGGTCTGTGCTCCTACTTCAGTTACAATGCTATACATGTATTTATATTGACAAGTGAAGCAGATCATGTATATTGCACAGATAGTGTGTGTGCATATGTGTGTATGGAGGGAACCTTTAATAGTTCCTGCATCAGAGTCTCTAGAGATTTTATAGCTGATCTGGGGACTTCCAGAAGGGAACATGCTGTTAGAAGAGTAGAACAGAAGCTGGGCCAGCTCTAGGGTTTTTGCCTCCCCAAGCAAAAAAAAATTTTGGCTGCCCTCCACCCCAGCCCTGGGCTCTTCCCCCCACACCCGCACTCCCTGCCGCCCCAGCTCTGAGTTCTTCCCCATCTATACCCCCTGCTACCCCAGCTGTGGGGTCTCCTACCCTACCTCCAACCTGCACCCTCCTGCCACTACAGCCTTGGTCACTGGTAACTCACTCCCAGGGCAGATCATTCAGCAGAAATTTGGGATGTACACAGAACACAGACAGGACTGGATCCCATATGGTTACAGACCTGCAGTACAGTGGAACAATTTTCAGCTTGTGTGACTGGAGAATATCTGGATGCATGTTATAAGATTGTCCTACATAAATGAGGAAAAGTTGAGGTGCTTTTATTATTCTTTTGTTCCACTCTTTGTTTCTATGGGGAATTTGCCAGTGCAATATCACTGTCTTCCTTTCAAACAAATAAAACTAAAAAAAGTGGCAATGGTTGCTGAAAATAGCAATTTCAATTCTAATAACCACGGGGAAGCATTTCTTGCTCAATTTGATCCTACTTTTTCTACAGAAAGTTACAGTGGATCAGTATACTTGATTTGGAAGAAATGAAGTAACAGCTACCCAAATTGAGCTTGAGCTTTCCTGAATTTAGACGGTGTTCAAATCTGGAAGGCAGGTGCTAGTTTCCCTTTCTGAATAGTAGCTAAATCTGGAAAGAAAAAGTCAATATCTGCTTCCATGGCTCAGAAGTGGAAACCCTCCTATGTGCCTGGTACTGGATCTAAAGCTGCCCAAGTTCTCTCTTCCCCTCCCTTACTTTTCATTTTAAATGCTAGTGGGATCCACATACCTCCCTTGCTGGCTTAGAGATAGAGAGGCGCACTGTCCATTTAATCCACCCAATTCCTTCTTTGGGGGCTGCAAGGTGAGGTCACACCAGTATCCCTAATACAGTCTGGGGAAGTCTTCTGAAGGGGATATCTGGACCAAAGCCGACTTCTTCTTGGGCGTACTTGTTCCCCATTCACAGGGCCATCCCCTTCTAGCAGCCAGCTCTCCATCCACAGCAAGCTTCTTTTTTTCTTTCTTTTTTTAGTAATACAAACTTTATTTTTCAGCAAATTAAGCAAATGAGGTTCGGAAGATGCAAAAGGTACCTTAAAACTGCAAGGAGATACAATACAGGGTACTAGTTTAAAACTGTTACTAAAGACTAATTTAGAGATTATCCAAAATGAATAAATCAAAACCTAGCAGAGAAGTAATTATGTTGTGATTTTTATTTCTTGTAGCCAGCACTCACAGATGAGGATTTTCATCAACCTTGGTGCTGAAGAAATTTTTTTAACCATTTGAGTTGTTAAACTTAATTTTAAAGACAATTCTCTCAGCAAGAACGATGCATTTACTAGAATAAGAATACAGTACACTTTTTCTGAAGAGTGGGGAGTCAGCTCTCATCCCTTCCAAATTGCAGGATTGGGACCTAAAATTTCTCCGCAGCATACATGTCCATTGAAGTCAGTGGGTTACTCACGTGCATAAAGTTATCCATGTGCATAAGTGTTTGGCAAATCCAGGTCTTTGTGAGCAAATGGCCACTGCAGAAGGCTTTTGTCTGGTCTGAAGCAAACCTGCAGATTAACAGAATTGGCAAATATAGCATGAGAGGGCAACTATTTTTCATATCAGCAAGCAGGGTCTCATGAAGTTCTTCTTAGCTCAACAGCCAAGTTGATCTGAAGAGGTAAAAGCAAAAGCTACCTCACTCTCTCCCCGTCCCTTTCCAGTTGATAGCCACCAAGGGAATGCTGGGAAATGTAGTTCTTTCCCAGCTCCAGGGCTGGCTCTATAGGCAGGGAGCTAGCCAAGAAACTACACCTCCTACGGCCCCCTGTGGGTTCTCAGCTCCTATGCTGGATCCCTGTTACTCCAGGTGGCTCCGCTTCTGCAGTGTTGCGAGAGGGAAGGAAGTGAGTGTTCTGGGGCATTGCCCAAATGCTGCCCCTGCAAATGTGCTGCCCCAAGCACCTGCTTGCTTTGCTGGTGCCTACATCTGGCCCTGAACAGAAGGAAAGGTGAATGATACCTTTTATAATGTCACTGAAATTTGTCATGTTAGCCCTCTGTTCACCTGCTTCTTGATGCTCCCATGACCATTGTACAGGCTTCAGCTGACCATCACCTAGGTCTGGATCCACAAAGGAACTCAGAATTTGCAACGCCTGACCTTCAGGCCCTTAGATATTCATTAGAACAACAAGGAAATAAAGAAGCTTGCACCAAGAGTTCAGGCTGAAGCTTGTTGTATTGTTTCCTAAATTATCGCTAAAACCAAATCTCAGGGAGAAGGTAAGTTTGGAGTCTGCACAGTGTGTAGTCTGTTCAAAGCAAGATAGGAGCAGACCTGTTAGACACCTTCCTCCTCAAAGAGAAAATTCAGTTTTTAAACAAGATAGGACTGCAATGTACAAGCATTTCTCAGTCCCATTATTACATATCAGCATCATGAGAAACAGAAATTACTGAAGCATATCTGCAGAGCCAGAACGAATCCAAAATACAGTGGTTGTATCCCAAGCTCTGAGGCAATATAAACCATCCCCCACACAGTAAGCAGTTATTTAACTACAGTTTCATATTACTCACATGGCCAATCATTAAAGGTGGACCCTATGGCCATACTCCTCTATGGTGTTATATTTTTCTTATATGCCAGTATTTGGAGTGAAATTGGAATGGTAACTTGTGCTTGAATGAATAGGGGTAGAATTCAATAATTTCCACCTTAAAAACTCCATCAGTCATGATCTAACTTCAAAAAGCAGTCAGTGCAAGTTTCCTTGCACCGGGTTCCTTTTGAAATTCTGCTCCAGACAATGCCATTAGAGCATGTAAAATTTAATTTCCATCTCATCAGCGTCAAAAGCTAATCAAAGATTGCCTACCAAAATGATTGTGCTACTGGGTGAATCCAGAACATATGGGCATAACATTAGTCACCCTGGCCTCCACAGTTCCTCCAGCAATTATCATTAAGGGGAAGATGTGTGTCACCCAGGGTAAGGGATGAAGTGTATTCCCCAGTATGTTTTATAATCTGCATCTCTAACTTTAGCATAACATAAGAGAAATGGGGAATATAGATAAAAAAATTGACCCCATCATTACCTAAAAATATAATGCCCAAGGCACATGCTGAGGTCTCTTTCATAACCATTTATCTAAGGCCAGCCTTACAGTACAAGCAGAGCTTGGCATCTGCCTACGGCAGCAAGATTGATAGGGTGGCAAAAAATAAGCATAACTGGGATTCCACTCTCCTAATACCAGCTTCCTCTTTCTGCCTTAATGTACTGAGGAGTGACACATTCCTCGTCCTCTTCACCCCATGGGGTATTTTCTGTTGGCTAAACAAAGCAAAATGTCATTTTACTTAACCATCTTGGTAATTTCATAAAATGAAACCACTGCACACATATTAGCATTATTGGTGTCTGCTGAAGCCAGACATATGTGTGTCCCAGTTAGAATTCTGTTCCTGCTTTCTTTACAATGCAATAAGTAATAACTATATACATGCATTTTAATTCACCGGAAAGGGATGGGGGGCTGTACTTATAGCTTGCTTGGGTCACTTTTTAAAGTTGCTTGGGGATCCTTTTAATTAGCCATATCAGAGCTCACTCTCATCATCATGCTATGGAGACCTTCCCCTAATTTTAAGTAGCAATCTTCTGGACTGACATAAGATAAAACTGCTAATAATTGAATTGCACTTGAATTGAATTGAATGGAATTGAGAGCACCCCCTATTTCTCCTGCTGAGGCACAATGTAATAAAAACAAAATTTCAAACAGTAAAATGTAGAATAAATTGTATGACAGGGGTTCTCAAACTGGGGGTTGGGACCCCGCAGGGGGCCGTGAGGTTATTACATGGGGGCTTGCACGCTGTCTCCACCCCATCCCCGCTTTGCCTCCAGCATTTATAATGATAATAAATATATTTTAAAGTATTTTTAATTTGGGGGGGGCACACTCAGAGGCTTGCTATGTGTAAGGGTCACCAGTACAGAAGTTTGAGAAACACTGTGTATGATTATTTGCTGATTTTTATCAAATAGATACTTGGTTTTATTGTACATATGCCTGGAGCAAATAGGTTCAATTTAAAAATCAAAATAAATAAGGTAGTTTTTTTTAAAAAAAACAAGCCCACTTCCTAAAAAAAAATCAACCTAATATAACCAACTGATGATGTAGGAATGCAAGATTAAATAGTGGCGGAAGGGCAGGAAAGTAATAACAATGGAGCCGACCGTGCTATAGTTTTAAAAAAAAAGGCATGAGGGGTAGGTTGGAGTAGTAAGTGTTCTTTATAAAAAAAGCAGGAAGAGAGAAATGGAGAATGGTTTCAGAGAAATAGGATTGCCACCTTTCTGGTAACTGGACTCCCAAGGCCCCACTTCTGCCCCTTCCCCTCCAGGCTCTACCCTGGTCCATGTCTTCTGCCAAGGCTCTGCCCCTACCATTCCTCTTCCCTCAAGGCCCCACCCCTTTTCCAACTCTTCCCTTGAGGCTCCTCCCTTCTCCGCCTCTTCCCCCGAGGCCCCGCCCCACTCCACCTCTTTCCCAAGGTTCCACCCCCATTTCTTGCTCTACTTCCCCCTCACCTCCATCACTTACTGGATTGTCTCAAGGAGCCTGCCTGCAGATAGGAGATGGCCCCAGCTGAGCAGGGGCTGGTGAAGGTTAATGACTGAGGAGTAACTGGACTTTTGGTTCAGGTGCCATTTAGGGTTGCCTGGTCTCCTTTTTGACCGGACTTTCTGGCCAAAAAAATCAGGCACCTGGCAACCCTAAGTGGCACTGGGATACAGAAGCCAAAAATTGGACTGTCCAAGTAAGACCCAGCTGAGTGGCAAGCCTACAGAGAAAGGAAGATCCACATTTTAGGGACTACCTTGGTAGATGTCCAGCCATTTGATGACCAAACGCATGATGTCGGGATGCTCATAGGTACTGTGTTTGGCTAAATGTCCATGAACACAAGGCTCAAGGAAGAAGTTGGAATACAATATGGGTTTATACCATTCAACAAATGCCAGTATCAAGTCAATATACCTGCAATAAAGTCCTTGATGAGCTGGATGGCCTAGTGGTTAACACCCACCCAGTCATGCAGAATATAAGCATGGTTATTCAAGCTGGTGAGTAAACAGGCAACTGCAGGCTGAACAAGCTGCGGGCTACAGAGAAGTCTTATTAACAGTGACATGCAATAATCCAAATTTATGAAAATGAAAGGCCGAGGTTGCTGTTCTCAGATTGTCATTGGCTAATAATAATAATGCTACTGTTCATTTATGGCCCTCAACAGACAGAAGTACCTTCCTGCCTCATCCACAAGATGATAATCTATGAGGGCTGCATATAATAGCTCTAAATCTACCTGGAGAAGTCACTTGAATTTCCCCATTACATGGTTATACCAGACGCACAGAAAATGGCCAGAGACTTGAGTAAACACATCTCTGTGTTGGACAAATATCTCTATTTCAAGCAGGGTAAAACTGAAGTGTTGCATTCTCCAGACCTACTCATGCCAAAGTGGTGCCTGCAGAGTCATCCAAGCAGGTCTTACTGGTACATGCCAGAATTGCATAATGTTCCACTTCATCTTCATGAATCAGAACAAACCTGGCATTATCCAGCCAAAACCACAGACAGGAGGAATTTAAATGACCTTCTCAACTTTGGCTATGTGAATGTTTCTCATTGGCAGCCACAAGGATATAATAAAAGTGTCTTCTGCCTTCTGGGAGGCTTACTCCCCCGCCCCCCTCCCAATGGAGATTCATCCTAATTAGTTTTCTCAAACTTACAAGATCAACCCCCATCACGCATCTACATCTCTTATTGGATAGCATACCTTGCATATTTTTTGGGTGGAAGGCATGTCAAATGAAATTGGTGATGCTACTGATTTTTTTAGTATCAGAGGTGTTAGTCTGGATCTGCAAAAGCGACAAAGAGCACCTTATAGATGAACAGATGTGTTGGAGCATAAGCTTTCATGGGTGAATATGTCCAATATAGGGTTAGTCTATAAGGTGCCACAGGACGCTTTGTCGCTATTGATTTTAGTGCATATTGATAGGAAATACATTTGAATGTAAGCTAATTTTTTTTTTTGGTTGGAGGTACAGGGGGAACATAGATATAGATTCACATGTTTATTCACATGTCTAGACACACGTGAAATTAAAAGATTTATGTGGTAGTGCGTGTCGTATATGCACATACATTTATACTGTTCTTTCTTGCGTCCTTGTTTGTTTTCATTTAGAACACCGCAGAAAGTTGATTCCTCTTAAAACCTCAACAAAAATGTATAGTAGACTGATGCTTCTATAGAAAATCACCTTAACTACCGTAATTTCTTGATCTCCTCAAATCTCATATGCCATCATCTTCTTCTTGGTAATAATGTGTATATAGCACCGTAACTAGAATAGTGCTTCCTGCCTCTCATACCTCGTAAGTGCAAAGAAAAGCAGATCAATCACCTTCATCCTTAGATCCCTGCACTGACTCTCCATTTATTTGATGATCTATTAAAAGTTTCTCTCCTTATTTGTCCTCCTCAACCACCCCAAACATTTGCATGGACTTGTCCAAGTCCGTGATACATACTTTGTCTCTTTGCTCCTTTCTTCACTCTTTTCAGCTGAATTGTCACTTGCCAGAGTTGACTCCTAGCTATCATTTCATACAAGTGAATCAAAATTGATGCAAAAGCATTCTCTTTGCAAATCCTCTCTGGAGCAACCTTTTAGTGTCTGGCCTCTTATTTTCTTCTCCATCTCTTTTCACTCTCTTGATTTGGTTTGTGTGTGTGTGTGTATATACATATATATATATACATATGGGAACAATTTCAAGAAGCATCAGAGATAGGCTGAGGATCTACATGTTAAATTTTGCTTTCAAATCTGATTACACCTTAGACGTAAAAATGGATTTTTTTAGTACTTACTCTTGTTAAATTAAAAAAATAATAGATTACTTGTCTATTGAGTATGGGGGGGGGGGGGGGGGAAACATTTGCCAAAACTTAAAAAACAAACAAACAAACAAGGGACAGATCTTATATTTAAAATAATTTTAAAGTATTATTCCTTAAATAATGGGGAATGGTAACTTAAACATTTCCTGATTCACAACTTTGTTGTAATAAGTTATACTGGTCACAATTATTTAACATGCACAGGCAGAATATTTCTATATTTTTAAATATGTTTTGCTTCCAGGACCCTATTTTGAAAATAGAATTGTCTGCTAAGAAAATATTTCTCTTCCTGTGTTTTTACAAAGCTATTTATTTACATTTTTGGAAGTAGGTTAAAAAAAATAAAGGATTTGATCAAGAAATTGCTGTTGACCCTCAAAACAAATTACGGCCTTTCAAAAGGGAAGAATTGCATGTGCAACTGTTATAGGATATCTGAGACCAGTAGAAGAAACTGAATCAGGAGCAGAAATGTACAGTTTCAAGTTACTTGATTTTAAATACTATAATTTGCTTCCTGCAATGCTTTTTAAATATGTTGTTATATGCAACTCAAATATTTTATAGCAGGCCATTATTCAGTTTGTTACAAGCTGAGGCCACAAAATAACAAATGAGTACAGTAGTATCTTGATGACAGTCTCTACGCAGATCAACTGCAAGTGATCCGATTAACAGTCAGCTGTTGATTCCCAGTTTAATTAATCCTGATGGGCTATTGATGCACTGCAACTGTTTGTCCTAATAATGAGTTTTGAAATTAGACTGCGACAAGCTACTTAGACAGCTGCCAAGGAAAATAATCATTTAAGAACACAACTGATGAAGACAACAGAGTAGGAATGGCTGCGATTTGACAGAAAATTCACATGGCTGTGTCACATGTGTTTTATTTTTACATTTGGAGCACATTAAAAGTACCAGCAGTAAGTGGTGACTTCAAGAAGCATAACTAGCTTTACAATTAAGAATGCTACTTCTCATCAGTATACAAAAGCTAAACATGAAACATGAAGTGTGTTAATAGCAGAATATATGTAGCAACAGACCATTGAACAATTTAGGTCAGTTCCTTGCAATGTTTAATTAGACTAATATATCTGTTTGCAATTAATAGCAGATGTGACAAGCTAATGTGTCCATGTACTGACAAATTAACCTTTGCCCATCAGCTGCTCGAATCTGTGAGAAAAGTGCCATGTTTTGCCTCTGTTCAAATGAACCTATATAAAACTACAGGATAATTATAAACATAAATGTTAATAGAATATGCATTTCATGGGAAGCATAATCCACAGGAAACTCTGAGTCTGGCTGCCAAACTCTAATCTGTACATGGTGACACAAACAGAGGATACTTTGTGCTTTAGCAATTTTTTCATTAAGT
Source organism: Dermatemys mawii (assembly GCA_007922305.1). Lineage (NCBI taxonomy): Eukaryota > Metazoa > Chordata > Testudines > Dermatemydidae > Dermatemys > Dermatemys mawii. Next base: position 21,309,212 of record ML677352.1, on the reverse strand, counting down.
GAAGTTAGTTCTTGGGAAAGGTGCTGGATTGACGATCTGCTTCTCTTTAGCAATGGACCTGAATTGATAGCAGCAGTGAAAGTGCCCCACTCTGCTTCCAGTGTAACTGGAAGAGCCCACCTCTCCAGGAAGAAGTCAGTGTCCATACTTAGTCAAGCTTTAGCTTTAGTTGCTGACTGTAAACAGATGTGCTATCAATTTGTGACAAGTGTGGCAATTTGAGTGATATGGCCAACTCTTCATTTGACCTGGACAAAGGCCATCAACTTCTTTCATGTGCACCCTACTGATGCGCACCAAAAGTTCTCTAGTGAGCACTGACATACTGCTATTCAATGGAATTGAATGTATTCTCAATGGAAATCTAAAAACAAAAATATTGGGCCATATCCTGACCGCAATTATAGGACTGGGTCTCCTGATCTCTACAGTGGGAGTCCCATCACTATGATCACAGCCAGATCTCTATAGTGGGAACCCCATCTCTATGATCACAGCCAGAAAGTGACTCACTACTCTTTTAATCACTAGTGACTCACTGCTCTTTTGATCACTATGATCACAGCCTGATCTCTGCAGTGGGAGCCCCATCACTATGATCACAGCCAGAAAGTGACTCACTACTCTTTTAATTCTAAAACTCATTAGAGATATTTTGGGCTTCTTGCCAAATAAATTGATTTTCATTTGTTTTAAAATAATCCTGTTTTTCACTGAAAATTCTGGAGTTAAATTGGATGATCTGAATTTTCTTCATTTTTGGAGGGACACAATGTAATTCTTTATGTAAGCAGAGTCAGGATGAGCTCTACCCTGACATCTTGTGGTGAGTTGTGGAAAAGAACTTCAAGGGCTGATCTCATTTGCATAGGCACACATGCACCCTGCCCAGCATGAGCCCACAGCAGCCCAAATGGACACTTTGGCTCTTTCTCTATTATTGGGGCAGGAAGAATAAAGTACTGTTATCCTGGTTATGTGAATCAGGACAGTGGAACAGTACTTGGCTTTTTGTCACAATAGAGGGACTTGCCATCACCTAAGTAGTACTTGCTAGGCAGGGGTTCGGTCAGTGAATTGAGAGAGGCCAGGGACAGGCATTTGTATCTTGTGGTAGGGGCCCCTTCTGAGGGTCTTAAATGTCAATTGCACATCCTACCCCTCTCTCCACTGTGGAATATCAGAACTAATTTTTTATTCCATTAGGAGTCTAGTTTCAGGCTGCTGATCTGAATTCACTTTGGCCCAATGGTGTACCTGCACCGAGGCTACACGTACTATAAGCTGAAATCACTTATGAGTTGAAATCACTGTGTGCTGTGTTAAGTAGTTGGCGGGGCGGGGGGGGCTGAAGATATATTGCTGAGCGGCTGATGGAGTAGTGGGAGCAGCTGACAGGACAACTGATGGAGTGGAGCGGAGAGGTTCGTGGGATGCCTGGTGGAACAGAGTGGCTTGCGGTGAAGGCTGCAGCAGAAACCCATGGAGCGGTGGGGCAGTCGGCCTTGGACCACGTAAGGTGCCCCTTTACCTGCCTGCCCCATTTTCACACAGGCTGGAGGGAGGTAAAACCCTGCAGATGAACTTTTGAACCCTGGGGCTGCACTGACCAGGGACAGAGCCTTTTGGGTTGCTGGACTTTTGGGTTGTTGGACTTTTGGGACATTGCGTGACTTTGGGATTGTGGGACTCAAGAACCAAAGGGAAAGGACACCGCCCACCTGCTTGCGGGGGTGGGGGTCTTCTGGCTCATGGTTTGTTTTATGAATCCCGTTTGTGGTGTTTTCCCAATATAATGTTGCATTGTTTTTCCTCTGTTATTAAAAGGCTTTTGGTACACTCAGACTCCATGCTTGTGAGAGGGGAAGTATTGTCTCTTAGAGGCACCCAGAGGGGTGGTATTTTGTTCTCCCAGGTCACTGGGTGGGGGCTTGAGCTGGTTTTGCGTTGTGTTATTGGGACGGAACCTCTAGATACTGAACCTGGCCCTTGTTGCTGCCAAATCTGATGAACAGAAGAGTTACACTTATATTGGCATGGTCTATTGCTCTTGTATTGGAAAGGGCAAACTTGTTAATTTTTAGTCTTAGGCTTTCTAGTGGGGTGGTCACTCCATCCTAGTCCTGAAGGGATTAAAACAGCCCTAGGAAAGGGATGCCGTGGAGAGCCAATAGGGTAGGCTGATTGGGGAAGCAGCCACAGCTGGGCCAATCAGCCTACAGCTGATAAAAAGTCTGTGAGCCAGGAGCTAAGTTAGTCCCCTCCAGCTTTAGAGGGAGAAGGACCTAGCTGCCTGGGATCTTAGGGTGCAGGAAATGGAGCAGGGCTGGGGAAAGGCAAGAGGAGCTGGGGAGCTCCAGCTGGACAACTCCCCAGGCTGCAGGCCTTGTGCAAGGAAGAAGGCCCTGGGGCTGCAGAGGTGCAGCCCAGACTTAGGCAGGGGCAGCAGGTCCTAACCCTTTGCCAATGATGAGTGGCCATTACAGACTGCAGCCCACCCCAGTGAGCGGGAGCTAGTTGATGACTGGCAGTAGCCACTGAGGTCTTGTCTACATTACTGGCTGAATCACCGGGTAAAGATTGATCTATTGGGGATCGATTTATCGCGTCTCGTCAGGATGTGATAACTCGATCCCCAGAGGCACTCCAGAACTCCAGCTCACCAAAAGGCGCAAGGCAGAGTCGACGGGAGACCCTGCTGTTGTCTGATGCCGCTGTGAGGATGGCAGGTAGGTCGACCTAAGATGCGTCGACTTCAGCTACATGAATGGCATAGCTGAAGTTGCGTCTCTTAGGTCGACCCTCCCTGCTAGTGTAGACCAGGTCTGAGGCAAGGTGGGGTTAGAGGATTGAGGGTTCTGCTGCGAGGAGAGACCCAGAGTGTGGGGGTGTTGCCAAGGGGAAGCACTCCAAGGTAAAAAGGGCAGAGGGGTCCGGGAAGGGCAGAGGGGCCAGTGGCAGGTGAGATACTGGACTGTAGAGTGTGCTCCGTTCTAGAAAAATGGCTAATTCCTGAGGCGACCAGCAGGCGGCGCCATGCCAGTTAGTCTTTGCCTCACCACAGTCTTGTCCATAAAGTCATATTGTAACATTCCAGTGTCTTTATACTGCTTCTCTGTATCTCCTTTTGATCAGATACTTGTGGCTCATCTGTCTACAACTGCAAGGTATAATGATTTATCCGCAACCCTTGCCATATCTAGACCAATACATAAAGGTGAAAAAGTGGTACGTTTGAATGTGTCAGGCAGTATTTTGAGGAAAATGTCATTAAAATTTTTGAACAACTATTTAGTCGTCAGTTTGTGTTAAAGGGTAGATAGATAATTGGGATGCATCTGATGACTGGCCAGGATTAGATAGAACGAAACTACACTGCAACTGGGCATAATTAACATGATCAGTGGGCTCACTGAAACTGAAAAAGACATATTGCTAAATTAAGCATTCCAGTGGGTTTTTTCCCCCCAGAAATTGCCATTAAATCTATGGTGCATTCTAAGGATTAAAAAAAAAATCTGAACACAACAGGGGTTATAATTATGTAGTACCTAAGGGACCTTTATTTTACTAGCCAATGTTCAAACATATAAGAAAGTATAGTTCAGAAAGCCTTTAACAAGGTCCTTCGCCAAAGGCTCTCAACAAATAAAGCAGTCATGGGATAAGAGGGAAGGGAAAGTCCTCTCGTGGATCAGTAAATGGCTATAAGATAGGAAACAAAGGGTAGGAATAAATGGGCAGTTTCCAGAATGGAGAGAGGTAAAAGCTGTGTCATAAATGATTTAGAAAAAGGCGTAAACAATGGTGAGACAAAGTTGTATAAGATACACAACTACTGAAGCTAGTTAAATCCAAAGCAGATTCCACAGAGTTACAAAGGGATCTCACAAAACTGAATGACTGGGCAACAAAATGGCATATGAAATTCAATGTTAATAAATGCTAAGTAAAGCATACTGGAAAACAATCCCAACTCTACATATAAAATGATGGGGTCTAAATTTGCTGTTACCACTCAAAGAGATCTTCAAGTCATTGTGGACAGTTCTCTGAAAACATCCACTCAATGTGAAGCGGCAGTCAAGAAAGGTAACAGAATGTTAGGAACTCTTAGAAAAGAAAGAGATAATAAAACAGTAAATATCATAATGCTATTGTATAAATCCATGGTATATATACACATCTTGAATACTGTGTGCAGTGCTGGTAACCCCATCTCAAAAAAGATATATTGGAATTGGAAAAAATATAGAGAAGGGCAACAAGAATGATTAAGGATATGGAACAGTTTCCATATGAGAGTTTAAAAAAACTTGGAAAAACATCTTTTTTCCAAGTTCATCTTGGAAAACAGATGACAAAACAGGGATATGATAGAGGTCTATAAATTAAGAATGGTGTGGAGAAAGTGAATCTTTACCCCTTCACATAACACACAAAATTAATAGACAGCAGGTTTAAAACAAACAAAAGGAAGCATTTCTTCACACAATGCATAGTCAACCTGTGGAACCTATTGCCAGAGGATGTTGAGAAGGCCAAAAGTATAATGGGGTTCAAAAAAGAATATGATAAGATCATGGAGGATAGGTCCATCGGTGGATATTAGCCAAGATGGTCAGGGATGCACCGCCTTGCTCTGGGTGTCCCTGAGCCTCTGACAGCCAGATGCTGGGACTGGATGACAGGAGATGGCTCACTTGATAATTGTCCCATTCTGCTCATTCCCTCTGAAGTATGTGGCATTGGCCACTGTCAGAAAACAGCATCCTGGGCTAGACTGACCATTGGTCTGACCCAATATGGCAATTCTTATGTCCCTGTCCTTAAGGTCTTACAACCTAAATAGAAAAAAATGGCAAACATTAAACAGATGAGCTCTCTCTCTCTCTCTCTCTCCGTCTCTCTCTCTCTATATATATATATACACACACACACACACACACACACACACACACACATATATATATAATGCAAAATGTCAAAAAGTTCATATTTTAGTTGCTCTCTCTTTTGCTCTAAGTTACTCTCACCTACTCCTCTGGCCAAGTAGCTCAGCCATCTTGTTCCACTACTGATGACCAAAGTGTCACTATTTTCACTGTGCACACTCAAAGAGTTTTCATTTTGTTTTTTAACTTTTCCTCTTATGGTAGTATATATGGCTAACATTTTCTGGCTGCAAAGTTTGAGGAGAAATGAATAATGGAAATCATCTCACAGCTGTTGCAACAAATACTCGATTGACTCCAAAAATCAATTTTCTGTATAAAAGACAGAGCACAAACAGCCCTACAGGCCCAGACCAGTGTTGCATATACATCACTTACATTTTAATTATAGCCATATATGGCTTGATTTATTTTCATGTCTTATCCATGAAGCAGCATCTAGGTGTCATTTCATTCCAGCCTCAGCAGCCAACATTGCTCCTGTCTGCCCTCCTTCCATACTTCATTTCACCTTCTGTTGGAATTCCTTCAAGCAGAAAAACTAACATAGTGAACGCCTTTCCGTGTATTGGTCCATTCTGTTTCGTGTGCTAGTAAATCCTTATAATTGTGCTTCCCATTTCTTCCTGATATACTCTATACTGAACTGTATTATATACTGTATCCCCATTCATCTAATGAAACATCTTACATTTTTTTAGGGGTTGCTTTCTAGCCATTTCAATCCCTACATTGTCCTAGGCTACCATGGTATTTAATGTTTAGGACCTTACTGTATAAGACCAGTTTGGCCTTTGAATCCTGAAGTTTAGAAATTGAAGAGAACGATGACTATTTCCTACTGTACATCCAAGAGCAGTGCAGTCACTTCAGTGTTATCACTGATCCCTTCTACTCAGCTACCAGTCTCTTATTCAACCCTGTGGGTTGTTCTCTGAAATAAAAATCAACATATGTATAGCTATTCGCCTAGCCACTTACATAGGGCTTATCTACATGGGAACACTCAGGAAAGTTAAAAGTGGATTAATTAAACCTCTGTGTGGACACTCTCATTCAGAATTAAAGGGGCCTTAATAGAGTTTATCTTATTTCATTGAATTTAGCTCAACTGAATTAAGGCCACTTTAATATTGAATGAGAGGCATCCAGACAGGGGTTTAATGCAGTTTAACTAATCCACTTTTTGTTTACACCTTTAGATAAATTTGGATTAACTTCCCTGAATATATAAGGCCATAGTTACCCTCCTCAGTGACAAGCAAAAACATTTGAATCATGAATTTCAGTGTGGATTTATGTCACTCTAACTGATAACTAAATGAGACTCATTGTTACTGGAAAGCTTTGAAAGAAAGGAAACAGTGAATATGTTAACTAGTGAAGTAATGTCATTTCTATAGCCACATACTATTTAAAAATGATGAGGCGTGGTGCTTTGGTGAATAATACTTGTGGTAATTTTGAGACTGTGTAGTTGGATTCTGGCAGAGGGTGGGACCATAGGCTTTCTTTTACAATAGCTTTGTAACCTGCTGTATAGTGGAGCATGACATATTATTCTGCTGAACAGCCAAGCCCAGGAATTTGTAATATGACATAATGGAAGTATAACCAAGGGATTTTCAGTCAGGAGAAACTTATCTCAAAATGTTATACATATGCAAGGCTTTAGCCAGCACCTGATAGTTTGGGTGCTTTTAGTTCTGATAGTTTCCACTAGCTCTGCCCTCATCCCTTTCTGCTTATAATATCCCTACCCACATAATGTTTAATTATCTAGCAATATAGACCTAGTATCTGGATTTTAGAAAGTCATAAAACAGGGTAACATTGAAACAGGAAAGGTCTATGAATATTCTACACAGCAGCTCACCCTGACACCTTCTATTGCTCGGCTCTCCAAAAGTAGGTAGTAGTGCTAGATGCATGTGGACTTTCTTTACCTAAATCAGTACCCAGAGATCCCAGATTATTAACTTTCAGTAATAAAATTACCACACCCACCTATGTTTCCCACAAGGTCAGATGTTAATGACCTGAATGGAGAACCCTAAAAATGACTGCCTGGGGTTGCGCCATCTTGTGATCAGCATTCAGCACCACTGACAAAGAATACAGGGGAAATAGACAGCCACATGAGAAGAGGAGATACAAAGAAAGCAGCAAACAGAAAATAAAATGCCTTAAGTCTGTGCTGTAGCCTCTTACTAATCGATCATCTCCCCCCCAGCCCCCGCACCCCAAATGCCCGCTAAGGCAAGCAACTAGCACGTGGTGTGTGCTGCAGCTAGATCAGCAATGGCACAAATACATGGGCATATGTCTGACAAGTATGGATAATGAAAGCAGAGAGACGTCCTGCAGGTCTTTCACCAAAAGAACAGGAACATAGCTCAGGTAGCACTAAGTAACCCGCCTCAGCAATGTTCTCAAACCTCATGAAAGGGACCCTGGCACACTCTTCATGCCGAGTTATTATTTACTTCAGCATAAGAACTTGAGATGTTCTGTAAGTTTAGAACTAGAGAGGCACAACTGTGACTCTAAGCATTCCCTTTCTAGTTGACCCTCAGTTGTATTGATCTGAGCAGCTGAATGGCTCACTCCATTGAGAAGAGGAGAGAAGGAATGTGCGCTCTTCTGGTGTTCTATGCTATGACTGCCTGCCAACGTGAAAAAAATCACCTGAGAAAAAGTTCCTCTCTAGAAATTGTTCCTTTTGCGGCCACTGGGCAGTAGTGTACTAAGCAATGGAAGCAAAGGGAACGTTGGTACTGCAGTGAGTGGTGCTGCTTTGCCCTATTAACTCAGGCTTTCTTGACAGTCAAATGCCCTACTGGGCTTATTAGTAATAATACATAGCTCTTGTATAGTTGCTTTTCCTCAGTAGATCTCAAACTAACTCACAATCTTTAATGTATTTATCTCTATCACACCTTTGGGGGGTAGGGCAGTGCTATTATCCCTATTTCATAGTTAGCCAGTTTGTGCCTACATTCCCTACGTGACTTGCGCAAGATCATATAGGAAGTCTGTGACAGAGCAAGTCTCCCAAGTCCTAGGCAAGGGTCCTAATAATTAGTAGAGCCCTGCGCAGATACAAAACTTGCATCTGCAGCTGATCTGCAATCTGCAAACATGGTCCGTGGATATAAAGCGGATATGCACAGATTTTCAGGGCTCTATCATTAGATCTCCTTGTCTGGCTCCTGGGAGCTGCTAAGTCACTTACCTCTCTCGTTGACTTCACTAGGAATTTGAGATGAGGCTGAGGAAATGCAACGCTAAGCGTAAGAACTGCTCAACACCTTGCAAAAAGTCAGTTACATCAAATTACTTTTTGGGCGTATTTTTTTGCCCCTCCTCAGGCAGCCTATAACTCAGAGCATCCAATAGGTATGAAATTGCCTTCTAACCAGAATCTCCACATTTTAAAAGGCAACAGTAAGAATTTTCTTTTTTTAAAAAAAATAGAAACAAAGATGCTCTTGTTTAAATCTTTTTTGTTTATTGAGACTTTTAGGACATTTGTAAAGTTCTTAGGAGGCACCCACAGATTTTCAAATTCCACCTTGAAATTATTAGTTTGATTCTTTTCCATTGACCTTCCATATTTCTTCTGTCCTGGTAAATTTGTTCACTATTAAAAATGTCAGGAAAAGTGCATGGCAAATTGTGGAATAAAACAGCAGTTGTAAAATAAGGGCCCAGCACATTTTCACTTGAATAATCCTAACTCACATTAGTAATTATTAATTCCAATGTAACTCCATTGACTTTTATTGTGGGTAAGGCCTGCTCAGGAGAATGAGGAGTGAAGGATCAGACTCTAAGTATTAAGAACTGGACTGACTGTAACTGCTTAGCAGAAAAAACATTATAAACCCTGAGAGAAAAATGTAACTGGTAAATGTAATAACAAGTTTGTGTCCAATCCTGCTGCCCTTACTCACATGAACAATCTTGCTGAAGTCAACATGGCCGTTCTGGGTAAGATTGGGCTCTTGTATGTCTTTATAAACATGCTCTGTACTTCAGTAACACATGTTTGTGATATGATGGAGTTCAGTCCTCTGGGTAGTGATCGTTTTTCACTAAATGGTAATGAAGCAATAGTTGATTGCACTAAAATACAGTAAATGCCCAAAGTACACCAGATCCCACCCCAGTTCAATCACCCACTAGTCTCTTTCAGAAGGTTTGTATTTCATTAACATACTGTAGTTGTGTATTTGGAAATGGAAATGGATTTTTGTAGCTGACTCCTGCCCCAGTTATGCCTGGTTTATTCTTGGGAGTGTAGCAGAAAGGTAGCTACTTGTGCTCATGGGAAAAAGAAGTTTAATGGATTGGAAAAGTGTGTACTTTACTTTTAAAAGTTCATCCACGTATTTTCTGAGTAGCATGCAAGCAAAAAAAAAAACCAAACCCACCCACAACTGTAAATGCTATATAACTTTTTCATGAATATGGCCCTTGGCTAGCATGAAATTCCAAAAATGGTTTAAAAATACTACTTGACAACCTCCACTGTAATGAAGCATTGATTTGCATGCTTAAAGGAAATGATTGTCACTTGCAGAGATATGTATTTAAACATCAGTTGTAGATTTTATATAATCAGTGATTTCTAACTGATGTTCGACCTCTGAGCAGAGGTCTGACAATCCTGAAGAGTAAATTTACCTATGCATATGTAACTACACAGGTGTGTCAAGTTACCCATGCACGCTTTTGCAGGATTTAACCCAAATTCATATTTTTTTTTCTTAAGTTGTAAAAGTAACTTGGACTGATTTTTAGGAACAAGCAGCTGCTGGGATTCTATGTACTTTATTAAAATACAATGGACTCGGCTTTTCATGAACTCATGATCAGCTTGTTTTTATTGCAGCCTACCTTGATACAGATGCAGCACTTGCATGTCTGGAGTGGAGCACCAGAACCCATTGCCTAATGCACATATTAAACTGAGAACATACTTCTCTGAATAGGCTCATACTGGGCTCCCTAGTTAGATAACAAGTGAACTTGAACTGATGTACTATAAGGCTTTTTAAATAAAAAGCTGTATTAAAGAAAGTAAAAAATGAAAGAAAATCTGTTACTATTCATTTGATATAAAGGAAGTGTAATTTAAAGGGCGGAATAAACTGTTAGACTATAATTCTTGCTATTTTGCTTTAAAATGGGAGGATTTTAAATGTTTCTTTTTACATGCCTCAACTTTCACTCCTTGCATTTCAGGAGTTATTTCTCTGTAGAATTACAATCAAAGGATACCCATATGAGAAGACTGATAATTTTCAGATACTTTATTTCAAGCCATTAAAGCTGAAATACATTATTCCCTTTCTACAGCTCTCAGAAATAAGCAGATGAAAGGTCTAGGCTGTTCATGGTTCTTGTTCCTCCACTTGTACAAATAACATATAATAACATGCATTCTAAAACTGGTTATTTTGCCTTTAGTATCTCAAAACAGTATCAATTGATGTGGTTTAGATCAGCTATTAAACTTCTCTCTGCTTTCACGTCAATTTGAAGCAAAGTAGCATGGCTCTGGCAGAACTCCATTACTGATATGCAGTATTACTTCACAATGCATCATCATATGGAATTAGATTCTCCATCAAAAACAAAATTTTAGTAGGATGAAATTATGATTCAGTGCGCGGTTCCCCTGTTCTAGCATCAACATTGATGCAAAATTGATGAAACTTCCAAGTGAAATTGCATTGTTTGATCTTCACAGTCCTGGAATAACATAGCCTAAAGCTACAGTTTCTGTAAACTTACTTTGCACAAATGACTTACCCAGTACTGATGTATTGACATAGTGTGCCCATGAATGACATTAGGGCTACTTAGAAAAGAGACAAAATAACAGCAAAAGAATGCTGCAATTGGTTCTGAAATTACCTTTTTCCAGTGAACCTATCTGAAAAATTACCTTTTTCTGCTGAATCTCACTCAAAAATTACCTCTTCCAACTGAAGCTCTCTCAAAGTGCCTTGATGTTAAGCAATATAGTTTTAAGTTGAAAATGTCACAAGGCCATGAAAAGAAATTGATAGAAAATTTCAGGGTTCCGTGTTGATATTTGAAGCAGCCTGTGGATTTTTGTTCTTTAACACAGATCTTCTCTGCTGTGCTACCACTTTGATTTCTGCATTGCCAAAAACAGCATGTTTCTGGGCTTAATAGTTTCACAGAGAGGAATGTGAAGGTGATTTAGTTATTGCAGCTGAGGTGCTGTTACTAGAAAGAAATTGGTAAACAGACTCTTCTGAATCTTTTCCATTCACCATGAAAGGTTTTTTTAAAAAAAGAAAGTAAACAAATTTCTCAAGCTTCTTCTTAGGGTTTTTTTAAAAAAATAAATAAATATAGTAGCATCCTGAGAATCTGAACTGCTTGGGCAACACAGAGAGGGTGGGGGAAGGAGCACTCATATAGGGGCTGATCCAAACCCTATTGTAGTCAGTGGAAGACTCCCATTGTCTTCAATGGGCTTTGGATCAGACCCATAACTGGGGTCAACAAACAGGGAGACAAGCTAGCAGTATGTTTGAATGGGAAGTCTGTAGAGCAAGAGTTCAGATTCTACAGTACTATCTAGCGCTAATCCTACAGTTGAAAGATGTCGGTGGACCCTAATGCCTGCAGAGTGCCCCACTGAGGTCTGCCTCTCTTATGTTTCAGCATAGACGCGTAGACAAGGCCCTGGACTGGGAGCCAGGAGACAGAGGTTAGGTGACTAACCTAAGCTCATACAGGGGTGATAGACTGATAAATTCATGAATTAATCCAGTGCTTCTATAACACAGTAATGGGTTCCTTGCAAAAGCCTACAAATAAGTTACTGCTTACATTGTAAACCGTTTGGAGAAAGGACTGTCTTTTTGGTCTGTGTTTGTACAAAACCTAGAACAAGGGGGTTCTGGTCCATGACAGACTCTTCAAAATGAGAGTAATGATGAAACTTTGATGTTTGAAAATATGTAGCTACATTCTAAAACATGTTGGGGGTATAAAAGAAAATGCCTGAAAAGGGAGTGTGGAGGAGTGAATGAAATATTTTCAGGGGAACTGTGCGGTGGTGGTGGGGAATGAAATGCCTGGGGAAGGTACAAATGAAGTGCTTTCAGGGGAAATCGGGGATGTGAAAATAAAATATCTGAAAGGGATTTTTTTTTGTGGGGAAGGATCTAAAGTGAGAAACTGGGGAGAAGAAGTGGGGGTGGGATTCATGGTTATTGGTTCATGAGTAATTCAAAAACAAAGGAAATGACTGAATTTTTTTAGTTCAAATATTTGAGCAGCTCTATTATATGGTAATATAGTTTTTCCACTCTCCATAAATATGTGAATGTAAATATATATTCCGGGACCATCTCACCAATACCTTATAAAGGATTATATAGAAGGATTGTCATTTCCCTTGCCTATGTTATGCTTCAGCATATGCAGATCAAAATACTTTCACTTCCTCCCTGTACTCTACTCTAGTAAAGCAAACTCATGTCTAACTTTGTGTCCTCCATTACCCCTAGCTCTGATCTATTAGCATTGCTTTGACAGTACGGGCCTGCCATTGTGTTTTAGCTTGTATTTTTCCATATTCAAATCTCATTTTATTGTTCAACTTCCTTCCCATATTTCTATCCTTTTCAGATCTTTTGTGTTATTTTTGTTACAAGGTGGGCAATGTAGTCTCAGACAAATGAGTTGTCTAATCCAAGTTCTCCCACTGAACTGATGTGCGGGGCCTGGAGCATGTTATTTTAGTGACATTCTTGTGTCTCAATTTCCCTATTAGAGGAATAATACCACCAATTTCACAGTATTGTGTATTTAATATTTGCAAAGCATTTTTCATGAAGTGCAAAATCATATTCTCATTAATTCTCTCCTGTCTCCTTGCTATGTTGTTTTTTTTTTCCCTGTCTTCAGTGTGGGCCATGTCCTGAGGTCCTTGCTAAGACAGATTTCTGTCAAGTGAATAAGAGCCTACCACAGTAAAATTGATTTAGGGCATCAGGATTTGGCTGTACACTTGCAAGATTCCCCAATTTAGTATCACCGTGCCTCAGTTTACCCATTGTAAAATGGAAATACTGATCTTTTGTGAGACTCTTTGAGATTTATGAATGAGAAGAGTGGGATAAGAGGCAGGTATTTAATTAATTCACTATTCACATTTTTTTCCTGAATCATCATTATGGTTATTTTATAAACCTGCTGCTGTGTATAAATAGTTTGAAATCTTCTTTATTGAGTGCCAGAATAGACTAAATTTCATTTGCCATCGTATTTCCCCATCACCTATTTTTATTAAGTTTTGCTTAGATATTTTCATGGTCCTTCCCAAGCATTTTCAGTTACCAAATGAATTCTATGTTGTCAACTAATTTTGCACCTCTCGCTATTCAATCAATAAGTATAACAGGGTTAGTCAGTTTTAGGTTGGAGTAAAGACTGATAAAGATGAAAAGCCAAAGTTCCTCCTCCCTGCCCAGCACATACACTTTACGGGCTGCCTGCTGAGAACCTGGCACCTTTGAGCCACTATAATTTCTCCAGTTTGGTAGATTTTCCAGCATAACAGACCTTGTACTAAAGTCAGATCAAGGATGAAAATGACCCATTTTCTGGTTGCAGTTTGGATAGGGTCAAAAATGTGCTGTTCATGAGATGTTTCCAACATTCCTAATGGGCTTTTCCAGAAAGCAGTGAGCCAGATGAGATTCCCACCACAATGGGCTGCGATGTCGTGAGAATGCCTTGAGAGATTGTGCCATCAATTTAACCTTGATTTGGCTTGAAATCTGAATTCTAATCATGATCTACTCACCTCCTCTCCACACAAGTAAATTAGGCCTCAGAATGGCTTTTCCCCAAAATATTTCAGACCATTATATTCTACTGGAACTGTGATTACATTTTGCTTAGACGGGCTAAAAGATAAATGGGCATCCAAGGTCCAATTTTCAAAAGTCTGTGCATACATACAGAAAGGTGTGTGTGCATGAACTCAAGTCTGACTGCATGCCAGCTAGGCCCACTCCAAAATGTGCATTGTTTATTGGGCTTGGTTTGTTTTTGTTTCGCAAATCTAGCCCTCCCAGTCTTTTGCTTGGAAGATATTAATTTGTTCGCTGATCTGTATCCTAGTGGAATCTCACAGCAGCTGTAATTCTAGTCATGAAGATATTCAAATATAAGTTAGACATTTAACAAAATGCTTATCTGGATTTTAATTCATACCCAAAGACATTCTGATATCTCATGAATCTGAACAAAGTGGAATTATCAACAAAAGAGTTAGCAAATGCCAAATTAAAGGTTCAATCTTGGATTGCCATGTTGACACCCCCTTGTAAGTTTAGTTCTGTATCTTTCCATTCTTTTTGTCAAAGGCACAGATATAGTGGAGACAAGATGCAGGAGAGGAATTATAAAATCCCTTTGGTTGTGTTACGTAGTAGAAACGGAACAATGTATTTAAGAGAAGGTACTTGAACACTGAGCTGCTTTAGGTCGATGAACACTGCCAGATCAGCTTTGAGGTTTATATTAATTAATATATTGAGCAGATTTAGCCACATAAAAGCCTATGTGATAATCAAAACACTCCTATGGGAAACATGCATCTTCTGTGTGATTAAGTTCCATGGAGCTTATTGCCAGTAATGATATAGTAAATGGACACACCTGACTTCATACAGGGGTGTAACTCTGTTTACTTCTGGGAGCGGTGTGGAGCTATCAGCCATGGCATGCAGGCAGCCTGTCATTGGGGGCCCTGCGCACTGCATGGTTTGTTTCATGGTAAATCCGCTCCTAACTAGAGAGTTCTGCTTTGCCAAGACTTTCATAAGTTCTGAAATTTGTTTTTGTTCTGAATCAGAATGAGAAATAAACCTTTTCGAGGTTTTCATGAAATGGAAGCTTGTCAGAATGTCTGCTTTTAGATCAGAAAGGTCAGGTTTTTGATCCAGATCTTCCTCCAAAACCTTTGCATTTGAAAAAGTTGGACTGTCTCCACAAAATACTTACTTTTAAACAAAGAGCCAGTATTTTCTACCAACCTTTTGGCAAAAATCTTCCAGTCAGGTCTAAAGGTAGCCTCCTCACTGTGATAGTTCTAGAGACAAAACTTTGGGGTTCTACCATGGGGCCCCCCCTCATGAACCCAAATCACGGGCAGGAAAGGCTCAATAGCTCAACGGCTGGTATTTTGTTGATACAGACCTGGAGAAGCAACATAGAGGTAGACTTAACATGCCATGTGCTATGGCAAAAAGGGATAGGGATAGGGTCAGTAGCAAAGCATATATTTCTAGAAGAGGACATGATCACCACTTGTGACTAAACCTCATGAATGTTTCATCAATAAATCCAACAGCCATGATCTACATCCAGTCATACCAATTCATAAAATGGGTAGCTTTGTGATGATGGTCCTACAGGAACAAGCTCTTGCAGACTGACTATTCCTTCCTACTTTCAGTTCCAGTGTGCACTGTGGCAAGAAACAAGTGAGTAGACGTAGGGTAGTCTGAACCGATGGTGAAGAGGTTCCAATCTTCTGCATGTCTCCCCGCACAGAGCTTCCAGAAGCTTCTCCATTCTCACTGTGGGCCATGTTGGAATAGGAAAAATGGGCACCTGTGCAAAAGTCCATTTATGTCATTAACACCTTCAGAGAGATGGGGGTGAGAGGCAATCTGGTAACAGCAACAAAAAAGCTCTCCGCAGCATGGCTCCTGAGTGAGCCCTATAGTTAAAGGGAAAGGGAGCTGCACAGAGAAGCAGCATCTATGTAGCATTAGTGTGTCCTTTCCCCATAGAGCTGCAGATTCTGATAGCCATACCCTTGCCTCCTCCATAACCTTCATAACGCTCTTCCTGCTGAGACAACTTCCTGAGAACTCTATAAGGTGATTTCAGAGTTGTCTCTGTATGTCTGCTCTGAGTTGCACCCCAGGTGGTGATGCAATATGGCTCCTCATCACTCTCGGACAATTTATAAAGAAAAATAATCCAACTATAGCATTTTCTGCACATCATAGGACGGTTTTTATGTTTCCCTCTGATGAAAATGTTTCCTTTAAATATTACTTTAAAGAATTTTGTTCAGAATATTTAGTGAATGGTCCGAGTCACTAAATTAATCATTTACTTCGAAGAATTATGCTCCTTGGGCCCAATTCTGCAAGGTGCTTACCACTGCCAGCTCCTGTGGAGGGGAGTCGGAATTGATGCTCAGCAGCTCAGACAGGATCGGACACTTACAATTTTCACATGCTTTTTGCAGATTTTATGAAGCTAATTTGTGTAGACACCTACAGAACATAATCTATTTCTGAATGATCTGTTTGTTCATCTGGAGAAAGACAGGTTCTTTTAGCAATAATTAAGAAGGTGTGCATATGTATTCTAGCACATAGAGATTACATCTTAACACTCAACTTCGTTTCATGCTGAAACAAGTCCTATTGTGTTAAGTCTATGATAACCTATGGCATCTCACTCATTATTACCTAATTAACCTGCTAATGGTCATATCAGAGGACTTGTCTGTAATTACTTCAGATATTGCATTGAAATCAAATCAATGAAAAGAATGTGATCACTTAAATCTATTCTGATCAGCAGGTATTTTTCTGCGCACTAAACTGTAACAAAAGTAGAATGTTGTCTGCCTCGGTTTGCTGTTTTATAATCAGAAGGCTAATCCTTGATTCCTTGTGCACCCAGAGCTCATTGACTTCACCAGGAATTTTAGAAACAAACAAACAAAAATGCAGGATAGAGCCCTACATGTATGTTATTTCCACTAGGAAAATGCCAGTAAAATACTGGAAACAGTTATGTCTACTGTTATAGCACATTTTTTTAAGAAATACCTAGATTAATCAGGTAACGGTTTCGTTATAACACTCCAGTTATAACTGTATGGTATTGTACTTAGCTGCCCACTTAGATTCACAACAATACAAATTCTCCATAATATTCCCTGTAAAATAGTTGAATTTAAAAAAATCTTCCTAAAGAAAATATATACTTTTAAATTTAAATCAGCTCCTGGCTGTCCTTTTACATCATATAAAAATACGTTTATTACTTCAAATGTACAAAACATTTTAAACCTACTAAATGCTCAGTCCTGAAAAATGCTGAATACCCTCAGCTTCCGGTAATTTCAAAAGAAACTGTCAGCACCCCAACAGAACAGATCTTCTGTTCTGCATTTTTTATAACCAGGCTGCATACAAAATTTCCAGGTGTTTTTACTAGGTTTTGTGTGTGTGTGTGTGTGTGTGTGTGATGAGTGAATAGATGTTTTTCTAAATAGTGTGGGCCTGATTCTACACTAGTTGTTTGTTCCTGTGCAAAGGAGGTACAAAATGCTCTCAAAACCAAATTCTGTAGCCATACTGGTGGTAGCATTTTATACAGGTGCAAGTGACAAGGTGCAGACTCAAACTCCCAGCCTTATTCAGTTGGTGTTATTGCCCAGTCTACCACTAGATGTCCTGTGGACTAAAGCAGAAGAAATGAATGAATACATTTGCATTAAGACAGTTTTTTCATGTGCAATGTAAATCTGAGTTTATGAAACCACTGATTTAAATGTTATCTTATACTTTATATTAATATGGACAATACAGAGCAACAGAATATGTTATCTAATAGATACACTGCCATTTATTCTGCAGAGAATAAATCATAAAACTCATGTACAAATTAATTCTAAAAATGTCTTTCGAACAATGCATTCTTGCATAGCATATATTCATGCACATGACATCCTTATCAGAAGGATGCTTCTATCCTGTAATTGATTTACTGATTCTTCTTTTTTAAGGTGGTAAATACATAATTAAAATATGAACACCGGGACCAAATTCATTCCTGGTGTAACAGGGATGAATTTGGTCCGTTGTCCATGGAGACTCATACTGTATTTTAAGTTGTATGACTGCAAAAACAAATTGAAGTTGACTTTTATTTTCTGTCATTTTATATAAAATTGTCCTTGAGTTTGAGAATATGACTAGCCTGCAGTTTAAAAAGCAGGACGTTGGCACTGCCTTTTTTGGCTTTTAACAAAGCTGCTCTTTGGATTCCTGAACATATTCTTCAACAGTGATATCCCTCTAAATGAACAACCAGCTACATTTTAAAAGTGCTTCTTTCCCTCAAGTGTCTCAAAGCTCTATTCACAAAGTCAAGGCGGGGAGGGGAGCATATTCAATGTGTGTTGAAACTATTAAAATAAATCAGTTTTAAATTTGGAACCACAGTATAAAATGCTAGGTGCATTCTCAATGGTGTTGAGCAACACTCCCACAGTGATGGGCTGCATGATTAAAAGCATGGCTTTCCAGAACACCGCAAGACAAGGAGGCTTTTATCGCTAATACCCATGCTAAGAAAACAAATTGAAATTGCCAGAGATCTCTCAAGACTTTGATGAGAAGCTCAGATTTTTTTAAAAAAGCAAGAAGTTATTAAAGAGCAAGATGAGAACTTTTATATGTTAAGTATAACAATCTGCTTGCATTATTATATGATCAGATATACTGCAGAGAGAACATGGCACCCACTCGACTAATTAGGTGAAAAAACAAATCTTTTTACACACACACACACAAAACCAAGCCAATAGATTAGTTTATATAAGGCCAAGGATTAAGGATATCTCCAATGTCATTTGCCTTTTTTTGGTTTGCAGAGTTACAGCACCCTTGAATATTTCTATAGTAGCCACAGGCAGTGACATCTAGTAGTGAGGACAGAAGTGATCAACTGCAAGCTTTTCTTGCTGCTTCTAAACTTAACTGATAAGTATCTCAAGAAATGGTTCCCTTCTGTAAAACCCTCAGGCAGCCATGAACACTTGTAAGCAGTCTCCCACTGTGTTTCTTCAACTGGCAAAGTGGGGGAAAATAGCAGCAGCCTAAGAGTTAAAGGATTTTTTTTTAAAGGAGAATTTTGTGGATGTATTCTTCCTTCACAAGTAGGTTGCTTCACCAATGTCTTAAAGGAGAGAAAAATACAGCTTAAAGCCATGGGTTTTAAAATTGTGTAACAGTGTCAGAAAAGCAGAAATCTGAAAGACATTACGTTAAAGAAAAAGAATGGGTCAAATACTTAAATTCATACATTATTATAATGAGTATCAGTCTGAAGTTTTGCTATGTTTGATTACACTTCTTGAAAGATCAGCTTATTTATTT
The DNA here is from genome assembly GCA_007922305.1 of Dermatemys mawii. NCBI lineage: Eukaryota > Metazoa > Chordata > Testudines > Dermatemydidae > Dermatemys > Dermatemys mawii. Next base: position 21,290,002 of record ML677352.1, on the reverse strand, counting down.
AGTAAATGTATTAATCTAAAATTATTAAACAAAAATATTAAGAGGAGTCTGTTAATGGCATGTTTTTCAATTAATCAGGAACTGCATTTTGTTTACAGTTCTGATGCTAGTTTTCTATGTATATGAAACATCTACCAGTTCATTTAAGATATAAGAGATCTGAACAAATATTTCAGGAAATCAGGTCAAAAGTTAAACTTGGCCACCAACGTTACTTTCTGGTGTATCCCAGGAGACACACATGCTAGGATTCTAATATGTCTCTGGACAGAGACTGACAACTTAGACAAGTAACTCTGTACAGCAAATTGGAATGTAACTGCTCGTGAGATACAACAGTTCTAGCAAATTCCACTTAAGTTTCATGTTGAATTCTAGTGCTTACATGGACATATTGATATCGGATGTTCTTGTAGTTAAATATCAGAATAAATATGGCTTTACAATTTGAAACCTCAGTGTGTCCTGCTATATGAATTTTTAGTTCAGGATGCACATAAATAATCAGGCAAGTCAAAAGAGAACTACATTTTACAATGAGAACTAACCTAAAATCCAAAGTAATGTCTTACTGTACAATGAAATGTAAATAACCACTGCTACTAAAGTGCGGGGAGTATACTTGCTCAGTATTAATATTCACATATTTGGATAGGTGAGTTTAAACAAATATTCCCTTTTATTTTACTGCAGAAACATTGGATATGAATCAGGAGAGAAAAAAATAGTTCCTGAAAACTTCTTGAAAATAAAATAGATTCTAGATTTGAATGCAGTCACTAGCATGTAATTTAAATGGTAAATTCAACTCAAATCATTAGATAAAATTACTAGAGTGATGTATTTAATCTTACATCTCTGATTAGAATCTGCTTCTAAAGAAGATATTGTTCAATAGTAATAATGAGATAGCATTAAGTCTTATACGAGAACTTTTCAATGAGCAAGATAGGATATTCTGTGATTCAGCCTTTTTTCAAAAACAATGGAACAGTAATATTTCTTATTCTTTTTTACTCTTCTGTTTAGAAAGAAACTAAAACACAATCCTTGTTAGAATGATCTGTGACTCCCCCATAATCTTTTGATACTCCCTTGATTTATAATTGTGTTTTTCACATTTTTAGCAAAAGAAATATGAAAAAATTCAGACATGTAACCTATATTATTATACTTTAATGTGATGTTCTATTTTTCTGTTTGTAGTTCTTGAAGTTTTTGTCTTACTTCATTAAACATTTAATAAATCACTGCCAGTTTTGTGACAGATTTTAACCATAACACAAACAGCAGGAGGTGTAAACTCAGTTCAGTTCGTATAGGCATATAATATCCATGTCGACATCATCATCCCCTCAAGGCATATTGGCAAAACGACCAATGGAAGCTAAGCTTTTTCCGACAAAGGTTCAAAAATAAAGTTTTCTTCTTTTATCTTACTACAAATCAATTGGAGCCCTTACAGCAAAATCCTATAAAGTAACTTCAAACACCACTTCTTAGTCTAAAAATTTGTATTATGGCTAAAACTCTTTGAAGTTTTATGACTGAAGTTTTGAGAAAAATGATTTAAGTGCTATCTGCTAGACATCAGAATGTCAAAATCTTTCTCAGTTTTCTTGACACATAAACTGCTACCTAATGTATGTTTTTTTAGGATTTTTTTTTTCTTTTAACCACCTAATCCAGTTAGCTTGATAAAAAAGTTATTTAGCTGCAGTTTATCCCATTGAATTAATACCCTTTAAAGGTTCAGCAATCTATGCTATTTTACTTCTGTTTTATACCTTCTGTGACAACCCAGGTGGTGGTGCGGAGACAGCAAATGTATCCACCCACACCAAAAAAGCTGCTTTGTATGTGTTGTGCTGGTTTTAAAATGAGAGGCGGGGAAAACAACCAAAAAACACACAAAACCAACCCATAGGCCAGTGCCAAAAATAAAATCTTTACGGAGCCTGCAGCACAGCATGTCCTTGACTGTTTTTTGGGAGACAGATATCAGCAAGACAAATTCCGGAGAGTCTACAATAGTAGACTGGTGAGAAACTCCTTCCTAGGATATTTTCCAATAATGGGAGACTCTCAGAAAAACCAGAAGCGTTGGCAATAATTCAGGTCACCAGGGTTCCATTACACCCCTTTTGAAATAAGCCGATGAAATAGATGCAATTTACATTCTTTTGAATACCTCAAATAGATACTGAAGAATGGTCTAAGGTTAACCATTTTTATTGATGTTTAGGTTTCTGAATGCTACTCAGTCTACCACAACACAATGGTGAGCCAGCTTCCCTCTGAGCATTACCCTCCCAGTGGGGCTCTTCTGAGCTGATCAGGCCTAGGCAGGAGCCAGAATCCGAAACAAAGACAGTGGGGCCCCACCCCTACGAGGCTTTTAATATTGTTACCTCTTTTGACCCAAGCAGTTAGCTAACATTCAGGGTCTTTGGGGTTGTTTCCATTAGGAGAAGAAATTGATAGTGAGTAGGATGACCAGATGTTCCGATTTTACAGGGACAGTCCTGATTTTTGGGTATTTTGCTTATATAGGCTCCTATTACTCTCCATCCCCATCCCTATTTTTCACACTTGCTGTCTGGTCACCCTAGTAGTAAGTCAGTACTTTTTTGATACAATCTGGCTCATTTACAAGCGTACATAAAGTCCTGTTTCCCTGAACACTGTAGGAATCAAACAGGAGTCAGTTTCTTTACTCAGTTATAAGCCTTTTTCCACTCAGCACACTACCCAAAATCCTTTCCCTTTTGGCTTTCTCTCAGAGCCATGTTGCCAGTGCTTCTCTTGATGGCTGCATCTGGAGATTGCTTCCCCACAGACACATATACCTCCACTAACATACCCAGCCCTTGCATTTGGACACCAGTGAAACCCTTCCACCTACATTGCTCAGTTTCTGACCAGTCTTGTCTGTGTTTTGGGTTGTGGCTCTTACGGTTCCAGCTCTTACTCCAAATACGATCTGAACTGCTTCTTTAGCTTCCCTTTCATTCAGGATAAATGTAGCATGCCATCTGATGTCAATGAGGTTTCACTCTACCTCCATCATAGCAATGCATCGGGGCAAATTCAGCCCCGTAAAAAAAAAAAGAATTCCATATTGATTTAATTGGCAGGTGAGAAATACTTAGTCTGACATTGATTTTTGTCCTTTGTTGTTGTGCCAAATATGATCTGTGTTGTACAAACATGGACGAAGACATAGGCCCTACCCCACATCACTTGAAAGCTAAAGGCCCAGTTCTTCAGCCTGTATAGACACATACAAGTGGTTTCATTTACTTGCAGGGGGCCACTCATAGCTATGGACTGAAAGACTGAGCCCAATAGCCACACATTATTCAGACATAGATGGTTCATACGACACAGGAACAAACTTAAAATGGTACAGGCAAGATCATTTTTGCATGATAGGGCACAGCACAGTTAGGGGTGTACTCAGCGCACATGTAAAGTGAAAAGGTTCTGGTAGGTGGCATTCAAGCCTATGTGGCATAGTTAGGTAGCTTGTACATTTACATAAATCTCAAGCATATCCACAGCGATCAGATTAATGAGAACAAAAGTGTTGGAAGATATATTAAACGTCATGCTTCAGGTTTAAGCCAATCTCTAACTATTTGAAATCAAGGTAAAACCTAATGTGCAGGACAGATTACTTCACATCGGCCTTCTTCAGGATTCTGAGGAAGGGTTTAGGAGTAGCTTGCGCTGACCACTGTTTGCGAGACAAGACAGTAGACTAGATGGACCTCAGGTCAGATGCAATATGTCAAATCCTATGTTCCTGAGGGTTGTAGGGACAATCAAGCCTGTTGAATGAGCTTGGGGCAGAGGGAACACCGCATTCTATCAGCTCCAAAGTTTCACAGAAGGGTCTAAGCAGCAGTGGGCAGAACGCTATTGAGTTTGGTGACATTTGAGAAAAAGAGGATCAGGGAGGGTCCTGGCACACCTTGCACCTAATAACAGACTCAGCAGCTTCAAGTACCTATGCAATTGTCTACAGATCCAGTTGATAACAGCCCTTAGCACATTCTAGAAGAATATCCGCCATCAACCCTGCCCACCATTCCAATAGTTTTAAATATTGACACCTGGAATGGCGTATCTACCAAACAGCAGGTGGGTGAAGAATGGTTTGAGGAAATGAGTACACAGCGCTCCTGGAGTTGAGGAAGATTTGGCACACCTGGTCCAGTGGAAGGCATAAGCGTGCATACGGGATTTGCCCAGGTGCATCCTAATGTGTCAAAAAAAAAAAGTGGCTTTGTGTGCAGAGTGCGGCGCGGCTGATAGGGTGGCTGGGCCTGATTGAGCTGCTGTCATTGGGCCTCCAGCAGCCAAAGCCCTGCCCCCACATTCCTTCCTCTCCTGCAACCTCAGCGCTGCGTCGCCAGCACTCTGTGGGGGCAGAGCTGTGCACTGGACGGAGCAGCGCGGCAGTGTGTTCGGCTCCACGTGGAGCCAGTGGCTCTGAGTGGCATGGTAAGGGGAGTCCCGGAGGGCAGTCAGGGAGTGGTGGGGGGGGGAGGGTTGGATGGGTTAGGTGTTCTGGGGGTGTGGCCTGTCAAGGAGCAGGGGTGATGGAGAGGGGTAGGGGCATTTAGGAGGCAGGGGAGGTTGGACGGTTTGTGGATTCTGGGGGGCCCTGTCAGGGTGGAGGTGTGGAGAGGGGTCGGGGAAGGCAGGGAGCCATGGTTGGGGTTGGATGGGTCAGGAGTTCTGGGGGTTCTGTTAGGGGGTGGGGAGTCCTGTGGGGGTGGAGGTGTGGATAAGGGTCGGGGCAGTCAGGTGACAGGCGGGAGGGTAGGATCCTAGAGGAGTGATCCCTGGGTGCACATCCTAATGAAATGTGCTGCACATGCCTATGGTAGAAGGGAGCATGGCACTGTGCACAGAAACCCTGGCATGAGAAGGGGAGGAGGCAATGGGGCACTCAGATCTTGTTGACGGATTGTGGAAATGTGTGACAGAGTCAGCAATTTCTTGCACTATCCTTGAAAAAAAGAATTATTGAATTAACTTTAAGTATCTTTGGCATCCGTTGTATTAAACACAAAGGTTATTGGATGGTGTGAGCCCAAAAAAGTGTTATGAACGTCAGCGGACTATGCTGAACAGTGGACCAGACAAAAGTGGACTTTTGGACAAATAGTATCCAGCGTTTGCCTGGAGAAGCTCTAGAGGAAGATGAATGCCGAATTCCCACCGCCAGTTATACAAAAACCCAGCCTTTTGAAGCTACCTCCCTGACGAGGGAACCAATGGGTACTGATTACCTGTTCCCAGAATCAGAAGATAGGTTGGTCTCTCCTTCATATAGCCTGGGCCTAATGCATAGGTGTGCATATTCTGACCTAAAGTTGCACTGACACCCCCCCCCCACACACACACACACACCCTTTGTGGGTTCTGAAGGATTGATTCCTACCAAAGCCCCTGCTGCAGCTGGGTGTGGGGCTGATCTCTGGCAAGCTTATTAGCAAGCATGTACGTTCTTTTATTGTTTTAAATTATGTTCTCTGTAATGTGGTCAGTGTGCTTGCTTAGAAAGAGCTGTGTGGTGATTTAACTGCTGGTAATTATGATGTTCATAGGTCTTCAACAAGTTAGCAAAGTGCAGATGCTAGCCTGCTTAGGCAGCCTGTCTTGCTGGGTAAGTCACAGTGTAGGCAGGGAACTGTGCAACCTGGCAAAACCCCACTCGGGAGAGAAAGAGATGCAAGTCTCTACCCAAGAGAGATGATGGCTGAGGAGCCTGGAGCAGATGCCCTTGATAGACCACAGAGGGAAAATACAGGCGCAGTTACCCTGAACTGTGATTGGGGGTAGAGGGAATGGAGGAAAAGAAGGTGGTGGCATAGAGACTTCGTTATGGGCAGTTAGAAAAGGGAACAGAGTACCTAACAAATGGCACACAGACGATCAGGGGGCACAGACAGGACCTGGTGTAAGAATGCTGCTGGGGACTGCAAGGAGTCCCTGAACTAGAGATACACAGGGAACTGGAGGGTGGGGTGGGAATGGGGAGATTAAGAAGCCCCTTACGTGTGCAAGAGTTTATCCTACAGCAGCAATAAAGTGCCCCTCTACTGGGTGTGCACTGCAAATGGCTTTCTTCAGCTTTTTAAATATGCTCTTTATAGCATCTCATTCGCTTTCTAATCCAAAACCACCGTTCCCACAAACATTAGGCAGGCATAGCTGGTACTGTATCTCTTCTAGACTAAGAAGTCCCCTCTGAAGTACTTGCTCTCCCTCTAATCCACTTGGAAAGGCCATCATGGTAGTAACAAAGCACAAGCCTAGGAGCACTGGGCAGTACTTAGGATATAATTGAGACTTCTCCCACACAGTATACTTGTGTTACCACTCAACTTCTAGGGTAGTCTGTTTAAAACTAGGCTTATTGCCAGTATTTTATGCTGAGACAAATGGTTTGCAAATAAATAAAAAATAATAGACCAAACGCTGAGCTCCTTTAAGTATTCTTATGCCAGATGCCAGAGTAAGGACTTCAGAATCTGGCCCACTGAAAGCACAGCTTGTTTATATACATACATACACACACATTCACACACACACACAGTGACAAGATTTTTCTGCTCTACTTACTTTTTTATTTAAAAATATCTGAAGAGCAGTTCAAGATATAATTTTCCCCTAAATGGAAAATGCTGTTATATTAATAGAATTGCATCAAAATAACATGTGTAAAATTTGAATAAGATGGTTTGCATAGGAAAATTAAGTGTGGGCAGGGAGCACTGAGTCTTCTAAAGAGACTGAGTAGCTTAAAAAGTGACATCTTGCAAATTACGGCCTCACAAATTGTTATTCACACAGTCTGAGTGATTTGTTTTGATTGGCAAGTTAAATATCATTCATACTTTGCAGGGAGGAGGTTCCATCATCATCTTGGTATCAGGTGAGTAGATTTTATTCCTGGGCTGGCAAGTTTTTAGTACAATTTTGCATAGGTGACATAATATGCTGACAAATATTAATGCCATTTAGGGATTCTTCCAGAGTTAACAGTTAATGAGGGCATTGAACAGCATTGCCACAACAGAGACTACTGAAGTGGGTCTGCTGTCTTTACTTCTTCCACTGCTCTTGCTGCACCTCAAGGCATGCGGAGGGTTTAGACACCTTTTGCAGGCAAGCAGGGACCTAACTATTGCGTACAAGAAGCTGAAGTACTGGTCCAAAGGCCACAGAAAGTGATCAGCCATTTAGAGCAGGCAGGTTGGGAAAGACCTTGCTGAAGAGTATGTATATAGTGTGGAAAGAGATTTTTTACACTCTTTCAGCATACTGTGTCTACTTGCGTCGGCCATCGAATAAAACCAGCATATAGGGTGGGAACCCCAGACCATAATAAAGAGAAAGTTCCTGAAGGTCACAAAGCTGCTTGATAACCATTTAAATGGAGAATAAATCCAAATGCTCATTATAGCTCCAAATGAATATCAAAATCCAGCAATAGTTTCTGGTTAGGTCATGTTATCTTAGGCAAAAGGACTAACCCCAGAAAATTGTAACATGTGATATGGACACAAATATATTTATGGCACCTATATGCACATCAGGGGGGGTCTGTCTGCACTGAAGGGTAAACTCAGGATTAGTAGACCTCAAGTTAGCAGACCTTTGTTTTGTTATACTAGGGCCTGAGCATCTATGCTCACTTAGGACTTGCTGAACCCTGGGTCCCAAACTGTGCGGGATCCAGCGTCTACACTGCATTATGTGGGCCCAAGTTGAACCATCCATATCCCAGATTTCCTAGTGCACTCCCAAAGTGTGGCTGCTAAAGTGTGGCTGCTCTACCTCTTTGTTTGTGGGGCAGCGTGGAAAAACTTGACCGTCCACCTAACTTGATTGTCCAGAGGAAAAAGAAAATTGGCCCACGGCATTGTGGAATACTTTTGGCAGACTCCCAGAACACAAGTCCAATGGGGCAGCATCTACACTGCAAAATAATAGGGCATGAAACCTGGGTCCTACCTTGACACAAGCTCAGAGCCTCCACCCCCATGGAATCCTGCAATCCTGGGTCAGTGTGATTTGTGTGTATATGGAAGAGGGGGTAAGGCTTGAGCCAGAGTTCTAACGCTGGGCTTACATTGTAATGTAGACCAGGGGTAGGTAACCTATGGCATGCGTGCCAAAGGCAGCACATAAGCTGATTTTCAGTGGCACTTGCATTGCCTAGGTCCTGGCTACTGGTCCGTGGGGACTCTGCATTTTAATTTAATTTTAAATGAAGCTTCTTAAACATTTTTAAAATCTTATTTACGTTATATACAATGGTTTAGTTCTATATTATAGACTTATAGAAAGAGTCCTTGTTAAAATGTATTAATGGAACGCAAAACCTTAAATTAGAGTGAATAAATGAAGACTCGGCACACCACTTCTGATACGTTGCTGACCCCTGATGTAGACATAACCAAGGTAATTCCTGAACAATAACATTCATGTCAGATTCCACCACTTAATATATGCACCAATGCCAAAACAAAGGCTTTAAAAATGTGCCTCCAATATTCATACCATCTATACCTGGGGAAGCCTTAGAAGTGATAGTTGCTTTATCATCCTACCAAACTGTGCCAAAAGCCACTACAGTCCACACAATCAAACTACAGCTGTGTCGGTACTGAACTGCCTCCTAACAGTTTATATACTTCATAAACGGATTCCCTATAATGAAATACAAGGCTGGAAATATATATGATAAACCTCCATCTGACAACACAATCTAGACTTCACACCATTCATCACATCTATCAACATTTTAACTAATGTCACAATCTTCACTTGCTAATGAGCTGCTGCATTGAAAAATGTTCTGGCTATCAGTCAGATAGCTATAATGAGATAGAACAAATGCCAAGCCTCACACCCAGCCCCCTTCAGAAGTTTCCTCTTATCAAAGAGTCTTTACTGTTCACTTACCTCAGTACAGACCAAGACTTCCTTACCTGAGGTATATTCAGGCATTACAAGTGTAGTTACTCTGGCATCTAGTCTGCATTTTAACTAGAGGTGATTGGAAAATTTCTATCAATACCGAAGTATGAGAAAAATGGAGGAATTTTTTTCTGTCCTATCAAGTTTAATTTTAAACAAACACGATTGCTGCTTTATATGTCCTAATGTGTATTTTTGTTATTTTTAAAAATCATTTTCCAACAGTTTGGTAATATTCCAAAACTGATCACCTTCAACTAGGACTGTGCTTTACCAAAAATAGGGCAATTTTGTCTTTTTGGCCAAATTAGCCCATATGCATACTCACATTTCAGGCAACACATACAGGAAGTTAGCGTAAACTACTTACACTTCCTGTAATTGCTTTGTGGGAGCCAGAGGGACATAGTAATAACATCCTTAGAAGTATCAGTTGAATAGAGGATGATGCTGATAAAAATGACAAAATTAGTATGCTGTTCCCTTTCATTGTCTCTTCTGCTGCTGTTCACTGGTGTGAGGTGCCTAGGTATGCTTGGTCCAGAGGTCCTGTTAGGTCCTGAACTAGAACAGTTTGCTAAGAAGATACATCTATAGCCATGTTCATTGGGGAAGTTTCCAAGCACAGTTAACTTTGGAGAGACAGACATGAATGATCAGTGAGAAACTACAGCAGCTGTCACTCTCACGCACTCCCTATTGTAGGTGCTTTTCATGCATTTCTAGGAGGAACTCAAAGGGTTCTAGATTGAGGTTAACTGTCACCACCAACAACATGGGATATTGTTTACTATTTTATTAATATTTTCATTGGAGGAAGGTTCCCCCCCCCCCGCATATGAATGTTGTGTCTTGTAACCTTTTCAGCTTCCCAGAGAATATTCCATATAGGGTTGAGATTAACTTTGTATTTGTGCAAGACCATTGAATACCATGTTTATCGTACCCAAGATTATAATTGCTGTCCAAGGACTTTCTCTTTTGTATGTCCATGACTTTACAATTGCTTTTCTTTATCTTAAACCAACATCTCTCAGTAATTATTCACTACTCATTTTATATTACATAAAAAGGGTTATTGGGTTTAAATCTTTAAGACTAATGAGTCATTGGTTAGGATTTTTAAGACAATTGGTTTATAACATTGTTTAACTGATAAAAATATATATGTATGAAACAGGAGTTTTATTTGTGATAAATACATCTGTGTGATGGGTGAAAATTGCATCCATTATATTATCTTCTCTTACCAATGTTACTTTGTGACCCAAATTCCTCTATTTTAAAGTATTCAGGCACATTTAGAGGGAAGATGGTTTGCTTTATGGAAGACATTCAGCTTTCTGTGTGTGTGTGTGAATACAGTGGACGCAAAGGTTAATTTCCAAGACTGGGGAAAGGTCTACAACAAAATTCTGCACAAGTGGCCAGAGAACAGCTTAGACCTGCCATTGAACCTTAACTTACATGCCAGCATGTCTTTTCGTAGGATACGGATGTTTTGCTTTTTCGAGCTTAGAGCACCTCCTTTTGTGCAGAGTTTGCCCTTGTATGTAGAAAGCACATTCCCTAGGGAATGCACTGGGAAGTGGATCACCTCGTGCACTGATGAAGACTGGAGTAGTTCAGTAAAGAGGAGTACATTAACTTTAATGAGCGGCTTCTTAGGAGGACAATGTGCCTGAAAACTTTGATGTGCATGTATAGTATAAAGAAAATAAAGACGTGAAATCTGTTCGTCATCGTTAGGAAAATGTATGTAAAATTAAGGCTACCAATTATATATAAAAGACAGTTTGAAACTGACTTACATAAAGAAGTGAGTAAAAGCTCTCATTGTTTTGAGACTTCAAAGCATGGAAAGTCAAGATGATCTCTATAAAAATGTCTGAGCAATACTTTCTGCTACGTTTTATTTTTATGCAACCTTTTTATTCATGAGACTCCAAACCAGCGCCACAATTAATCATGAGCTTACGGTTAAGTGCTTCAATGGGACTATTCATATGCTTAAAGTTAAGCACTTGCTTATTTGCTTTGCTTGAATTTGGGCCTGAATAATGGGAGGACTGGGGGCTGAGATGCATTGTTTTAATAAGTGTCCACTGGCATCCAGCAAATGGAACAATCCTGCAGGCATGCCAAACCGCTGAGGGGAGACTAGATTGTTATGGCATTTGATATTACCCAACATGGACTCCAGGTTGTTGTTGCTGGAAATCCAAGATGGCATATAGAGGCAAATGGGAGGTAGACAAAAATCCCTTTATAGTAGGGTAAGGCAAATAGCTTTATTTTAAAGCTTGAGTTTCCTAAGAGTCTTACCAGCTGAGGAGATGCATTTACCAGTGCCTAGCTGGTTGGCTATGTTCTCTGCCACCGTGGTCCCATGTCTTGCTCAGACTGTACTGTCTCACTTACATCATCCCAACAGTAATTGCACCTTCCTTCACTGGCGGATTTGTTGTTCCTAGGCTCCTACACGGAGGTTTTCACCAGCACAAGTCAGCATAACCCTGGGCTAAGCCTCACCTGAGGACTTTATTATCTGGAGCACTGATTCAAGACGTTGTCCCTAACTCTATGCACAGGGGGAACATTATAAAATCTCTCCATTTTTTTTTTTTTACAGCATCAGTAACTGTATGGAAATACTAAGGGTGTTGTAAATGAAATACGCACACAGGGCTACCAGAATAATAGTCTCACCTGAGATTCATGAGCAAACCCTGAAATATTAAAAGCACATCAGTAGGGGTATTGCTGATCTAAAGAGTAAAATATTGGTATGTAGAAAAGAGATTTAAAAAATAAAATATTTCTTATTAGGGTAATAGTGTCCAATTAAATGTTTAAAGTAGAGCTAAACACAGAGTTTACACTGTAAACTGATCCATTAATCATTTTCCTTGTACCATCAATAGTGCTATTGATGAGCAGATCCAATTTTGTTTTACTTTGAGAGAGCATACAATAGCAAGTTTTACTACAGCTATCTTATTTTACAAGCATTAATGAACAATTAACCAACACTAGCACTCTTTCCATCTGTAATCCTGTAGTAGGATCACTAATCTCCACCACTAGCAGCTAATGATGAAGGTCTTTTAAGCTTTACTTCTTATCTCAGCCAGTTCTTAATACTTGCATAAGTATGCTTTCTGAGAAGGGTGGCCCCCTACTGTTCTACGACTTGCATACAAAAGACTGGTGAATTTTTTGAAGGGTTTTCTGTTCAATAACACTTCTATACTTATGTTTGCCTTCCTACTACAACAAACACAAGTGATCAGCAGAGGACTCTCGGGGTCACTAAGGGCTCTGTGTTTCCATACTTGTTCTAATACTTATAAGAATGTATTCATGCCCTATTATATATATTCCCTGTCTGCCCAAGCAGAAGCTCTAAACTAAAAGCCAGAATAAAACAGTATTTACTTCAAGAACAAGTTTTGCCGCCTGTATTGAACAAAAGAAAGTTTGAAAATGACTCCCATTAAAAAATACGTCATATGAACTGAAAATTTTTAGTGTACAACATGCAACATGTTCTAGCTTCACTTTAACTTTGTACCATGAGCACAGTTTCTGTATATTGTTATAGAAATAAGTCTGCCATTCTGTCACAACTCCTCAGTAATATCAAGTTCAAAAAATACTGTCATGACTTCCAAGCAGTCAGGAAGCTTTGGACATAATGGGATTCTATTCTTGCTGCCAGTGTAAGTCAGGAGAACACCACTGAAGTCCGGGCAGTTACCAGTTTTATGTTGGTGTGAGAGATTAGACTCAATTCAAAGGTCCAAGTTCATCAATGGTGTAACTTTTTTAATCAGTGGAGCTACACCAGGGATTGATGTTTTCTCAGAGGACAAAGGTATTTGTAATTGTGGAGAACTATGAATGGGTACAGGCAGGATTAATAACATAACCTAATCTGCTTCATGGACACTCTGCACAGTTCTTGGACAATAGCAGCCCTGATCTTTGCCTACAGATGAGAGGTGCTCAGTAATATTCAGAAGTAGGACTACAAAGCTACCTGGAACTTCCCTGTTCCAGGGCCAGGCTGATCCCCTGGCATAAGTTAGAGCAGCATGAGAGCTGCACCAATTATGCCAGCTGCCAGGGACCCCAAGCTTCTATTGTAGCAGCCAGGATCACCAGGGCTACGTCCTTTCCCGCAGGCACACGCCCGCTGCAGAAAGAGGGTTGGTATGAGAGACAATGTGCTGCCTGCCACTACTCCACTGGAAAGTGCCCCTTCACTGAGATACTCCTCCGATAAAGCTCGTGAAGATGGAGGTTACTGTATTTTCTCCTACAGGTTAGACGCAGATTTGTTACTGATCAGAGCTGAACAGCACTGAACCAAAACAGTGGTTTTCAATAGGTTTTGTGCTTAAAAGGAAAAAAAAATCTGCCCTGCACATATGGACGAGTTCTGCTCTTCACAGACGTAGGGAGTGAATATAGGTCCTGCCAGTCCCTGCCATCTCATCACACCTGGGTGCGCATAAACAGCACCTCTTGCAGCTGAGGACGAGAAGAGAAGCATTCAGGAAGGTAGAGATGCACAGTGTGCTTTCGTCACTGTGAAATTCCATTTGGCCTGAGAACAATGTAACTCTAAACAAGGGAGCTTCCGTATATTTTCTGTTTCCAAATTGTTTTTCCCTTTAAAAAGAAAGCCAAAGAAATTATCTGCAAGAAAACCCTGTCTTACAGCAGCAGAATGAGTCCTGAGCTGGGTAAGCGTCTGGAAATTCAGGGGTAGAGCTCCCATGGTAACATTAATCAGCCTCTTTGCGGTTATATGTTCCAAAGCATCTTTTATGATATAGGCTCAATGGACCATGCATATACTATTTGGCAAATATTGGGATAGGAACCTTTTTTTGTGCTGTGTTTGTACACAGTGTGCCACAATGAGGCCCGGGCCTAAGACTGGGGCTCCCGGGCACTATTGCAGTGCAAATAATAAATAATAATTGGGGGAAACTTCACTTTTATAAAGTCACAGGGAGGTATAGGAAGCTTCACTTTTACATGGCTATGGTAAAAGTCAGCTCCCTTTCGTGTGAAAGGAAGTCTCCATAGCATCCCAGGTGCCTGTAAAGCTTAGCAGTGAGGGTGAGAGAAATGATTAAGCAGCTCACTTTGAAATGCTCCAGCAGCCACACATCACAGGATTTGCTCTATGGGCCATGGCACACAATAGCACCCGAGAAGTGACTGGGCAGCTTTGAAATTTAACTTCACTTTTTTTAAAAAAGCTGAACTGGGAGTAATGTAGATGCTCTCCCATACAGCTTTTTTAAGCACAAACAATTTTTAAAGCAGCTCAAAGGTGGTTCAGGAGAACTGATAGCAGAAGGAGCACAGCTTATGTATGGGGCCAACCCTGACATCTTTGCTTATTCAGGTAAAATTCCCCTGAACTTCAGTGGGAGTTTTACCCAAGTAAAGACAGATCAAAGACATCAGGAGTAAGTCCTCTGGCTGCTCATGCCATTTAAAGCCTGTAGTATTTATTTAATCATGAAAAGTTAGGAGGGTGAAAAGATTGTGACTCTTCTCTGCTCCCCATGTACATAGATACAAGTATTCCCTTCTTTACATGCATATTTAAAATCCTAGGTGTGACCCTCACCACAAAGAATCTACTTCTACAGAGGATGGATCAGGAGATGGGGGTGGGTGATGAGATTAAATTGGGTTTTGGCTTAGCCTCTAACAAAGGGCCTACTGTGGAGGCTGTACCAGGATCCTAAAGTTTTGACTTAGGCCCAGCTCTGTTTTATTTCTTCTCACTTTCAGACACCTCCAATTTTTGTTTTGGCCCACTGCACTGAAATACTGTGCTAGGAGAGTCACCGAATGGTCTATTAAGTTTCATACCAAAAATACTAGGAGTATTTTTCACCCACATGGAACCAAGCAGGACTGGAAGACTCACATGAGAGATCTTTCATCAGATTTTTATCAAGAATTAGAAACAAAACAAAATCTGGCACTGTGAAGCATCGCACAGGAAGGACTCATCTGTCAGAGCTCTGTATCTCCTAGTCATTGGCTCATCTGTGAAAGTAGATCTGTTTTCAGTGGCTGTAGTGGTAGTGTAGTAGGGCTTCTATAGTAGGCCATCCTATCAGCTCATTTGAATTCCAAGGAACCAGTCTAGTAAATGGCTAGTGTGGATTACTACTTCTCATCAATGTGGCTTAAGAGCCTGTACACATTTTCAGCTGTCTGGCCAAGAGTGTGCATTTAATTTCAGTTTTACACTGAACTGTACAGTTAGAGTTTCTGGCTCATATTACGTTACCTACTATAGCAAGGGAAACAGCAACATTTCCTGTGTCTCATCTATCACCATATATCAGATGGTAAAGGTAAAGATAGATACTAATTAACAATATTCTTTCCAAGTTACATGCTTTAAAGTTAAGTAAACAGTTTGTATGTGATAAAATAGATCTAATGCATCAAATTAACCAGGATGAAGCCAAAACCCTGGTTCAAAATTCCCACCGCATAGATATCTGATATACTAAATAATCTGGGACCCATTCTTCTTCAGAATCACATATTCATTATCCAAATTGCCTATCCCCAAAGTGATAATATAGTGTGGTGCAACATGCCCCAACAGGACACTGATTGACTTTGTGCCTACATATTACACACACTGTGTAAAGCAAATATCTCACTCTATTTATTATCTGTTGTCTCTGTAAAACAACAGATTACATGTATCACTGAGTAGCTGAATAACTTTTACACCGTTTGCTCATATCTATTTACACATATTCTACAAAAGATACATTAACACCAAAGAACAAATGTAAAAAAAAACCCCTGCCCATGTGAAAAGCCAGGAGAAATTAACAGCCCTACTTATTAGAGCGATAAGGTAGGTGAGGTAATATCTTTTATTGGACCAACTTCTGTCCAAGCTCTGCATAGCTCAAAAGCTTGTCTTTCACCAACAGGTGTTGGTTGAAGATATTACCTCATCCAACTTGTCATTTTAATATCCTGGGACCAACACAGCTACAACATAAGCTACATGCTTATATTTATTGTATCTATAAATATGATGGGACACTTCTGAAGTCTTATAGTAATAGAAAGTAGAGTCCCATAGCTCTGTGGAAGCCCCTATGAACTACTGGGGAACTATATAGTTTCTTACTGGCTTACTCACTCGGGGAGATTATGACCTATGTAGTAAATTTTAAATACCTCATGAAGTTGCATAGTGCAGAATCAGTGTGACATACACTGGACACCCGATTCATTAATAACTACATAAATGTCTAGATATTCTGAGAAGCTTCAGAGGATTTCGAGAGCTTCATTGCTGCAATCTCATTCTAGTGTTGCAAATGTCTTCTAGCTCTTGAGGCTGATACAATGAATCAGCCTAGTTTGTTCACACGGTTCTTGAATGCAGGCCAATCACTCTCAAATAACGGTGGCTATGTAATGTCCTTTCCAGAAATATTTTACTACTACCATCTAGGAAAAGTTGGGAAACTAGCATAAGTAATATGCTGGATTAAAAACGTCTGGGTATTAAACTGTTGGGGCTCCAGCTGCTTCTTCTTTACAGCTAAGGATTCCTGAATCTTTGGCTCATACTCAGAACCTAAATGGCCTATTTTTTCCTATATAGATACACAATATTTATAGGGGAGGGTACCTGTGTTCATGGGAATCTGGAACAAATCACAGAATTGGAGCATCTGCAAAATCCTAGAATTTCCAATCCTGAAAATATAATGTTACTATTTCATTCACAATAAACTGATGCCCCTGTGTGTTTCTACAGATTTAGTTTGCTGTTAAATAAAATAAACTTTCTTCAATAACATTTACAGACCTGATGGACATCAAGGTAACTTAACACCTGGGTTTTGACCTTTCTTATGCTGAATCTCTATACATTCGAAGACAAATTGTTTATTCGGCTTTGCTTTTACCCCCTTTAGTTTATTTATCCTTGCACCACTTGAGTATGAGCTTTTAGTTTTTTTAACCATTTAGTCTTGTAATCTAAAAAAAATACTTTTATATATTGTATTTTGTCACTTTTGTCCTCAAATTTAGGCTTTATGAAAACTAGCTTTTACAAAACCTACAGTCAGTAAAAATGTTTTAATTCATTTATTTATTTTAAAACAAAGAAAAAACGTCTTGTGTAGTGTTTGTATCCCCCTACATTGCAGCATTGTACTAATGCCTGAGACACTTTAGAAACTGATAATGAAACAAGTGTACCTGACTAGTCTTATTTCATTTTCCAAGATGGGAGAAATGTAAAAAAAGAAACAAATACCATAAATATTTGAAAGTAAATCAGATTTTTTAACAAATCAGTTCTAATATCTGATGTGTTATTTATAGGGCTGGTTGTAAATTTTCCATCAAAACTGTTTTTTGACAGAAAATTGCATTTTCAATTAAGTAAGTATTTCAGCAAGAGTGCCCGCTTTGCGCAGGCCATTTTGATTTTTCATTACATAATTGAATGGCCATAAACAAAAAAATGTTGATTCTCAAATGCTGCTGCACTTTTCGTAGAAGTGGAGTTTGGTTGGCTCATGCTCCCATTCACCCCTATGGAACAAGCTCCCCAGCTGAACTTCATCTCTCATGATCCACTGTGGTCATGAAACTGCTGTAATGCATGACCTCCTCGCACAAAGAGTGCTTCCTGCGAGGTGTAGTCTAATCAGGGAACCTGGCCTACCGAGAACTGGAGCATGAGGCACCTAAACTACAACTCCCATGAGGCACCACAATGGCATTTCAGATTTAGGTTTTTCATCAGGAAAAATCAAAAATTGCTGAGAACTTTTCCTTCATTTTCATCAAAATTTTCAGCAGAAAAAAAACTCTAAAGTTTCTGACTACCTCTATTTATTTGCAAAATAGATTAGGATATTATTTTTAAAATGTGAGTTTAATGGAGATGTGCCACTTAATACAAGCTGAGGATCTGGCCCCAGGATTTTTAAGCTGACAATGGTAATGTGTTTTCATATATAATCATCCATGACCAATGTTTCCACAGTCTAGTCAGTCATGCTCAGAAAATAATGTTTAATCTTTTTTGCACAACCATAGTAACAAAATCAAGGGATTCCAATAATTAACAAACACACACAACCATAAGTTCCCATGGAAAGACCAAAGTCTGACAGTTGATCCTCTAGGACCAGGACTCGTAATTTACAGACCTTTCTCATCTGTCCACCGTTCTCCCTTTCAGATAGTTCTTAATTATCAAATTTCCCCAAGCTGTCTCTACTGCCCACACTTTCCCCACCAATCTCTTTTCTCCATCAGTTCCTGCAGCTCTCTCCTTCCTCCCCCTTGCAAAAAGTTTCCTTGAAAGGCCTCCTCTGCCTACTCCCTGACTCTGCCTCCCCTTCTGGCAGGCACAGAGTATGCCTCTCCTAATTGCATTGCCTGGTGTTGTGTTCTCCACAGGCAGCAGCGGTAGAGAACACTGGGCTCAGCGGCTGCCCTTCTCTATTCCATGCACTTTCCTCCTCCTTCTGGTCCCTCTGCCCCCAGCTAACACACACTACTCATCAAGGTAGGTTGGCATGGTGGCAGTTTTAAACAGCCCTGCCTGCGTCCAGATATATGTTTATACACAGAAATGTATATTCACATCCAGTCCAAGATCTGCAAAAATGGTCTTCAAATATCCACAGATAGCCACATTTTGCAGGGCTCTAAACAGCTCCACAGGTCACCGTGCGGCAGTGACCAGAAACACCGGAATGGGGGAGTTATGGGGAGGTTCACCCGTCCACTTTTCACAGGGGTGGACTCTTCCTTTCCCCCAAGGCCCCACCCCCTGTCCCAGCCAGGCCAGCGTGGAGCCCAGGTGGGGAGCCTGAGCAGCTGTGGGGAGCCGCAGCGGACTCTCCACCTGCCCGTGATGTGGTGGTGGTGGGGAGGCTGAGAACTGTCCCCAGTTGTGTCCCCACCGCCCCAGGCTCCCCGCAATACTGCAAAAACATGCTGTTATTAATATGATTATATCAATCTGAGGGGCAGCAATCACTGATTTTAGGATTTAAAACAAAATACATATTACTAATAATGTAGCACAATACAGCTATTGCTAATGAGAGGGCATAACAGCGGTTTGAATATATGTGACGGAACATTATGCCAGCTAAATAATTTAGTCTTTTCAGCAGAAAAATTGTTCAGGTGACAATTAAATGGTAGATTAAGACAGCCGAGGATTGGGAAATGCTCCATTGAAGCAAATTGGAGGATTCTGGCTACTCTAAGATGGTGAACTATATTTTGTTTGTGGAGAGGCACTGAATGAAAGCTGGTAGAGTTTTCATTGCAAGCCTTGTCTGGGCAACAAATCCTGCAAATTCTTGCTAACAGAAGATGGTGTTGTAACAGTCTTTTGTGCATCCTGATTGAACATTCAGCTACATAACCCTCACTGAACTGTTTATCTTATGTACTTATTTAACTAACATTCAAACTGACAAGTCTCCTATTCTGGGCTTTCTTTTTATACTTTAATGTATGCCTTATCAGATGAAACTCAGATACTACCAAACTTTGCATGTTTTTGATTTTGCACATAAACTGAAGGGCAGAATTCCAGTCCTCAGTCATTCAATTTTTCAAGATCTTTGAACAAGACTTCAAACCCTGCAAAAATACAACCCAAACACAGACTTGCTTATCTGTCTGTACAAATACGTAATAGAAACTAGTATGTCAAATTTCAATGTACGCTAGCCTAATTGAAGCTTTAACTACATTCTCAACAAGAGGCAACTGGCGCTCTGCTGTATTCAACGGCAGGAAGACATTCAGGAACACAGCTACGCAAATTATTCATTACGAATAAATTATCCAATTAATTCATGAAAAATTTCAGTTCCTTAATTATTCACAAATTGTTCCTCATGTCTGTGAATATATTCATTGGTCCAGATCCTGCTGAAACTTGTGTATACATTTAGTTTTACATATTTCATGTTGAATTCAATGGATCTACTCACGGCACCTACAAGTAATGCTGTGTAGGGCTATAGTTCAACCTATGGACTCTTTTGTAAATTGTTCATTTCCCCTGGTGGCTATTCTCAGCATGAGATTGTTTGCATGGCTCCTGTAATACTGGGTCTGTTTCCAACTGGATGACTGACAATGCTCAAAACAGGAGACTACTGAATGATGAGTAGCAATTAATTAATATTCTTGTTCATGCACAAATACTCCTGTTTGCCTGAAAAATACAGGTATTTCTGCAACAACCATTAAACCCTGAACAGATGGGCCAACAAAAAGTCAGATGTGTGAAAATTCACCAACTGTGAATAAAAAAGTCCAGGAACATGTCTGAACCAATAGAATTAGAATTCATGTTTGTGAATGCTGTTGGGCTGTATTCTATTCAGGAAGATGTATGTTCCCAACAGGGCATGACTGAGCAGCCTCAGTACATTGAAAAGCACCAAGGAGGTGTGCTTTCCTCACCCTGCTGTGAAACAAAATCCACAATTCATGTGCAGTCTAAAACTTTTCCTCTTTCCCTTCCCTTGTTTCTAGTTCTTATATTTTCCTCACTGTTCTCTATTCCCCATGTCACCATATTTCTGTGTCTGTTTATTTTTCTTTCTTGTATTGTTTTCTCCCCAGACATTTCCCAGACCACTATCTCTCCATTCTTTTTCTTGTATTATGCACTTTGGTTTAGTCTATTTTTTCTCTCTCAATTCATATTTCTATTTAATTCATTTTGACTTCTCTTCTCATCCTGCCTTATTTTAATAAGATCAAACCCTTCCTCATCACCTTCAAATCTCTTCACAACTTCATCCTGTTTATCTAAGTCTCTCTTCTCTTTTTTAAGACTCTTGCTTACATTCTGAAGTTCTCTGTAGCCTAATTGTTCATTCACTACTTCTCCCCTTCTCTTTACCGTTAAAAGACACCTTGGAAACCAGACTATGGTGTTCAGTCATGGCCTGCATCCTAGGAACTTCATGGCATGAAGTGGGGAGGATCCAATTCACACATCTTTACTTCATATGGGCTGGCAATGGTGGGGGACAAATTTTATGCTCTGTCTGTTATCTTTGAAATGCACTTCAGCAACTGTTGAATAGATATATGCCACTGAGAATCACCTGGGGCAGTGGGCAACAGCCAGACAATATTCTACCTTTGTACACTAAACTAATGCTTAAAATGGATTAAATATGTCTGTTGATTTAATAGAACTATCTACAATATTTTTGTGTTGTTTCTGAATTTATCCATCTATACCAGAGGTGGGCAAACTACGGCCCATAGGCCACATCTGGCCCATGGGACCATTCTGCCTGGCTCCTGAGCCCCCAGCCAAGGAGGCTAGCCCCCCAGCTCCTCCTCTGCTGTCCTGTCTTCCCACAGCCACACCACAATGACAGGGCTGCAAGCTCCTGCTGCTATGAGTGGCATGGTAAGAGCGGTGTTAGATGGCGGCGGCAGCGGAGGGGTTGGATAAGGGATAGAAGGTTCTGTGGGGGTAGTCAGGGAGCAGGGGGTGGCTGGATGGGGTGGAGGTTCGGGGAGTGGTGGTCAGGGGAACAGTGGGGTTGGACAGGGCATGGGAGTCTCGGGGACCCTGTCAGGAGGCAGGCGTGAGGATAGGGGTCAGGAAAGCCTGAGGACAGGGAGCAGGGGGGATTTAATGGGAGTGGAGTTCCTGGTGGGTGAGTTGGAGCAGGGATACTGGGAGGGGGCGGTTAGGGGACAAGGAGCGGGGGGTTTGGATGAGCCGGGAGTTCTGAGGGGGGCAGTCAGGTGGCAAGAAATGGGAGAGGGAGAGGGCCAGGTTGTTTGGGGAGGCACAGACTTCCCTACCCAGCCCTCCATACAGTTTTGCACCCGCTGTAGCCCTCGGGCCAAAAAGTTTGCCCACCCCTGCATCTATACATTAATGCACTGTGGTTGTCCAGATTCTCAGACACGCTATGGCACCTTCACACCACTTTGGTGCCACAAACGGGCCAGACAAGTGGCTTACCTGGCACCAAAGTTCTGTGATGCCCCTTCGTCTGCCCCAAGCTTGGGGGCATGGTCAGGGAACAGGAGGTATGGTCAGAGTGCCACTCACTTCAGCACTTCCCCACTGCCATAGACAGGATACAACTTGCAGGCTACCTAAAGGAAGTGCTGAAGTGAGTGGCATTCTGACCATACCTCCTTTTCTTACTCATGAAGGCCTGCCATCCATCCAGGAGAGGGCAGTGGTGCAAGTAAATGAAGTACATCACGTTATTTGGTTTTTGAATCCGGAGAGGTAAAGCTGAATGGTATTGTGCCAGGAGTGACTTTGGCTCTGATTGTCCTTTTGGAAAAAAACTACTGCTGCTGAGTGCATCTCTCAGGGTCTATCCTGATTTCATGAATGAGAAACTAGTCTTCCTGTACGTAAAGAAGACTGGGGAAAACCCAAACTAGAGAATACTCAATGTTAAAAATGGAAGGCCTTCCCAGAACTCTGAGTGCAGTTTGTATTTTCCACTTAAATATACATACATGTGACTCCCCTAAACATTCTTGGAATAGGTTCTTTTGCCGATGCTGGGCTGAAACCTCAGCTCTTCCATGCTCCATTATTTTAACCCAGATAAAATAACTTTAACGACGTTCAGGAGATCTCTGTTTTGTTTTTCCCTTATTGTCCTTGCCTCCCTTACATTAATCTTTACTCTTCTTCTAATGTACTTTTTGTTGGCTTGAATGTTTATCATTTCTGACCCTTTAAAATGCACCTTATTACGAACTGTTTTTGAAGGGAGAAAATAATTGTTTTATTTAGCTTGTTTATAATGAGCTCTTTCAAAGGCCTGTTTCAGTTTCTCGGCAGGTCCAGCTATCTGTACCTCAGTTAACACTCTCTCAGATGTAATCAAATATTGCAATAAATCTCCTGTAAATAAGACATAATTAAATGTAACAATTCTCTTCAATGTTTTAAACAATTATGTAAATCCAAGACTAGGTATTTGTGCTCATTAATGGCAGGCAGCTAGATATTCATGCTAAATAATGTCTTATTGTGCTTCAACTTACCTGCTGTCCAGAAACTACTGCTTCATTTAAAATCAGCATAAACAACTGCAGTTATGTTTTGGTCCGAAAGACACAATCAAAGGTAACATGATCTCACATAGCTGACGTAACTATCATGTTGTGTTATAACACAAAGGGGAACACACTTATTTTCTGTATCTGATACCTGACAACAACTTGGATATAGTGAGTATTTGATTCAATTTTTTGTGTCAGATGGCAGTGGAGCAGACGATAAGATGTCCACAGTGCTTACAAATGGGCAAACACTACAGTTCACTGACTAGGCAAATTAATTTTAGGTAGCTTGGGAACTGTCTGCTTGCATTACGTGGGAGCATATTTTTAACTTGGATATAAATGACTTTTTCTTTCCTTTTATGAAAAGCCGACATGGTTGCTGTTACTGCTACCAAGCAATTTGAAACCATAAATTTACACTCAGCATAGCATCATCTACTGAACCATAGGGTCCTGTGCCCAACACAGCATGGGAGAAGAGATTCAAAAGTGGCTTTATGCCTTCTGTCCCCATTTGTGAGGCTAGCCTGGAGCCAATTTGACCATAGAAGCAAGGTTCCCTTGGCTGCAGAGAGAATGCAGAGGTGTGGGGAAACGGAAGAGGCCTTGCACCAATTATACACCCATGGCGATTCTTAGGGAGCCAGTTACATAAGCAAAACAGCCAGAGCGGAGTCAAGAATCTGGCCCTTCATATTTATGGCAGACAAGACTGTAGCAAGCACAGTATATATGTGCCCACCAAAAGACCACAGGAGCAGCACAGTGTAGTTGGGCACCAGAATTCTGACTGCTCCCCGCAGAAGCTAAGAGGCAGCAGCTACCCAGCCAAATTATTATCAAAGACCAGGTACATACCAGACATTGTTCTTGACATAGCAGTGTCAGTTAAGGGAGTGATTTTTTCCCTGGTATTTCTATACCATAAAAAGCTCTAGTGTAGATGCACTTATAATGGCACATAAGTGCTTTTGCTCGTATTGCTTATTTTGCTCTCCAAACAGATATAATATTTACTGGCATAAGCTGTGTCTACATTAGGAGGCTCACCTGGTCTGCCTATACCATTACAGCTAGCCCTGCAAATCCTTTCTAGTTTAGTGATATTGATAGCAATAAACGATAACGTCTTCATTCTGCCTGGATCCTGCCTGCGTGCTCTGGGGGGAGAAGAGATTCCCTGCGTACAGATAAAGCCAGAATTTTGCTTTATAAAGAGAGAACTGTTGAGAAGTTCCCATTCAAGCCCTATGGTGGATGCACTGAGACACTAGAAACCTTGATCTTTGCCTCAGACATAACACATGTGCAAAGCTGTATGTTGATGTCACTTTGTATTTGCATTAAGATAAGACCAAGGTGCTGCAGTCTAGCATCAGGGCTCAGTTGTACTGTAATGACAAGAGTATCAGCACAGGGATTGTTGCATTATTTGTTAAACTTTTCTTTATTAGATTTTATTTCCAGCTACACAGAATTTGTTTGCTTTCAGAGGCTATCCCACGCAATATAGACTATAAGGCTAGAAGGGACCATGACCATCACAATCACCTAGTCTGACCTCCTGCACATTGCAGGCCACAAAACCTCACCCACCCACTCCTGTAATAGACCTCTAACCTCTGGCTGAGTTACTGAAGTCCTCAACTCATGAGTTAAAGACTTCAAGTTACAGACAATCCTCCATTTACACTGTTTAAACCCGCAAGTGACCCATGACCCGTGCCCCATGCTGCAGAGGAAGGCAAAAACAAAAACAAACCCCCCCCAGGGGTCATTAATATGCGGAGGGGGGAGGGTTCAACATTAGTCACACAACAGCCATGATATTATGCAATTGAGTTATATGTGTGTGGGCAGAGTCCATATCCTCCCCCATTTAGTTCACATAGATGAATCCTCCTAACATTTATAGGCATGCATATCTAGCAGAGATTTTACACGCTGAGGACTATCTTCGGTAACAAAATTGGTAACAGTATGACTCCATCGATGTTGTTATACCAGTGCAGCCTGCTGTCAGTGATGTCAATTATTAGAGTGAGCCACACTGGTGGAAGCTCCAGTTTATGCCAAGGTAATGTGTGTACATTGTGGGTTTGCACCAGCATAAATTAAATATGTGCAGTTACACTGCCAGAATTCTTTCTAGGCTTCCTTTGCACCAGTTTTACTCTGCTATTATTCCATGGCAGATTTGATTTACACTGGAGTGAGAGGTGGAGCAGGGAATAGGGTGAAAACTCTTTCATAATATTTCTGGTTGAAAGAAAAAGCAAATGACTCAAGAAAACGCCAATATATAGTTCTGCACACCTTGAAAAAAGAACAGTATTAATTTTCCCTTCTTTTAACTCCATTCCCAGGTGATGTGTTTTTAACATTGTAAGTCAAAGGTAAATCAGACTTGGCAGTCAACTCTGCATCTATTAACATGATTATTCAGATATATGCCCTCTGAAACCATAGGATTAGAGGACATGGTGGTAAAAAAGGCCCATGTATTGTCTACCTAAGCATTTCTACTGTTGCTACTGGGGAAGCCGCACACAGCGCTGGATTGCAGCTACAAAATTTGTTCATATAGACAAGGTCCAATAGTGAGACTTAGTATATTTTCACTCCACTATGAGTCAGTTTCTCTGCGCTAATCTTCTTGAAATACCGCAATCACCACCACCAATTAGGTGGTACTACCTTCCAAAGGGATCTTCATCCATCCGTCCCCCTCAGCAGTGGGTGAGCTGGGGAGGAGAAAAGATTGAGTCACTCCATCTCTAGGGGAGGAGTATCTGTGGCTCCTGGTCTTGCTGCTACTGCTCCCAGCAGGTATGATGGGCAGCTGATCTGGTTCAGCTGTTACAAGAGTTGCCATTTTTCTCTGTAAACACAGAAAATATTTTGCCAACACTTCCTGGGTGAAGAGGAGACTCTCTTTCAGGTAGGCTGTCTCCAGCTGTAGTAATATCCCACTTGCAGGGAGCTTTTCTCATAGAAAATAAACAGTTCTCTATAAGAAGGTTCCACTGCATGTGCAAAGTATTTTGTGAATTATGATTTAAATTGACCCATGTTTTGAGTCTAAAATGCACATAGTGCTTAAAAATAAATCACTAGTTGGTCCCAAATTCCATGCAACAACTGCACTCGAAAAGTCTTCACCTAATCCCAAACTATTCATCCCAGCCCTTCTGCTGCCATCAATAGATTTAAGATGTTTTTTAATGCTTTCCTTGAACTTGCCTTGTCTCCTGTCAGCCAGCCAGAAGTGTTTTTTATCAGGAATAAGATTCAAAGAGCCTGCCCTGCAGCAATCCCATAGTGCACTTCTTTGTCAGAATCCTAATGACGACTTATATATACATAAGAGACAATCTCCAGCTGTAAAACTGAAAAGCTTCTGGGGGTCTATACAGTTCCCTGACCCCAGACCTATTTTTATAGTTTGATCTTGGGGATGGTGCCTCCCAACTTTCAGAATCCTCCAGTTATCCCTGCAGTAACAAAGCGCTAGCTTAACCAGTAGTAGCAAGACTTAAAACAGGGCAGTCAGGATCAAAGTGGGTAACAAACTCGAGCATTAACCACTGTGTCAGCCCTAGAGATAGTCACATTAAACTGCAGCATGAATATGGTTAAGTTTCTATGCTAAAACTAAACATCCAGGGCTTCACAGATCATACATTTAAAAAGCCATTTCAACTGAAGCATGTTTGAAAGGATGTTTGATTTATAATGGTAAAAAGACATTAGCTGTGGAAAGACACTGAATAAAACCAAACACACATAAAATTAATACAATTGGGTGTTAGTAAGCTGTGCAGAGCAAAATTTTGGATTTTTTCTTGAGTTATGTGCTTTTACTTTTATCTAGAATGATTACAGAAGAGATTTTACCCTATTGATCTAGAAAAAAATAAGGAAATAAAGAGACAGCAGAGAGAGAGAGAGACCACTGATGAGTCTGGATTAAGAAAAAAACATAGCAAGGATAAGGTTCTGTCAATGAACTGACACTTCACTTTCCTTCCATTGTCTGATTACCAGAAAAGTACTATACTAGCAACAGGGATGATCACATGAAGGCGGGAAAACACAACCATCAGGCTTCAAGGACAAAGCCTATTCTTACATTGCCATTCCTTAAATCCAGACATTAGAGCAAAAGGAATGAGAAAAAAGCAGCTCACTCATGGATAGCTTACTGAGGGTACTGCAAAAGATTATGCTAATCTTTAGCTCATTGTCCTCTGCAAAATGTTTTCATACCATGCCTTTTATCTGTGGAAGAAGGGATGCACAACCTCTCAACTCTGTGACAGTGAGCACTTTCTGTGTGGTTTCTGCGTAATTAACACCAGCACTAGATCTTTTCATTTTTGCTACTCAAGCTTATGGCCTTTTAAGGGTACCCACAGGGGAGCGTCCCGCACTCTTTGCTTGTGGCCTAAATGACAGTCACAGCTTATCCTCAGATACATATACCATCTGTTAATAGCAAAAGGATCAAAAACTTTTTGCTAACTTGTCCTGTTTCAAGGAATGTAACTGGGCAGCATAAACACATTAGTCTGGATTTCTAAGAGTTTAATTTTGAGTTAGGAATTATATCATTTGCAGTTGCATTCATTGTCCAGATGGTGTTAACACACAAAAACATATTAAGAGTCTAGCTGGAGTATAGCTTGAATTGGATAAAATTCAGAGTTGAGGCTAAAATCCATCCTTAACGTTATCAAGGAATTGCAACACGCCTGCAATACCTCTTGTCTGGATACGTTGGCAAAATACTATACAACATGACAGGCATTAGGTTGCAATTTCATCTTGAAGTGAATTTCCTACCTTTTGTTTGCTAAAGTCAAACTCTGATGGATAGATTCTCTACATATGATTGTGGAGTTTTGCCCATTAGTGAAAAGGGAGTTATTTATTATAAACGTCAAAGAGAGACTATACCTTTTAAAATGACTTAATGCTATTTTGTGGGGGGGTCCTGAATTTCATTTATTTTGTGCTTTTCAAAAGTAGTCAGAGATATAGAAAAAAATATCCTGAATGAAATCCTGGCTGTACTGTGGACAATGGTAAAACCTCTCATTGACTTGAATGGGGCCAGGATTTCACCCCTGCCATTAGTGAATTTAAGAACATCCTTACTTTGGTTTCATGCACTTCAGAGAAGGAGCTTGAACATTACATTTCATCTCACACACTGAGGCCAACATTTTCCAAAGTGAACATTTATTTTAGGTGTCTGGCGTGAGACACCTTGGGCAGTCAGAAGTGCTGAGGGACCACAACTATGAACAAAGTCAATGGGAACTGCTGGTAAGCAGAACCCTCAGGAAATCGGACCCTCAGGCTGGAAACCAAATCACCCCATTTCAAAGGCTATCAAAATGTTGTCTTAAGTAGAGTCCTAAAGTGCAGATTATTGAAATGAGCAACTATAGTACTTTATTGTTATATTTATTTTTATCAACTTTATTAAATGCATCTTTTTGATCTACTAAATTATTCAAATTGGAATTTGTTTTTCTTGTAAATAAGTAAGCAGGGAGTGATTTTCCTACTTTATTTTGTACCCACTGCCTAGCAGATCTTCTCAACCACCTTTGGCCATGATAATGCTTTGGTGTCAGCAAAGACTCATCTTCTCCTCTCAATCGTAAAAAGCATGCAGAAGGAGAGTACTAGTTCATGGGGTTGCACAGGCTTTCTTGGCTCACCACACTCCTGCATCATCCACATGGGGAAGTGGAGCTAGCAGCATAACAGAATGATCAGGGACACAGCAGTCAGGTTTACAAAAAGACCAAGGTCCTCAGGATGGATTTTAGCCAGTCTACACTGCCTCCCCAATCCCCTAGGCGTTGTGAAGCACTAGCAGTAAAGATGTTGTCCCTGGTATCTTGACATAAGATGGAACCTTACCAGCCACAGAAGCAGAAAATGGTAGTGCAGTTACTGAAGCTCAGTGAAATCAGAACTAAGGCTGCCCTGGGAAGGGACCAGGCTACACAGAGTGGCTGTTCCCCGTACATCTCCTCCCTTGTGGCCATGACCCCAGACATCTGGAGCTGATGATGGAACTCCGGAAGAGCCCGGAGTGACTATGTGATATGGGAATGTTACAATGTAGACTTTACTTTCTGGCTCTTTGCCCTTTTCCATTTTGCATTGATTCACACTCTCCACCTCAGCAGAAGACGGAATATGCTGAGATAGTATTTGTTAGCTGCATGATAGGTGATAATGGCCATTATGGTTTATTGTATCACTGCCAGGCTCTCACATGCACATCAAACTGATGCACTAACCCTTTTTTTTATACAGTACATGCCATGATCCCTTTTCTAAGCAAAACCCCCTGCAGACATGGATGTCTAAAACTTCACCAGTCCTGTGGGGAACTTTCTGCTCTGCAGAGTGAATTCCACTGAGTAACATTGCATTCCTATATTTAAAGCACACTTCCTTCCTACAGAAAACACAAAATTTTAAAGCTTCTTAACCATAGTCTCTTTTCCCTCCCTCCAGCACAGTTCCTATCCAGATCATGGATGAATAGCATTGCAAAATAGCAATCTGAAAGCCAGTGCTCTTTAAAGGTTGCAGTTGAAAGTAGAAAAAAAATCTGCATCTAACCCTGGAATGAGCTTTTGCCAAAACTCTTGTAACTTCAACATTCCAAATGAATCTACTTTCCCATTTTTATGGAAAATATTGTCTTGGCGATACAAGACATTACACTTGCTGTAGGTCCAGTTACAGCCCAAGAAATTTTTTTTACAGCTGTTATAAACCTATATAAAAGGTGAACAGATAGGGTAATGGGATTCATGTACCAGCCTGTCATCTCTGGAGACCTGAGCCGAAATCCTACATAAGGCCACAAATGATCACAAATGTGGTGGTGTCATTCTAGTCCCTTTGTGTGGAAAAACCCCCACAATCTGACATACTACTCAATCTCTCTTCTGTCAGACCCGCAAGATTGGAAGAGCAAGTTGGGACTAAAGTGCATTCAAGGCTCAGACTACTACTACATGTCCTCAATTTCACAAGTATTAAATTCACAAACTCAGTAAAATTCTCAAAAAAGGATATATATTAAAAACATTGACCTATCCTCACTTACTGTCAGAGAGAAGGCTCCATGCAATAAACACCATTTTTACATTTTGAAGCAACAGTAGAAGAAACAGTTGATAATCTGAAGGTGCTCAGATACTATGGTAGTGAGCATGATATAAAATGCATATAGACTAGACTAGAGAGCAGATCTAGAAATAATCTTTGTATTTTTCTCTAGACAGGACCATGGGGAGTCATACAGGTGAAGTGTATTCCAAAAATACAATTCTACTGAGGGATTCTGTCGCCAAAACTGAACAATGGCTTTTCTATATATTGTCCTGTTGCCTAATTAGTATAAAAGGATCTGAGCTAATCAAGAATTTGTCAAAGTATAACTCTGTGTATGGAAACTTTTTTCCACGTCATAATAAATTTGCCCTCCTCCATTTCTGTTCTCTGATCATTAATATTATTTTTAATAATTTGTACTATCATAGGGTGGGATTCACAAAGGTATTTAGATGCCTGATTGCCCTTGATTTCAGTGAAGCAGGTGCCTAAATACCTTTGTGACTCCCACCCTTATTTCCTAGAAGCCCTAGTCATGGACCAGGACCCAATTGTGTTAGACACTGTACAAACACATAACAAAGAGACAGTCCTTGCCCCAAAGAGCTTACAGTCCTCTTGGTGGCATATGAAGCAAAAAATGTTCAAACTGAAACCTGGGCCTGATTTTCACATACACCCATGTAGCCCTATTGGGAGAAGGATCAGGCATATACTTCTCTCTTTCTGCAGATCTGCAAATGCTGTAAATTGGGCTAGCTGGCTTAAGTGGCACTACACCTATTTACAGCAGTTGACTATCTCACTCTTTTTTGTTTAAACAGTGTCCAGTGTCATGCTATCATAGCCTCCTGTTTTGATCATCTGATGTATTTTCCACATGAATCTGACATTTCGTGTTGTCTGCTAGTATGTGGGATGTTTGAATGTGAATATGCAACTATAAAAATCCCCTGGCTGTTGACTTTCTGGGCATGGCAAAAAACACCGTGGAAGAAATATTCTTGTAAACTCCTCTGATGAAATACAAACAGTGGTTTTCCCCCTTGCTATCTTAGATCATGATCCTGGCTCAGTGAATCTCCTGCCATTTAAAATTGAGCATGGGTGTAAGGATTTGAAGAATCCAGGCCTTGATGAGATCCAAAACAGCAGGATTAAGGACATTTCATACTCTAACTACAATTTTTTTATTAGTTTTTCCAAAGTTTTCCAGTTATATTGAAAAATGAAGCAACTTTTCCAGTGTATCTGTAGATGGACTTTTTAAAAGGAAATCAAAAAGGTCCCATTCATTAGCTTGTCTATTAAACCTTAAATGAATGTTTACAAAAGATCGCTCCATAATCTCAATGTTTGCATCGTAAGTACATGAAAATAGCAGTCAGATATTCCTAAAACTGAAAGATCAAGACTGTGGTCCCTGTAGGTACGAGAAGCCACAAATTCTGGCATCAGTCATGCAATTTTATGGAATTATTCTGCTCTGGATCTGATATATCTCTGAAAATGGCATAGCTGTGAAAACACCACTTACTGGCTACCTAGAGTTTTACTTGCTATAAGCTGTTTAGGCCACATGAAACCTGCAATACACTGTTAGATCTTTACAAATTTCATGAAATCTTTTTCGGATATCCAAAAAATCCTGAACTGCTTGAATCTTTTGTATCCCAGCACTGGGGACTGACCCATAATCTCTTTCCCAGCCAGTATACCAAATCTATAGCCAACCTTGTCACTGACTCCAACAGCTGCTTAAATTCACCAGAGGGGATACCAGCAATCCTACTTCTAAAAGAACACCACAAGGCTTACGTTCATGATGCCTTGAGGAGGCACTGAAAGGAAGGTCAAAGGTGAAGAAAAGATAAAGTGCAGTACAAGAAGATCAGTAAAGTTGAATCTTCTTGATGAAAAACTCATGTCTGTTTCTTCATGATGCAAACAACATAACTTCATTTCAAAAAGCCTCTGTTTTTTTTTTTTCTTTTCCTTTTTTTTTTTAGGTCAGACCACTGTGCATCTAAAAGCCTTATTCAGTTGTTCTTGTCACGAGTACTTTGTCTTACACAGGCTGCATTACTCTTGTAAACAGAGGCAGCATCAAAGTGAGAGCAGATAGAGTCACATCAGTGGATTAAGGCCTTCTGCATGATAAAGTAGCTACCTAGGGTGGGATAAACTTAATATGTGAAAGAATGTTATTGAGGAGGAATAAAGTGCCAAAACTCTGTCATTCTCTTCGTAATGTCCTAATCTAATGCCTGACACCAAGGCCTTAGGCCAGTGTTAGTGTTAATCAATGAAATACCCATCTGTGTTCCCTGTCCTTATCGCTATTTAAAACTAGCCTAAACTCAATTATTTTCCCTTAGAGACCAAGATGGGATATTAAGTTGAGTGAAAGGGATTGTGTCCCACAAAGAAATCCCAGCGTTAAAATGCAGAGGTGTCAACATTGCTAACTAAATTTCAGTTAAACAGAGATTAAATGCTACTTCTTTGGACATGAAACGTTGCATAGATTAAATCTGGTTAAAAATTCTTATTTAGAGAGTGGCTAAAAACTGTTGGGCCATGCAATCAACTTATAATGTAAATTTTGTTCCCTGGGATGCATTATTGATCCCCTTGCAAAAAGCATTGCACAATAAATGTTTGAAGAGCACATTCAGCTGAAGCAATAGGAAAGCACAGTGTCTTACTGCTATCCAAAGCTATGAATGATACAGACATTTCCAGATACATAACAGTTATCTGAGGGGTATGTAATTTATCCCACAAGTGAACTGCAGATCTGATAATTCAAGACTGCCTCAGTCACAAATGAGTATTGAAGGTGTTTTTCACAAGTGGGATTAATCTCACATCCCAGGTATGCTCATTATTGTAGTTATGGTTTGTACCATACCGATATAAAATAGCTTGCTTGGTTTGGCTTTCTACTTCTCTTTAAAAAAATACAGCCTTCTGCGAAGACAAAGCTGATGTCCAGTTCTGTCCAAAGTGTGTTGATATGAAAGGGTAATTCCAGATGGGTATCTACTAGGGCAGTCGATTAATTGCAGTTAACTCATGGGATTAACTCAAAAAAATTAATCGTGATTAAAAAAATTAATTGTGATTAATCACAGTTTAAAATGGCATTGGTAAACAATAGAATACCAACTGAAATTTATTAAATATTTTGGATGTTTTTCTACATTTTCAAATATGAAGACTTCAATTTACAGAGAATACAAAGTGTTTAGTGCTCACTTTATATTATTATTACAAATATTTGCACTGTAAAAATGATAAACAAAAGAAATAGTATTTTTTCAATTCACTTCATACAAGTACTGTAGTGCAATCTCTTTATTATGAAAGTGCAATTTACAAATGTAAATTTTTTTAACTGCACTCAAAAACAAAACAAGGTAAAGTTTTAGAGCCTACAAATCCACTGATCCTCAAAGTCTCCTCTTCTCCATCTCTGTATTTACACTGAATACATCTTCTCTTTGGTGAACTAGACAGAAGTTCTCTCATCTGTAGTGTAGACTTTGCTCCTCTAGATTTAAAGGATTCTTCACTAAAAACCTGCCAAGTTATCATTTTGGTCACTGAAGAGAAGTTGTAGCGGTGCGACCACTCACCCCTGCTGTGCCTCTTGCTGGTTGTCCGGGAATCAGCTCTTTCACCTTCAAAGCGCCTTCTGCAGGTCGGTGTCCCACTGTCCACTGGCCCCATATCTCTTCCAGACCCCGGTGCCCTCTTTCCTTGGGGTGCTGCCTCCTGGCTTTACCCCCCACAGATCTCTGAGTCTCTCCTCCCCAGGGAATCCCCACCTTGCCTCAGTCTGGGTTACTGCCAGTCATCATCAAGCCCCCGCTCCTTGGGGCAGACTGCAGTATAATTGCCATTCATCACCGGCAAGGAGGGTTGGACCTGTTGTCTCCACTTACCCTTGGGCTGCCCCCTGAGCCCCCAGTACCTATTTGGCCATAGACTAGGCCCTGCAACCTGGGGGGTTTCCAGGCCAGAGCTCCCCAGCTCCTCTAGCCTTCCCCCAGCCCCGCTCCACTCCAGGTACTCTGCTTAACTCCAGCAGGAAGGTCCTCCCTCTTTAAAGGTGAGAGAGAGACTCTTCTCCAGCTCCCGGTTAAAGCCTTTATAGGGCTTGCTGGGCTCTAACTGACACAGCCACAGCTGTGGCTGCTATGCCCTCAGCTGCTTTCTCTAGCTGCAGCCCTCTGCTGGGCTGCTTTTCCCCAGCCACAGCCCTCAGCAGGGCTGTTTTAACACCTTCAGGCTTAGAGCGGGGTGACTGCCCCGTACAGAAGCCAATGTGGTTCTGGGGACTGTGCATTTGAAGGCTGAGCTTCCAGGACAGAGAGTCTGGATGGACCACTGTGATGCTCTTGTTATGCACAGAAAGTTGGAACAGGACACAAACCAGAGCTCTTCCAGGGACCTTAATCCCTTAGTGGTCAGTGCCTATCACCTCCAGAAATGGGAGCTGGTTTCATGCGGCACGCAATCAGAAACAAAGCAAATAATAATGGGTTTTTCCAGAAGGAAGGAAGACAATATTTCAGATTACAGGTAGTTGTGAAATTTTGTTTTACACGCTGCAAAGAATGTAAGTAGTTCCTGGGTCATTTAGCTATTTCTCAAGGTGACAGTAGAGAACCTTCATAAAAAGGTCTCATTTGAAGCCTGCAAAAAAGTAATTTTGTTAAGATTTACTGTCTGTATTAAAGACTTGAGGAACTATGGGATTCACAAATCTGCTCCTGACATAGCTGAGTGAGCTTTGGCTTGTATGTTAGCAAGTACTGTATCTTCCTGGGTTAGCAGAAATTGTAAACGATAATACAGAGTGCAAGGCTGGTGCTAGGACTTCTCTTTAAAAATGATGCTTTTTAGATACACTCTCTCTCTCCAAGGTCTCAGTATTACTTACTCAGACTGAATAAAATTGTTCCTGTAGGGTTACATTACAAAGGCTGAGTCTATCCTGTTTTGATGATTTCCAAACTTAAAGAGAGCCAGTCGCCACAATAAATCAAAAGACACTAGAAGTATCATGCATTTAGAAGTCCCATATTGGTGAAAATGTGAAGCCACTGTATGCTGTACTCATCATAAATTCAGCCCTAGGTGTTTACAGTGATTGTACTAAAACAATAAGTTAGTTTTAAAGTCTTGAGACTTACATAGGAAATTTTGAGCCAGTTACCACTATTGGATGCTGGTGTGGGGCTCTCACTGAAGTCCATGGGAGTGCCACACTTATGTACAAGGGCAGAGTTTGATTCCATCTAGCCCTTAAGATGGTTTTGTTCTTTATTCTGATGGGCATCATTTTGTTTTTTATTTGACTGTTTGTGTCAGACTCTCTGTATTCAGTAAGAAAATATGTACTGGTCTTTTCTTGCTGAATGATAGTAAACAATGAAACTCCTTACTGAAAAGTTTGGTGTTTTTTTAAGTATCTTTTTCTAATTTACCCTGACAAGGCCACCCCATGTGTCCCTTAAGCAGAGTCTGGTAAAAAAAATGCCTAGCTCAGTGTGGTTCATCACAGATGGAAGCAACAACATGTTCTACAGAAGGTAATTCAGTGAGCAAAATGCATGTGTGTTCTGATGTCTCGGTCCTGCTGATGTGCAGTGGTACTGAAGTTCTGAGTATGGTGTTTTAAGGCATTTTCCTCTTTGTCTGCAAGAAGCCACATGGGAAGGATGCTGAGGGTAGGCATTGCCTGTGATACTCTGGCACAAAAAAAGCACTTCATATAAAGTTAGTCCTGGTGCCTTTAGGCTTTTAAATTGCTGGTGTATAAGGACTTCTCCCTCCCTTTTTTTTTACAGCAGGAAGAAAAATGAGGTAATGTTGGCCGTTGCTATGATATTAACGATACAGTATTTCCCTCTCAGCTTGGAGTCAGATGGTGCTTGGCTCTTGATCAGTGTGCAAGGAGCCTTACCTGTTTTGTACCACCTGTGTAAGGGCTGATCACACACCCTCCTGAGAGAAATACATGCCGCACACTAATAAGGGAGATGAGCTCCCCAGGTGCTCTGGAAGGTGTGATATTTTCTTACTATTTCTGGCTTCTCTCACCATAGCATCTGAGCACCTCACAAAAAAATGAAATGCTACATGTGGAGCTGTCCATACTTGGGATTTCCAGTTCACAGGAAAACTCAATATTTTGAATTTTTTGGCAAACTGGAGATTCCAATTAAAAAGAAAGTTTTGAGTATCCTGACAGATGGTGTTTCCAGAACAAAGTCTGCTCCCCGTGACAGGAAACTGCTGACTGAACTGATGTGATTCTTGTCAGTTTCACTGTTGCTGTTCCCTGTTAGGCAGCACAGGGAGTCAGCTGGCCAAAGAACCTGGAAGCTTGGCTCCCCAGCAGCCAACCAGGGGGTTATCTGTCAAAATCCTGCCTGTGATTCAACAAAGTCTGCCAAATCCAAGATGTTTCTACAAAATCAGCTCTAGTCAGAAAACCTCTGCAAGACACATTCTTCATTTTTAGAGATGGGGGACTGAAGGGCAGAGAGATTAAAGAATTTGTCCCAGGTCACACAGACAGTCTTTGGCAGAGCCAGCAAAAGAACCCAGATCTCCTGAGTTCCAGTCCAGTGCCGTAATTCGAAGGCCATCTTCCCAGAACTCCCCTTGGACAAGTGTGTCTTTGCATCACTTCCATTGCAGGACTGGAGCTATAAACCACAAGAGATCTCTGAGTATTTTGATCTAATGCCAGTATAAATTATGTATGAGCATTGTGGCACAATTTAGCTGCAGCAAATAGGTGAAATTCAGTAATTCAATCATGTTTGTTGTCAGTGTACAGTACTGTACGTGATAGTCTGAGAGGGGAACTGCTTCTGAGTCAAGTGGATCAGGAATAGTCTACAAGTACCAACTATAAAAGACTGCTACACTTAGTTGTTTGAAGTGGGGAATGAAGTGCTCTCCCTCAATTAAGGAAAGTGTGGTGCAGCTGATTAACCTGCTGTTACCTTGGTAACCTAAGATTTATACTGTAAATGAATACGTACAGCTGAAGATACCTTTTATTAGAGAAGAGTCTGATGAACAGTTTGGGTGAAAGAACCACAGAGCTGAGTGCTTCTGACACTTAATGTGTTCATGAAACAACACGCTTAATTGATAAGAGGTAACCATGGCTACGGTGTAATATGTAAGCAACAAATAACACAACAGGGCATGTGCTGTGCTGTAATAACAGCACACCCTGAGGCCATAGGCTAGAATGTTCAAAAATGGATGCCAGACACTAGGTTCTGAGTCCACACTGAACCGCCTGAAGAGTGGCCAGATTCTGAGAGGTGCTGAGCACTTCCAGCTTCCACTCAAGTCAATAGACCTTTCATGCATGACATCATTGGAAGGTGCATTGAAATCCAACTCATCTCATTATTTAGCTCTGTCTACTTTGTTCCATGTCTTTCATGCATGCCAAGTTAATGGGTAAGAGACTTATTAGCATTTATATATCTGCATTAAACGTCTTTCACCAGCTATTAACCCATTCACAGAAAAGGCCTAGGGACAAATTCTCCCATTACACTTGTCCAATCCAATCCCAAAGACATCAGTGGGGTGGAAAAGGTGTAACGGAGATCAAAATTTGGCCCCTAGTGTTTATGTACTGCATTATTTGTGTTCACCAATGCACTGGTTTTTCATCATCTGCAAATGTAATTACTGTATAGTTTGTCTTACTCTCTGGATTGATTAATAAATAGATAAAACAGAGGCCTCATGAGGGACTCACTCTACTTACCTGTAAAAGAACACTCTCCTTCAGCTGTCACTTCCTTAGGAATAGCCTTAGTGTTGTCTTTATTTTTAACTAGTTCTTCATGCATTTCCATGCTCTTCTTTGGATCTAGGCCTTTTGCATTTCCACCGTCATTGAATCACACTTCCTTGTGTGCAAGTTAAAATTGTTTAGTTGATAACAAAGCCACCTGCTGCACTAGTGATGCATTTAGAGTAATTGCTCAAATGTAGTTACCTCAGGCATAGGCCAGCAGTTCCCTACCTAAACACCGTTCTTATTTTTGATGATATTAAAGCCTCTTCTCCTAGACATACAGATTTCCTGTCATGCAAATAGTCTTCCACTAGCATAGATGCTACAGATTACCTATTACTGTTGTGCAACTCTCAACAGATAACAAGAGCTCTATGTATTATGCGTGTTCTTGTGCTCTAATAAATAAAGGATTAACTTGTTTACTGCCACTGCTCTTGTCTCTATTAATGTAATGTTTCCTCAGACCCTTTTTCACTGGTGAGGCTGAAGTTTAGATCTGCTTGGTTCTACATGTATCCAGTCATGTGAAACAAGCTGGTTAATTTTTCAGCATTTATTGTTTGTTATTTTAATTAGTAGAAATGGATTATTCCATTGCTTATCATTAACAACCTATTTATGAAATGTGACATGGTTTATTTTTCAAATTTAAACAACGAATTGGTGCCTTTTTTATTCTTCTAAGGAAAGGCTACCTAGCAAGTTTCCTTGTATGAGGCCACCTCAAGACTTGCGTCTAGACCTGTGACGATGCGACCCAACTGAGAGTGCCAAGTCAGGACAAATTGCTTCTAATAGGGCAATTGGAGCCCAAAGCTGGGGTTTCTCCTCCTCCAAGGCAAACCAAACAGACAAACAGAAAAGATTTTGATTTCGCCCCACTGGCTAGCCACAAGTCACACAAGCAATTCCTTTAGACACTCCAGTTTCCCAGTATCACCACAAGCAGCCACCTGTCCTGGGGACAAATGGTTATGAAAATCAATACCCCAATAAAAGAAAACAGTTCTCCTCAATTCCAAAGAATCAGGCCCCAGGCCCAGGTCAATATACAAATTAGATCTTACCCACAAATCATGCTGTTGCCAATCCTTTAGAATCTAAAATCCAAAGGTTTATTATACAAAGAAAAAGATAGGTGAGGGTTAGAAATGGTTAAAAGAAATCAATTACATGCAGTAATGGCACAGTTCTTGGTTTAGGCTTGCATCAATGGCAGAATAAACTGCAGGTTCAAATCAAAGTCTCTGGAATACATCCACAACATGGATGGGTCATGCAGTCCTTTGTTCCAAGCTTCTGTGTGTAGCAAAGTCTCATCCAGAGGTAGGAGCAAAACTGAAGACTGGAAACTGAAGACAAAATGGAGGGGTCTCTCCCAGGTTTATATAAACTTTTCTTGTGGGTGGAGACCCCCTCCTCCTTCCTATGCAGAGTCCAGTTATAAAATGAAGTTTCAGAGCCACATGGTCCAGTCACATGACTCTCCAAGATTCAGGAGGAGTACAGAAATCAATTTTGAGGGCCCTTTAAGTCAACAGAAAAGGCGTCCAGGTGAGGACGGGTACAGGGTTATGGTGACTTAAAACTGCTACAGTCGACCTAAAGTCATAGTGTAGACCAGCCCTAGGTTCCTGACCAGCCAGGCCACATTCCTGGAGAAGCTTGGGTGTGGACGGGCATCTACAAAGTTCATTGTTAGCTTGATTGTTTCTTGATTGGGCATTTACTGAGAATAGTTTTTTCTCAGACAGCTGCTCAGCTGCTTTCCAAAGTCTACTTACAACTGACCAAGCACATAGCCAATATTCATAACTTTGACTACAAAATTGATACACACATCCAGATAGCATAACCATAATCAGCAAATCATAACCTGGTTGTAGACATTTTATATGACCCTATTTACATAAGATTTGGTGCCTCTACAGGATCTTGGCTGCACCAATGATCTATATGATCCCAGATAATTTCAGTAACGTGACAAGACCTCACGGCAGAGCCCACTGTAATAATTTTCAGGTCGGTTTTTTTCTCCTTTACTGAATGCTGCAAAACATAGGTGGGGTAGTTCCAGAGCTTAGCATCAGGGACCAAAGCACTCAAATCTCACAGGTCAAGTGACCTAGAGCAATTGCAGAACGCAGAATCTGCCAGAGCCATTCTTATACTTCAGTCCTCCTCAGTAGCACTGGTTTCTAGTACTTTCACACTGCACCTGATCAGCAATTCTCTGGAGGGATCAGGAGGAATATCGTCCTGCTAAAACCATCTGGAAGACCGTTTGAATTCAGAATCCTTGTGTTTCATTTAATAGGGGTAACAGGAGAATGTTTCTTCAACCCAATTGCAGCCTAGTTTGTGGACAACAACACTTCTTTGGCCTGATCATGGTGTTCAAGAGCTACCTATAGCCCTGACTGGGAACTGGGGAAGGGAGGAAGATGGAAGCAGAGTGAGTGAATTAAAAGCAATATAAAGTAATATCAGAAACAAAAATTGAGTAAAGAATAAAATGAAGTGAGGCAGGAAGGAAGCAGGATCAGAAAAAAAAAAGTTTGAACAACTGAAAAAGATGGTCACAGAAGGAAAAAATCTCAAAATGTCAAACTGTATGTTAAAGAATAAATAGTCTGAAAAAAAATGAGGAGGAAAACAGTCATAAAGAGAAGAACAGGCAACATGGAGTGGGGGAGGAGGGGAAGGGAGAATATATAATATAGTCAAGATTTTCAAAACTAGGAGCCTAAAGTGAGGCTCCTCCTATATTCATATTTGGGCCCCTAAATAAATGGCCTGATTTTCAAAAATGTCACACACCCAGCAATTCCCACTGGTCTCACTGGGACTAACAACTAATATCAGGCTCCTGGTTTGGAAAATCTTGCCAGTAGTCATTTTATGAATGTATAGACACCTGTTGCCAGAGTATTGGGGTTATGCATCTAGAAACATTCATTTTCATTGTATTATCTATGTAATGATTTGTGACAACTGTCGTCATTAGAAATTCCATGGCACTTTTCATAATAGTACAAAAGCTACTATTAGCCCGGGTATTCTGGCCAAATGCCAGCTTTGGAATTATATTCTGCCTACCAAAATTCAGTAGTTTCAGTGGGAAATGGAATGCTACATTTTCTTCCCTAATCTATCAGATTCCGTTGCTGTTAAAGTAGCAGACTCTTCGTAGTGGCCAGTTTCTACCGGGCATAGCCAGGGGATGGGGGAAGAGCACTTAGGAAGCTGATTACAGTTTCCTGACTGTGTGCCTACCCAGTCCAGGCATAGCAAAAGAATTTTTCTTTTTGGATCAAAAGAATAATGAAAACTCTGAAAATTTACATTAAAAAGTCTCACCATTTTTCACCGAAAGGGAATGAGAAGAGTAAAAGCTTTTTACTCTGCAGAGTTGTCCTCCAGCTACTGGGAGGCAACATTACTGCTGCTGAACAGTACTGGAAGTTAGTTAAGTCTTTACCAGTCAGACAAAGGCACAGCTTCCAGAACTAAGTTTCCAACATCCAGATATCAGTCTGGGCTCCAGACCTACAATCAGTACTGTGCTTCAGACTCCTGTACATATAGGCAGCCCCACTGACTGGGGCTCTGTCTGTGCAATCCCATTGCAGGACTGAGGGCTTAGTCTCATCTATCTGCAAAATAGTAGTTTCATATTCTGAATGCGAGTTATGATCTTCAAGCATTTTATCTAATCGAGCCATTTCACAAATAAAATAAAGGAGAAAAAACTGTACAGTAAAATAGAGTTGAGATACATTGAAATTGTACTATATTAAACTATATTTAAAAAGGACTTAGCCATGTCAATGATCAAATTAAAGGGACAACTTTAAAAGTTTTAAAAAAATTAAAAAGAAGATAAAGTGGTTTGAGGCACTACTATTTGGTTTTGTGTCTCCTTTCCTAATTTTGTGGATTTACAACTGCAGTTTCCTATATCTAAAACAAGTTTTCTTCTTCCATTTTTCTGTGAGATCCCCTACACACAAACAGCCAGGGAAACTGATAGCCTAACAATACAACAAAAAACTGTGAAACTCTGTTTACTTAAAGTTCTGTTATTTGCACACAGCAGAAAAGAAAAAAAGCAAATCTTTAATCTTTTCTGTTTATTATGAAGCAATAGACATTCCATTTCAGGCTGATAGTGTCCATCTAAACAAAACACAATGAGCTTGTGTTCACCAGAAAACGACTGAGTTCAAACACAGCCCTGAGAAGTCCTTTTAACTAACATGATGTTAGATCATGACTTAGCAATCAGTACAGACAAGGACAAGTCATGTACAATAGGTTTACCTATAACCAGCTGACCCAGCTCTAAACATGTCTTACTCCTGTCTATGCTCAGTACATAGTCATGACTGGCAACATATAAGTTAACACTTCTTATTACTATTAATTTACATTATTTGTATTTCATCAATAGCTAAAAAAGTCCCAACTGAGGTGACCCCAACTGAGATTGTGCAAACATGTAGTGAGAGACAGCCCCTGTCCTGAAGACATTACAATTTAAATAGACAAGACAACTCAAGAGTGGGAGAGGGAAATAGATGTTCAGAGAGGTAAGGGGAGCTCCCCAGTGTCAGACAGCAATGTCAGTGGCAACACAGAAAATAGAAGTCAAGTTTCCTGACTCCCAGTGTAGTGTCCTAGCCACTGCACCACACTACCCCAAGGCTGTGTTCCTACTCTGTGTCATTCCCTAGTGAAGATGAACTCCGTTAGGGTTTATAAAGCCACATGTGTGAGTTTTAAACTGGGGCAGAGGGACCAATTTAGCATTAATCCTGTCCTGTTTAACTCTATTCTAACTTGATTTGAATCACTCCTGTGATTCATTTTCGCTTTGTAGTAATTCCATTTTCTTCCATGGTACTTCCTAGAATTACTAAACTTCTTATGTGATTGAGAGGTTGGGGGTTTTTTGTTTGGATTTATTTTAATTTTTTTGTCAGACTTTAAGGCATGTTTCCAGGGCTACTATAATTATGGTTCTTTTCTCCTTCAACCCATCCTTCAAGGTTAACAACTCGGGGTCAGATTTTGCATCCAGGGTGACAATTTCTCCAGTTTTGTATTGATCTGCTTCAAGGGAGTTTAAGCAGAACTGAGCTGAATGATGAAAAACAAGGTGTCATTCATGTAACAGAGGGAATTTCATGTTTGCAATGCTTAGTAATAATAAAATTATATTAATATCTGATCTTAATTTTGTGTGTGGTAGCTGGAGACTCAAATAGATAATAAAACTGAGCACAATTTAAAATAAAAATGAATAAAACCAGC
This sequence comes from Dermatemys mawii, assembly GCA_007922305.1. Taxonomy (NCBI): domain Eukaryota; kingdom Metazoa; phylum Chordata; order Testudines; family Dermatemydidae; genus Dermatemys; species Dermatemys mawii. The sequence goes on along the minus strand of ML677352.1, from coordinate 21,246,534 downwards.
TGCTTCTGCTTCAGATCTGGCAGTCTCTTGGGTGCCCCATCTTACAGCTCACTAATATGTAGCAAGAAAGAGTTTCTTGTAGCATTTCAAAGGAAAACCAAACATACAGAGATCATCCCTTCTCATGGTACTTTAGAGAGATATGACATAGCAGTGCCTAGGAGACTCCCAGCCAGCAACAAAAAGATTTTTTTGAAGTATTGACATACAGTCAGTCCACAGGATGCCACTGACTCAGCTCATTGGGTCCCCAGAAACCTAAAGCTGGCTTTGCTGGTATTATATGCAGAGCTTACTGTTAACTAGAAAATGCTCTGATAATTGAGGACTGTTCTTTATCTCATTGGTAAAGCATTTGCCTGGGAAACCACTGAAAGCATGGAAGCTGGAAAGTGCATATGTTAAGTAGAGATCTTTGTCTGTTGGGAAAGTGTTGTATAAGAGGGTCTCTGTTGGAAAGCTATTTTCATCTCTCTTTAAACCAGTCCCAAGTTGTCACTTAAATAAAAAAGTGTGATTTTTTTTAAGAACCTGCTTTTCATCATGTGCAGTATGAATAAGCTGATGTTAGATTACGTCTCCCGTGCATTGTGATCATCTGTTAAGAGGAAGATTTTAAAGCCTTTGTCTGATGGCTAAAACAAAGGACTGGGACTCAGGAGATTCAGGAAAAGTAGTAGTTTAAAAACCAGAAAGTTTAAGTGTAGGGTTGGGAGGCAAGAGTCCTGAGTCACATTGTTCTATTCCCAAGCTTCACCTGAAACCCTCGGCAATAGCCCAGGCAAGTCATGCAACCTCTGTGCCTCAATTTCTTCCTGGGTAAAATGTCAATATCTCATGGGACTGTGTGAAGTTTAATTCATGCTGGCCCTGACCTTGCAAGCACTTAGGCATGTTCTTAACACTATGCTCATAAGTAGTTCCATTGACCTAACAGACACCTAGGGATTGTACAGGAGAAAATTTCACCCTGAGCAAACACCACTGATGATGCTAGCCTTCCCAAAAGTGAGTGAGGATCCCACCAACCGCAATGGTAGTTGGCTGTGTTTCTACTTGTGTATGTATTGCCTTAAGTCCCAGCAGGAATACTGTCGGTCAGCCTCACCTCTCTGTACAGCTATTGCAACATGGTCCTTCTGCAGTCTCCAAACCATGATCCAAGCCATGGAAAGTTACACACATCTGTGCAAATGAGCTTGAAAAAACAATGTGCATCTTCAACTCATTTAACAAATAGTTACAGGATAGTCTCTTGAAAAATCTCATGGTTATTTCTGAATACAAAACTAATCCTCTACATTTCTAATGATAATCATGTACTAATACCTTGTACTCAATCCCTTACTGTACCTATGTACTCATTGTGACAATCAGAATAGTTTTCCCTTTATTTTATTTCTAACTCTTAAGATTTAAACCCCACTAATATAAACTTCCTTTTTCCAACTGTAATATGCAACCCTACTGACTTCATTGGCACAATGCTGGTTTAAATCAGCTGAGAATCTGGCCCTAAGAATCCATTAGCAGCTAGCATTACACAGGTGCATTATGGTTGGTTGTTATTTGGTCTTCTGAAGAACCAGGGCTTGGCCACTACAGAGGACTGGGGTTGAAAAACTGTGAATGACTAGCCCTTTATCTGGGACCCACTAAACAATTCTGTTGAAGAGGCACAAGAGGAAAGAGAATTTCCTGTGATTTAGCTGTGTATGTTCTGCCAGCTGAATGGAAGGAAAAAAATAGCTTTTTTGTAGTTTGTTGGCTGGCAGAGTTCCTTTTGATTGTTTTATTGCTGTTGGGGTTCTGTTGTAGTACTAATTATGTGTTAGGGCACCTAGAGCCTTGTATAGGTATCTTTTAATAGTATAATTTAAATAAAAATAAATTTAAAATAGCAAAACCATATTTTAGACTCCCAAGTGAGCACACACAACTGTGGATACTTACAGTGAATAGATGTGTTACTTTTCCAGAGCAGACCCACACTTTGAAGGAATAAAAATTATTTGTCTATCCCATTATCAATTACCTACTTCTGGTTTTCTTTTATTGCATCGCTATATCTTACCTTGAACAATTCCTGTTTTTCTCTGCTCTTTCCATATTGAATCAACCATCGATGTTCCATCATTGTTACAATATGCATGAAAATCCATGTAATAAATTGTTGTTTTTAAAGTGGAGCCTCAAAGTTTGGCTGAAGGATTTTGATGCCTCCTCTCACTTTATATTATGCCTGAACAACCCATAAGATCCTGGAGGTAATGTGCCGGGCTGATCAGGTGATATTGTCTCCTATCTTTCTTCTTCTTCTTTGTTCATTTCCTCCTTCATCTGCAGAACATAACTGTATTATATTTGGAATGAAGTAAATAGATTTGCATGATTATATTTCACATTTGTGCAGTGTTATGCTGCTGAAAAGAGGTCAGCTCCATATCATTACACTGACAAAGTAAGAATGCATACACGCAAGTGCTGTTAGAGAAGAGCTAGCCTTTATCATGTGTTGTAATCCGCAGAACCTAATGATAGATAGATAGATAGATAGATAGATAGATAGATAGATAGATAGATAGATAGATAGATAGGCAGGCTGTCCATTAATCACAGTTAACTGGCACAATTAACTCAAAAAAATTAATCACAATTTAAAAAATGTATCGCAATTAATCACAGTTTTAATCGCACTGTTAAACCATTGAAATTTATTAAATATTTTGGATGTTTTTCTATATTTTCATATATTTTGTATTCTGTATTGTAATTAAAATCAAAGTGTATATTATTTTTATTATAAATATTTGCACTGTAAAAATAAACAAAAGAAACAGTATTTTTAATCGCTTGACAGCCTTACACAGAGAGAGAGTGAGTTTATTAATTCCTCTTCCTGTTGGTCTGTGGAGTCCTGATGTTATTTGGAAATTATGTAATGTGAGTTGTGAGATTTGAAACCAAAAGAAGAGGTTGTTTGCTTAATTAACATGCAAACACAATATTTTTGAAGAATAAAGACTATAGTATAATCACTGACTAAGAGTAAGGGCCCTTAAAGTTTTTGCACACATGTCTGTCTTTGGTTTGTTTAGGAATCATCAAATCCACTTTACTCTTCTGAGTCTGCCATTTTAAAAAAGTATAAAGCATGTTCAGATGAGCATGGGATTTCCCACATCAGTTCAGACCAACAGCTCCCAACGTCTGGTGTAGTACATTGAGCATGGGTGTCCTCTGTGACTACAAATAGTTCCAGTCTGAGAGAGGGAATAAACTTTGCTGGTGATGTATCCTAGCTTTAGATAGGAGACTGCTCCACAACTAACACCACAACTTTTCTCCAGAATCTAAACTGCCTGTATATTCATTTAGAGAGAATTTGTAAGATTATCCACATTAAAGCCATGTTGCAACTTGGGGAAGAAAAAAAAATAGATCATGGTTATTATACAGTGTTATTATAATATGATCAGTTACTGAATCTGACTTATGGTGTGAAGCTGTTATACTGCCTTCTCCTTTTAGATACTTCTGTGTCCCCCATTACCATAGTATTGGAGCACCTCACAATCTTTAATGTATTTATCCCCACAACAGCTCTGTGAGCTAGGAGAGCATTGTTATCCCATTTTACAGGTGAGGAATGGAGGAGAGACTTGCCCAAGGACACGCACACTGTCTGTGGTGGAGCAGAGAACTGAACCTGAATTTTTCAAGTCCCTAACCACTAAACCATCCTTCCTCTTTGGTTGCTGTGGTTACTAGCTTGCTGGATTTCCTAATAATGTTTTATACTTAATATTGAAAAATCATCATATCATTCATAATTCAAATCTTAAATCTTTACTTTGTCAGGGAGTTGGTCATTCATTTCATTACATTTATTTGAACATGTTTTCAGACTTTGGGAAGATGGTGCTATGTGTGTGCGTGTATGTGAAATTCAAAGGCTTGTAACAGGTGGATAATAAGGCATTCCTATATTAATGACTAATGTCCCCAAATTCCTCCCAGTGAAGTTGGTGAAAAAACTCCCACGGACTTCAGTGGGACCAGGAATGGACCTTAGCTTAATGCTGCCTACAACTTTGGAACTAAAAATACTTGCATTGGGGACCAATCAAAAGCACCTTCCCAGGTTTTTGCTCAGGCCTTCCTCAGTCAAAGTCTATTGAAATCAATGCAGAGGAGAGCAAAAGTAATATGCTCATATAGGCCTTGTCTACACTACTAAGGTAAGTCGACCTAAGTTACGCTACATAGCTTAGGTCAACTTACTGCAGTGTCTTCTCCATGCTGCATCGACACCAGACGTTCTCATGTCAGCTTCACCGAAATGAGAAGATTAAGGTGAGTACCGAAGTCGACTGGAGAGCACTCTGCAGTTGATTTAGCGGATCTTCACTAGACCCGCTACGTCACTCCCGCTGCATTGATCACAGCAGTGTCAATCCCTGGTAAGTGTAGACATGGCTTAAGGCTCATCTCAGCTGTTGTTCTACACAGTCTCAGCTTCCCATATTTGATGATCTCTTAAATTCCATTTTATGACACTCCCACCTACACTTAATCCTGGGTTCATGTAAGTTAACAAAAGTTCATACTTGTGCATCAGCTATGTCATTTCACTTAATGGTAAAACCTGTACAAGTGAGGGAGGAACAGGACCAACAAACTGGCAATAGCTTGGAGTAGCCTGTCTGATAAGCTGTGTGTGTGTGTGAGAGAGAGAGAGAGATATCCACATTCCCTGACATTGGACAAATTTCTGGTAATGCCATTGGGGAAAATTGCCACTGGGAACAAACTAAGCATTTACAATGGGCTATTTTCACAGAATCTTCCAACTCCCACCCAGCCAGAGTAACTGGACTCTGGGTATCTTCACCCTGAGGCTGAAGTAGCCATCTCCCTCTAACTTGCCCCTCATGCAGGCTGGAATCCTCCTGCCTTACCTCCCTACTGACCCCAACACCATGCAAGGGTTCCATCTCCCACCTTGCAGCCCTGCTCCCCAAATCCTGCCCTCCGTCTTCTGCAGCCAATTCTGCCTCCACAGGGCTATTTGCATCCACTAAAGTTGGGTATGTGATTTGCACCTACATGCATAAGTGATCATCGTTAAAATCATATGAGGTCAAATTTTCAGAAGGTAGCTTCCCTTCTACTGGTGCCACTCGCTCTTCTGAAAATATTCAGGGTCAGGCTCAAAACTGCAAAAGCAGGGAATTCAGGATGAAAACTGATGCTTCTTTTTTAACCTGCCAACCTGCTCTGCTGAAACATCACAAACACATTAGGGTTGTGCAGTGATTGGTTAGCCCATCATCACCCATGCACGACCTGGCAGGGTACCAATGAAGCTGAAGCTTTAACTCAACATTTCCACAATCATGGTATAAAGCCATGTGTAGTGTATTATAATTATCTCACTGACATAGTAAAGTCACTTTTTAAATTGGCTACAAAAAGCACCTACAGCTTTTACCATGTTCTTTAGCAAAACTAGAATATATTGCTTGGAGAGTGGCTGCTTTCTGACTTGCTTTTCATCTCACAAGCCTAACAGGGAAATGAAGGCAAATTCTCCAGCTTTTCTAAGTGAAGCTAGAGGGGCATGTTCACTGCTACATATGTACTAAAGACTAAAAGGAATGAGCTTTTAGAATGTAGGACGAGTAATCAGAATAAGGAATAAAATACAAAGCAGGGCAGAAAACCCCAAACAACATGAGATCACTTCTGAAGACTAACAAAGACTTTGGTATCTTCATATTTCAACATCTCCGATGTGAAAGTGACTCTAAGCAATAAACAGTATCACTAGCTGCTCTGTACAATTCATGTAACTGAGGGGTATCAATCAGATTTGTGGGACTGTCCCTCACATCAAGACACTTTATGTTGTCAGGATTGTTTCCCAGCTTCCATGCATAGTTTCATAGGGAAAGTCTAGATACATTTTTATCTTTCATATGCTAGATGGACCCACTGTATAGGCAGCAACAGCTGCTCATGAATCCTATGATAAGGCGTGGAGGAGCCAGTAATTTCATTTATTGAGACAGTAAGTATATCAGCATCTGTGAGCAGCCCACACCATCAGGATAGTCATTTTCAAGGTTAAACAAAATAAAACCTTCACTAAGTATGAAAAGATGCACTCTGATTTCTATTCAGACAGGAACACTAATAGTAAATTAGATTTAGGATTGCAGATTCGGAAGTAAAAACTATTCCAAGAACCTTTTCTAAGCTAGCTGTTTGGGCAACATAGATAATAAAATAAATGCACTGAACCAACACAAACAGTTCTATAATATATGGCCTTCCAGAAGCTGCCCGTTTTTAATTACAGAAGCATGCGTGGGAAGAAGCCAAGGAGAAGGGAAGTTAGTGGGCTTACTACACTTTGAAATGTACCCACAAGACTGATATGCAGAGAGGAGCCTCTCTCCCAGTAGAAGATGGGAATTTGCTATATCAGCATCAACATCCTTCCTTTTGACATAATCCTACAAAGCCTGGGATCCATGTGGGGGAGGGAGCGGACTGGCAGTAAACTGTCCACCGTTTATCGTTGCAAAGATTACCTGGAAGTGGTAGTATGGGTTGAGGTCCCTTTAAGAGGGTCCAGGACTAGCTGAGGTCAGGGGTGACAGCACCGCTCCAACAGAGACATGCTGCCAGGGAGCATGCCAGGCAACACCTGACTTCCAGAGCTGTTGCAAAGGCACAGGCCCTCTAGGCTGAAGGTCCTTACTCCTTGCAGAGACCCCAGGATCATTCCACTGAGGAGCAAATCCCTTCCCCATGATGGAAGGATGAGGGATTAACTCTGTGAGGGCCACCTGTCTAACTCTCTTAGAAAGAGTGTTACCTAGCCCGCTGGACCTGTCCAATCAGGTGTGGTTGTACAGACGGAACATCACTGACTTATGTTCAAAGCACTATAACTGAGGCCACCTCAAGCCCCTTTAATCTACATTGTGAATGAAGCCCCCTAGTACGGCGTGAAGCCTTGCCACACTGGCATACATCGCTTAGGGAGTCAAATTATGTGGTCACTTGCGCACAGGTATATCCAAAGTAATTCTACTGCGGGGGAGGGGAAGGAGCTATTTCTGCATTTACGCCTGCTAATGGAGTTACTCCCCAGGTTTACACCAGCATAACAGAGTGCAGAATTTGGCCCAATGTGCCTACCTGAGCTTTAAATTTTCTCACTTGTGTCACAATTTCAATCTTCCCATAAATGCAGGAGATTTGTGAATTAGTGAACTATGAATTAGTGAACTAATACCAGGATGGAACAAAGGTAAAATTAACAGCATTCCTACAGAACAAGGCTGAATTAAGGGCTGGTGGGATCTTATGCAAATCGTGGACTCTAATATACCCCAGTAATTTGATACTGATTAAAACAATTAGCTTACATAACGTAAGGGCAGTGCTGTTCAAAGTGTGGGAGAGGCTGGGTGTTTTGCTTACTGCTGTTGAAATTGGTAACAGACTTTGCATATTATATCACCATTTTTCGTTGTGTTTCACATGCCGTGTTTTTCTGCTTTTGACTTTGAGGTGTGAGGGGGAAGGCTCTAATCATATGGCCTTGTGCAGATGCTCCATTTGCATTTCTATTAATCCAGGCCCTCCTGGAGACGTTTGAGCATAGGCACAGCATGCTTTGTGTTTGAACTTGTGAGAACCCATACCACTGCTTAATAACTTAATACATATGTATAGGTTCCTTCAGACAGCCCACTAGGAGGCAGAAGCAGGGGGATGTGCAATTCGTGTATAGGCTCTAGGGCTCTATGTAAATGTATTCTGACAGGAGGGAGCACCTTGTGGAGTAAAGAACCCCAGTTCCTTATTGTCAGGCAGGTGGCTGATTTAGGTAGGGAAACCTGTTTCATGGGAGTCTGCATAAATGACAGCTCATACAGATCAACTTGAGAAGGTTTCTGGTGTCCAGCAACTTATCATACTGGTTTATTTCACAAAGATTATCAAAGAGGAACTGGAAAACAAACACTCTTTCAAATCTCCCCAGGAACCATGACAAATGTCCTCTGAAGCGGCCACCTGTCTAATTGCAGCAAAAAGTCTGATTAATAGTAATAAACTTCAGCACAGAGCTTTTCCTTTCCCAAATACTTAACAAATATTAATTAATCACACTCCAAAATGACCTGCAGTGGACATTGCAATATACACTTCTAGATTCATAGATTCCAAGGCCAGAAAGGACCATCATGATTATCTAGTCTGATCTGCTGGATAATACAGGTCGCAGAACTTGCCTCAAATAATTTCTAGAGCATAACTTTTCCAAAAAATCCAATCTTGATTTAAAAAATTGTTGGTGATGGAAAATCCACTTTTTTATTTGCTTGTGCAAAATGCTGGAAGGAAGTGACACAATTTTAGAATGTCCCCAAGATTTCAATACGAAATGCTTCAACTTCTGCCATCTTTTCTTCCCTTACCCTCTTCCAAGAAAGTTCTGATCAGTTTGACAGTCCCCAACAAAGGCTACTTTCAGTGGGCCCTCACACAGTGAAATCAGTTCATCAGACACTACAGGACAGTGGTCTACAACACCTGATGCTAGAAAAAGAAAAATGTAATAAGACAAACACTGTACAGAAAACAAGGAACTGCAGCCTCTAAGGCACACGTTTGACTTCAGACAAAATGGCACTAAAGAGCTGTAACTGGCTCATTTTCTAGTATTTAAAGAGCCAGTTGCAACCAAAAGCAAACATGCAAACAAAGGCAATCCCAAGAAGGGACCTGAAATTCCATCTTAGGCTGTCAGGTAGACAGAACAAATGTCTGGGGGAATAAATGGCCATGAGGTGTCTGCTTTAAAGTCCAGGTGTGTAAACACCCTCATTCAGATTCGTTGCTATGGTAAATGTACACCTGACAAATAGAAATTGAGAATTGTTCTTAAACTCTTGTATCTTAAGTTCATATTTATAGGATCATGTGTGTCTCTCAAACATACACAACAAGAGTCTGCTCTAATTTACACACATTCAACTTCAATAGGGACTCATGGCTTGTAATTTGAGGGCAGAATTTAACACGTGGTCAGTAGTGTGTCGTTTCTACTCCTCTTGGTAAAAAACTGATTGAAACTCTGAGTGCCAGATTTTCTCCCCCAACCTGGCTCCTTCCACTACTCAGGTGGTGCAAAGAAGAATCTCCCAAGTAGAGAAAATCCCAGCTGGCAGAAAGCTAGTGGAACCCCTTCCCCAGCATAGGGAACAGGCTATTGAGGGAAGAAGGGGCACAATGGCATGTGAGGCCCCTGATGAGGCTAGGAAGGGGCAGGGTGGAGTGCGACTGCACGGCATTGATTCTCAGCTGGTACATGGCCTCTTCTATACACTGTGCACATCTAGTACAAGTTAGAGCCGCCCCGATTGCTCTCACTCACTAGGGTTAGAAGAGCTGGTGCAGATTGGCCCACAGAATCAGGGAGCCATTTTGGCATCCTCTCTTCTACTTCTCTGCACAAAGTGGACGTTGGTACGGGAAAGAAACTGGGCCTATGTACTGACTTTGAAGTTTTGAGTGAAATCCTGGCCCCACAAAGCCAATGGCAAAACTCCCATTCACTTCAACGGGGTCAGGATTTTACCATTGGTGTTCACCCGAGCCATTCCAAGAGTCATGACAAAAGAGCATCATCACACAGCATCCCCATGCTCATGGTACTCTTCCGCTCTCCAGGAGAGCTGCCAATAAAGCATGTTTACTTCTTTTATTTAAAAAGGAATAGCAGAGGCAAGAATAGAAGGAGCCTCCCGGAGATGGGGACAAGTTGATTAGCCTAATGGTTGGGAGAGGAATAGAGAAAACTGAGTCCCACTGGTGGTTTATGCACATGCTATAGCAGTGTGTGAGCCACTGGTCTTCCCGAGTGCCCAAAGAGGGACACATGCAAAGGTGTACCAGCAATTTTGTTTTAATTAGGAAGCAGTTGTAGGAAGGCAACTGGTGCTTTAGTTCAAAGAGAAAATGTTCTACTTTGTAAGAGTTATTTATTTATACCATCTCACACGAGTAGTGATGGCTACACAAGAAAACTGCAAACATCAATGTTAGTTGCTGAATTTAGTGTTGCTTACAGTTTTCTTTTTTACTTTCAAGCTTGTTACTAGTAACACAAACCTGTTTTTATTAATTTACATTAAGTTCATTTAACACCAATGAAACAGACCAGAAATGTATAATGAGTAACGTTTAACAAGCTACTGCAACAGGGCTAATCATGTTCGGTTTACGAGCCCTGTTTTGTTCTTTTAAAATATTATTGTAGAATAAATGCTATGTTCTTCTCTTACAACAGAAAGGAATAATTTCTCCAGGTATCTTACCAGTGAATAACAAAGAAATGAACAAGCTTAATAATCTCCAATTTGGGTTTCTACCATACATAATGATACAGACACTATGAGTTCTGTGGCCAAAGTACATGAAGAAGCACCCACAAGTACTGAAAATTTAATTAAAAGTCAGAAAGCCACTGCAATGAAGACTCAGCAGAAAGCCATTTATTTTTAAAATCTAATATATTCTTCATGACTAAAGGCTAAAGCACATGCTGACTTACACATTTAGCTGTAACTGATTTAAGCTACTTGATGATTTTTTTGCGCACAGGGTGGTGCTCAATTTGCAATGGAGTAAATTGGCAGAATTTAATTTGGTGGATTTTTTTAACGCTGTAAAAAGAATCCTCATTAAAACCTCACAATAGGCTGTATACTTTTTTCATCATTAACTAGCCTAACTGCAGGTAAAAGAGATACAATTATGGATTTATATAAATCCTATTGTCAATTTACAGCTCAAAGACTGGTGAGCTACCTCATTTTAAACAGGTTATTTTTTCCCCTTAACCTTTCTTTGTTTTAATGAGGATTCAGTTTGTCATTGTCTAGGATTCTGTTTGCAGGGAAATTTCTCATCAATTGCAAGTGGGTAGAGGGAAGAAGACTGGAACATCTTTTGCTGAATTTCAAACCAAACAAAATGATGGGCAGGAATTTCAACCTTTCCGTTTTCCACTTAGGCAGACAAAAAGGCAGCAGCCTCTTTCCTGCCCTCTCCATCCTCACAAGTGGTGCATTTCTTATCCTTAAAGTAAGGGCTTTCCATTATTCTCTGCCAAATCTTTTCTTTCCTGTTCACCTCGGTGTGCTCCTGCCTGCCTATGACACACCATCACACTCTTTGCTTTGCTCCTGTTCTTTCCAGCCAGAGCAGCGTGACTCATTTTATCCATGCTGCCACATGTCAGTAACCAAAAGGAACACAAGGCCACGTGCTGTCATAAATTCCACCCATGGAACTTCTGTTGCAGTCAGTGTGAACATGGGGGAAAATCAGTGTCAGGGTGAGGTTCAAACTGAGAAGTATTATGAAGAAGCTGACATATTGCAGAGGAGGCAGTAGATAGGACATTCTGTAAGGGAAACTCAGAGCAAGAACTTCATACCTCTCAAGTCCATGTGGCAGATCCTTGGCTGATGTAAATTCTCAAACTCCATTGATCTTCCCCATGAGTATTTTGTCATTGATTTCAAGGAGAGTTGGATGAGGCTTTTAGTCTCCAAGTAGGTGGAGCGGGGACTGAGTCGTGCACGTTAATAACACTTTGTGGTAGTATCCAGGAATGGATTTAGGGCTTTGACCTAGACTTAAAGGGCTCCCACCGAGCCTACTCTATGGAGTGGCTACAAATTCCTGCATTCCAATTACTGAGTGCACTTCAGGGCAAGGGCATGGAACTGGGGGCCAGACAGCAGCCTGAAGACTGGTCGGGTGGCTTAAATATAGGCAACATACATAGCTACATAAGATCTGGGGGTGGGAGAACACTTACTTAGTCTTGTACCTGATTCAGAAAGGGCCTTGTTTGATTCTAGCTCATTCGCTTGTCACCCAGTGTCTTTATTTACAATACACACTCAAGAATCCTTAGTGCTGGTGTAACACACACACCTTCTGGGTGTGGTGTTCGGTCAGCTGTGGATTTACCTTTGAAGCTCTGAAGGGGCTAACACAAAGAATTCTGATGAGAAGGAAGAAAACACAGGAATTGTATGGGAGTATAGGAGGCCAGGGAATGAGAATATGTCCTCTTTATGACTTGAGAGGCTAGTTCACCTAGTAATGCCCAAGGGGTAAAGACAACCTATTCTACCAGCCATTTAACATATTAACAGCCAGCCACCCAGCTATTCACCAAGCAAAATGCTAATATATCAGACACCAATATGTAAAGGAAAAGAATTATTCCTTTGTTAGCATTTGGATGCCTTGGGAAGGGTTCTTTGCCCTGCCCTGGCCCTTAAATTCTGCTCCGCCATAAACAGCCTGCAAAGAGCCACAGGAGAATTCCCTTGGCACAGGCAAACCCTCAGGATTGGGATCATGCTGGAGGTGAACCAGTAACAGAAGGGGTGGGACCATAGCACACACCAATGTGGCCATTCTGGCTTGTGCCACTGCAATCCCCATGGCTTCCCAGAATCTCAAGAGGTTAAAAACACCTTTGCCCTGCATTTTGCCCTTCTCTGGGTTGCCCACACTCTTCTAACCCTTTGAACTTTTTATCTTCTGTGAGAAATAACTAAAAATTGCCTTCAGCTTGCTGGATGGTGAATTAATTACACGCCAATATTAACCTTTGTTAGCTTGGAAATAGAGTCTCTTTTTACCTGAGAAACTAAAGTCTATACTAAAATTCTTAATGATCTGGGTTAAAAATTCAATAATGTTTATGACTTGAATGCATGAACCAGGGAATGATAGGTATCCTTAAAATGAACTCTAGTGACAACTCAAGCTGAAATTGAACAAGGATATTCTTCAGATATTTCAAGGACAACATTCAGTGAAGGGGCATGAAAGCTGCTAAAGAATGCTGCCATGGGGGACAACTCAGTTGCCCTGTAGCTCAGAGATAAATCAAGCTTAGACTAAGATTCTGGTTCGGTAAATGCTTTTCTGATGCAGTTCTTTGTTTCATTGTTTATAATCTGCCTAAACACTCTCCTGTTTATATTCAGTAATAGCATCTCTCTTCTATAAAAGCTGGAGAAGCCAGTTAATTTAAGATCTAATGTATCCCCATCAGTGATGTTGTGGCTAATAAACTTCACCATTCTGAGTTCAGATAAATGAGGTGATTTACTGCTCCATTGCAGACTACATTGCTATCAGTATTGTGGAGGCCTCTGTAACAGTCAAGATTGTGTAGAGATTTGTTCATTAAACAAGACTAAAATTCCTCTGCTTCACAATTAATAATAAATTTAGTCTTCAGATTTGGCACCATAACTCTTCAAAAGACAATTACATGTTGATGTAACATTTCACATTTGCAGGAGGAAATATTTTAAAACTCTCCCTTTCCCTTGGGTTCCTAACTTGAAGTCTCCACAAACTCTCCACTTCACATTCACAGCTGCATTCTAGTAACATCTCAGACATAGGCTACTTTAAAATAAAACACATACGACTGAGTCCACAGCCCACTGAAATCAATAGGAAGTCATCCGTTGATTTCAGTAAACTTTCATTCAGACCCATAAAGATTTATTCTCCTTACTCTGGATAACCTTATTTATTTAATTATACCATGAAAAGCCAAACTGTCAACTTCAGTATGATAGAACTTCCTTTCCCAATGCCATGAGGGTAGCTGCCTCTATTGTAGAGCTACAAGTGCCCAGTCCCTGACAGTTTGGTCTGCAGCTCTCTCCATCTTTGTGTCCCCGCCTGGAAAAGCTACAGAAGCAGCTGCTTCCCCTGACAAAGCTCCGGTAGTTGCGCCAGAGGGCAGTCCTTGTCTGACATACCTGAGAAAGTCAGCTAAACTAGAACTCAGCTGCCTAATTTAACAAAGCTTGGGGAGGCCTGAGATATTTGTGGGTGAGTCATGGTGTGGAGCTGGACAACAGTGCTGAGTAGCAGAACTCCTGACATTCTCCCAGACTTCTGCTGTCTACTGGTCCCCACCTTTTCTGCTGACCCAGATTCCTGGTCCCAAACAGATGCCCAGCTCCCTAATCCCATGAGCTGTCCCTCCACCTCCAGCCACCCTTAGCCTTCATTCCAAATAAATCCTTAGTTTGTTTTTCCTCCTTTACTTATGTGGTTGTTCCTGTTTATTATCAGTCATTATATCGTCATTTCTACTGATCCAATGAAATGAATGACCAACTGTGAGAGTGACTGGGAAAGAAAAATAACACGCAGCCTTCCTCCCAATCTTCCCCCACCTCCTTCTTTACCACACTCCGCTTTTAAATGTTTATATAGATCAGTGTGAAGACATCATTTAAAAGTGGTATGTGGTAGGGAAGTAGGTGGACATGATAGGGAGTGGGGAGAGAAGGTAAGAAGTTTGTAGAGCAGGGCTTCAGGGAAATCGAAGGGGGAGAAGAGCTGTATGGACAGTAAGGAGAAACATGGAAACAATCCTGACTGTAGGTTGAGAGGGACACAGGGAGAAACAAGGTTCTGTGAGGGGATGTGGGGAGGAGTGTGTGCCGCTCTGCCAGGAGGAGTAAAAGAGGAGCTGTGGAGAGGCATAAGATACAGGGTATAATACATAAGATTACGATTTAATCACAAGTATTTTAAGTAAAAGTCATGGACAGGTCACAAGCAGGAAACAAAAAAATCATTGCCCATGACCTGTGCATGACTTATACCATAAATACCCTTCATTGAATCTTGGAGGGAAATCCAGGGGGCCCACAGCACCAGCTGCCAGGGGCAGGAACCCCCAGAGGTCCAACTGCTGCTCGGGCTAACACTGGGGGAAGCCCCTCTGCTGCTGGGGCTGCCCCAGGACCGCTGCCAGGAGCCACTGAGCTGCAGCTGCTCCTGCCTAGCGTGACCAGATGTCCCAATTTTATAGGAACAGTCTTGTTATTTGAAGCTTTGTCTTAGATAGATCCCTGTTGTCCCCCACTCTGATTTTTCATATTTGCTATCTGGTCACCCTACTCCCACCACCTCCAGGACTGCTGTTCGGGCAGTCCCCAGGGCCAGCTGCATCGGTGGCTGCTCCGGTGGTCCCCGGGGCCAGCTGCCCAGGGTAACCCCAGCAGCGGCTGGTGCGGCTTTCTGTGAGGCCACCCAAGCAAGTGGCTGTAGAGCTTCTCCAGCAGTGGCCGCTGCAGAAGTCACAGAGGTTACAGGAAATCACAGAATCTGTGACTCCCATGACCTCCATGACAGACACAGAGTCCTAATAATATGTTACCATTAGGACCAACATTTTCCATTAGGTTTTGATTAAAGAAAATTTTTCAGAGAAAAGTGTCTGCTTTCCTCAAACTCTAATTTTCTATCAAAAAAACCCCAAACTCCTGAAACCTGAAAATTTGGACCTGAAAACTAAAGTTTTTGGTGAAGCATGTTTGGGTTTTGGTTGCTGAAAACCAAAACATTTTGAGTGGTTGTAATTTTTGATGAAAGTCAACATTTTCTGCTGAAATGGTTTGTGTTTGTTTGAAATTTTCAGCAGGAAAAACCCATTTTCCAACCAGCTCTAACAACAATGTTGCTAGCTATCCATGTGAACTACTCTCAGCAGTAATACGTATTTTTTAATAAACCTGGGAAATTCCCACACAAGAAACTTTGTTAAATTAAAGTTAAGATAGCCAACTTGTATAGCCCAGCAACACAAATAAAAACCAAGGAAATAAGCAGTTGAACTCAAGAGCCCCTCTACACTCCATTCATCAGTTGCCATTCTCAATCTTCATTCCCCCATCCACAATCCTTATATCTCAACACTCATCCTGAACAACCAACATGCAGCCTTTACTATCTTATGCCAATACCCAGAGATACGGAGATTTCAATTCTGTAATCCCTACATGAAAATAAATTTCAAACTCTATACACTTACAAATTGCATTCTTTCCCCTTCATATTAGTTTTCCCTAACACTGCAAAAAAACCATACCTCACAGCCACTATTTGGAGTCTGATACCGTACCTCATTCACTTACATACATCAGTACTAGAGCACACAGAGAATGACGTATAATATAATTTTTGCAAGCCACACCAACCCTCTATCCATGGACATATAACCAATAAAATACATGGACATATAACCAGTAAAGAAGCTTGGAGATCCATTGATGAGGTATCCAATCAACTCAAAGTTAAGGAAGTTTTTTGTGGTGGAATATAATAAGAAACAACAATAGGAATATTGATCAATGTTAGGATTGCAGTTGCAGAATTAAGAATAAAAGCTTTTCCTTAAACTGTTTCAAGTATTTTCCAAGTAAAGACAATTTTGTATTTATATAAGTTCCACTGTAGTTAGACACAAATGGATGCTTAACTTTGGAACTGTATTTGGTTGTAATGTAAATACTGCAATCTGTACACAGCTCATAATTCTAGCACTCTCCCCTAAATGATACTGTTAGGAAGCTGGTGAATATTCCAAATGGGGTGACCTCTGTTGATGGGACCACATTACAGAAGGTGCCTTCTTGAGTAGCGTATCTAGGATAAAGAAAATTTGAGCAGATAGGGCAAGGCAGGCTGGAAGACGGGAATTATCAGTCAAGATTGCTCCTATCATACAACTGGCAGAGTTCATTGCACGATAGAGGCTGAAGGTTGTACTGTTCCCTGGAGCCAGTTTAATAAATAAGAAGGTTGTGGGTATGTGACTATTCAAGCATGAAGAAATTTTTGTTGATATATTTTCAGAAACTAATTTTTTTTCTTTAATAACCTGCAGGGCTACTTCTTGGCAGGATTACCAGTCAGCTTTGATAGCCTAAGTTACAACAATCTGAATCACGGTCCAATTCTTTAGACTTCTATTTTTCTTACCAGTTTGCTTTAATTGTGCAGAAATAAATGTAACATAGGCAAAGCAAAACTGAGTTTTTTCAGCTAATTCTAAGAAAGCAGAACAAGTTATGAGAAAGATGTTACACCTCCCTAAAGATGCAAATTGATAATGGAGATGTACATCCAGAGTACTCTTAATTTTTGAAAAGGTGCAAATTGCTAATCTTACTAAGGCTTTTTTTGAATAGCTTATTAGGACTCCTATTGGTAACATTTTACACAACATTAAATGCATGAAAAAAATAGGAAATCTGATAAACCAGGCATAGATAGCATTTTTATCTACTTTTTGGAATTGATTGGACTCAGTTGTTAAAGTTCTGCCAGGTTCATTGAACACTGCTGAAGTGTGTTCATCAGAAATCAGCCTTCCTAGCACCTATAGGGTAAAATGACAGGCCACATTTGGGCTCTCGCTTATGCATGCATATAAACAAGGAAACAAGGAGCAAACTCACAGAGCAAAACTATTATGTCCTAATCTTGACCACTCTGTAAAGTCTTGGGGCAAATCTTGATAGAGTGTAAAATAGTGTCACTCCTCAACATCAATAGCGCTATACCAATATACCCCTGATGAGGATGTGGCCCAAGAAGTTCACACTCTGCACATCAGTTGCAGATCCAGGCACAGATGAGTATTCTAGCGCAGGCTTTAAGGAAGGTCTGAATATTTTATCCCCTGTGCAACCTCCATTTTCTTTTAAACCTTCAAGTATATGGGGAAGGTACAGCGTGGCAGGGAGTCTTCTTATTCCCTACAGAATTAAAGCTCTCAGTGAGAGTCCAGTCATCTAAAGATTCTGAAGAACTCACCCAGAGTTCCTGCTCCCCATTTGTCTCCCATGTACGCAGGGTTAGGTTGTCAACTAGAAAACCTTGCATTGAAGTTCTTAAGACTATTTACCCACTCACCCATTTTTCCATGCTCCTACCCACCAGTATTAATTCTATTTATAATGCAACAGGGCCTCCACTTTCGCAAGTAATTAGCAATTGTGTATACCTGCATTTTTGGGTTCCCAAATGGAGAGAGCTTAAAGGGGCCTGATCTCTGAAGTGCTGAGCACCAGCCCTCTGCAAAGTCAGTCCCCTTTAAAGCATCTCAAGTTATGCACTAAAAATTACTCATCATTTCTGAAAACTTCAGCACAAAACATGAACCGTCTTGTCAATGGTTTGAATAAAACTTGGGGTTTTCATGGGGGAGGAAGGGGGATTGCTCTGTTTTTTTGTTAATAAAAATCTTGTGCCCCTATGGTCAGTTTTTATCATCCTCCATCCAACAAGAGTCAGTGGCAGCATTTAGAAACACATTAACATTATTCTCCTCACCACAAGGCAGCAACTTTATTCTCTCTCAGACAACACAGAACTACAGCTAAAACTCTCCCGCATTGTTATGGATAATAGATGCTATGAATTAAATATATTTGTTCCTGTTCTGTGTAAGGGCCTGATCCAATGCCCATTGAAGACAATACAAAGCCTCTCAATAACTTCTGCGGGCCTTGGCTCAGGTCCTTAATGAACCTTGCACAGGGAAGCTATGTGGGAGCCAAATGGAGGTGAACAGAATCCTTATCTCCCAAACCAGTTGCAAGGCACAGGACACCAATGCAGCCACTCTGTGACCACTGCTACTGCCTTTTGTAGCCCCTCAATGCCCCCTTTGTGGTGCTTTAGGCTGGTGGGTCCACAATACATGAGTCCACTAGCCATTTCTCCAATCTTCCCACCCTAAATCTCCCTACACAGGCTTCCAGAGTCCTACCTATTCATACCCTGTCCTCCTCCCCAACTCCATGTAGCAAAACTGTTCCAGTTCAACTGCTCTTTGGGCTGTAAGTGCCCATTGATGAGTGGGGAGAGCAGCATTTGGCTCTATGGCGGCTGATCTGTCTCATGTTAAGGGTTTGGTTATCTGACCTACTCTGTTGACTGTTACAATATAATGTCATTAAGATTCATTGCATATTTTTCCAAGATCCCTAAAATTATTTGCAAGAGCTAGCATCGCAGTCAAGATAGTAAGTTTGGCTTATTTAAACTATTAAGTTTATTAACTAAAGATTAAGTTTTGTTCTCCTTTGGTTTTGAGGAGAAGATGATTTCTGATGATCACTGTAAATCAAGCTGGGAACACACAATCACTGAAAAATATGCCATTAAAGAGCATTTGTCTTTCAAGCACTCTTTGTAGGTCCGTGCTGGGGCAGAGAGGGGAAACCATTTTGGTTGCACAGGTATGGGAAATAGAAAAGGATTCTGGGTAAGAATTAGGTTAAAATAATTTTTAAAGGAAGTTCAGGTGCTCTTTGCAATCATTTGCATTTTCCCAACATTTGGATGTGCCAGAAGCAAACATGAATGAAGAAGCTATTTCTTCTGGGGTTTACCTCTATATGCACTGATTACTGCCATCAGTGTCAAGAGCTATCTGCTCTTCATAAACGCTTCCTACTTGTACATTCTCAGCAGTGCAGTGCTGACATCATTAGAGCACAAGAGGCGCAAAACTACAATCAGCAACTAGTTCATCATTTGTTTACTGAACACGTCCATTTTCAGAGTCCCTGCGCCCATCTCCCTTCTGCTCGACTGGAAAAATGGAAAAAATAAAAAGATTGGCAGTGATCCTGCACTGAGAACCATGTGGGTGGGCCCCTGCCCTTCAATGAGGCACCACACGGGCACAGAAGTCTGCCCATACAGTCCTTAGGCAGGACTTCAGGCCTTGATCCTGCACTGTTTAGTTGCATTTTAAAAATGTTTCACGTTTCTTACCCGCCTTACCCCTGCTCCTTTGTACAGTGAACACTGATGTCTACATACTGTAGATCAATTCCATATCAAGATCAGCCATGGTAGAAAGCTGAATTTAACCTCCGACCTGCAGTTACTTTCACGGAGAATATTCAAACCCTCTTGGTTTCACTAAGCAAAACTTGTCTTTCACAGGCAAAAACTAAATTTCCCCCATGAAAAAGTTTTCAGTGGTGCAGTGAGGGAGAGGGGAATTGTTTTCACTGGGTTGTAAAACCAGTGAAAAGGCAATTTTTTCCAGCTTTGTGCATATATGAGATGTCAAGATAATTTAGTGTTGAAATATATCTTAGAGGTAAGAGCACAAAGGACAAATAAATAACAAACAACATATGTGATATGTAAAGAATCACCTTATTTTGTTTTGTTTTACAGAAAATAAATACATAAACATGAACATGCCAGGCATTAGATGTGATGCTTAGATTCTACAGTGATCTGTGCCACAGGTAGTCGGTAGGTAGAAAAGATAGATCCAGAATAAATGCATTTTATTTTATATATTACTTTAGACCTGATGCAAGTGTTAATTCCTCAAATTCCTTTGAAATTAATGGATTGTGTTGTGAAGTGACACCGCTAATGTACTCTCAAATCTCCAGCAGGGAAGGAGTTAATTGCTAAGAATGTGGAGATGGGAGAAGTTTGGTTTATGGACTGATGTCTTCGGAAATTCTCCCTCCTCTTCTCAACCCCTTTCCTATTGAAAACCCTGGACAGGCTGTCACCGTGTTGGGTTGCTAAGAGCAAAATAGGAAACAGCATCATCACATCTCTTGTATCCTACGGACAGACCTACATCCCTGTTCTCAACTCTATAGGAGACTACGAGTGTGAGGCTGTCAACATGTTGTCTTCCCTAACCCACAGAGAACATGCCTTTTGTTTGCACACTGCATGGGACAATAGGGTCTTGAGCCTGATCAAATCTTTTGAATGCCACTGCCATAAAGATAAATACTAACTACATAATAATGACGCAGATTAATTGGTTACAAGTTATAGAGCTGCACCTTTGTCTTTCATTGTGTAGATTATCTTTGCCGTGACAGTGAATGCTTCTTTATATGTTCTTCCTCCCAGCTCTTTCCGTCTCCATTCTCCACATTTAAAGACCAACTGTATAAATAAAAGGAAAAGTGAGAAAGCAAGAAATTGTGGGTCTGGTTCCCTGCTGTCCTGCATTCTGTGCAGTCATTTATGCCAGTGCTAAGTACTTGTAATAGACTATCAAAGATCAGATTGGTAGCAATTTGTAGTCAATTCACACTAGAGCAAGTGATTGCACAAAGTGCAGAGCAATAGAGAATCAAACCCTGTACAGTGTTTTCCCCAGGAACTGAAATTAGGGGAGGTATTGGACTATTCGGGGGGTAGAGGTGAGGGCTGATGAGGGCGTGGACCTTGAGGGCAAACGTGAGCTGCATGGCACCATAGTAAAAACTGAAAAATATTTCACAACCATTTTATTAGATTTAACGCATTTTTAAAATCATCACACAAATTAAAGTTGGCTACTCAAGCCTACTATGAAGCACTACATCTACATCCTTCTTGGTTTCTTACTGTAAATTTGCATTCTTTGATGCCCTCTTGTGTGTTCATTACTTCCAGTCCTTCATGATATGCTCATGATCAAGCAGAAGGTGACTTCTGTCAGAACACAAAATTCTATTCAATAAGGAAAAAATATGCTCAACTGTAGTTGTTGTGACTGGCATTAGAAAGAGATGAATTCCTACTTTCGTCCCAGGAAACTGCACAAAGGTTGGGTCGAACCACTAGTGATGATAAAGAAGTTGCAGTTAAATCTTAATTCGTTCGTTGTACAATACTCCACTCTGTGCTCAAAATTCTCTATTCTGTCCTGATCACATAGCAGCCCCATTGCTGATAGCGCCTCATTCCATCCAATTGTAGGCGTTTTATAGAACAGGCATCTATAAAAGCTACATGGAGATTGATACAAATCTACAACAGAGATTTCTGGATTCTAAATCTGCGTACTTTTTCAGCTGACTTAAACACTTCTTGTCCTCTTCACTTATGGAGTCAATATAAGTATCTTCATTAGTCAACCTCTGGACTGAAGTCTTTGCTTCTTCCAGTACATTTTCAATGGATATCTCTGATTGGTCCAAGGATAGCTTCTACTGCTGAACAAAGATCTACTAGTATTGTAGCAGGTGCCTGGATGACATTGTTTAATGACCCAAGTGGTTTCACCAGTAGACTTACAAGAGAGAGAATGGCAATAGCCTTCTCCGAACTTAGTAACAAAAGTAGTCCACCAGTCTCACTACTTAGATCTGTCCTATCTTGATGGATACTTTCCAAAGCCAGTAATAACGGTTGCAATAGTTTTAAGACAACTACCAAGAATCACTCATGAGAAAGCCAGCAGGTTTTCCCAAGTTGGACTCATTTGAACTTCAATCCCAGCGTATCTTGTATTTGTTTCCAAAATGTTCAATCCTTCTGGACTGTTGCTGAAAAAAAGAGTATAAAAAAGCCATTGAATTTGTGTCTCTTTAATGTATTTTGAAGATTCTGCACCTTGTATTAGTGCTAACTGGAGTAGATGTCCTCTACAGTGTGTATAGGAAAATTAGGGTTACACTTTTCTCTGAGGAAAGCTTGTACTCCACTGTCTTCCAAAGAAGTTTGTAGCTCCATCAAATGCACAAACAGCCATCTGTTTGGGGTTCAATTTACAAGTACTTAACTCTTCTTAGATGTCACAGATGCAGCTGATGTGTCTTCTACAACCTGAACATCTAGAATGCATCTACTGGCCTACCACAGACATCAAGATAACATATACAATGACTTAATACTTGACGCCTATTTGCACTGGTGCATTCGTCAACCAAGTATACACATATTTTGAATACGGTGAGAGAATTCTTCGCTTTTTCAACTCCTGAATCTTTCACTGTTGCACCAAATGTTTCAAGAGAGTCAACTGAGTTTTTTGCAGAAAGATAGTGAGCATTTGCCAGTCTTGTTAATCTTGAAGTTGGACACTGGTTCTGAACAAGTGACAATGCACTTAACATAGGCCTTTATTTTGTACTGTGTGGTATCTCTTGCTTAAATAGAAAGTATGATGCAATAGCCATGATGGCTCACATAAACTGAGTTGTGTTTCCGGCATGTTTCATCTAGCTACCTGGCCCATATCACCAAAGTATCTATGCACCTAATATCTTTCTTTGATCTCTCAGGTTTATTTCTCTATACCTCCCTTAGAATTATTAAGATCTACTGGATCTTGCTCAAGACATGTTCTGTTATCACAATCCCCCTTGAGTGATCATGAGAAGAAATTCTGGTATGTGGTAACTACCTAACTACAACTACCAGTGGTTCCATTTTCTGTGGCACAAAGTTTTGCTTTGTTTTTGAGGCCCACCAACTCCTAGTTATCTATAGTTTTCATAAATTCTTATAAATGGCCTTAATTTATTTTGTTTGTAATGCATGGAAAAGCTAAAGACATGGTGTAGTATCCAAGAACTAGCCTGTAAGGTCCTGTCAGCACAAGCTCTGAAACCATATTAGCTATCAGCAAAGGTAAGTATAACTGATGCAAGCAGGATTCCAGGACAGCTTCCCTAATCACCATGAGCAAAGATTTTTTTTTTGTACCTGTGAAAGAAAATCATGCTATAGACACCCAGCCACTCATTCCCATGGTAGATCAGAATGCAGGTAAATGTAATCCTACAATGTTCATTATGCATCATAAACATGTGTTTTACCCAGTTGCATCAATAAAGTGCTCAATGTGGAATTATTCGCTCAGGTCACAGAACAGACATGACCCCATGAACCACTAATTTGCCGTTTGTTTTATGTCAGGGAATACCCATTTAACAATTACACACAATGTACAGCCAAATTAGTGCTAAGCAAAGAAGTGAATCCTGTATAATCACTCCTAGTGTCTATTGCAACATGTTTTAGTTAAAGCTTTCTGTTTCCAGTCTCAATACTAAGAGAATTCCACTACAAAATTGGACAGACAGGTTCTTTAGACTTCCTCCCTCCATCATCTCATATCTGTTTTACAGGTAAATGAGCCCCATGTCTGCAAAATCAAGTGGCAACCCATCCATTGGCATAATCTAAATAACAGGTCATAACCTTAGCTGCTCTAAATGGCACAGTCCATAGACTGGCCCAGTGTACTTATGGCCATTGTTGCATATCTGAATGAAAGAAGAAAAGAATACAGCTACTTTGAAATTGTTTGGAGAACTTACTGTGCATTGCAGCTATTCATAAATTACTTTTTCTGTCTAAAGTATAAACCCACTACTTTTTTCAAAGAAAAACTATCTATCTGTTGTGATGTAATCCAGCTGAGTCTTTATTCAGCATCCCAGAACTTGGCAACAAACTAGTTTTCAGTGGCTCTGCCAAAACAATGTAGAATTTCCAAAGTGTGCAACTAAAAATTGAGTTCTGGTTTGCAACGGTTTAAATGTATTTCAAAGGGACACATGAACTTTTATTACAGTGTGCTTATAAATGCAAAATAAAAACATAGCATTGGACCTGAAACTCGTCTTGATTAAATGTGTAGTAGGTACGCAATTAGGTACACATTTTATGATGATTACATCCTTCCATTGGTGTATCACCTGTCTTCATCCCTTTAAGGAGTGCAGCTTAGAAGCCCATACATGGCCAACTAGCCAGCACTGCTGGATGGTGCATAGAAAAGAGGGACGAGCCATGGGCCTATATTCTCATTGCCCATCCCGGCTGTATTTGGCCTAGAGTCCTCAGGCGCAGAGGAAGAATTTTGATGTGGGAAGGCATTGGTGGATTTAGGAGTACGAGGTTCAATTCCTAGCTCTGTAACAGACTTCCTGTGTCATTTTCCTACCTGTAAACTAGGGATAATACTTCGTTTGTCTGTCTTGCCCATTTAGACTGCAAGCTCTTTGAGGCAGAGATCATCTCTTACTATGTGTATGTACAGTGCCTGGCACAACAGAGCCTTAATTTTTATTTGAGGCCTGTAGGCACTACACAATACAAATAACAGTGAGACCCCAGGGGAATAGAGAGTAGCAATTCTACATGATCAAATGCAGGGGGAGTTCTCACTTCACAAGGGCCATGGGGAATCAGGCTTTCCATACTGAACACTGGAAGATATATATTCTCTCACTTTGCACACAATCCCTATTAAAGTGATCAAGTTTGTCTATGCATTGGGCCACCATTTCCCTTATTCTTCAGAAAGACAGATCGCCAGCAGAAGACACTGCTTCAAATGATCAATTTATTTTTGTTGAGATGTCACTATTATGGCCAAAATTCCTGTGAGGAAGTGGAACAACATTTCTACCTGAGCCAACAGGTAGCAAATGAGATGTTTTTGCTTCTAGGCATGTTTCCAACAATAATATGCCTGGAATCAAATCCATTTAGCCTGTTCAAATAATCGGGCTAACCTTGTTTTGTCTAGGAATACAGATAAGGCTTTTGACTATGTTGGATGGGATTTTCTAGTTGTAAATATAAAGAAATTAGGGTTCAGAAAAAAAATTTTAAGGACTAGATCCATTAAATGTAGCTAAGGCTTTAACAATTCCTAGCAAACTCATCATTACTGTAGTGCTTTGAGCTGGGATGGGAGCGAATTGTTGCTCTCTGTCACTAATGCTGTTAGCCTTGGCAATAGAAGCCCTTACTCTGGTGGTCAGGGATAATCCTAATATTACGGACTACGGCAAAGCAACCCACCTGGCATTCTGTACAGATGATCTTTTGAAGCTGATTTCACAGCCCTTTTCCCCCTTAAACTCCTTACTTCTATCTCCTTGTTTGGTAGAGTATCAGCCTTGGAACATGTCAGATCATGCCAGTTTATCTCCAAGAGGCGCTCCAGTTGTTCCTGATTACCTTTCCATTCTAGTGGACAATTAGAGACAGTTCAAGTATTTAACTCTGGTAACTCCCAGATGCTTAGCATGTGTTTTCCCTCCTTAGTGTTTCATTTCTGGGAAGAGACAATATGGTCCAAGGTCCTGCTGATTAGCTAACATGACAATGCAGGTGCCATCAAGCTGAATTGTCTCCTGCATTCACAATTTTTTCCAATATTCTCCCAATTTCTGTCCCATCTACTTTTATTTGGGGCTCAGCATACTTCATTGGCAGATATTTATATATAGGAGCAGAACATCCTCAGGTTTACTTCAAAACTCTTAAGGGATGTCATTTTTCAAACCAAATTCCTCCATTATTACTGAGCCTCCAATAAAGGTGGGTGGAATGGATAGTTTATAGGTTATTGAATAAAGCACACTGGCCCACTGTTTGTGAGGGTCAACTAAGCACACATAGCAGCATGTTTAGATCCTGAGAAATGCAGTTTGGCAGGGAGACCCAGCCATGTGGGAAGGACTGAGAGTCACTGGCAGATGTGATTAAAGTTCCTCATGGTGGGCAGAGAAAACTCAATGCAATTAGGGGCCTGGGGGTCCCTTTTGTACCCTTTCATATGTATTTCAGAAAATGGGGGTCATGTTGTTTTGAGATTTGCTCTATGCAATAATATACTTATTATGTAGGAGATGCTTTCTCAGAGTTCTGGATGCTGACTGATGTTCCAGATATGTTTGCACAGGGGAAAGGAGTGGTGGTGTGTGTGAGAGTTTTCTTCTTCTGTTTTTGATGTTCTTTCAATTGCTGGGAAAGATGTTGAGTCCATTTTCTGATATCACTGTGATCTGTTCAGGTGAGTTGCACCTTGAACTCACTGTTATATTTCACTCGGGACCATCAACTCTTAAAAGTCCTTACAACTATCAGACATATTTAAAAATCAAATACATCTGAGCAGAGTCACTTACAAAAATCTGATCAATGACTGGGTCAAATAATCATGTGATAGTGATTGAGTTCAGGGTGCAAGTCAGATCACAGTGATATCAGAAAATGGACTCAACACCTTTCCCAGCAATTGAAAGAACATCAGAAACAGGAGGAGAAAACTCCACTCAACTCTGTTACATTAGTTCTACAATGGTGTAACTTTTGATCTTAACATTCCAAATGAAATCAATGGAGTTACGTTGCCGTAGGACTGGTATAACAGCATGGAAAATCAGGCCCTATTTGTTTAATGTATTTTCCATATCAATAAAGCTACCAGCTTAAAAAAATGTTGAAAAGAAGAAAGTAGTGTATTGAAGATTCAAGAAGCTTTTCCCCTCCAGTGGCACTGAGCTCTATGTCAGTGGTAACTTTGGAAGGCCCCTGCTTAATGTCTAGACCTATGGGGACTTCAACCCTCTTACCCAACAAGAAAAGGATGCAAAGTGTTTTAAAAGGCTCAGTCTCACAAGTCATGAGCCGATTGTGGAGTCAGAGCTATGGGAACTTACTGGGGTTACTGCTGTGTGACATACTGTATTGTAGAGTTTCAAGGTTACAGTCATATTATAGTAAAATCAATACATTGCCTTAAAAACTCATTAGGCGAACTACAGACTATGACAGGAGATTTAGAGGAATACAGTAGAATACCCACAACTGTGCCTTGGATCTGAAACACAGCAATGCAAGTAGGAGAGCACTTCTGACAGAGCAATCCCTGCGCACACTACAAGCACTAGTTCCTTCTCACTGACTGAAAGCCAAAGAATTAGACATAGAACATCTACAGGAGGGATACTGAATCATGCCAAAAATCAGAAGTAAGAGCAAGCTTGGGCAACTTACAGGAAGTGGAAAACACAGGAGGCAAAGGACATAGAAAGCTTCCAAATTCAACTCCTGCTGCTGAAGCTGTATTACATCTTGCCAAAGCAAAGTGTCTTCCACTTGGGAAAGCTGCTTTGTCACAACGGCTTTTGCTGAGGAGTCTTTTCAACCCTGCAGCATCTTCAGGCATATTTCAGGCAATCGGATAGGAATATTTGAATGGGTTAGCCCTGTAGCTGTACATCATTATACAGATGGGGAGAAAAAACAAGTGCAGGATGGTTTTGTAAGAAAACCGAAGTGAACAGATAATACATCGTGTGACCTTAGATCATGTGCCGTTACTTTCTGAGATTTTTTACTGAATTCTTCTTTCCGGCTTTTTGTTTTGCTAAAGTTATCAGTATCTCATTGCTATTTCCTGAACTGGCCACTGGATACAGCTCTACTTCCTCAATCCTGCATATGTTATTGACTCTGCACATATTATAGTACTTTGTGTGTGCAATCCCGTACAGAAAATGTGTGCTGTAGCCTTATGCTTACATGCCCCATGGAGAAGTTAGACCAGCATGAGACAGACTCCCTGCTACTATTAATACAGGGTTCAGCTGTAACAGATTTACAACATGTTGTTGCTTGGTTTGGAATTTCAGGTCTTCAAGGCTCATCAAAAATCAGCTAATGTCCTTTGTATTAATATAGCAAGATGAATTATTGCTAATGCAGCTGAAAGTTAATTTCAGTATTGTGAGTTCTGTTGAGTTTAATTTTATGGTTTCCTGGGATTTTTATTCTCTGGAAAGAAAACAAACTAAGACATCACAAAGAAAGGCTTCCACCTCCAAAGCTGCTGTTAAAATTGTACTGTACATTGAATGTTGTTCTAGCATAATAACTAGCTATGATCTTTCGTCTAAAAAGAAAAAAAAAGAAAAAAAAAGAAAAAAACTCCACATTCTTTTGCTAAGTATGTCAGTCACATGCTATACCATTCAGTGTCATAATTCTTTAACAGGTTCCTATAAACATATAATACACACTGGATTTTTGGCAGGACATGGGAATCTATCTGATAAGCACTAGGGCACATGCTACTCCACACGGAGGTGGGAAATGGAGGAAAGGCATAAATCAGCATAACTCCCAGTAGAATCATTTAGGCATGTTCTGAAAAAAATGTAGCTGTAGCTCAACTCAGGCTATGATTCAAGTGAAAACGATCTCCAAGATGTATTCCCTTTCAAGTCTATCCCTGCCTCTGTCTCAAATTCTCTTGGATGGGAGGACGAAACAGAGATGTGTATCTTAAACCCTTTCTCTAGGTGGATGTCATATTGCTATCCATTAGTGACCAGGTTCACGCTATTCTGTATTTTGGTTCTAGAGAGAAAGAAAATGATTTTTCTGAAGATAATCCCATCTTTGAGAGATCTGAGATATATCACCTGGGTAATATCACCCCTAGTTTTGCTCACACTGACCTTGAAGTTGTTAATAAACATTTTCAGACACCTAGAATTCACTTATTTATTGTTATGAAATGTGTAATCGGAGTCACAGGACACACAGATGCAGCTTAGAGGGAAAGGGCTCAAGGGGGCTTTACGTCACCGTTGCTCTCCCAATTTTGAATTAGCTGGGGAAACAGGTGACCGGGGAGCTGCTTTATGTTATAGTAGCCCCACCTGTACTGCGAATGGACAGTTCCGCAACCCAGTAGCATTCCACTCCCATACATCAACCCTCCACTGGATTAAGGTCCCAGAGGTGATAGATAACTTTGGGCTTCTGTATTTTAGAGTTATCATGTAACAATCTTAAAATCTAAATGAGGGCTAGTCTATATCAGGCATAAATTGTGTATCTACTCTAAATAGTGATACTATAAAACAGATATTGTACAACTCCATCTTTATTGCGGCTCATTGGTTTTCAAATAAAATGTCATCAAATTTTTTAGCAAACTCAGCATGGGATTTGCAGATTAAGCTGGGTTCTTGCTGGCTTGTGCATCATCACCATAATAAAAATTAACTGAGTCAGAGGCCAGTTGTTTGCCTCGATTATACCTGTGCAGTAGCACAGTATAATGCAGTTGCAACAATAACTGTGTTATAACTGTGGGTAGAAGCTGTACCTCAACTGAAACTAATTTAACAATTATGCTAGTAGTGCCCAGGTCAGAATAAAGTCCAATCACTCTCCTATAATTGAATTGACTCTGCCATGATCACAGAAGTAAATAGTATTAAAAACTTAACTTTGTCACTGAAGTAAGCAAATATGACCTGGAATATAAGAATCAGGTCTGTAAAATAAACAACTGCCATTTTAATATAGTCACTTTTAAGAATAGCACCACACTTTAAATTCAGCTCATAAGTGGAAGAGGTCAGCAAGCAGGATTTGCACAATAAAAGCTCAGTGGTTCCACATATTCAATCATATACATCATCTCCTTTCCTGAAGATGAACACTATGATTTGTGATCAGCTTGACACAAAGGATTGTACTGCTCCCAGAAGAATTGATATAAATTATATGCTCTGATGTGTGCTATAAAACAACATGGTCATCAGTGGAGTATCTGAGCACCACTGTCAGTCACATATGCAAGAACACATTAATAAATGACAGTTCTGATAGAGAATTTGATTTTTCCCCCACTTGCATGCATATTTGCCCCACAAAAAAATGTTTGTTCCTCTCCCTCTTTCCCATGCCCTCATTACTTGCTTCCTTGTGTTTCGTTTTTATTCCAGTCCCACAATTTCAATGTCTAACCTATGCCCCCAACGTGAAACCCTTCTGTCCCATCTTCCTCAGTCTCCGTTTTTAACTTGAATCTTTTTGTCTTTATTCCCCCACCCTCTTTCCACCAGGATTTCCACACCAGAATCTTTCACCACCCTTAAATTTCTCACACCTTCTTGCTCTCCCTGATATCCCCCTCCTCTTCTCTTCAGGATGACTAGCTGCACGGAGTCATTCTCTGTAGCATTTCCACTATATAGCTCCTGTCTCTAAGAAGTTCCCATCTCATGGTGATGTTGCTTCAGAGACATGGTTTCAGGGATGTGGCTAAAGTGTGTGTGTGAGAGTTCAGGACACTGCAGTCTGAACATGCCATGAGCAGCTTATTCCTCCTCTTGCACTATATCAAGAGTAAGAATTGCATTCCGGCCATTCCCTTCACAAAGGCAAAAGGGATGGAAAAGATTCTTGGATACTGTAGGGGTGGACATGACCCCTTGAGCTCTTCCTATGCTAGTTTCTACCAATTGCTGTCACTAATGTAGCTGTACCAGTGGAGTTTGCTAGTCTATGGTAGATGCAACACATCATGTAGTTCATTCTACATGACCTATTCAGTCTTCAGATTCTCTGTGCTGAAATCACCATCAACAGCACCTACTGTGATGAGTCATTGTCTGTTGGTTCTTCTATGCCTTCCATGCCTAAGAAAATAAATCTGTTGGTAATATTTCTTGACATATGTCTTCGCTGTCTGGACTTTGAGCCTGATTTGCAAACATGGAAATGGTGGGTGCTCTTTAACATCCCATTTAATTACATGGCAATGCCCACTTGCACAGTTGGTATCACTTTAAAGGGGGTATAGTCAGCAGCTTTACAGGACCAAGATCTTTGCCCCAATCATCTCTATATTTAATCACAACTTTCCCCTATTTCCACCACTTGCCATTTGATATGTTGTCAGTTCTCTTCCCCTGCCTCCCTCTCCTCATCAAACTCAACAGCTTAGGAAGAACATGCCTATGAAAGCAAAAGAATCCCTTGAGAAGTTACAGTACTAACGATGAACCTCCAGTAATTCCTGCAGTCAGTGTGGCAGTTTGTGAACATTAGCTACTGCATGCTTCCTTGGGCAGTTCTCGTAGACTGCAGGCATGAGGAAACTAGCTCCCTCTTGCAGATCTCGATCAGTAAGGCCTCCTATTCACTCAGGTTTTTGCGTAAAGCAGTTGAGGTTTTTCTGCTTCCTTGGGAAGTTTCTTTTATGTTTCTTGAATTTACAGTGTGACATTTCCAGAGTATAAACAAATACCGGACTGCATCTTCCCAAAAGCTCAGCTGAATACCACCACTGATGACCAAGCAGCTCTGCAGTGTTCAAAGGATGAAGCCTTAGATATCATAAATAATAGGATCGTATCAAGTTATACCCTATCCCCATTCTGAAATTATTGCTTCATCAGCCCCAACCATTGACTTGGCTATAGTGCTTCCTGGTCATTGGCAAGACTGGTGGGAAAGATAAACAAGACAGCTGCTAGGCTACCTCTTGCCTCTTCTTTCTCTCACTAATTTTTGGCAATTTTCCTTCAGCCATTTTACACAACTGACACTAGTAGCAATGGGTTAATGGGATCCAAAGAAGATGAGCAATGTTTAAACTTCTCCTTCAGCCTTTCTTCTTTATTGTACTGTTGATATTTTTTTCAGAGATGACATGCAGTTACATTTAGATAAGCTTCCGGCAGTAGCTAAGCAGCAGCAACCAGTATATAGAATGAAGCCAAAATGGATGCCTTTTACACTGGGACAACCCTCCCCAATTACTCCAGCTAATAATTATCTATCCCCTGAGAAAAGTGGTGGAGCTAAGTAGCTCCCAAGCCCCACTGATATGGTCTGTGATTCTATCCATATATAAACAGGGAGCACTAACAAGGGATTAGAGAAGGTATGGGAGGAAAGGGGAGTGAGATATTTACATGTATTTAATCCTTTATTCTTTGAAAAATCTTCTCTATGCATATAAAACACATTAACATTGTCAATGTGTTTTCCTTTAATACCTTAGGACAAACGACCACATTCATATTGACTGTCTTATTGTCAAAATTAACTGTAAATGGGGTCTTGTGAGCAAACCAAACCAAACCCAACTTTCATAATTATTAGAAGTGTTCTCTTTCATTAACAAGGGAGTAATTGTTTCTGTTTTGTAATTTGATCTGAGATAAAAGGAGTTAGTTAATAATTTATACTGTACTATGTAAAAGGGACTGTGAAAAGACTACGGAAGGATTTGAATTAAACAGTCTTTCACCCTTTTAATATCTCACAAGAGATTTTTCTGCACCGATTCATTTAATTTAGTGGACACAGCAGTGTGGCCCATTGATTGTGGACAAAACTTCTGAAGGGCCTGGTGTGCACCCCAGTTAAAACGTGGGAAGAGAGTAAAGTTGGCCTTGAATTAATTTGATTCTGTACATAATTCTTTTTCAATGGGATTCTGTGTCCCATTGCAAAGGCATGAAAAAAGGAGACACTGAGTTTGATTGCTCAATATTCATCTACATTTTCCTCTCTATGGGCACAATATGCTTGGCTTAATTAACTTTTCTCAAAGGTGAAGCAGTGCGCACCATCTGCTGTGAGACAATCACATTTGTATGCCTCTCAGAATAATCCCTTTACTACTGAAACTGAAAACTTTTAAACATTATTGCTTGGAACAGAAACCAAAATCAATCTGCTCCAGTTGTACAGTGCTGGAAAGTTACAGTGAACAGAGAGTGGGGTTGGGGTTTCGGGGGTTGGGTTGTTGTTTTTTTTAATATAACCCACCTCCTCACCCAGTAATTATTTTGAGCTTACTCTCCTTCCTCATCCCACCAAATTAAAAATTCTGCATGCTTCATTTAAAGCCCAGCTCAAGAACAACTGCTCAGCGGGAGCATCCTCCCATTCTCCTACCTCTTAATTTTAAATCAAGAAAAGAAAAAGGAAAGTGCTGCATGAAAAGAATCATCAAGTCACTCAAAATCCCAGTACGAAATATTGAGGCAAAGTTTAGCCATTTAATTTTTTAATCAAGTCTCAAGGACCACACAGTGCTATCAAGGGCCTGCTGAACTTGCTCTAAAGCTGGGTCATTATTTGATCTTTGTGGCTGGTAATCTGATTATCTCATTGTGGAGGTAAACTTCAGACCCAATCTTGTTAGCAGCTGGCTAGGCTGGATTACTACAACTACTGAGCTGGAAAATGAACTGAGCAGTCCGGCTTTGGCCTTGCTCTCTTTGAGCCTAAGGTTGGCTACTTCAGGGTGTCTACTTTTGTGTCTGAATCAGCACTTTATTCTTGAATCTCTCTGTGCAGTGTAAACATATTCTCTAATGATAACGTCAAAGCAGGACTTAAAAACACGACGCTAAGAGTTTGGAACAGGTAGTTCAGTGCCACAAATCTAGATGGAATGGGCATATGTAATTAAATTAATTAATTAAGTAGACAGTGTCTTTCTTTATTTTTATACTCACACTGGACTGAGTGGCTAAAATATGCAAATACTCACAAGAGTTGTGTGGTCCCTGCTTCAGACACTCACAGTTTTGCTTGTGGTCTCATTGCGGCATTGACTGCTTTTACAGTGAATGCACAGCACAGTCAAAGCACAGAAAGTCTTGAAAAATAGCCTGAAAGAGTTCAAAGGATCCAAAAGACAAAAAAGGACTAAGCTGGGATTTTTTATGTACACTGAAAAGAAGAATAAAATATAAGTTCCCTAACGCAGGCTGTTATGGCAATGTTACCCATATCAGAGCATTATGGTGCCATGGAAGAGTGCTGAAAATTTTCTTGCACACCATATGCAAAAGAGAAATAGGAACAATTTAGGCTGGCGGTGATTTTACTACATGGACCATTGAGTGCTCTTTTTTGACACACTATTGAGTGAACAAGGAATTCAAAGAGTTTGAACTCGAACAAGTTTTCTGCCTCAATAGGCCATAATCAGCCCCAAAGAACGGAGTACTACTCAGTGTAGTGGTCTGCTCTCAAGGCTAACCATGATGTTTTTTGCCTGCTATTATAAAATGCATCAAAGCAAGAGCTCTTATGTTGGCTTTTCTCTTATCGGTTTCTCTAAAACTCTTAGGTCTGTGTCTGAAACTCTAAAACAGTTATGCAGCCTTCTCAAATATCAACATCCTGCAAGGCTATGTAGAGCGTATTGAAATAAACGTATAGTCACTGTGCAAATGACTATCATTGAAATAGAAGAAGCCATTGCTGGTTTTGTAGTGCATACAGCATTGTATACTAGAGCATGCTGGGCTTTAACAGATTGTCCTGACTCTCTCTCCCCCCACACAAAGAAACAATTTATTGAGAATTTTCCCAATGCACTTCAGGCATAAGGAGTGAAACCGTTCAGATGCAGTAATTCTCAGCTCTTCAAGTTCTTTACTCAGTGGTAGTGAGGTAAAACCTGATTTTAAGTGGTCATCTATTTTGAGTTTTTCATTTGATCATACACCTAGGCAGTTAACTAGATTTATAAAAGAATTCGTTGTGATGTACTCTATTGACACTGACTTTAGGTTCTTGTAAATCTATGAATTGTGGAAAGAATGGAGCATGATAAAATTTCCCACAATGTGATGTAACTCTCTCTCCTTCTCAAACGAGTGTAATAACCTATGACATTGTGCCATATTACATTATTAGCATTTATTTTTATAATCTCTTTTATTACAGGGAAATATAATAACATAATCCATTTAATCAACAGGATTGCAATTTGCCTTTTTAGGAAGGATATTAATGAAAAGTACACAATAGCCTAGCACACACAAGCAGGAAGCTATGGTAATCTCATACAAAGATAAACTTATACACTACAGTTAGGAAGAAAAAGCATCATTTCACTTGCCTAATTATATTTTTACAAGACACCTGGTTTACAAGATTCAACATTTAGTTATCCAGCACTACTGGCCAAATTACAACCCATGCAACTCCATTGGCTTTGATTCTCATCTCACTTGCACCAATATAAATCAGGACCAACTCAGCCAAAGTCACACCATTATAAATGCTTTGTAAAACCAGTATGAGAGCAGAACAAGACCTGTAATCCCATTTAAATCAACACAGGGTTAAATTGCTGAATCTAGCCCTCAGAGGTTGTTCAGTATTGCATCATAAGGTATTGCCTATTTTCTCCCTGTGTGCCTGATCCAAAGCTAATTGCTGTAGATAAAAAGAGTCCTATTGACATCAATGGGCTTTGCATCAGGTGCTATGGTAGTACTGCTGTACTGTACTCCCTTATGCCTTTAGACCGTAAGAACTGTAGAGCACAGACATGTTTGTTCTGTGCCAGTGTACAGACCCAATCTTGAACCATGAACATTTATGTGCTATAGCAATAATAACGTTAATACACAGCCTTTCATCCCAAAAGATCCCCAATTAGGATGTGGGAAGGGAGGTATAGGAGCTGATTTTGCTGGCTCTGTGCTGGTGGGGACTTTCTTTGGGTTGCTTCAGCAGCATGGAGTACTTTGGGGCAAAGAATCTACCCCATAAACTAGTATTGGAAGCTTGGTACTGCTAAAAACAAATACTAGTTTAGGCTTTGCAATGTGCCCATGTGAACTTTCCACCTGCTGTCCTCAGCAAAGGACAGGGTCATTTTCAGATTTTTGGCCCACACTCTACCCCTGGAGTCTACCCCCCTTTTTTTAAAAAAATCTTTTATTCCATCCCATTTTCCAAGACAATAAAACCCAGCACCAATGTTGTATTTTAAATTACTGAAAAATCTTTAAAGAAATCCAGCTGCACAATTTTAAAAAGCTGCATCCAAATGAGCAACCCTTCCTGTTCCCACTCCCATACCACCTCCTACCACCACTATCAACATTTTAGAAACCACATATAAAAATGTAAGCAAAGTCAGGGGTTATTGATTTAGCTGTCAAGAATCAGAGGGGTAGCTGTGTTAGTCTGGAATTGCAGAAGTGACAAAGAGTCCTGTGGCACCTTAAAGACTAATGCTCTAAAACTTTAGTTAGTCTTTAAGGTGCCACAGGACTCTTTGTCACTTCATTGATTTAGCTGGCTACCTCTATGTGTAGATGCTGCAGCCCAGATGTGGGTGAGGAGAGAGGACTATGCCAATCTCATCTTCCCAGAGCCCAAACAGAATGAACTTCACTCCTGTCCATAGAGGCAGTGAGGAAAGGAGCAGTGGAGGAACTGCTTGGAAGCTGTCTTTGGCGAGTAAGGAAAAGTGAAATGGGAGAGCTGGGGAAACAATTTCTCTTCCCTGGGAGCAATGGGAGCAGGTGCAGCAGAAGAATGAGGGTACGTCTATACTACCTGCTGGAATGTCGGGTAGTGTTTGATGTATCGGGGATTGATTTATCTCATCTTGTCTATACGTGATAAATTGATCTCCAAACATGCTCCCTGTTGACTCCAGAACTCCATCTCCGCAAGAGGAGGAAGCGGAGTCAACGGCGGAGCGGATGCCAGGTAAGTCGACCTAAGATACTTTGACTTCAGCTACGCTATTCACATAGCTCAAGTTGCATATCTTAGGTCAACCCCCACACACCCCGTCTAGACCTGGCCTTAAGATACTCATTCCCTTATCCCACCGACACTGGGAAGGGGAACATATAGGAAACTTGGGGGAGGTAGGTAGGGTCAGGATCTGGGATCCCATTAAGGACTTTGCAGATTAGAACCAGGGACTATGAATTCTATTCTGAAGAGACTGGGGGGGCGGGGAGCAATGAATTACATCACGCACAAAGATTGTGTGTTCATATCAGCCACGGTGACTTCTGAGGCACACTGCTGCATGCTGCAACAATTTCCCCTGGCTTATTGTGGTCGTGTACATCTCTTTGTAGAAGGCGGCCCACCATGGCTGGCCTGGGATCAAAGGGTGTTCTTCCCTGGCCAGTCAAATCTGAAAGTGAGGAATATCTAGAATCTGTATGTCCATCAAGACCCACCAGCTTTGCACTATCTTGATGATCTGCAGCCTGCAGGTTAGCATACAGTGAGGTTAGCATATTGGCAAGTTCCTTAAAACATTTTCTCTTTTCCAACTGAAAACATTTCTGTCCTTCCTGTGTAGAGCTTGAGTGAACTGCTCTTTGCCCATCTGCTGATCTCTGTCAGACAGTAGCACATTTTCTAGCAGTTCTTCTGCTAGACATGAAACGTGTGAAGTTCAGACAAACAATAGCCTCTTTAACCAAAAAGAAAAGAAGTAGCAGGCACTTACCAAACCTAAAATGTTAGTGTATTTGGGCACAATCCTGTGAACATTTACATGCATAAGTAACTTCACCCTCAACAATTCCTTCTTCCTCTATAAATATAAACCAGGGTCCAATCCTGAATTTCTTTCTCAGTCAAAACTTCCACTGAAATCCATGGGGAGTTTTGACTGAGTAAGGACTATAGGACTGACTTCATAGCTTGTGTCTGTCTTTTAGTTTTGATACGTCTCTGAGCTTACCATGTCATACCAACTTAGGAAACTAGTAAAACGCTGTAAGCAATTTGTCATATTTACTAACAATTGGAACCGTACTAAGTATTCTGCACAGCATCCAGAAGGAAAGACTTTCCATTATGATTAGAGAGATGCTTATAATGAAATAGTTGCTACTTGCTTCTACACATAGTGGTGACAGAAATGTTGTCTATCAACATGTAGAATTTTGTACCATGCAATTTATATTAAGAAGAAATTCACAATATATATTAAGAAATTAACAAAAATCCCTTAGCGCAAAGCAGCTGTTATTTTGCTCGTTTGCTGTTGGAGTCATGGGAATTGGAAATATTTTGTGTGTCTTTTGGCATCGGTGAATATGTGCTGTGACAAAGTTCTGAGTCTGTATTCGTGAGTCCTGCACTTCCTGGCAGATTTAGGGGCCTCAGAAACTCATCCAGGCCCCAGAGTGACCTCCCTTTCTCAGTAAGTAATTAGGGGAGACGGAAAGGGGAGAGCCCGGGCCCGCCCTCTACTCCGGACTCCAGCCCAGGGACCCTAACAGTATCAGCTAAAATGGCTGACCTTTTAGGCACAAAACACAATACAATTCCCTGGGCTACTTCCCCACAGCAGTCACTGCTTCTTCAAACTCCACTTCACCCTTACCTCAGGGCCTCCTTCCTTGCGTATGATATGTTGTCCACCACTCAGTCTCACCAACAGCATAACTTTCTTCCACAGCTCCTGACACCCACAGCCCACCTGACTAACTGGGAGGTTTTTTCTGATTTCAGCCAGTGCCTGATTGGCTTCAGGTGTCCCAATCAGGCTAGCTGTTTCTACTTCTTTCTAGAAGTTTCCTGATTGGCCTGGAGTAGCCTTTGTTTGGCTATCCAGGGAACAGGGACCTACACATCCTGAGGCTGATATACCTGCCTTCCAGCACTCTCCTATACCCTTCTGGTCTGACTCCATCACAGTGCATTATCACACAGAGTCTACTAAAATAATTCAACATTACTTCAGTTACCAGTTCCCAGATGAAAGAACATGCTCCTTATTTGTTACCATTCAGATTTCATGGCAAAAATTCTTCCTTTATAAAATATAGAGGAAATTTCTGTTTACATGCAAAGAGAAGTTAGATTATGTGTGTTGTAGGGATGCATATATTGAATGAAGTGCCTTAACTTTCTAGTACAAAGTTACATATGGTTTGCTATAATTATTTATAACTCTATTCAATTTCAGTTTGACTGAATACACAGTCAGAATTACTTCTTAAGGATAACATTAGCTGATGGAAAACACATGCAGTATATATGATTATTATCCTATATTATTAGTTCCAGATGCAGTTTACTTGTGGACTAATGCTCACTTTTGATCACATTTGTTATAAAAACTGTAGAGAGTGTGAACCATAGCATAATAATCTAATCTTCTAAATTGATGTTTCTTTTCTTTTTGCTTACAATAGCATGGATCATCTGAAACATTGCCTGAATAAATGTATCATTTGTCACAAGCTAAAAAACTGTCATCATTAACATGATTAATCAAATGCTGTTCTTAAAGATGGATTGAAACACAAAATAGTCAGCCCAATGTCACATAATGAAGAGATTAATTTGAAGCACAAGACAACCAATTTAATATAACTCTATGCTCATGCTTTATTTAGAAAGCCATCAATTAGTATATTTTCCTTGATGTACTATTTTGTCTTTCTGAGCAATGAAAAGGCGATTTGCTCAAGTCAATTGGCTTTCTTGAAACATAAAGGGGTAGTTAAGTATCTCTGCGCTCTTAAATTCTATAAACTGAAATCTTGACTTCGAAAGCGAAAAGGAAATTAACTACAGAATAAAACTCACAGTGGAATTATTCCTCCCAGGTTATTGCTAATTTCCTTTACATAATGTGATTATAATTCTGGTAGCAGGAGTCACAGCAAGAAAGGCCTAAAATTCCTTCATTATCTTGCATAGAGATTAATATGGCCCATACACAGGTGCAAGCTTTAGCCATGAACAAAGTTGCAAAGCCACTTAATCAGCTTTTATTGTTTAAGAAAGAGGAAAAATAAATGAAATGGTATGTCCTGTTATCTTTATCTGGCAGTCATTGAAAGCCATTGAGGCTAAGTCGTGTTAGAAAGACATACAGCATTAGTATCTTTTCTTTACAAGCACTTAATAGCTCGTGTGTTATTAAAAACCATCATCAGGAAAAAACATTAATTTCATAAACCAAATTATTCAGTAGTTTTTAACAGCATGATATATTGTTAAGCTATGCTATATTTCAGGGGTCAGCAACCTTTCAGAAGTGCTGTGCCGAGTCTTCATTTATTCACTCTAATTTAAGGTTTTGTGTGCCAGTAATACATTTTAACGTTTTTAGAAGGTCTCTTTCTATAAGTCTATAATATAGAACTAAACTATTGTTGTATGTAAAGTACATAAAATGTTCAAGAAGCTTCATTTAAAGTTATATTTAAATTAAAATTAAATTAAAATGCAGAGCTCCCCAGATTGGTGGCCAGGACCCGGACAGTGTGAGTGCCACTGAAAATCATCTCGCATGTCGCCTTCAGCACACATGCCATAGGTTGCCTACCCCTGCTATATTTGCTTCTATCTACAGTATGTGTACACAGAAAGAGAGAGAGAGAGAGAGAGAGAGAGAGAGAGAGAGAGAGAGAGAGAGA
>ML677352.1:21156246-21206037 GCA_007922305.1 Dermatemys mawii | reverse complement strand
AGAGAGAGAGAGAGAGAGAGAGAGAGAGAGAGAGAGAGAGAGAGAGATTAGATAGCTATGGATTAGAAGAAGATTCTCCAAAATAAAGATAACCAAACTTCCCTTATGGAAAAAGTATTTCCTGTGCAGCACTGTTCCATATATTTTTGATTAATCAGCTCTATCTCTTTTCCTCCATGAGTTTGCAGGAAAAAACATGATAGAGATTCTTTGCATCACCTTACTGACTGGAATCTACAAATTTCACTGTTGCCCAGTTTAAAAAAAAATCTCTAAATTCTCCATACACAGGCACATATACTCACATTCTTCTGGATTTACTAAATAAGACTTTTTAAAATGTTAACTTATCAAAAATACACTAGAGGAAAAGGAAACAGCATGGATGTAACCCCCTACTAATGAGGCACTGATGCATAATTATTATAATACATACACTTTCCTCCACAGAGGAATATTTATAAACACCAAAACAGTCTAGTTTGCACTAAAGTCTTATATACAAATTGTTTTTCTCTTGTGGTTTGTATTTTTTTTCTTATTGTGGGAATATTTAATGAATTTCATAAGCCTATACTCAGTCATTGAAAACATTGAAGAAACCTATGCATTTACTGCTTGCTGGCTTAAATGAAGATATAAAGACAAAACACTAAATGAAATGAAAGGCACAGCTGTGATTAAAGTAGCCAATTATCCCATTTTGATTTTTTAAGTTTCGTACTGTGTGTTGTTTCAAAGGAAACAGCCAGGGAGCTATACAAGGTGATTTGATTTAAAAGTTAAGATAAGGAGGCAAGTTACAGATTCTATATATTACATTAATTCCATTGAGTAAAAGCCAGGCTTCTCTCAGAAAATACCTGATTATGTCTTCCATCTTTTTATTACTTCTAAAATTTGCACTTAACTGTCAGTAACACCTACTCATGTCAGTTGTCCCAAGGAGAGTAACATGGATAAGGATTATTCTCATGAGTAGATGTTCACACAGTTGAGACCAATATTTATTGTGTTTACTAGAGTATCTTGCACAGATGTTTCCTTTAATGTTTGCTTCTAGTCTGAGAAGTGAGAAATGACATTGCAAGATTCTGCATTGATTGTATCTCAGTGATCGTCAAATCAAATTCACTTTGTTTACAAGTAAAAGTAGACAGACAGCCCTGCAAACTCAACCTGTGTAAGAATGCAGGGGACAGAACCCAGATCTGCAGAGCAGGGGATTACTGACATGCCCACCACAACGCCAATGGGAGGCCAGACAGAGCTACACCCAGGAAGCACTGTAGAGAATAGGCACCACAGGAAGTACTGCCCAAGAGACAGACATGCCCAAGGGACACACCCAGTGGCCCTCTGATTGGCCAATCCAGTTTAACCCTGATGGGTGTCCCAGGAAATTGTATGGGCAAAAGCATAGACTTTGGGCCTGCTGTGACTCTGGACCTGAGCTCACTTTACCTCGTCTCGTCTCCTGATGTCCAGCCTCTGAATCCAGCCTGACTCTGGCCCTGACTCAAGCCTGGTACTACCTCTGGTCTCTGACCCCATCTGACTTTGACCCCGACTCTTGCTTATTGAACCCAGCTCTAGCAATTCCTCTGACCCCTGCTCACTGAGTACCATCCCTGATGTGTGGATTCCAACACAATTGTGACCACTAGTCAGACCACCTATGCCCTGGTCCCTACAACCTGAGAGTCAAATGAAGTCCGTGCAACTCATGCAATGTCGCCAGTAATAATGTTTATGCTGGCCAAATTCTGCTTTCAATTACACTTCTGCAACCCCCATGTCTTCAAGGAATTTACAGTGATCAAGATGGGATATGGATAACAGCTTTCATTGAGTGGCTGTTGAGATGAGGTTTGTCCATCACCATGTAAATTTCCTTCACTACAGACTCATTCTCTAGCTGCAGACAGTGGCACAGGGAAGAGGAGGACACACTGAAAGAGATATTGTAGCAGTGAACTGAGAAGTAGGAGGAGAACCAGGAGAGAGAATAGTCGAGTGGAGAGAAAAGTGGAGAGAAATAGCGGAGAGAAAAGAAGACGAATTAGAGAGGTATTCACATGGGGCTGGAGGAGAAAAATCCAAGATAGCGGATGTAGAGGATATGTTAAATTATTTACATGTGAAGTTCAGATGGGAGATAGGACAATAGTTGGAAGCAAATTGAGATGGAATGCTTTTGAGGATGAGGGGAAAGAGCATGCTACTGTAGTAAGGGAAGGAACCAGAAGAGAGTGGGAGAATGAGGAGAAGGATGAGGCAGTAAGTAAGAATGATGGCAAGAAAATGGGAGGGGTGGGGCCACTGGGGCAGCTGAGAAGTTAAAGTGATAAATCTGTGACAGGAGAACAAGAGAGAACGAGCAGAGGGTGTTGGGGAAGACGACAAGGGAGTAAGGGGGAATGGAGATCACTGTGGCTCACATGGTTCTCTCTGAGGAAGTTGGTGGGATCCAGCTTGGAAAAGGAGGAAGTCACAGATGGAAGACAGGTTTTGGAATGCAGTCCAAGGTTGAAAATTAGCAGCTGGGCCTGTTAGCATGGGAGACAATGAGAGTGGAGAAGTACTGTACTGCTGTTTAGCCAGGAACATGACACAGAGAAGAATGAACTTGTAGTGAAGGAAATCTGCATAGTTATGGGTCTTTCTCCATGGGAAATCATGCCTCATCAGTCTATTAGAATTCTTTGAGGAGGTCAACAGGCATGTGGACCAGGCTGATTCAGTTACTATAGCGCACTTGGACTTTCAGAAAGCCTTTGACAAGACCCACACCAAAGGCTCTTAAGCAAAGTAAGCAGTCATGGAATAAGAGGGAAGGTCCTCACATGGATCAGTATCTGGTTAAAAGACAAGAAACAAAGGATAGGAATAAATGGTCCTTATTCCTTATTCACAGTGGTTTAGGGAGCGTCAGCTCCGAAAACACAAGTTCCGAAAACTCACTCACTTCAGCCACTGGAGATTCTCCTTTAGCTAGCAAGAGCAGTAAAGGTTTGATTTTAATATAAGCCACCTGCCATCCAGCAGCCATCTTCCAATCTCCTTTCTCAACTCACATCCACTGTTTACTTCAGCCATCTATTGCCTTGGCATCATCCTTGACACTTCTCCTCTGGCATCTTCTGTATCTTCAAACCAGCATCTCATGACCCCAGCTGTATGACTTATATATACCAGTGTCTCGACTCTGCCTTTGCTAACATCTTCATCCATGTCTTCATCTCCTGTCAACTTGACTTTTGCAACTTCCTTAGAGTCATAGACTTTAAGGTCAGAAGGGACCATTATGATCATCTAGTCTGACCTCCTGCACAATGCAGGCCACAGAATCTCACCCACCCACTCCTGTAATAAACCCCTAACCTCTGTCTGAGCTATTGAAGCCCTTAAATCATGGTTAAAGACATCAAGGTGCAGAGAATCCTCCAGCAAGTGACTCATGTCCCACACTGCAGAGGAATGCAAAAAAAAAAACACCCAACCCTCTGCCAATCTGCCTTTCTCCAAAGCCTTCCAAACTCCAGCCAGTCCAGCAAGCAGCTACCTACCTTGTCAAGGATGAGTGCATCACCTCATCCACAAACCACTCAGGTGGCTCCCATCCACTTCACAATCCAGTTCAGAATTTCTTTTGTTGTCTGAATAATCTTTCATTGGTCTGCTCCAACCTCTTGCACACTCCTTGTCCATCCACTCTTGTCCCTGTGTTCTCTACTCTAAAAGTTCTAGTCTATTCTCTGCCATTTATACAATCTCACTACTGTGGTTACAATTGTCCTCTTTGCCCAAAGCTTCACCATGTGAAACAGCTTTCCTGTATCTCTTCCCTATAGTGATTCTTGATATTTCAATTCTCAGTTGAAAACACACCAATTCTCCTGTGCCCTACTTCTTAGTTCCTCTTTTCCTCTGCTGTTGGTTTGTTTTAATCTGTATCTGCATTATTTAATGTGGTAAAGCATTTTGGGAGATGGCTTATATGAAAAATATGTAAAACAGCTTTGCTGTGTATTATGGATAGTGGGGAGGTATGGGGTCAATTTTCTCTGAAATGGCTGATGGTAGCTTACACTGGAGATAGGATTACCAGAATAGATGAACCAATGATTTTCCCTGCTTATGGCACCTCCTTTGCTTCTTAATTATATCCTTCTTTGGAACAATCTTCCTTTCAAATTACTTTCTTTAGAACTTGATATTTCTATAGACCAATTTCTTTTTAGATCTACACTGCCCAAAACTGCATCTTCAGTGAATAATTCCTTTACATTCATATCCACCCACCCCTGCAATTTACAGATGGACTCAGTCCACAAAATTCATAAAATTCAAACATCCCATAGTCTGAGAGTGTTCAGATCCAGGTTATGGTTACATCCCTTTACAAAGATTGGAGCCATTTGTAGACATCAGATCCACATAGAGGATCATATTTTGAACACCTACAGCCCCAGAAAAGTTGGAGAAAT
Source organism: Dermatemys mawii (assembly GCA_007922305.1). NCBI lineage: Eukaryota > Metazoa > Chordata > Testudines > Dermatemydidae > Dermatemys > Dermatemys mawii. The sequence continues at coordinate 21,201,547 of ML677352.1, read as the reverse complement.
TGTTTGGATCTGGAGATTTGGTCTGGGGTCCAACTGCACTGCAAATTAAAAATATATATTGGAATGACTTTTTCAATGTTGCTGAAAGATACCAGTAGAGGGTAGATCTGAGCCCCTTCCAAGGTATGGAGCCAGATGAGTTAAAAACGCTAGATTAAGAAAGTGGCGGCTGTGACCCAATTAAAGCTGAAAATAAATAAACTGCAGTGTATTAAAGAAGAAGAGAGACATACGTTTAGTTTACAGTATACCTGCTGTTAGCACCTTCAAAACTGTAATGAAGTTTACCTTACTGAAAATCACACTCATTTAACCAGGCTTAGGTTATGGATCACAGTAAATAATGTTAGCTAGAAAAATGTAACAAGGAGAGCGAAATTAGAAATATAAAAAAGCCCTTGTGGCAATGTAAAGCATTGAACCGCTATGCATTTTTCTGTTGCCTAAATGTGCTGTACTTGAGGAAACATTCTCCATCACCTTGACAGCAGGCTCTCTTTTGTATACTGAAGTTTATTTACCTGAATTATTAATGCTGCTTTTGTTTGTAGCTATATCTTAATTTTCTTCTTTTCATTCACCTGTCATGATTGTTTTGATTCACATCTCACAATGATGCACGAAATATTTCTTTTGGAAACACTGTAGTGTCGCCAATATTTTTGCTCTGTTAACAGATTATTCTGTCTTCACTGTAAAATCAGATCATTTCACTCTTTTCATAAAAACTGTCAATCACAGATTGTGGTTTACATTTAGCGAATGGATAAAAGATAGAATTTAAACTACATATCATATGTCATCTGCGAGTATATAGTGCACAGCAACTACAGAAAGTAAGCAGTTTACTTTTTCCCTGTGAAAAATATTCCCCCAGTAATAAATCATGTGTTCAGGAACAATTAGTAATACTCTTCACAAAATTATTTTGCATATCACTGGAGGAGTGTACCTATGCTACCATATTTATCATTTGGGATGCTAAGTCTTGTATTCCTGTTATAGATTTACTCTTATTTGCAGATCCTTCTGCATAGACAAAGAGACTGGAAATCCAAGTGTAAGATACAACAACATTTAAATATGAATGTTTTAGCCAGAAGTTTTATTGAAGAAAATGTCAATACATGCTGATAAAAATCAAGGTAGAGGTTGCAGCCACTAAAGAAATGTCATATAAAATGTCCACAAGCTTTGCTATTAGCAAAAAGTAGGGGCTGTTTTATTGGACACTCCTTTCACAATATGTTTCAAAGTTTCTTTTTTTGAAATTGGAGGTTTTGGGAAGAGGAATGTAAAAGTGCATTTTGTGTATCTGGAAGTTACTTAAACATCCTTTTTTAAAAAATAGGATGTCTACCGAATTCTTACAGAAAAAGAAAATCACGCAGATTTTATTGAAAGAGCGATATTGGGAGACTGATGTACAAACACCAGATCATTTCAAACAGACGAGGCTCATTGGGGGGGAGTGGGGAAACAAACTTTTTTTTTTTACCTTTGATTTCTTTGAAAAGGATAAAATGAAAGGGACAGTGATACATATTTTAAGCCCTGTGAATTCACAATGGGGCTTTAGAATAAAGAAGTAAAAACCTTTGAACTAAACAAAGGTCCATCACAGTGCACTTCTTTTTCACAAGCACCTTATAAAGGAAATTATGCTAGATAGAGGGACCAGCTGGCTTTTGCCACTACACCTCTCCTGACACAACACAACAGCATCATTTCCACTCTCTATCAAGCTACTATCTACCATGTCATTGACTCCTCTTGGACCAGATCTCTTATCTCATATAGTTGTTTTTAGGCGAATGCCCAGTGAAAGTATCCACTCATGGGCTTATATCTGAGTATCTCTTTGTACTTCCCCCAAAGCCTGTATTCTAGCAGGCTGCATTAAGTTGATTAAAGTGGTACCATAGACAGTTACTTAGGCTCTTACTCTGCCCTTAGATTAAAGACAAGAAAGCCTCCTTCTCTCAAGGTTTTTTTGCAAAACTGCAACTTTCAAAAGGGTCAGCAAAAGACAAAGGTTCTTGTAACAGAAGAAAAAGAGGCTTTTATTACAAATGATTTCTAATTGCCCCTTTGTTCGGAAAATACAGCAGTTATACCAGCTGAAACATAACAAGCCATCAGCTTTGCTTGATGGAAAGCTTCTACCACAGGATCCTCCGAAAGAGCTCTCTAAGTTCCAATAATGTTCCAAAAATTACTTGTTTGAAAATAGCTCCTTATTCAATCAGTTCTAAATCTGAAAGGAAAGCTAAGAGCTAGGAAAGTATTTCTAGCCATATGTAATTTTCTATATTCACTTGCTAGCTATGGAAGCTGCATGTGAATTATTTGCATTTTGTCTGCTGCGGGCTTTTGTTGTTTGTTTGTTTTTGCTCTTGTGGATGACATTCTGTATCTTTTATTAAAACAAATCAGAGTGATGAAATAATTACGCCAGATTCTCATCTGATGTAATTGTGGAGTCAACAAAGTTATGGTGAAGTAAAATGGTGTGTCAATAAGAACAAAATCAGGCCTGTGTCTGCCATGGACTATTTTTACAGGACTAGTATATCTATAAGTCTTTCAAAAAAGGAATCTCTTTCCTTGTTTAACCATTAACCCTGCCAATTTTTATGCAGAATCAGTACAGAGTACATATAATTCTCTGAATCAGCCTATTCATCATTACATCAAATAGTAGTAAACACAGATTTTCTACATATCGTTTTTTGGAAGTCAAGCTGTGCATTTAGAGACACTGGGTCTGACCCAAAGTCCATTAAGTCGACAGTAAGGCTCTGATTGACTTCAGTGGCCTTCAGGTTAGGTACACTGAGCATGCAAAATTCACAGAGCCACATGACCTTAAACTGTGCTTCCAAAATGCTCTTCTCCCCTGATCCACTCTAAATGATTATCAGATTTTTGAAGCTGTAGTTATCACTTATGTTCAATAGGGTCTAAGGTCCCAGCCTGATGGGTGCTGCACACCGATAACATGGAATGACGAAATGAACAGTTTCCTATTGGCTATAGTTAGCAGAGTATTTGCTCTCCAGGGCCATACTAATTGGCAGCTTCATGCAGGCAATACATGTGGTAATCCCTACATTGCTGTAGATTAGGGTGACCAGATGTCCTGATTTTATAGAGACAGTCCCAATTTTGGGGGCTTTTTCTTATATAGGCTCCTATTACCTCCCACCCCCATCCCAAATTTTCACATTTGCTGTCTGGTCACCATACTCTAGATACAGAAGGAAATGATATTTTATAAAAGAAAGTAAAGTAAAGTTAATTGGTAACTGTTAAATAGCCGTGAAAAGGACAATTGCCTTGTGGATAGGTGGCCTTGTGACAAAGGCACTTGGGTTCAAATCCTAGCTCTGCCTTAGACCACAGGTGTGATCTTGCCCAAGTCATTTGTGGCCAGCTTGTTAAGATATTTAGACACCTAACGATGCAGATCGGCATCTAGTGAGATTTTCTAAAGCACCCAGCCACCTCACTCCCATTAACTGGAATTAATGGTCTAGCACTTTTGAAAATCCCAGTAACCTCGTATCTGAATGTTTAGGTGCCTGAATACCTTACAATTCTGGCCATTAGGGCCTGATCCAAGCTCACTGAAGTCACTGGAAATGGAAAGACTCTCATTGATTGCAGTGAGCTTTGGTTCAGGTCCATGTCTGCACCTCAGTTCCCCATCTCCACAAAAGGGATAATAATATTTCCTTTGTCTGTCTATTTAGAGTACAAGCTCTTCGTGGCAAGGGCTGTCTCTCACTAGCACAACAGGGCCATGATCTAGGCACTGCTCTAATAATCACAAATAATCAACATTTCTTTACAAATGAGTCATTATCTCAGTTCCCCCATTTTCCTCTAGTTCCTCCTTATAATACAAAGAATTGGCAGGTGCCTCCCCTCCCTTCTGTTTCTTTGCATCAGGTACATGCCTTTATTCAATTCAGAAATAGCTTAGTGAGCTCTTCGGGGCAGGCATTTTATGGCCATTGTGCAAAGCACTATAGAACAATAATAGCTAGTCATTTTAACAAGGAAGTAATAAAAAGGGCTAAAGGCATTTCTCTGAGAGAGAAAAAAAGAAAAATCTATATTTTTCCCTGAAAAAAATATATATTAATTACCCTTAAAGGGCTACTCTCTACTCTCCTTTAAGGACCCCCACTGATCTTAAAGCTGTCATGCCTGCAAGGGAAAACAATAAATAGGCCTCTGACATTCTTGTTTCTTCAACTGATTGGTGTAGCAGCGAGCTATTTGTTTTAAAACACACACACACACACACACACACACACACACACACAATCATGACTTTTCACTCACTCGGTGTACGAGTCTCTGCATGCTCGCGATGGCAGAGACAGAGGGTGACAGATATTACTATCACTTGGAAGACACGTCATTTATTTCTATTGAAATATGAAGAGGCCAAGGCTGAGATGGTAAGTGCATGTTTATTTTAGGATAGGGTTATGGAGTAAATTTGTAACACTAAGAATTATATTACGTAAGGCCCTTGTCCAGGTGCTCAAGGTACACAGAGAATTCAAGGAGCTTCTCGTCATCTGGTAACTTCCATGCAGAGACCAAACAAAATGGGAACAGTTCTGCTCAGACTTGTTAACTTCTACTAAGGCCTGGTCTATACTTGGCGGGCCGGGGGGAGGGTTTCGACCTAAGATACACAACTTCAGCTACATGAATAACATAGTTGAAGTCGGTGTATCTTAGGTCAACTTACCCGGCCATCCACACAGCAGCGAGTCAAAAGCTGCCACTCCCCCATTGACTCCGCTTCCATCTCTTGCAGAGGTGAAATACAGGAGTCAACGGGGAGTATGCTCGGGGATCGATTTATTGAGTCTACACTAGACACAATAAATTGATCCCTGATCGATGGGTAGTGATCAATCTATCTGGAGGGTAGTGTAGACGTAGCCTAAGAGGGGGAAAGAAAGGAGGCACATGGAAATAGAGCCAATTTCCCATAAACTTCTCCTCCACATTGGGCAGCAGAAATGGATGTTGATGGAGGAAAGCACACTCTATATCCCTTTGTAGACTACATCATGTCTGCATTGTCAAAGCTTGAGGAGATCTCTACCTTTCTGTAGCACAATACAGCCTCCTCCCAGAGCTTGAACTGGAGCAATGAATGTCCACGCTGCCCTTAATGGGGGCCTGAAGTTGCATATCACAGTTTCTTCTAGGAGACATTTAGCATTAATGTAGTTTTCCATGACACAATTCTGAAACATAAGAACAGCCACACTGGGTCAGACCAAAGATTCTTCTAGCTCAGTGTCCAATCATCCAACAGTGGCCAATGCCAGGTGCGCCCAAAGGGAAGTAACAGAACAGGTAATCATCAAGTGATCCATCCTCTCATCCATTCAGAAAAGTCAAAAAAAAAAAAAAAGAGCCATTTAGCAAAGACTTCTCACTGACACTGAGAAATTCTGGGATGTGTAGCATAAAACACCAGACTAGGTTCCTAAGAAGGTTCAGTTTCCATATTGCTACTTGGGTTTCAGCAACAAACTGCGAGCATTTTGAACTAGCAAGTGTGTGTCATATGATGTCTTTTTTGTCATGCTAAATAAACCAGTTGACTAGGTAGTGAGAAATGTCATTTACATAGACCCAGTCCCTAGACTCCATAAGTATTTGCCCTCTTACTGTAGCTCGTTTTGACAGTTTGAATGCAATGAGAGGATCCAGACTGCCACTGCCAGCAACTGACGTCTTCTGAGTATCCGCTCTGAGCAGAATGGCTTTGGGAGCAAGATGGAAAATCTCCCAGTCCAAAGGTCTCCAGCTTGTTTTGAATGCCCAGTCACTCTTCAGTCTCTCAGCTGAGTCTGCCCACAAGGGTGTCAATTTTATGTGATGTGAGCACTTGGTCTCAGGCCCATTGCTCACAGCCAACTCATTTAGCATAGGCCACCAAACAGCCAATCCTGTGGTAAAATTTCTCATTGCTAGAGGTGTATTTGGTTGTTCTAGGTAAGGCCTGCACAACTTGGAAAGCAGCGAGGGCCATATTACTGCAAAAAATCCAGCTGCGAGCCGAAAAGCCCTGCCCTCGCCCCACTCCGATCTGCTTCCCCTCACCTCACCGCTTGGCTTGCCCCACCCCTATTCATCCCCTGCTGGCCACACAGTGAGCCTGTGCAGGCTGCAGGTGGCTCCCAGGCCACATGTTGTGCAGGCCTATTCTAGGTGATATGAAATTAGCCCAGCAGGATTTCACTAATAATGAGCCACTCCTTTTACGTAGGGGGTTCTACTTTTACAAACGCAAACCACCAAGCCCTTCCCTATCAGTGTCTACAAGATGAACCTACAACAACATTCAAAGGAGACCTCACATCCTTCTAGCAGTTCCTTTTCTCCAGGCATTTGAGGTCCCCCATTCACCACTCACTGAGTTCAGGAGCAGTTGAGGTCTGCCACTCTCCTCTGTACTGGAACTGGGGTGTCAGGATGGATAATGGCACCCATCCTGCCTTCCTTGGGTGTAAATTACTCAGAGAGCCATCTGACAGGATCACTGCTGTCCAGTCCTAGAAAGGAACTTAACTGGACAATGAAGGCTGCAAAATAGCTCTTGGCAGCCCCTGAAGAACCAAGAAGATCTGGAAGGAGCATTGAGTCTCAGGAAAGGACAGAGACAGACCTCCTTCCTTATCTTGCTTCTGGGTATCTAATAGCAGGAGAGAAGAGATGGGGAGAAGTCATTGCAGGGCACATGTATGGGCTGGGGCTTATTTAGGGGCAGGGTACTGAACTGAGGTTGTGCAGATGTGTTGATGTTTGCAGTTGCACTAGAACTCAGACTGCCCTTCCCCTTAATTTTGGATGAGTTCAGAACATTATGGGAATATTTCTCACAGCCCTCATTCAAATCCATCATGGCATGGTGGTGACAACTATCTAGGATCCAACCCTATATTCCTTGACTTCACTAGGTGTGTTTAGTGCACCAGGCATGCATGAATGGGTCCCAAGAGATGACAGACACCATGAGCCTGATTCTCATTTAAACTCAGGCCACTTTAGACCACTCAGAACAAAAAGGGGTCTCTGAATATGTGTTAATATGCTTTGCACTCTGGCAGTGCAGAGCGGCCATAAAGATGTCCTAAAAAAAGTCATCTGATGATTTTCTGCTCCCACCACCCAACATGATATATAGTGGATATAGATGTCTTTGTGCCACCCCCTTCTGGCCCTTCCCCACCATCCCTAAATCAGCATAGAGATCATGCCAGTGTCATAGTGCATGAGGAAAGGGTCATAGCTAGAGCTCTCTGTGGTCTGGTGATCTTTGACCAGTATCACATCGTCTAGGGAGTCATTACAAACTGCTGTAAGTTAGAGCAGCTCTACGGTATGTGTTATATTAGCAGTCATATCAGACCCCAGCTGCCCTAGCTAGCCAGAGGACACAAAGGTGACATACAGCTACCTCTGATCCCTCCCACCTCCTGCATCAAGTGCATCTGAGCCAGACCCAGGGATCAAGGCCAGGCCGTTTTATGTGAAGACTGCTTTTTCGTACCCACAGAATTCACCCACTTACTTTACATTTCACACCTTTCCCTGTAAATTCCTTTCAACGGCTGCATAGCTGGTACACAGCATTTTAGTGAATCAGCTTCCTAGTTTTTATTTGAGTCTGAAGGAGAAAAGTGATGATACATACATGTGTGTAATGGAGCACAAAGGCATGCTCACTGAGTCATAGGACCAGGATGTGTCAGATTAAAAAAAAAAAAGACAAACCTTTTTCTTCCATAGCCATATATAGAAACTATACCCAACTGTTATTTAAATCACAGAGCATTTATATAGCCATATAGATTTCTGTTATATTCTGCATGTTGCTGCGCTAGGTTTCCTCCAGATTATTCAACTGCAAATAAAAACATATTCATATATAAAAATTAAGCATCTTTTCCCTTTGGTGACCATTACTTTTTTCCTGGGTCTTGAACATTTGCTTTTCAAGTTCATTTTAATTCTCAGTCATAGAGATGAGCTGCATAAATGAACACTAAGAAGGAAACTACTTACAACTGACACACAAGTGTAAATATGTTACTTAACGGAAAAAAAAAACCTTTCCATTTCTACCAGTGAAATGGCTACAAATGGGTTACCATTAACTTTTGTTACTTGAGTAGGTGCCTGTAAAGGGCCAGGTGGTGTTTATGCAGATGAATGAGCATGTTACAATGTGTTCTTCCTTTTGGATAAAACATTAGTGTATCAGATGTGACAAATCAGATGTTCATCTTCCGCACTCCTGCATTATTTTACATTGAGAATTAGATAATGTGCTGGCTTAGCTATTTGCTTAGGCTTCCCCCCGCCCTTTCTTCTTGAGAATAAGTTATATATAAGTTCACTCACACTCTGCATAATCATAGCCTCACAGTATGTCTAACTGGCTAGGTACTATGGTAATTGTAACATTTACAGGTACCAGGCTTTGCATTAGACAAAGTATACTCAGCCTAACACACAGCATTACTGTTGTGAAACAGACATCATGCAATGCTGCATTCAATGGAGGATCTTTAACAAAGCAGTTTTCCCAGTAAAGTAGCAGGCAGTTCTCTTTCCCCAGCATAGAGCTGCAAGAGCAACATTGTTGGAACATTAGAATGGGTTATAAGGGCTCAGCCATGGTACCAAGTTTCCTTGGCAGTTTAAATTAGTTTGATTATTTCTTTGTGTTATACCGCTATGTTACTAGATTATGCCAGGTTTCCAGATAGAGTGGGCTGAATAATTTTCATCAAATAATTAGTTTGACTGTCATATTTTTCAGATTCTGCTGTGAATATTTGCACCATTATTTGCCCTCTGACAAATAAATTTCATTGTTATTTTGAGCTAGACTATATGCTCTGTGCATATGCCTCGGAAAGCTCATCTTTTTACCATCAGAGAAAATTGGCAGGTCGAGGAGGAAAGATGTGATCTCATCTTTACCAAGGGAAGAGTGACAATTATAAATTTCCAGTGTGTGCTAATCTGGCGTTTTCAAAGTTTGGGAATCAAACTGATCCCATTAGAGTTCATAGAATCATAGAATATTAGGGTTGGAAGGGACCTCAGGAGGTCATCTAGACCAACTTCCTGCTCAAAGCAGGACCAATCAACTAAATCATCCCAGCCAGGGCTTTGTCAAGCCTGGTCTTAAAAACCTCTAAGGAAGGAGATTCTACCATCATTAGAGATTAACTTAGCCCATTATTTTCCTGGAACCAGATACACATCTGAACACATGGTGTTCAGCTGTAGTGAAAATACATGTTGAAAATACAAAACAAAGTCTGTAGCTCCTACAGCCTAAAGGTACAAACAGGTGCAATAAAATTAAAGCACAGATCAGTGCATGGGCTTCCTGGGCTTTAGGGAGGATTTGAAGGAAATACTTTGGTGAATTTTGACTTGCAGGCTGTTCCACCATAAAGGATTAAATGAAAAAAGAGGCATGGAGTCAGGGGAAGCAAAGGAATTGTTTGAGAGGATGGGAAGTATGGATGAGTGGAGGAGAAAATTATACAAGAGACAGGAATAGAGTTGTAAAATGCTTTCAAAGTGAAGATGAGAAAGTTGAACTCAGTGAGAGAGGCATTGCAGGGTTTTAAGCGGAGCAATATGGTCAGAGTGATTCAAGAGGTGATGACTCAAAGTAGAGTACCGAAATCACTTTGGGGAAGTGTTCAGTGGACATGGGTGTTGTTGCAAAATAGGCCATCATGAAATGTTACCTACATTTTAATTTGCATTAGAAATAAAAAAATAAGTAAATCTCTATTCTGACTGAATCATATGCACTTCGTCAGCAGAAACCTGGTCTTCAGGTTCATAGTTTTTCTCATCTACCAATTTGCCACTGCCTCTGTGTAAGCAAATTGCAGCATAAAAAAATCACTACAGAATAATTACTTAAGATATTCCTCTCACCATAAAATATGGACAGGTATGTCTTCACTAGCTTCACTTTGCTTGAGTGACATCAACAAAATAATATGTAACTGCTTCAGTTAAATGCATAGCTCATTTCTGTCTACATCTTTTAGGTAACATGTTCAAGTGTATTTAAAATCAAGGCTGGAAAAAGATTTCCCATCATGGAAGACAGCAGCTTTGGTTCCTGTGTAATTGTATTGTTTTGTCCAAGGCTGATATGATAAAACAAAGTGGCTTTGGGACAACAGTCACAATACCTGTGTGGTCTCACAATCATGCGTCACTCAGATGTCTCTGTACAAGTTCTGCAAGAGGACCCATAAGGATATCCTAAATTCACCTTGTGATTGCAGAAGAGAAGACATGTGACATACAGTAACCATTCGTTTCCATTCTACTTTAGATTGCTTTATATTGTCCTGTTATATTTACCCCATTTTCATAACATTGTCCTTGGGAGCTGGTAATGTCCAGTCTATATCGAGAAATTCCAAAATGCTGTGTCACTTGTTTATTTCAGTATATTTATAAAATTATAGAAATGAGTCATATGCAAAATTGTTTTGATTAGGGCAGGATGAATAGTGAAACAACTGATTCATAAATATTTTCACAAATAAAAGCAGTGAGTTTGGTTTGTGGGATCACATTATTCCTATTAGCATTTTGATCAGATAGCATCTGGGTATTCATGAAAAGATGTACAAATCCCACAGGCTTCACAAATGTATCTGTTATTCATCTGAGAATTCATACGCGGTGTGCATTACTTACTACTCATTCTTCTGTTTAAAATGTTTTGGACATCCAATCGGGGAGCAGAAACATCATCATGAGACTTAGATGACCAAGAAAGTAACACAAACTGCTACTAATTGAAGTAAATAGCTTGCAAAAATCTCTGAAAATTCTTCATCCAAACTATTCAGTGAATATTTATAATACATTTGACGGAAACCAGGAATTGTTTATGAACTAAAAAGAAGCTAAATCTGGAATATTATTGACAGTGAATAAAGAAACATTAAATATGGTTTCATAGTCACCTTCACCAAACACAATCCCTTCCCTCTTTGGTTTAAAGGCCTCTGGTGATAACTTTATTGTTTTATTTAATTATATAAAACCTTAATTTAATAAGCATAGCTTCCCTGAGGCCCTCAGTCCTTACGGTCTCTTCCCTGTAAAATTAGATGCCTGTGAGCACTGTTAACCCTATCACCTTCTCTTCCTCTCGTGTAGAGAGTCAAGCTCACCCATGATTGTGTCTTACGCCAATGACGTCCCAACCTACACGCACAAACCTGTTTCTTTCTTTAGTCTTTCCCCCACTCCCAACCCCCTCCCTTAGCTTTCGGACCATACTCCATGACCTACCCAATCCTCCTTCAAGGACTTGGGCCACAGGAATTTTAGCTTCTCATCAAACCATTCACTGCCACCCCAGCACAAGTAACCAGAAGAACCTCACCAGCTGAGTGCTGACCTCCTCCAGAAAAACACTGTTGCCTCACTCAGAGAAAAGTACTGTTCCACCCTGTGTAACTCAAGTGTTTTACACTTATCCAATCATGCTTTAGTGCCTCGTATCCTAGGCCAAGCCTGAAATTACCTATTTTACCTCCCTTTTAAGATTTCTTGACTCTCAGTGGCCTTCACGTGCTCCCCAAATCCCCAGAGGACCAATATTTAAACCAAGTCACTGGGAATTACTCCTGTAGAATCTTTGCCTTCACCATAGTTACCCTCTGTGCAGGTCACCAGTTATCCCCATCACCATACACACACACACACCCCCTAAATGAACTGTGTCAGGGAACTGGTCACAACTCCCCACTTAGCAGCAGCCCAGCCCCAGTGCAAGATAAAGCTGCAGAGATGGGAGGTAGGCGATCTAGGAATAGCTTTAACTTACACCACTGGCTTAAATACTTTAATGAAGCCTTCCTCCATCACACCCTTACCCCTGCCACTGTCCCTCCTACTCTCAATATACTCCATCCCTCCCCTTTACATCAGCAGAGGTTCCCTCTACACAGGAAGTATTCCAGGGGCAATCTTTGCCTGTTTCAGGATCATTCTGTGCCCATCTAAGTACAAGTGACTCAAATTGAACTTGGTGGCTGAAGAACTCAACACACGCCCGTTGTGGAGGTGCCTGGCCATGACTCCACATGTAGGATTTGGCTCTAAAACAGGACATAGATTCCTGCTTTTCTCTTAATGTAGATTGTCAATTGATGTGACGTTTCATCCAATGGCAGAGTGATTACACATCCTGGCCACGTAGGAATGTCACACTTCAATCACCCTCTCCCAACACCCACCAGCCACAACTACTAGTGTTGGGAAGTGTATTCTAGTAAAGGAGGGTGCAGAGAAGGGAAGAGGGTTGGCGGAGTTCATTTTACTATGCGGTGCATTTCACTGGTGGTGATGGCATGGCATATGTTAGTGAGTGGAGGAGCAGAGGGTACGTGCTGTTGAGTGACAACGTCTTTTCCTTGCTTTTGGCATTGATGTCAGACATGTTGTACGTGTAGCAACCCTAAACGATTTAATAAACACTGCTTTTGTGTATTCATAGATTATAGAAATGATGTGTGGCCAGGGCTAGACCTGCTTCAGGATAGCTTGAATATAGTGCCACAGGTCACGCCACTCACTGGCGTTAGTTCAAAAAATATTTCCTTTCAAGGAAGAGCCTTAGTAAGTGAAAGTTCTTGAGGAGAGGGGACTTGCCGCACCCAGTTCCCAAATGCTTTTGGGTGGCAAGTCTGGGAGTACCACACACTAAGGTATTGGCATTACTGCCATCCAATACCCCTGGAGCCAGGATGTCTGCTACAAGGTGTGTTGAGGGGTGAGGGAGATACAGTCCAAGTTCAGCGCAGCCACTGTTCTATAGGAGTCAGGTAAACCACTGCTTCCGCCTCTAATCAATCCCTGGGACCTTACTGGTTTAAACCAACCAGCCCCAGCACAGGAATGGCCCACAAGGTCCCAGCTCATGGCATTTACTTGCACGGGACCCTGGCAAACAGTGACCCACTCCCGCATGAAACAGGAGACTGCATTATGTAAGGGTTTGCTCATATCAGTGACTCTCGGCTGTCTGAAAATACATTAGTCCTGAAGGATGAGATTATGTTCACACATTATATGAAACCAAAAACTTTGTGTTTTGAACAGAGGATTGAAGAAGGAGAGTACCGGTAAAGTGCTGGTGGTGGTTGTTTATTGTTTAGAGAATCTTGCTGTGAAAAGTGAATAGATGGGGGGGTTTTTTGCAGTTAAATCATAAGAATCTGGTGTGAGGTTTTTGTCTATTTCACATGATGCTGGCAGTGGCAATAATATGGTGTTTTCAACATGCCCAGCTAAAAATCAGAGTGCACTGATGGGGGGGAAAAAAATAGCTAATGAAACAGCCATCACTTTATCTTCCTATGCAATACCCAGATTGAAAAACTTATCAGTCCCTTTATAAGACTTTCTCGAATTTGGTGTAACACTGCAGGTCTCAGCATGTATAACCATGATTTTCGCTAACTGGTCACAGCCTAGTATTTTCACACCTTTTTTGTACTAAATGCTTAGAACCGATCACTCTCCTAGAAGCTGTCACCATGACACCGTTATTTCAAATTTTAACACAGAAAGCATTAGAAATGAATTTTGAAATATTCTTTTATTGTTTGTATTTCAATAAATTCCTGCAAATGCAGCCCATTAGCTTTTTATACAATTAAACACACAAACATCTAACTGTTAAGGGATAAATTCAGCTGGCCGCATATGCACTACATTTCTAGTCTGAATAAATCTTAGAATAATTACCTGAATAATACAAATCTATGTATATAATCATGAAGTGTTGTAGATTGCAAACAGCTTTTTACCAGTTTAGAGCAAAGGATAACTATGAGGGAAGTGAGACACTGAGCTTTGCTAATAAATAATTCTCAGAAATATCAGCTCTCAATTTACTACTTGTACACAATGGGCCAGTTGAAACTTGTACGATGATCCAATTTGCCACAGCTCTTGTTTTTAGTCTCTGTGAAGCTGCTGTGTGAGCACAGTGGGAGCCACTAGCTTGTATCCCTGGAGTCAATCAGTGGGCTTTTGTTTCCTGCTGGTCAAAAATATCAGGTGGCTTTGAGAGTCTAATTATCAATGAAAAATTAAATTCAATGCAGAGACATGGCCAGGAGTTGCCCCCTGCCTCCTCCCCTCATTTATGGGGTTTGAGTATTGAGTTATTTGTTAGAATTCAACAAATATTCTAGCCAGAGTAGGAAGGAAGAAGGGGGACATAAACCTTCATATCCAGAAGGATAATTGATTGTTACACCAGCAGATTTCTTCTGCACAATTCTAATCATCATGAACTATCTCCAAGTTAGCAAATTATCAGTTAAGAATTGTAAAGCTAAGTTTAACTGAACATTGCTCCATCATTTACTGGCTGTGGGAAAGCTTTGTTTATTCAAGATATATTGATGTACTATCAGACCAGGTATCTACATAAGTTACCTTTCAAGGAAATGAAACAAGAATGTATTTTAGCTTTCATAGACATTGACTGCTATCAAAAAATGTACACTGTACAAAGGGGAAAGAATTCTAGCACTGGTTTTGTTTCTATTAACCAAAGGGATCTAATTGAGAGATTATTTTCTAGAAGATGCACTGTAGGAACCATATGAAATAGAAAATGATATGAAGCAATTTCTAATTGAGTGAGATTACAAGTGAAAGCCATTTAAAAAACCAGCATTTGCTAACCATTGCTATAGAATCTCAACTATGTCCTATTCTAGAGATTGAGGAGAGGGGTAGTTGTGGTCATCTCAGGTTGCTAAGTTTTGGTAGAGCTGAGGCAAATAAATTATCCAGTTTAGCCTTTTTCTTATTTGTGAACAATTTACTATCCATAATGTGAAAGAGCAACTTTACACTTATGAGTTCCTCAGGATTTGTTCAGTATGCATTACTCACAAAGTGTGATTGGTCACTAAATACTATTTCTGCTTCAGAATAGAATGACAAACTTTTAAACTAGGCAATAACAAATGACAAAAGACAAATTGTGGCTAATGAATAATGATAGTGAATACTGCTGTTTACACATGAATGACCTTGTTTGCTTAGGAATGTGTATTGAGAACAGTCATTCCACAAACATTTGGGTGATCAAATCCCTTTTGTGCAAATGTTCTTGCACAGTACAACTTCAGGAAGGTGAATATGGCTGAACCGAACAGCCATTCAGAATTTTGTTCACAATCCTTGTTTAATATATTTGACCAGCTATTTGTGTGGCTACTGCTGACAAATATTAGCTTTTAACAACAACTCTGTATGCACAGATGACAGTCAACTCACACTTTGTTTTCTCCATGTTCCACATTTTACACCGCTTTTAATTTACAAACTGATTTTCCATCAGAAATGTTGATCTCCAAGTCTCTAAAAGAGAAAGAAGTTGAACAAAGGTAGATATACCCTGTTTGTGAACTAGAGCAACCATTAGCATGGCAGTACTTTATTCAGATCTCTACACAAAAGTCTAGAATCTCACACCTAGATTTCCAGCAGTAAAGCGATATCTCTACTGGGCGGTTATAGTTGTCTAAAACTGCTCCATAACACCGAGATTATTTCCTGAAATAAGATTGGTAAGGAGGGTGTTGTATCTGAATTCCTCAGGCCAGGAAAGTTATCAGACCCATTACACACACACACACACACACACACACACACACACACACACACAACGTGCTGTGTCAGGTCAGGCTTAGTTACACACAATGCAGGACCCAAGAGCTGGTGGGGGAGACAAGTGGCTTTATGCTCCAATTCTAGAACTATCTGGGGGCCAAATTGGCCCCCCACCACAAACTGAAGTGGACCAGGGCTCCTCCAACTGCAACAGATCCCTAAGGGCCATTCTGGCAGCCAGAAGTAGCCACAAAGTTGCTGCACTCTGGCTTTACTGGTTTTCCCCTACTACTGGCCAGCATACCCCCAATACTAGGAGCTGTGAGATGGGGTGTGTGAGGTGCCTATGCCAGACCTATGTTACTGAAGGACTTCCCTCAGCTAGAGCCCTCAAAAGAAATCTTCAGCTGGCCAGTTAAGCCATCTTAAATCTGTTTTGTGCTCTTGGAGCAGGTCACTGCAGACTTCACAAGGCCAAAGATCTAGTCTAGAAAGAAAGAATTGTGATGGTTTTGAGAATACTATGAAGACATCCAACGAACACATAATTGAAAAAAAAAATCACCGCAACCCCAAGTTGTCATTAGTGGATAGTTTTGATTTGCCTATAGCAATTCCTTTCCTCAGCCACTGAAAAACAAGTATTTACATGATTTCTTTCGTCCCAAAGTGCTTTATAAATATAAATACACAGGGATCACTTCAATCTCATCCCTCAGTCATCCCACCGCTAATATGAAGCATGAGAACTGTATGGTCTTCAAAAGTTCTCTAGAAGACCTTAGGAGTGGAAACAAATACCATATCCAAATGAAACTGGGAAGGATATTTGCAGTCAATTGACATGTCACTAGAACACCAGGCTAACATCTCTACCCTTACAAAAAGCCACCTGGGATCCTTTACTACCCAGCATGGTCTGAACTTCACTTCTTAGTCTATCATCTGAGGATCTCAAAGCATTTTACCAGAGTTAATAAGAACTGGTATCCCCATTTTAACAGAAGAGAATAAGGCACAGACAGGTTCAATCACTTGTCCATGCCCACACAAATTCAGGAATAGAACCCGAATCTAGGGTGACCATAAAGCAAGTGTGAAAAATTGGGATGGGGGTGGGGGATAATAGGAGCCTATAGAAGAAAAAGGCCCAAAAATCGGGACTATTCCTATAAAATCGGGACATCTGGTCACCCTACCTGGATCTCAAGGGACTCAACCCCTTGCTCTAAACCGTAAAACAATGCGGCTTCCCCAGGGAATGAATGTACACAACATTCCAGAAAAGGTCACCTCCACAAGGCAGTACCTTTGAATACAATCATGGCAGTTATGACTGGCCCTGAAGCTAGAAAGCTAGGACATTCCAGCCAAAGTCTTGGTGGCGAGTGGCAGGGAATGCTTGGTGAATGGCCCACCTCCCTGGAATTCCCTTTTACAATGCACCAAAGCTGAAACTTGCCAGCCTTTAAGGCACAACAAACCTCTTCAGCTGGCAGTTTTGTTGCCAAACAAGATGGCTATTTATTTTAATTTTGTATAAAGCACCCTGATGGATCCATGACAAATTTGAAAATAAAGGAAGCTGGACATGGCCAGATGATTGCAATATGTTGTTCTTGGAATAGGTACGCTTGGCTCTTTTACAGGAAGTGACTAATCCTGACTGCCTTGTGCAACTCACTGGTAAGAAACAAAACGGGGGTGCTGCTTTCCACTCCATTCTTTTAATTATAGGACCCAGTCTTACAAACACTTATTCACACACTGATTGAAAAGGGGCTACTTATGTGAGTAAGGACTACGAGGCTTGGTAAGAGTTTTCAGGGCCAGGCCCAAAGTTGGCTAGTGTGTTGTGCTTTATATCACAAGTGCATTCTTTAACCTTTCCTCTTCCGCCCCCTAACCACCACCCTCGACACTCAGCCCTGAAACCTAGTCCATGACACGTTTCTGAAACCAGCCAAACTCCATAAAATAAGTAGATAAAATCTGATGTTCACAGTGAGCAAAAAGCTGTTGCAAAAATGTTTATATGAATGTTTTTTAGGCTCTGTTCTTCTTGACATAAGAACTAGAACACCCCAAGATAGCTTTAAATGCTATTTAAGGTTGCAGCATACATTTTATATCATAAATTATTAAATGACTTAATGGACAATGCATTAGAAAGAAAACAGGCAAATTACAGAATAATTTAACTATTGCAAAGAAACAGAGCAACTTGCAGGACGTAAAACACTCTATTTTGACACAGAATGCCTGAAGCTAAAGCAATTAAGGCTGCAAAATATTGCCGGCTGACATGATGTGTATGTAAATTTGTCATTCATTGGCAAGGGTTTGTAACAATCACAAGTAATGCACACAATAAAACAATCCATGTGGTATAAAATGCTTTTTGCTAAGAGTACTCTAAAAATAGTGGTTATGTATCATTAGGCATATCATTATACATATCGGATTTTTTTATAACAAAAGATACATCCCCTTCAATGCAAGTTTCTCAAACACAGCTGGCCCTTTTCAACATTATTTACTATTATTTGTGTTCCAGACCATGAAGGAAATATTTTTAAAATTCCTTTTTGGACAGCCAAACTCTAGTGAACAAGCCCCTGCAGGCTAGCTTAAAAAAGCTTGCAAACTCACTGCAATTCACCCATTAGGCTAGGGAAGAAGGAGAAGCTTGAAAGATGCCAATTCTTATATATTTGAATCAGTTGTTTTATCTAAAACTGAGACCAGTAAAGGAGACAAAAAGACCTTGTGAGCCCAGATCAAAAATAGTACATTTAACTGTCTACAATTTAGATCTCCACTTCAAGCTCAGAGAATACTAATGTCGATAGGGAAAAAGACCCATAACACCTAAATTTAGCACTGCTTTTATGAGAATGATGTTCTTCCACCACTGATAGAAAAACAGACCCCATTACCTAAACACAGAACTGCATTTAGGGGTTCAGAACTAACTGTGAAATCCCGGTTTCATTGAACAATGGAAATTTCACCATTGGCTTCAGTGAGACCAGGATGTTATGTTGGAACTCAGATCTTGAGTCATTTCCCATTATAGTCAATGGGAGTATATCCATTGACTTCAATGAGAGCTGGATCAGCAGGAGAATTGCTTGTAACAGATTATAAAATAAGGCATCATAAGGTACAGAGCTATTCATAATTAAACAACTTTTTCAAACCCTTTATTACAGCTTTCACAATTGTCCCTTCAAAACAGGTGAGCTAATAAAGACCAATAAAATAATATTTATTTGTAGACCAAACATTACATTAAAAAAATAAGATGTTGAGGTCCACTGGTCTTTGTCCACATGTGTTTTTCTTCTGGATTTCTACAGTGAATTGAGTTAAGCTTTCCCTGCACATATAATTTGGAAAGTCCTTTTTCTTAGAACAGAAGTTTGTTCATGGCTCTGATTTCTGCTGAGGTTCTCATTCAGGAAAGCAGCCCTGTTCAGCCAAATTCTTAGGAATGTGCTTACCTGTAATAGAAATGCTATTTAGCGTTTTTCTGAAATCCGACATCCATTGTCTTTGCTTTGTTTCCACCAAGCAGTAGAAAACAAGTCTCATTTTCCATGACAACCAAGAACATGCTGTCTCAATTTTCTTCATGCTGTCCCTTATGCTTAGAACAGTTTAATTCCTCTCCTGCACCAGATGACCTCCCTTTTCTTTCTCAGATCCCTCCTCCATGATTTTCCCTCTTCTACTCACCTACTTTATGCCCTGTGCTCAATGGATGACCAACCTATTATCCTAACTAGTGTTGTAGAGCTAGATCAGGAGTGGGCAAACTTTTTGGCCTGAAGGCCATATCTGGGTATGGAAATTGTATGGCAGGCCATGAATGCTCACAAAATTGGGGGTTGGGATGCAGGAGTGGGTGAAGGCTCTGGCTGGTATTACAGGCTCTGGGGTGGGAGTTCAGGGTGCAGAAGGGTGCTCCTGGTTGGGACTGTAGGATTAGGAGGGCAGAAGGGGAATCATGGCTAGGGCAAAGGGTTGGGGCATGGGAGAGTGTCAGGGGTGCAGTTTCCAGGTGGCATTTACCTCAAGCAGCTCCCAGAAGCAGCTCCTATGTGGCAGTGCAGTCAGGCAGCTCTGTGCACTGCCCTGTCCACAGACTCCGCCCCTACAGCTACCATTGGCCACAATTCCTGGCTAATGTGAGCTGCGGGGGCAGCATGGAGAGCCCCCTGACTGACCCTACGCATAGGAGTCGGCGGGAGGATGTGCCACTGCTTCCGGGAGCCACACAGAGCAGGGCAACCCCTTGACCCCACTCCCCAGCTGAAGCACCAGAGCAGGGCAAGTCCTGGACCCCACTATCCGTTGGGAGCTCAAGTGCCAGATTAAAACATCTGGAGGGATGGATGCAGCCACCAGGCCATAGTTTGCCAACCCCTGCTCTAGCCTGTAGTGGCTATCCTTAGCAGTAGGCTTTCTGCCCAGCCCCAGCTAACACTAGTGAAGACATTCATCTCAACCCTCTTGTCTCCAACAGCAGACTGGCACAGACAGTCAAGTATCCTGTCATATACCACCTGCAATAAGTTAGACATCGACATTACCTAAATGTCAGACATCTCGCTCTTCTCCCATCCTACAAGGAAGTGCCAGACTTTTCCGGACAGCTAGAATTATTTATTACTCAACTAAAGGGAAAAAGTAAAATGGTATATCAGAGCCAGCATATAATCCCCTCCTCCCCCCCCCACCCCACACACACTCCTTTGTCTTCTTATACCAGAAGCATGAAATCCTTTCAACATTCCTTAACCCTGACTCTTATTTGTTTTCCAACTTCTCCAAGGACAAGCTACACAAGAACCACTCAAGAAAAAGGAAGTAAATGAAAAAAATCAAGATGAAAAGCAATCAAAGAAAGAAGTTACAGGTTTAACTTGCCCACTTTTCTTCACATCACCCCATTTTGCTGTCATATAATCCAAGATTCATAAGCAAATATGACCAACTATTGCATACATCACTCCATAAATAGGAGGAATTTCTCCAAACACGTGGTTCTGGGACTGCATGCTTTTGGGAGATTAACTGACTGTTGACATCCAAATGTAAGCTGCAAAAGCATGTAACAATTTTTTATATAAAGAATTTGGTATTCCTTTATATTAATTAAGGCTGTAACAATAAACAAGGATTATAATAATACTGGCTGGAATCTGGTAAATTCTTATCAGAATTCTATACCCAGCCTCCAGAAAAACACCACAATGTAGCAGTTTAAGAGTAGCCTCTTCATTCTAGGCCTACAGGCACTGTCATTAAAAAGCCAATATTTACCATCTCCTTACCAACTCTGAGGCAACTACTAAGATTTACTTTTACTTCACACATCGATATCTTGGTTATTTTTTTACCTGTTGTCCTTATCCATTTTTTCCCCCAAGTCCTTTTCTTCTAAGTCTCTGCCACGGCTGAGGCAGTGTGCGGTAATGGGAGTGGGTAACTTTTTAGACTCTCTTTCCATACAAATAGAATATGTTGTGCATGCCTCTGTGAAGTACAGTATTAATCCCAATTGTGCCATAAAATATATATAACTCACTTGAGCCTTGTTCTCTAGTGAACTAGTATATCCCTCATGGGATCAGTATTAAGTCTCTTAAGAGACTATCACCTTTCCTTTGTTTTTTAATATAAAACTTCATTGAAACCTACAGTGGTTGACAGAAGAGACTTCTGATGGTGCACATTAAATCTATTCCTTTTACAGCTTCACCCATTTCGCTGATATTTGCTTCAGAATGCATTATTTCACATGTAGTGTAAGCATAAACTGGTTTGTAAGGGAGGTAAATATTTAGCAGAAATTTTATTTAATAAATCTGATTAAATTTGTATTTCATCACTGAGCAGAAGGATTTTACACATTTAAAAATGTATGTCTGTAGTAAGCATCTAATTAATAGGGTTTTGGCATGCAGACAGGATTTGAATTTATTGAAGAAAATGTATTCTCATTATACTTTTATTCTCATGTTAGATTTATTGTGGGCTCCGTTATAAT
Source organism: Dermatemys mawii (assembly GCA_007922305.1). Classification (NCBI taxonomy): domain Eukaryota; kingdom Metazoa; phylum Chordata; order Testudines; family Dermatemydidae; genus Dermatemys; species Dermatemys mawii. Next base: position 21,179,742 of record ML677352.1, on the reverse strand, counting down.
TTATTTTAGTGGCTCAGTTTTATAATTCTTTATATTTACATGTCTCTTCCAAGAAAAAAATAATACATAAATAATATCTGACAACACTTTGCAGGTTCTCTCTGTTTGTATGCTTTAATTCTCTGAGCATCTTGGAATGGAAGCATTGTGAACTACAAACGAAATCTCTATGTGATCTCTCTTACATGAAAAATTATCACTTTTATTTCCTTTTCTCTCTGCCACCCTTTCCAAGTTCCAGTTTACAGTACATTAAAGCATGCAAAGTAATAGTATTGAAGCCAAATATCATGCTGCATTCCAAGCAGAAAGACTTGCTAAATACAGTTTCATTTTAAAACCCACTGTTGTCATTAAGTGTCATTGGACAGCTTTCTTTCAGGTGCATTGCAGCAGATAGCTTTCTTCCTTTTAACTACTCCATTTAATTTTCCATAAGCTTTTTAGTTTTCCATTTGAGATGTGTTTTATGATAACACCGTGCATTTTCCTGTTATTATGCAAACCTCTGATATGAACAATGCTAAGAAACTGAAGCTTTTCAAAATCCTTAACCCAACCTGCTACAGTCTTTACTACATGCTGTTTTTTCTGCAGGATGGGGGCTTGTTCTACAGCAAGAATGGCCTGTCAAAACACCAGCACATGTTTTAAGGAATAGAAGATCCAATACTAAGCAAGCATTCTCATGCACTTTGCTTCTTGTAACAATGAGATCAGACTAAAAGTTGCATGCAGTAGTTTCCTCAGTTCTAAAAATGGTAGGATAACTGGCCACTACAACCCATAGCACAGCTTCAGCTCCAAATCTAATACAAATAAGCCTGATTCTGCTCACAGTTACACATCAGAAACCCAGTGTAATCCCTGGGAAATCTATGGAGTTATTCCCGTGCAAAACCAACAAACATGAGTGCAGAATCAGGCCCATTATTATGCAGTGGAGTTTTATTTCATTCTTTGGTGTACCCTCTGCTGGGAAAAAAAAGTGACTTCATGTTAGATATTAAATCTAATTATTCCTGTTGGGCCAGCCCAAGGAAATGTCAACAGTGCATTGTAAGTGCTAATTGAGGTGTCCATGTGCTCCAGCAGATTTGGGATACAACATCCTGGACCGGTGTGATTAAGCATGTTTTAGACTACTGTACTATAATGAGCTTAGTCTCCATGGAGGAGGCACAGCTTTGCTGCACACACTTCACGCTACATTGGTCAATCCGCACACACCACTATGCTAGTCCTATTTAAAGAAAGTGAACGTGTTCACCCTTGGCCAATAATCAAGCCAAGGAATCTTCTTGTGGTGCTGCTGTAAGGTAACACATAGAGAAAATCCAAGGAAAGAACAGTAGGTTAAAGTCAATAAAGACAAAATACCAATCTGTTTACCATGTATTCCTTTGTTTTAGTCAGAAAGCTACATGAAATACTATTCTTATGAGAAGTAACATCTCTGGGACCAACACAGCCACAACACTACTGCAGACAAATCTCTGAGAACTGTAAAGTTTGTCTAACATATTGTTAAGGGGTAGGTGCTGCACTACATTTTTCTGACACCTACATCTGATAATAATATTAATCCAGCCCCTTTTAAGGCTTCTAAGGACATAAAAGTATGTCCCTGTATTGAAGCACAATCAAAGAATTTGACCATATTGGGTCCAACCAATCTAACAGTGACAAGTCTCCAAAAGAGGTCTATGAGAGGCATGGTCATACTGAATAAGCATTAATTGGTCAAACTGTGTCATCCATTCCAGCATAAGAAATAACTGAAGTCCATGCACACGTACCATTAATTTGCAAGGCTGTACTAACAAAACAAATGCAATGGGATCAGATTATTCTAAGTATATATGGACATATAAAAACTACCACCTTTAAAGGGCAGAGTATTTTTTGTTTCACTGCATATAGTGAAAGAGTCTTTAGAGTCATTTAATCCATTAGACTATATATATATATAAATATACAGACATTTTTTGTGATCATTTAGGTGTCACCACAGATTTTCATACAGTGCAGGTGAGTTATGCTACTGTGCATTGCCAGTTACATTGCATGAAATCAATAATCTGCTTTAGCCAAATTTGTACATCACTAGGATGCCTTTATCTCTTCCAGAGGAAAGGAGTGCAAAAGGTTAATAATAGATCGAAACAAGCTAGTTACATTGCTCAGTTCTAAAGTGTTGACAGTATTCAAAAACTGAGGTAAAATGGTTAAAGAAAAACCTGAGAGAGTTTAATGTGTGAGCAAAGGGTAGGCCTCATGTGTATCCTCTCTTTCATGAGTTCTTACCACTATTACTAATTCAGAGAATTGGTATATGATCATTCTATATCATATTTAAATCAATAGCATTTTAATAACTCCAGATTAAGCTATAACCATGACAATATTTACACAATATATGATTAAATCTTACAAACATTGTTTCAACAGAAGGGTTAACCTGGTTCCACAAAAGGGCCTGGAGTAGGAAGTCTAGATAACAGGCAATTTCAAAAAGAATTTAAATAATAAAATATATAATTTGCATCTTTTAGGCATAACAAAATGGGTAATTTACTAAATGTGCTAAAATATGTAAATAAAGGACATTCCACAAGAGACACAATTCAGAAACTCCAGATGCAGGAAAAGGATTTGTCAAGCTATTCTCAGCAACAGCATCCTGAGTTTGGTTGACTGGGGAATCTTCTTTTTTAGTACAGCATCCTGAGGGAGTAGCTCCATTTCTTTGTGCCTCACTGTGCATATTCATAAAGACCTGCGTAGGTTATACAACTGAATCGTTAATGGTGATAAGTAGGTGTTTCAATATGGCCATGTGTGAAATATGTGATAAAATGTATGCTAAGCAGCCCACCCACTCCAGGTGCCTGTATGTAACCACACATGGCCGCGCAGGATAGTTTGAGCTCCATGGTAAACAGGAGGGCAAATCAAGGATATGTCACATAACTGCCAGGGCTCAAAAAGAGCTCTAGGATTCACATAAGTATATGCAGTCATTATCAAATCATATGCAAGTATGTTTGCCTCTAAAGCTATATTCTATACATGAGAGATCTATTTAGCTATGATATATCTAACCTAGATCTAGATACAGATATGTACATTCCATGTAAATCATTGTATATATACACATGCCCTGTATCATGACATAGATAGAGATACAGATACTTGTCACTATAGATAGAAATTGTGTGTATTTTCTACTTACATTTAGTAGAAAATTGGGGGGGGAGTAAAAACTAAATATTTAAGCTATCAGCACCTGTCATATAGTTTCTGTGCATGACCACTTTTGATTTACCAGTAGTTCTCATACTCTAACCAACTTCATTAAAGAACAAAAGTAAAGTAATAAGTCATTTCACACTCTGTCTGACCATTATACAATAATAGCAAGATTTCATGCAAGGGTACAACATTATGCCCATCTGCAATCACAGTCTCTTTGCAAAAATCTCAATTCACACTTCACATGCAGCTAACCTTGTTACCATCCCTTGCTAAATCCATCAGTGTTGCAGCTGCACGTCTTCACAGCCCAACATCTTAAAATTCATCACTTTGACACCCTACCATCACCACAGGTCAAGCTAAAGGAGCCAGCCAAGAATAATTAAGGGGCACCCAGATGTTTAGTTTACTTCTATCCATCTTTTCTTGGAATCGGATGTGTAGTCTTGCTTTAGACGGTAAAGATCCATGTAATGTGATTATCTGAAGGGGATGAGACCTAAAACAAATTTCAGATTTTTTTAAAAAACAAGTATAGCTCTTTGTAGCTGGAATTTGAACAAGAAGCGCGATAATGAGTAGGTTGAGGGAAGGAAAGGTGTTATCTCATTAAGGTAATTACCAAGACATCCCCACCATTACATCGGTTTGAAAATGTGGCAATTAAAGCGCCCTACATGGGCTCCTGGAGACAAGGGAACAAGACAATTCTCTTGGAACTTGTGTGTTACGGTTAATGCGTGTCATGTAAATGAAAGGGTAGGAGATGACTGTACAACGCCTCTCTCGGTACCTGAATTGAGGGCTAGGCAGACGAATGAAGCCCTCCCTTCAGTCACAGCACGGAAAGCAGCTGAGCAAGCCCCGGCCGACGTTTCAACCCTCTGCTCCCAGATCCGCCCCCGTGCCCATTTAGCCTCGATCTCCGGTGTTGGCGGCGAGGCTGCTCCAGTAGGACGTGGAGCATTTCACGGCCACTAACAGCTTTCAGGTGACGCTGATGACTCTGGGGCAGAGCTGAATGTAAACCAGCGACCTAGCGACGAAAGGCTCCGCTAGCCCATTCCCGGGCTGCTGAGTCCTTCTGTAGCCTTTCACCAGCGCGCCCCAGCCTGGCTTCCTTACTCGGCCTAAGCGAGGGGGACATCAAATGTCACCCACGCGTCTGTACGAAGACAATTCACAGGCGCCACCTTTTCTTTAGCAGTTCCTGTCGAGACACATGCGACAGAAAACAGCCCCTTAACTCATTGGGCTCCCGTGTGTTTGCAGCGAGTTAAGTCAAGAATCCCTTAGCCACACTTCTCTGCTGAGACTGCTCACTTGGCATCCCAGCCAAAGCACCAGCAGCGTCCCTTCCTCTTATAAATACCTAAGGATGAAGCCCTGAAGTCAGTTGCAAAACGCCCCTTGACCTCAAAGGGGCCAGGATTTCCCCTCAGTATCCTTGGCGTGAAAGTGAATTGTGGCCAGGACAAAGATGGCGTTGCTTTCACAGGCCTTAATTTCCAACCTATGCCATATTAAATGCAAATAACTGCCTTATTTTAATCCCTACACTCTTAGCTAATGGCAGCAAAGTAAATTACCTATTTTTATATGTCACCCTAAGGTTTGCTTCTTGGAATCGTTAGGTTTTACAAGATGGGTCCCTTGACCCATCCAGAGAGGCCATCTATGTAAATTATGGCCGTGTAAGTGCATATGCTGGAAATGTCTCTTTGTATATTACAGAACTTTCCATTCTTCCCACTTTGGATGTCATCTTTTGAATCCACTTGAATGAATGAAAGAGTCCACCCCTGCCCATGTGATCTCTGATGATCTAAACTGCACTTATCAGAACTAGAGTACTTTTTATGCCTCATATAACCGGGTGGGGAGGAGGGAATCCAATCTCATCGACGTTTATCCTGATAAATATCTTTTGGTGAACAACTGCTCTAGGAAGGTAACAATTCCTGAGCCTTCTAAGAGTGCAATTACTCCATAGTAGCCAGGGCAGATATTGTGCAGCCGAAGGAAATGAGTCCTGAGAAACAGTGCTTGTTACCCAGTAAAGGTAGAGTTCTGGGGTGGCTACAAGGTGAGGCCTTTACCAGTAGGAACCAGGCCTGGCTGTCAGCCCATTCAACCTGTTCTTCAAAGCAAAAAATATTTCTGTAAATCCAGGATTCATGACAATTGAAAAGAACAGAAGGAAGGAACGTTAAGGAGACTTAGGAATAAGTGCAGGCATAATGGCAACAGAATCCAGAAACAGAGCCTGAAATAGTTTGCATTATTCTGTAGTATACCTTGACTGAATGCAGCTTGGAGTCATGGGGTTACTCAGTGGAAGAGAGGGGTTTTCATTGACCAAAGCACATTTCTGAATATAGATTTTGTTTTACTTTTGGAGAGTAAGCTCTGTTGCAGATCAAGCCATAAAGAATCGTGATAACACTCATCATCAATTAAGAACTGTAATGATTTGGAACAGAAACTAGAATTAAGTGACTCTCCTGTAATTAACAGATGTCAATGCAAAGCAAGTTATTTTTGTCCCTTTGAAATCTCTGTTAATTTTGGGGACATGCGTTTGTAAGTTTCCATTAATAGAACGGCTTGTGAAAAATAGGCCATATGAATATGAAAGTGATATTTCAATGTGATGAGGGCTCTGTTCGAATATATTTCCAACTGGTAATTTTGCTCCAGTTAAAGCCGCAGTGAGAATTTTCCAGCCAAACAAATGTCTGATTCTTTAGTCAATAACAGCTGACAGCAGGTCAGATCAAAGTTCAGAGGTCATATGTAGGCACATTTCTGAAAACAAGTGAAATTATAAACGGAAGGTTTGGCTTCTGCTTGCCAATTCCTTAACAAAATCGCTAACACGTTAGGATCATAGCTTTCTTACCAGGCAGTTTCACGTGAAGATGCTATAGGATTAAGTTATGCTTTGAGTCCAGAGTATAAAACCTTATCAAAAGTTTCGGACAAACCTTGATGGTGTTATACCACTTCTGTGGGATCACCTGAGTATAGGGGAAAGGATTTAGCCCCTTACTTCTTCATGGAAGTTGTCCAGGTTCCCAGGTTCCAGGTAAATTTAGCCTTTACCACCAACTAGTGAGTGGGGGGGGAATGGTTTGGCAACTTTCATAGATCACATAGAGACCCTGGTTTTATGGCATAATACAATGAAAATAAACATATTTAATCCTACATCTAAGAGATTATACATAATCCATGCTTCATCGCCAGAAAGAGATGCAGTTACACTAGAGTTTGAGCGACTCTCTTAACATTGTCATCCGTTCTACAAGCCACCTAAAATAGTTCAAGATCCACCCAACGTCAGCTACCTGGGAAGTGTTTAATAACAAATGATCCATTATCATTGCATTCAATCTCTAACACAATAAGGTTTAGTTCAAAAGGTGATTTACAAGGTACATCGCTATAGAGATATCATTTGAATGGTGGCAAAGGGAAGCCCTGGAAAGCGGAGAAAATCCCAAAGATTAAAAACAAGAGTTAGGTTTTTCAGCGTGACGCTCTGATTCATATTCTATATGTAGGCTGTATTTACCATAGTGTATTAACGCGTGCTGTGTAAACCAAAGTGCCAGCAAACATCTCTTGATCATGACCGCTAGGAAATTCCTGACTGCCCCACAGCACATAATCTCTTCAACTACCGATGTTGAAAGAGCTGCTATAGACTTCATTGGCCAACCCAGAGAATGCTACAGTAACCCCCAAACATAAGATAAAGGACTCGGTATCAGAAACATTGTATTAACTATTCCTTGGGGTACTTCCCCCAACTCAATCCAATGAAATTATCTAATCCATTCACCTGCAGATTCTTGTTCTGAAGAAATCTGTCACCATACTGGTTTCTTTAGTTTCCCTACAGAGATGGATAATCTGATCATCAATGTAGATAATAATTAACTATCTTGCAGGATTCTGCTGCTGTACTGCCTAGCCCGAGAACAGAGAGCGGTAGCAGAGATAGTTAATGGCAGAAAAGAAAAGAATCCTACACAAAAGGGCCTGATTGCAGGAAAACTCAGACATAAATCAACTGGCGAGTTTGAGTCAGCTGGGCAGGATGAAGGAACTCTACAGGCATTTTTTCAAAACAAACCATGAAAATCTCAACCCTACGTGCGCATTGAAAGAAACTGATTGATACGGTTTGGCTAAGTGAGGGCAGAAAACGACATCTCCAAAGAAATATTGGACCGGATTCTGATCTCAGACACACTGGTGTTAATCCGGAGTGACTCCATTGGTGTCAGTCGAGTTAAACCCCTGCTTTAGAGAGATGAAACTGAGATCAAAATCTGTTCTATTTTCCTTTCCTATAAAGTGTAAAGGGGAAAACATGTGATGAGTAACACACGAAAACGCTAAGTTTTTTTGTCTCTAATCTCCATGATTTCATCCCAGAACAAAGTGAAATAAACAAACAGATGAGGAGTTTCAAGAAGAGATCAAACACAAACAAAGAGAAGGGACTTTTCGGATCAGTCACCTTCTTTTTTTTTTGGCTTCTTTTTATTCTAATCCTTTGAGCTAACGATATATGAGAAGTTTTTAAAAATTATTTTGATCTGTAGCAGTCCCTGTGTTGCACATCCTGCTAGGAGAGGTTTGGTTGAACGCATGAATGAGTGTTGCTTCGTTTGTGTTTTGATCGCGAATCAGGCAGTTTTGATCGTGGAAGTGAAAACACTGCTTGTTTTATAGCAGATTGAGTCTGTTTCAGATTGAGCTGCCGCTTTATTTCAGATCTCCATAATCGTTTGCCAACAGCTTCTATGAAATCGTCTTTGCCTAAGAACTTATTAAACAGAGATGGTTTAACTTGAATTATGACTCAGACCTACTTACTCAGAGATCTTGCAAAGGACTTGCATTGATCTGAAGATTTTGGTCTTTGGAATGTGACCCTGTCCGGACTGAAGAGCTAATCAGGAAATGCTACAAGAGAGCACTTTGGAAATCTCTCTCTCTCACACACACACACACACACACACACGCACTATAATAACAGGTCCTGTAACTTCCGAGCCTTCGGAGCCCAGCGCGCAGTTGCGGTGCCGGCGCCGGCCCTGGGAGCTGTCTCTGGTGCTGCAAGCGGCTTCTCCCCGCGCCCCGCCGCGCTGGCGCTGCACAGGACACAGATCCCCGGGGGGGAAATGCAAACACAGATGGGCCATCTCAGGCCGGGGAACCACGAGAGCCGCTCTGCCGCGTGCAGCAAATTAAAATGTCTCCCCGGTTACTCGCAACAGAACTGAACGCCGGGCTCTGCGATTGCAGGGAAACTGCCTTGAGTCCGGCGGCGCTTTGCAGGACGAGAGCAGGGGAAACGCCGCTCTCCGCTCGGCCCCAGCCCGGGTACAGGTGCTAAAGGAGGGCGCTCACGGAACGTGGGTGTCTGAGGCGTGGGAAGGGAACGCGTGGAGCCTTTTCGGGTGTCGGTGGGTGCAGCCGAGAAAGGCCCCTCTGCAGGGTGCCGGGGGCTAGTGACTGACCCAGTTTCTCCAAAGGAAACAGGTCCCGGAACCGCACCTCACCTCTTGGAGCGGGGATTCCCCAGCAAAGCGAACAGCCCAGTCAAGCCCGTGCGTGTGCGTTTTTGCCCGCACTCACGCGGGGCGGAGAGACCTGCCGGTTCCTGGGACAGAGTCAAAACAAAGATTAATTGCACTGGACAGAGAGATCTCCTGCAAGTGCGCAGAAATTCTACGAATCCACTTTCTGTTTCTCTACCTCATGGGTAAACGCTAAAGCGCTGTGAAGTGCACATGGTTCACATCAGGGATGGCGATCTGCTTTTGACAGATTGTTTTTAATCACCTGGCTTTGCGAGAACAAACTTTGTCTCAATACGGGGACACGTTTCAATTTGTAAAATATTTATTTAACTGCGGGACTTCAGAAAACTCTGCAGTGAGGGAAAGAAGCAGGTTATACTGGAGCGAAATGAGTCAGTGGTTGACTGGAAAATATTCCACTATAAATGTACAAATGCCAACAAAAAAATAAAGAAAACTAATTTTCCGTCGTGTCCTCTCTATTTTCGGAGGTGGAGCAAAAAACCAAAAATATTTACATAGCTATTGGGTGTATTTGCTGGAGGCGATGAAATCAAAGCAACAATCTTTCCTTTGCCTGCTCCTTAGAAATCAATTATTTTACGCAGGCGATTGTTAATAAAAAAGAAAACCCAACTTTGCACATTCACAGCATTGCGCCAGGACTTTTTGTACTGGCTGATTTAATTTAAATGAGTGCGCATCTGTAGCTTTTAAAACATGTAACTGAGTCCTTTCGCCTAATGAAAGCCTATTTTAATTAGCTTCAGGAGTAAGCAAAAGCTTCTAATTAAGTGATATCTCTCATAATTTAAACAAGGAAAAATCAAAATGATCGGCAAGTGCGCATTTAAATTTAACGTCAGACATGCTCTTGTAACATTTGGAAAAACGGAAGAAATACTTATCCTAAACCGTAGCTATTCCTACTCAAATCCTGCACCCTTTACACACACGGAGAGAGGAAGGCGAGCAGGACGTCCCTTAAAAGTACATTTCACACGTGGTTTAACATTCCAAAAATAAAAAATGAACTAGACATTCAAACACATTTCCTAAAATCCAGCAGCAAAACAAGCTTTCTTTTTTTAAAAAAAGAGTTTCCTTTCTTTCCAACAAAATGTTTTTAAGCTTTGTACTAGTGAAAGCCTGAGCTGAGAGAAATACAGGGGAAAAAAAGTTTAAATCAATTTAAATGCGATGCAAAGTGGTATATGAATTCGGCCATAACTTTCCTGAGCGAACAATGTCAGCAGCAAAGCACAGCTGACTCGTTTCTGCAGCAGAGAAGGGACAAATCAGGCGACACGAGCTAGTCGGTCTCAAGTTGGGGGTTTTTTTCTCCCTTTGTTACTCTCGGAATTGGTCTGGGCAAACGTGGACAAAACGACCGGTTTGGGGTGGGTTTTGTTAGTAATAAATGAAGCCAATGGAATCATCTCGAACTGGTTTGGCTCCGCTTGAAATAAGCAGGATTTGACAGATGAACTGGGTTTGCGGTTTTCCTGGCTTTGCACGCTTTCTAGGACACCAGTTCATTGTGCCCTACGCTCAGAGAACGGCTCTTTAGGGTACATGTACTGGCCCGCGTCCCAAATTCCTGGGCCCCCGTTCCTAGTCCTAAAACTCGACTTCATTTCCAAGACGGGTAAGAAAGGACTCGACTCTCGCCCAGGCAGGGCTGCTGCTCTGTGGATTTCGCTGGCCCCTGCCCAGGCGCTGGGTAATTGTCAAGTCCGCTGTGACAAGGGCAGGAAATGAGGTGGGCGGTTCTGAGCCCGCTTCCCCCCTTTTGTCAGATCAAGGCCGAGGTCAATATGGTTTTAACGGAAATTTATGAGCAGAGAGCGCAGCAAACCGTTCGCTAATGAGCCGAGCCCCAAGAAAGGTGCCCGCGGGCTCTTTCTTTGGCGTGTAACCGCCCAGACTCAGCCCGGGGGGGGGGGGGCGGAGCCCTGGCCCGTGGGAGTGTTTTCTAGGTAATTGCTGGGCATCGTTCCCAGGGCGGCGGGCCCGGGTTCACCTCCGCAGTCTGGGGCGGGCGGACAGCGGACTGCACCCCCCCCCCCGCCTCCCCCGAGCCTCCATTGGCGCTCAGGCTTGGTCAGGTGCAGAGCGGGCACCCGCGCACCGCAGCGGAAACGTGCCCGGAGGCGGGTCCCCCGCAACTCAGGACTGGACCCCAGAGCGCTCAGACAAAGGACAGGGCGAGATCTCCGAGGGCGACGCTGGCTCGGGGAGAGGAGCTCAAAGAGCGGCCGGGGGTGATGGGCTAGACCTGGCCGGATTCTCTCTCTCTCTCCCCCGGCTCCTAATTGCTCACAGTCCGCCGCCTCCCGCTTGCTGGCTGTGCTGCTCGCTTCTCCGCAGCGCTCGGCTGCCGCGGAACAGCTGCTAGGCTGGGGCCCGCATTCCTGTTTCCCAGGCACCAGGCCACCCAACCTCGCAGGCCGCTCCCTGTCCTCGCCAACGTCTGACATATTCAGGAAGGGGAGACGTGCACAGAGAGAGAGAACAGACCACAGCCACCGCTTGAAACCGCAGCAACACGATCCTCGCCAAAGCATCTGTCCCGCCTGCGGCCCCGCAAAGCCCGAATCCCCGCAAACAAAAGAAACCACCGCGCTATGATCTTAACCATCCGCTTGTCGAAAAAAACCCCGGGGATGTTTAAACTAAGGGCTCGGGTAGCAATAGTGGGGGAGGGGAGTTAAAAAGATAGAAACCAACCCTAGAAATCTTACACCTCACGGACCCATGGCCCTAAGCCGACGGGCTCTGCTTTCCGGACCCGGCTTTCTCGCCGTCTAGTCCCCAGTTCGCTTCAGTCAAATTAGCTTACTCGGACTGCCACTCTTTGTTACAAAAAGATAGTTTATTTCTTGTTCCTTTCTCCCTTTTTTTTGTAATTTTCAGTCACAAAAAAAATCTCTATTTTGTCACCTAAGCGTTTATTTGACTGAATTTCCAAAAGACATGAAGGGGGGGGGGACGGACGGATGCAGTTTTGTCGTTAGGTTTATAAGTGACTTTCGGACAACATAGAATAAATATGATATATCGCTTCGCACTCAGTCCGCTCAAATGTACATTTCCTCGCCGATCGCGGAGCGCGCCCCTGGGCGGGCAGGAAACCGCTCGTGGGAAATCAGGGCCAAGTTCTCCGTTCCCCCCGCTCTTCCGCGCGGTGGGACGGGTGGGTTTTTGCTCTTTGTAGCCCTCCGGAGTCTCCGCTGGCCCGAGGCGGCTCCCTCCCTCCCGCTGGCTCCGGCCCGCAAGCCCCGGAGGGGTTTTCGGCGGGTGGGTTTGGTTCACTTACTGGATCGGCTCTGGGTTCATGGGTCAAAAGTCCCTGCTCTGAGTGGCTGGTCGCCGGGGTTGGCTCTTGGCTGCCGTCAGAAGCTCCTGGCCCCCTTTCATCTCCCCCGCGGTGGCTTGGCTCCTGCTTGCGGGGGCCGGGTTTTATGGGGAGGGGAGCGGGGGGCTAGTGGCCGGGACAGCGGTGAGCTCTCATCGGGGGTGCGGGGTCCCCGGGATCGGGTTGGCCAAGGGGTTGAGAGCGGGCTGACCCCCGGGCCCCAGCCCGTGGATGAGCACGCGGGGCACCAGAGGCCGCTGGAGCTGAGGGTGCGGAGCGGGGGGAGTCCGGTACATGCTGCTGTACATGGCCGCCGCCGCTGCAGCCGCTGTCGTGCTGTCCATGCTGCCCAGCAGGCTCGGGTGGTAGAAATAGGGCGAGGGGAACATCCTCTGGAGAGCAGAATAATTCCCAGCTTCGGCCAGCAGCTCCAGCCCCACGGCCGTCTGCCGCTTCCACTTCGTCCTGGAAGAGAAGGAGCGCACAGGGTAGAGCTAGCACGGGACCAGCCCCCTGGCAGGGCCGAAGGAGCCCCCCAGGGACGTGAACCCCGAACCAACCTGGCCTTGCACCTTCTCCCTTACACACACACACACACACCTTTGCAACTAGACTGTCTGCCCCACCGTTCGCTAGTGCGCTGGCAAACAAACCAGGGGGGAATCGAACCGGGTTCCCCTGGGTCTAGCCACACGCACAATAAAATAAAGTGAAATGAAACGAGATCCACGGGGTAGTTTCCCCTCCCGTTTGCGGGCTTTCAGGAGGGCGCCTTTCTAAAATAGCAGGTGTCTGCGCCTTCAAACTTTGCAGTGTCACGCAGACTGAAGGATTGGTTGGTCCTGCACCTGACACACGACACTAAACAAAAAAAATCAAACCGACCCTGGAGCATAAAGAAGCAGGAAAATATCTAACAAAGAAAGGCGAAAGACTTTCATTTCTAGATGGCAGAGATCCCCGTTATGAAAATATAGTGACTAGCAGTTTGGCAGAATGTTTATAGCGGCACACACGGTATTTTCACTCTCCTGACACAATATTTCAACCATTTTATTTCCTGGCCTTTCCCCCTTGGCGACCCCCTCCCTTGCCAAGCCCCAGTGAAATGCTTTGTGAGATCCGAGCGGGTGGAAACACACAAACAGCGAGCCCGGCGAAATTAATAAACATGGCGCCCTGCTTAGATTGGATACAAATGACACTAATGTTTTCCGACAGAATTAGGGTGGCTGAAACCGTATGTAATGAGACAGAAAATTATGGCGAAGATGACAACTGGACGTGGTTTTCCAAACCTAGTCAGCTGCGATTAGACACACAGACAATCGCCTCTTTGGCTTTACAACGCGGACAAATGGAAACCAAGCACGGGTATTTTAAATCAACACATTTTTCAACTTGATTCACTAGTCACTTTCCTAAATCCCACCCGGGGAAATCCGTGCAAACGCCGTGATTTCCAAACGGGCCACAGCGGTATGCCAAGAGCAATCCTGCCTAGCGAGATTTCCGGGGGATTTCTCTCCCACTCTGTGCCCGGGACACGGGAAGAAGATGTCCCCGGTTTTGTAATCAAAATTTGCCCATTATTTATTCAAGTGTGTATTTGTTCATATTTATATGGTCTGCTTTAGTCATTAACCAGGGCTGAGACACTGTGTTGACTGACTAGATCGTCCAGGGCAACCTGGCTTCTCTTGGCCTGTCCTTGAGAACGGCTGGAGCCCACAACACCAGATTTCTATTTCGCAGTTTACTTCTTGACTCGATTATCCTCCCTGTTACTGTCCATTTCATTGTATTATAGGCACGCGGCTCCTCCCTTTATTCTAGCAGGGGCACGGAGAGTGGGTGTGCGGGGGGAGGGAAGGGGAGGGCTGATCCTTTATGAAATCTATCAACAGTCCCAGACTGGAGTGGCCGGTGTTTGCTTTCCCTGTCCGGATCTCACGGATATTGACCAGCAGGAGGAGGGGGGCTATTTCTTCCCGGGCCTCCAGAGCGTTTAGCTCAGACTGTCTGGTTTGGGGGGACTTGTTTTGTGGCGGAGATCCCTGCCTCTGCCCGTCTCCCTTACCTCCGGTTCTGGTACCAGGTTTTGACCTGCGTGTCGGTCAGGTTGAGAGCCGCGGCCAGGTCCATGCGGTCCTGCACGCTCAGGTACTTCTGGCGCTCGAAGCTCCTCTCCAGCTGATTGAGCTGGTGGTCCGAGAAGGCCGTCCGCGCCTTCCGAGGCTTCTTCGCTCGGACCGGGGGGCTGTCCCGGCTGCTTGTAATCTCCCGGTCGCCTTCTTCTTTTGTCCCTGGGAACAATTCACAAGCACAACACTAGAGACAGGGGCTAAAGCAGCAACCCAGGGCTTGGCTGCTCGGGGGCTGGGACTCGGGGCAATGTCGATTTCTTTAGAGAGTCGATTAGCATCTGACCGCGGCATTCGGGAGTCCAAGAAAATCCCTTAATTTAGCTACCTACGTGTCTAAACGGGTTCGACAGGAAGGTCTGGCGATTTCTCTCTCTGCAGCCGACAAACATTCCCCCTTTCTGGGGTAAGGGCTTTCCCCTGTCAGGTGCACCTGGGGGAGGTTAAAGTGAAGTGCAGAACAGCGAGCGCCTCGGATGTGCTAGTGCCTCAGACAGGATCTGACACCCCAGCACCAAGTCGAGCAAAAATTGCTGCGCACGTCCTGGCGACAGCGCTAAGATTTCCGGATTCTATTTGTCAACTTCGGTTTTTGGCGGAAATGCTGGGAAATCGATGTGTCAATCCAGCTCTGTTTGTACCCGGTTTTGCTGCGCTCCTTGATCTTCCCTGCAGGAAGAACAATAATCTCTCTAATTGACCCACTGGGGAGGTTGGTGCACAAAAAATCGCCAGCCCAGACTGTACATCTGTTTTGGGCACTCTTATGCTAATGTTCAAATAGCAAAATGAGGGGCACACATGAGCGTCTTTCTGTTATTCATCGCACCACATTGCAAAATAAGTGAATGGCGTAAAATTAGGAAAACGTGTCCTCTCGCCGCATAGTTTAAACTGTGCCTGGTGCAAAGCCATTTTGCAGAAAGCAGCGGATCCTTCGGCATTAACGAAAAAGCTTTTCAAAGAGCATCTATCTTCTTAAATAGAGCCCCCACGCCCAGACACACGCTTATATCTGTATATTTAAATCGGGAAATATTGCACTATTGCAGACACCGATGGCATACAAAATTCGAAAAAGAGAAATATCCCATCCCACCTTAGGAACAGACTGGGAGTTCATCAAATGTAAAAAGCCTTCTAACGTGATCTAGTGAAAAGTTCTTACCTACTTTGAGATCTACTTGGAAATCTGTCATATTAATTAAGTGCTGCTAAACCCCTTTGCTCGGTGTTGGAAAACATGCGAGTCATGTAAACGCATTAGCATTTAAAAAAGAAGAAATGCATGCAACTTTAAAAAGAAACGTTCAGGCTATTTTTTTTCGTCAAACAACTAACCTAAAAAAAGAGGGGCGAGAAAAAATATTTATTTCTCTAAGGATCTGATATTTTAAAATAAGCCCAGAGACAATAATTGAAAGAGAATTTGATTTGACCGGGTTTGGGCGGGATTTTTTGGTTTGTTTGGGTTTTTTGTTTTTGTTTTTTTGTTACAGCTTCTGAAATATCAGAACTGTTGCCAGGGAATTGAATTGCTTCTCATAACAAATTGTTCAACCCTGACCACTGGAGAGTCATACTATAAGGTTATTATTACTCAATAGCATTAGCGTTATTAGGAATAAAAGTGAACCCCTATCACGACAGAGGCCGCTAAAAAGCCCAAGCGGACGCGGTAATATACTCACCGTGGCATTTGAGCTCACTCTGCGTCTCGTCGCGTTTGTCTAGTTTGGTTTTGCTGTCCTCCTGCTCTAGTTTTGGCCTGAAGCTCTCGTTGGCTGCGTTGCCCTCTTGTTTGGGGGTGTGATGGGGAGAGGAGACACTGGTGCTGTAAGGTGCACAAGCCGCCAGCGGTTTGCTGTCGCCCAAAATGTCTTTAATTAAAAAAGACGAGGTGGAAGTCCTGGGGGCAGAGTTGCCCGAGCCCAACTGTTGTTGCTGTTGGGGAGATTGCTGCAAACTTTGCTGCTGCTGGCTGTGATGGAGATGGTGATGCTCTTGCACCAGATGCTGCTCGGGGTGCTCCATGGTGACGGAGATGGGGGAGGAAGGAGCCGTTCCTACTGTGTCTATCTCCGAACAAGGGGACGGGGTGGCCTGGTTTCTAAAATCCGCCGGCCTGGCATCGCTGTTGAGCGGGCGAAAGTCTCCGTTCATCACGCCGGGGCTGCCCGACCCGTTACTGGACAAAATCGTGTCTATCCCAAAGCTCGACCCGCTAGATCCTTCCATCGCGGCCGCTCAGAGAGGCGCCTTCATCCCAGTCCTGCAGCCGGGGCTCGGGAGGCTCGAGTCACCGCCACGAGCGGATCGATACATAAAACAGCAGCGAGGATGTCAGCGTCTTTCAAACACACAGAAAGTGGGTGGGGGGGAGGAGAGGGGGAGGGGAGGACGACAAGACGGGCTGGTGGCAGGGCCGCCCGGGAACCAGGAAAGACGCGACCCCCCGCCGGGGGGGGGGGGGCAGTGACCAGGGAGAGGACGGAGAAGGCGCGAGCCGCAGGTTCAGGTGCTGCGCTCAGACACACACACACACACACACACACACACGTGGGCTTGGCCGTATTGTTCACGGGGCGCTACCGGAGCGTGGCCGGCCCGGGCTGGGTGGCCCGGCTGGGTCGCATCGCCGCAGGAGTCAGGGCGCCCGGGGCCGGACCGGGGGTGGCGGCGCCGCCCGCCGAGTTGCGGAACTTTCTCGGGAAGTTGAGGCGCGGCCGGCGGCGGCGGCGGCAGGAGACGCGGCGCGGGACGGATCCGGGCCACTGCCGCGCTCCTCGCCGTGCAGCCCGGCTCCTCTCGGCTCCAGCGACTCCCTCCCGTGACGTCACGGCCATTGCCAGCCGCGCGGCCCCTCCGCGTTATTATAAACCCGGGGTTCTTTCCGCCATCCGGCACGAGCCCCCATTGGCGGCCCGCGCGGCCCGGGCTGACGCCGAGGAGCGGCAGCCAATGAGCGCGGGCTCTGGGGCCCTTGTCAATTTCAGAGCCGGGGCTGGTCTGCGGGAGAAGCTCTAGGATTCCTCCTCCAGTCTCTCTCCCCATAGCGGTACCGGGCGCACCGCCGCGCCGGTCCTCAGCCGTACGGGCGCCGTTAAACACAGCAACACAGAGCAGCGTGGGGGAAGCGAGAGAGAGAGAAAATGGCTTGTCCATTATTCTAAGAGGCGAGATAGAGTAACAGAGAGGGGAGAAGATGATGGGGGGAAGGGCAGCATGGAAACCAAATGTAGCTCTCCCGGCCTGCTCGGCCCACTCCTCTGAAACTTACACGTGCCACAGAAACTAAGGAGCGCAGCAGACAGGGATGAGAAAATAAACGACAAGGACCTCATCAGAACATGGGCAAGAACTTCCAAGGGACTTGTTTCCTGGCTTCGCCTCTTGGTGTTGTGTAGTCCCTTGACTAGCCTGTGGGAGCAGGTGCCCAGGTTTCTATAGCACGCCAGGTTGATGGGAAATGCTTTGCATTTATTGACTAGGACATGGGGGGTTTCAGTTCTGAGCTGAGCGAAAAAGGCTTCTGCTCTCCAAAGGGGGGAAAAAAATAAAAGGAGCACGAAGCCTGTCAGGAAACTAGAAGTCAGTGAGGCACCCAATGCAGGCTCCAGTTCGAACATGCATGCCAATTAATCTGGATTAACTAATAGAACAGAGGCACAAATGTCCTCCCAGCAGCCGTTCTGGCTTCCCCCAGTCAGGGGGTATTGCTTTAATTCATTAGCCCCTTTGTGCTCTCTCGGGTTTCTCTTGTTTTAGCGTTTCAGTTGGAAAGGGAATAGTTACTGTCGATCCGCCTGGGACTGCAGGAAATTATTCCGCTGGTTCTTCGGAGGGCATCAACTCGTGTTAATTTCTCTAGGATGATTCCAACCTGTCTCTTGTTGAATGTCAGAGTAATGGGAACTGCCAGTGACAAGACGTCGTATTACTCCTGATTAAGTACCGTGTCAACCTAATTAGCAGAGTAATTATAAGGTGCTAATGAATGATTCAAAGTTCTTTGAGTTACATTTTACTTCGAATTACCATTTTAAGGACCCCATGAATCTAAGGTAAACCGTGCCGGCATCACTGCCATGTCAGCCTACAATATATTTCTTACCACATCAAATGGCAATTAAAGTTTCCGAGCTTTTTCCTTAAGTTACATTAATTAAAAAATAATAAAGTAGGCAAAGGAAAATATATTTCAAAAATATCACATCAAGGCATTTTAATTATCTATGGCTCTCCCTTCCTCCCGCCAAACAATCATCTTTTTTTTTTTTTTTGCCAATCTTCTACACTGAAATGAGTGTAACTGACAACATGAAATCAAGGGATGGGTGGATTCACGGCGGTGACAGAAGGCTTTTATGTGGGGGCTGTATCCTTGCCGGTGGAAATAGATACGGGAAGAATAATAGAGGGACGTGAAACAGGATTAACTAACGTAGGATATTTAGAGGCGTAATGTTGGCTGATACCGTTAGACAATGTGCTAGATGAGAGGTATTAAAGCTAAAACTGACAGTTCACTAGTTCAGTGGAACGCCACAGGGGGAAAAGAGAAGAAAGGAAATGGGTAAATAAAGTACCTGAGTCAGGTCTGAGATAATCTTCTTTGTGGACAGGTGTCTGTAGCGAGCTTTCTTTTTGTTAGTACAGAAAAAAGGTCTGCTATGATGGCTCTTAACTGTTAGCTGAAAGCCTCGTCTTGTTTTGGCTACCCCATCATAGCAAGCCCCTCTTTAACAATCTCCTACCATAGGTCAAGCTGAGATTCATCGTAGTTATTGATGGATTGCTGGGTTAGGCATAAAACAGTCTTAAAGGTCGGTATTTTTATGCTATTTTATTTAATCATGAAAATTTCTGCATAAAACTACGGAGACAATTAATCCTATGTGCAGAAATGTAGCGTTCATTGTTACATCTGTCCACCAGACCCTCTCCTCCTGGCATGTACCATTAACTGCCGAAAATATGTCACTGGATGGCCGTGGATAATGTTCTCTGTCGAATTTTATACTCTTAAAAAAATATTGATTCAGGGCATTATTTTTACGGATCTAAGCTATCAGCATTCTGCTGCGGTGCATTTCCGAAAGAAATAACCGCATTAAAAGTTGGAGGAAGCGTGGTTCCACCAGGGAAAACACGCAAAACAGGAGACGGAGTGATAGCACAACAAAAATCAATTATTCCAAATCCTTTATAAATAATTCATTTCGGATTGTTTTTGTTTTGTTTATAGGCCTAAAATGACTGAAGAGTGAAAAAACGCCTATAGCACAGCTTGTGTTGTGTGGTTAGAAATGTTATTGACTAGTAATATTTAACTATGTCGGCAGAGAAATCAGGAATGTGATCCCGTGGCTGAGGAAATGTGGAGGGGATAGCATTTAGTCTGGGAAGGTAATCAAGCCATGCCAACATTTACATCTGCCCGCTTGCAAACAACCCATGTACTTATTAATTACAATTTTTGGGGAAAGGGAGGCTTTGATTCAAACGGCAGCTAAGGGAACCTTTTAAAGCGGAATCTGCTGTGAAATATAGATCTAAAGAAACCAAGGTAGTAGCTGGCTCTGTAGTGATTCCTGTCTTTGGTATTAAAACAAGGCTTGTAGTCAAGACGTAAATACAATTTATGACCATTTACCCCTCGCAGGTAAACTTGAAATAAAGTAACCATTCCAACCAAAAGCTTACCCTTTTTTTTTTTTACAAGTTTACGGGATACATGACGACATATTTGTGATCAATTAATTCTTTTACAACGCAAAGGTTACAAATAAAATATAAAAAGAGTGGATTTAAAATTAAACATTGTTTAAAACGTATTCAACTTTGTTTAATTTTAGACCGCTTTCCCGTGTCTAAAAACAATCTAATTCAAGAAATTATTTGCGTACTCGCTTCTTGTAGATTTGTTCGGGCCTTTATTTCTGAATTTAAACAAGGAGCATATTTATGGCATTTGCGTTGCAGTACAGAGACTGGATTGTTTAACTAGCGTGTTTCAGAAGTTTTACTAGTAAAGCCAAAACTTTGACTCTGGCAGGTGTCGAGCTATCAGCATCACATTATGTAGATAGGTCTGGCAAGTTATTAAATTCATCTTCATCTGGCTTTCTGCTGAAGAGCTACAAAGTGTAGAGACGGTTTTAAATTTTTAAGCCACTAACACATTTTCTTGTTTCAGGTGTCTAATGATTTTTGGAAACAAAATATGTCTTTCACATCTCCCGTGTTTAGCTTTTGCAGAAGATGTCTCAGTCTGCTTTGTAACGGAAGTGAACTGTGAAGGATCGCCATCTGCTTCTACGGTAGATTTGGATTTTGATGTTGATGTTTTATCCCCATTCATGTTTAATTTACACGTTTCTTTAAGTGTCCAGTTGCTGAAAACAGAATGCCTGATCTGGAAGAAATGCAGTGGCTCCTTTGTCCACTGGGCGGCGATAGGGGTTACCAACAGATCATCTATTGTCTAAGAAAGAATCTTGGTCCAGGGAGAACAATACTTTTAGGGCTGCTTTGCTGATGCAGTTAACATGTTCGTTGTTCTGCGAAAGCTTTCGTCTTTTCTTCTAACAAATCATTAAATGTTTGTACTATGAAAAATTCAAAGTAGATAACTTTTAAAATAGACAAAAGATAAGAGAAAAATGGAAAGAGAATGACCTAAGAGAAAAAGTCCCCAGAAGTACTGGAGGTTTCCTTTAGAATAAAAGCACGCTGAAGCAGCAGTCGTATTTGTTCTGCTGTCTTTCTCTGCAATTTACAAAAAAAAAAAAGCATATCCTAATTATCCCCAGGGAAATGTCTGATCGGAGATAAGATGTTACTCTAGCATAATCCTTTAAATAACAATACACTTCTCTGTCCCAAGCGGAGGATTTAGAGCTTGAAGTCATGTCGCCAAACAGTTAATACTTTTATTTTCACAGCTTCCTATGTTTATTCGCGTGTATATTATTGTCAAAGCTGAAATGTTTTCGAGAAAAGACCTAGAGCAGCATATTTAAAACTTTTGCTTGTTTATTTCTAGGCGCGGGTTTATTCTGATCCCCCTTCGATGCCTCTTCTCTTCTGCTCCCTGTGCTACAGACTGCTTTACAAAAGGCAACTCTCCCTGAACAGAAATCCAAGGAAACCAGTTGTACGAACGTGGGCTAGGAAGTCCGCTGCTAGGTTAAAACACAAACCCATGCGGATGTGTGGCCAAAGATCTTCTGCAAGGAGAACTGCTCACGGCCCCCTCCCCGCCCCCGTCTATGACTTTTTACAGCCAGGAACTGGAGCGATCCAACGGAAGGTTTTTCTCTTTTGACTTTTGTTATCCTTGGCCGATCTGGACTATCCCAGCTCGCCTCGCCCGCACCAGCTCCTTGGAGAAGTTCGTTGATGCCTGGCCTGTTCCAGCCAAGCAGTACAACCACGGGGCCTTGTAGCCACAACTGCTGAGGGTTGTGTAACTGTCTCATTCCCTTTCCCTAGGAAGGGCGCAGAGGGGCTGCTCGCCCGCCCCCCGCCCCTTACCCCTTCCAGGGGAGGCGGGTCGTGTCCTTTCTCGCCTTCTCGTCCTGCCCACGTGCGAGAACGGGAGCGACTAGCCAGGGCAGGGCCTGCCTGGCGGCCGGGGGGCAGCGTGCGCCCAGGGGAGACGAAGCCGGGCGTGCGATCGATTTGCACCCGGCTAGGCCGCTCCTGGCAAGGGAACCGCTCGGGTTTTGCCAGGTCTGGCGGAGCCTCAGCCCGGAGCGCGGGGGACTTTGCCACATTTCCCCCTCCGTCGGGAAACCCAGACCCGGGGCGGCCTCTCCCTGCCCGCAGCCCAGCTCTGCCCTGGCGCGGCGTTTGGTTCCGTGTCGCGGATTATTGGGGCGGGGGGATCCCAATCAAAGCAATGAGCGAAGGTGCCACTCAGCGGAGGCGAATTCATTCCCGATGTAATTAACAGGCAGCTAATTAAAACGCCACTCAGCGCTAATCGATGGCTGCAGTCAATCGCGAGCATTGGACGCTACCAGTTAGGGTATCATGGGATCGAGCGGACGGTCGATGCGGGGACAGCGGATTAGAGGTTTGCACCCTATCGATCCTGGACCCCGCCCGCCGTGGCCGCGCGGTGCAGGAGGCGCAGATCTCCCCGATTTGCAGGAGGAGTCCGGGAACGAGTTGGGGACAAGCCTCTTCCCCGAGGGCGCGGCCTGGAGAGGCAGGAGTTACCCCGCCACTAACATACCGAGAGCCCGGCCAGTGCCCCTCGCCGGCGGCTCTAGGAATGGGAGAAAGTTCCCCAGCTCCCACCCCACACGGTACTTTTCAGCCCCTCGTCACAAGCCACGTTCCCCTGCCACAAGTGCGGATCCACGTGGAGAACAAACCAGGCTCTTAGCAGAGGAAGTAAGAGTGAGAGTCTCCCTCTCTCTCTCTCTCTCTCTCTCTCTCTCTCGCTTGGCCAGGGCAGGAGATGTGAATTGAAATGCGCGAGCCCCTAAGGAAGGGAACCCCGCTGCCACACCACAAAGTGGCTGGGGAGAGAAATCTCGGCTCCTGAGTCGATATTAACAGATCCCAGATTAAATCTCCGCTGGAATATTCCGCCTTTTGTCCTTCTTCAGCAAAGCAGGAAAGAGGAGCGCGGGAAAAACCACCGCGTGTGTATATTGCAAAACTGCATCCTAATCTCGTCCCGTGGGAAAGATCGCGGAGTATTAATATTTGTATCATTATTATTAAAGATCCTGCCTGCACGGTTAGCGCTAATTAGACACCAGTGTCTCCCCGATGGGGGCGACGTATCCGAAGTAACGATCTCTCTCTCCGGACCGAGGAGCAACAGAGGGCCAGCGCCGAAGCTGTCAATCTCCCCCCGCCTCGTAAGGTGAGGGCCCATAGGACCCTCTGCACTGAGGTAGCTGGCTTCACCCAGCCCTACCGCTCTCTCGCCGCTGGGCTCAGCCGAGGCACCCGCTTCGGAGTGGCTCTGTGGCCGCAATAAACAGAGCAACGCTCCCCCCCGGGTTGATTTACACGCAGGCCTCGCTTCGGAGCTGGAATTCGGAATAAAGGCAGAGGGAGTCTGCGGCGAGCTAGCAGGGTGCAGTTGGTGGGGCTGACTTTCTGGGCCCGC
>ML677352.1:21093746-21151246 GCA_007922305.1 Dermatemys mawii | reverse complement strand
ACCATTAGAGCGACGTGGGGCTGGGTTTAATTGGACCCTGCCTCCCCTCCCCCACCCCGGTCTGAACACCCAGGCGGGCGGAGGAGGGATTTCCACCCCGGCCGACGCTCTGTAGGTCAGGCCGGCATGTCAGGGTCGGACGCGGAACAAATGCCCAACGGGCCGGGGGGGACGTTTCCCGGGACTCCGCGCTCCGCACCCGCGGAGGCCGCTGCCAGTGAAGCGGGACGCGCCTTCAGCTAAGCGCGCGCCCGGGCCCAAATCAATCACCCGCCCTAGCCCGGCCCGGAGGGACCCTCCGCAGAGCGGCGGCAGCACCTCTCCCTCTCCCCCCCCTCCCACCCCCCGCCGCCGCGCGGCCTTTCCCTCCCCAGAGAGCACGTGAGAACTTCGGGGGCTCCCGCCGCGGCTGGCAGAGGCAGCAAAACTAATATGTGTAAATGGTTTAAAGCAGTGATCTGCTTACAGCGACACTTCCCCGAATGGGGGCGAGGGGGAGAAGAGACGACGTTTGGCAGCGCGGGGAAACGGAACGGCTGTGACAGTCATTGACTCAAATCCCGGCTGAGACTCACCGCGTAAGATAATGGTGGGCAGGAGAGTGGCACGAGGAAATCCGTGCCCCTGCCCCGCTTTCCCCTTCCCCCCAGATCCTGCCAAGGCATCGAGAGCGATAGAGGGCTTATTTATTTACCTTGCGTGCATCAGAAGTGAGCCACTTCCCCCTGAAAGAGCTCTAATCAGAGTCATCGGAGAAGGTGAACTGGAATAATATTTACTGTAGGAGCAATTGTGCTCTGCTAGGCTGAGTGGTTCCCTTTCTCCTTAAAGATCCCACCACTAATTGCTCTCATCTGCAACTGGCCGGGTAAAGCTATTTGCTTAGGTTAGCTGCACCTCCAGTTAAAGCACATGGGGGGTGTTTTTAACATACATCACACTAGTGTCTGATTTTCCGGCCAATTTTAAGTAGCTGATGTTTTGTTTGGCTGCTGTTTTATTTGCTGTCAAAAAGAATTTGATGCAGAAACCATTTAAGCATGTATACAATCCATGGAGGGATTCATTTGACCTCATTATACTGCAATAAAGAAGAAATCCAGTTTGTTAAATATCACCGAACTGCATGCATTTCACATCAGATCAGAAGAGCTATGCTTCAAAAGATTCTTCCAGAAAGTGCTTAGGAAGATGGAATGGGTTAACTTTGCTTGCCAGAAGGTGTTCTGGCAAACACAGGAAAAGAGAGAGAGAGATACAGCCCCCTTTAAGAGCAGAGCAACTGAAGAAAAAAGAGATTTATGCTTTTAATTAATGGCAATTAAACCATGCCTGTTGGCTTGGCCTATGGCAATTGTTCCCTGCAAAAAGGAGGCCGAGCTGGTGACAAGCATTTGAATCCGCTAAGTTCTGTCAAGGGAGCTGACTCTGCAGGCATCAAAACCAAACTAAATCAATAAAAGAATTAAACTTTTATAAATTGCATTTTGACAAGTATCAGATACCGTTAAGCTTTGATATTATGAATTCCTTGGAGGTGATGCAAACAAGAAGGGCCGCAGTTAGAGATCCAAACAATCAAAGAGGCTTGTTAACATGCGCTGTCAAATGCATCAGTGCTATTAATTACTACAAATTAATGTGACTCTCTCTTCCTCTGGTGATTGGAATAATAATCAGCTGGATTCATGGAATGAGCACAGAGAACATATGCAACCCTGCCAAAAATAATAAGTTAAGAAACCAGCAGACATTTGCAATCTTTATGCTTACAGGCTTGATAATTTGCTTGTTGCTAGTGTGTCCCACTTACCCAGTCTTTCTGATTGCTGGGAACCCTCTCATCTGCATCCCAAATGGACATGTTGTCACTCCCTGACTACATCACCACTAGTGCTGAGGACAAAACCTTCATTCTCTTTAGCAGAGGTGTGAATGCAGGAGGAGATGTAATCTGAGTTGCAGTTAAATACCTGGAGTAGCGCTGGCTAGACAGCTTTCTAGGAAATTAACCAGAAACCTCCAAATCCACTCATGCTAGATGCTGTTCAGCATGGTTGACCGTTAAGCTTCTATATAATTTTTACCACTACAACCTGTTAGAAATTTGATTATGGAGGGGCAGCTTTATGCTCATGAGCTTTGAGGCCTTCTCAGGTGAGTGTGAAGGTGTGATTAATAATAAATAGATTATCATTAGCTGACAAGCACCCTTAACATTTCAGTAGCCTGGCATTGTCAAGCCAACATGCCATGCTATGAGTCTACACATTATTAGCCAATTCAATTAGAGGCATTCTTCAACAAAAGAATAGAAATAATTAATTCCAAAAGCTAATATACCATAATATCAAAGGATAATATACCATCCTTGTATGTAAGTCTGGCATCCAGGTAAGCCTTTTTACTTCTATATACACAACACTGTTTGCAGTGTCAAATGTCTCCTTTTTAAAAGGTTTCAAGTATTTAGAACTTTGACATTCTTCCAGGTTTAACACAAACTATAATATAAAAGGCTATGTTTATATGTTTCATACTTACAGAATTATTTACACATGAGGATCCTCCCTGTAATTACTCTTCTACATAAGGATACACACTTGAAAGCTTCGAGAATTATTTTTACTCCTCACCCTGCAATTAAAATAATGTTTCTAAGGAAGATTGGGGCTTATTGTTGTTTGGTTTGGGGACTGAAGCAATGGAGCAACTCAGAATGTAGGTTGAACTTTAGTTAGGCCTATGCACATACCCAGCAAAGCTCCTTATCATGGCATCTGATCAGCTGTAGCTATGAAAGAGCAACATTTTCCAGCACCCACAGCCTACTGCAGGCAAACATTAAACAGAGAAAATACTGCCTCAGAGGTCTGTTACAATGTCAGGAGCTGCTGCCTGTTTCCTTCTCCCTTCACTTTCCATTATGAAGACCATTGTGTATGAAGTTTTCTTTTCGTCCCTCTTCATTCCACTGAGGATGACATGTCCTGAATGCTGGAGTTTGGAATCAGACAGATGGAATAGGCTGGCTGACAAGAGAAAAGCCTTTCTTTAGGCACTACTAACTTGGCAGTCACTAAGCCTCACTCCTGCTCAACTTTACACAGTGCAAGAAGGTCCATTGAAACCTTAGAGCCCAAGCCTTCTGCTTGGCCAAGCTATGCCTGGCACAGGACCTGAGTTGGTGAAAAGGACAAAGTTGGCTTGCGTCATCTTTCCACTCCTTTCATCCCCACTATAAGTTACAGCAGTACTAGGCCTGTTTTAATCTTGCCCAGATGCAACCACCCAGGAGGCCATTACAGCCACCGAGATTCGGCATGTTCCCAGCTCCCCCCAAAATGGGGAACAGGGTTGGAATGAGTGGTGTAGAACCACTCTTTTAGTTCTGTGTCATCTCTGCCTTCTCCTTCTCTGGGGGAGCACTCAGCTTTTTCTGAAGGGCACTTAGTCTTTTTGCACTAACCTAACAGGACCAGAGTTTGGCCCCAAGTTTCTAATTCCAACAGTCCAAATGGAGCTGACTCCTCTTCCACTTACACCAATCTAAATCATTGTGTTCAAGCAAACTAGAACTCAGTGGAGCTGCCTCATTAGCACAGGTGTTTTAGACATGATTGAATTACGGATTTTAGAACAAAAAATTAATGCATTTTAAATTACTACACTTTAAAAAAATTCCTAATTCTCCACTGCCTTTGAACCAAGGGACGTGCCCCAACCATGTACTTACTTACTTACTACACCAACACTGACTTGGACTCCGAATACATTCTATTGGTGGCATACCCAAGATCACTTATCCACGGACATCTTAAAAACACCCGCCCCCCCACTCCCCAGATCTGGGTCTGTGCTGGTTACATACTATGTATATGTCTTATGAACCCTGTTACCAACACTTGTAATCCCTCATAATCTAAGACTGATCCCAGATGTACAGTACCTTCCTTCTTAATTTGTGTAAAATTGATTTTAAACATTAACTTTAATAAAATTTACATTACAATGCAAAGTGGCTGTAGAAAGTTTCCAAGTGAAAATAATAGCCTTTTGGATCCCCATTGTGAAAGTGAAAATGATCATGCCAGATGCAGAGTAGAAGAGAAACAGGTCCATAGTGTGCAAATAATTCACAATCACTTTTTGATAATTCGGTAGGACTAGTCCTCTGAAAGTGTGCTAAACTCTAACCATATCCTTCATATCAGTCCATAAAATGAGGGCTTCTGATAAGTATAAACTAATTCAGAATATGTGACCTTGCTTTTGAGCTAAACTACATTTTCTGAACTCTGTAAGATGAGTTATCTTGACACCATCTGGTAGCAGTTTTTCATTTCTGACCATATTTAAATCTTATTTTGAGCTCAGGCAGTTATAAATGTACCTCAGATTTCTCCTGGCTTTGATAACCTCTTGAACTCAGTATATAAAGTAATTTGCCTCACACTTGTGGTTCTTAGATTCTGAACTCATTTACCCTAGTGAATCTGGAATGACCTCGCTGGAATCAGGCATCCTGATTCAGGAAAGTAACCCTGGTTAGCAAAACATTTAAGCCTGATCTTAACTTTCAATGAAGTTGATGAGACTTAAACATGGGCTTAACGTTCAGCTCATGCTTAAGTGTATTCCTGAATCAGGGGCTGAACCACAGACTTCAACTGTTAAGAACACACATTCTTAGGTATTTAATGTCAGGGATTGATTATTTACTCTTATTAATTATTATTACTATGCCTGGTTAGGAGGCAGGTAGTCAGTTTAAATTTGGATTTAAATGTAAGTTTGCTGTTGCAAATGCAGCTCAAGCTTTGCTCAGCAAGGAATGTTCTATATCCCTTAGACAGAACAGCATGACAGCAAAAGCTTTCAGATGAAAACATGGTGAAAAATGTAGTTTGTCTCCTCTCTTTATGTTCCTATGGCAAATGCAAAGGAGATTTATTGTTTACAGTATGTGTAATCATTTTTATCTGATTACCTGTAGATGCCATATATGCCACTGTACAGGAGATATTATATCCTCTCTCTGCTGTAGAGATCCTGTTTTATTACAAGTATGCTTCCCTTCTTTCACATGTCTTTATGGATTTGAAGGGGCTGCTCAGAATTTGTCACTTATATTTAGCAATATAATTTTCTTTGGAAGGAACATTCTTGCTAAGCTTGACATGTGATATTTAATCACATATTGACCACTCAGTATTATTTTAATGCTTCCTGTCAGCTACAGTGCAGCAGGCAGAGTTCAAACAACACATTTGCCTGAAGTTCAGTATCCATTTAAATCAAATTTGTCAGCTTTCAATTTTTTTTAAGTAATATTTTATTTTTATTAAATGCAAGTTAATAATGCCTTGTCAGGCCAAAGGCATGTTTTAATGTGAACTCAGATGTTAAGTGAAACTGGAGCCGTAATGTCCCCATTAATAGTCATATAATCCTCTTTATGCCAGAAATTTAACTTAATATAAACATATTTATTTCATGCTTCATTATTATTTTTGAGAAGCCTCTCAGACATATGTAAACATCCATATCTCTGTGTATATACACAAATAGACACACATTCATTTATAAGTATGTGTTTCTGTATGTGAATGAATATATTGCTTGTATATATTATACACACATTTCCATGTGTTCTTTTTTCTTGTTCAATACACAACTTATTTGACTGATGACATGACAGCATGCATAGTATTAAAGCTTCATATATATTCTCACATTCCATACTGCCATCTACAAACACTTTCAATTCTTTACAATATATAAGTATACACACCAACCTATACACTCTCTACATATATGTATATACACACTTTTAGTCAGTGTGTGCGCACACACATATATATGTGTTTTTCTGTGGCTGTGTAGGAATATATACACACACACTAGTCACACATGCATACACACTGAATGTGTAGCAAGTGTGTGTAGGAATTTTCACACACACACACACACACCACACATATGCACACAAATGATGGCTGATCTTTTGTGATATTTTATCTTTATTCGTTTTATGAGTTATCCCTCTTCCCTTCATTCATGAAGATAAATGTCATAAGACTGATCAGCCTTCATGTATTCTTGGACAGATAGATGGATGGATGCAAACCTGATCTAGTGAGTGTTATAAATACATGTTTTTACAGCTTTGTAGTTTACAGCATAATGTCACAAACTGTGATGAAGCAATGTACCTTTACTGAACATTTCACAAATAACAGATAATTCTAGAACTGCAGATCCTGAGCTATAACAATATACTCCCTTGTTATAAAGCAGCTGCATGGTTTAGAAGATTGGTAATATGTTATGCCTTTCACCTCTTAAATCACTATTCAAAACTGGCCTAGATCAGTAGTGGCAAAAATGTTTTCCATCTGACAGCCATACAAGGAGGCTATGTGACATTAGTTGGTGGTCTTTCCAGTTCCTAGTGGCCAGGTGTCCACATCACAAGAATACCACCACAACTGACACTAATTGGCACACCTGTCAGCAGCTTCAATAGGGAGGCCAAGGACTGAATGGGCATGGAGCCTTAAGTACTCTCTCACTCTTCATGATGCTCTCTGATTAAAATATGACCATGTAGATCAATGTTGCTACCACTATTATATAATTGCAACTAACTCTTGTACAAAGTACATCAAGTAAGGTATCTATAGAAAGGGTATCACTTCCTGAATATGATTATGCTATTTGTATGAATGTATCCTTTTTGTATTTGAAGTTATGAGTACTGGCTC
This sequence comes from Dermatemys mawii, assembly GCA_007922305.1. Lineage (NCBI taxonomy): Eukaryota > Metazoa > Chordata > Testudines > Dermatemydidae > Dermatemys > Dermatemys mawii. The sequence goes on along the minus strand of ML677352.1, from coordinate 21,144,479 downwards.
TATACCTATATTTCAAATATGCTTGCTCCCGTGGTAACGCCCACAAGGTATTAGCCTGCACATCTTGAAGGGACTATTCGGTTTAAATGGCTCATCAAGGAACACTTAACTCCTAGTGGAGCATAGGAGATGCCTATCTACAGTTAATGGACTTTCCTGTGAACGTTCCATCTGGAGTTTAGGTAATAGTTTCTGCTGTGACTAAACAAAATCATGCATAGACATGTGACTTGCCCATGTGACTCCAAGCACCATCTTGTTACTTACAATTTTCCACACAGTGAGAACAATGGGTTTCTCTTCATTTGGTAGAAGCTATAAGCCCTGAAAACATTTCCCTTCCCACCCCCATTTCCTGCTCAAACTTGTGGACTATGAACTTGTACTAATGAGAGCATTCTAACCCAGTGACTGAGGATGTTCCAGTGATTTGGAAGCAACCAGAGACTTAACAAGCCAGCAGTTTATTCCATCACTGCTCCAAGTCTGATCCAAGAACTTTGCAATTTTTGTATGTATTTGATTTCTTTAACCAATTTTAACTCTAATCTTTTTCTTTTATAAATAAACTTTATATATTAGATACTAAAGCATTATCAACATTGTGATTATTGGGTAAGATTTGAGTTATATAGTGACCTGAAGAGCCGTCCCTAAGGTAGAGCAAATGGGGGCAACCCCCTTGGGCCCCACGCTCCAGGGTTGGAGCAGCCACTAGCAACGCTCCCAGTGCTTCCTGCCCATTGGAAGGCCCTGCTGATCCCCAGCTCCTCCTCCCTGTCAGCGCCTACCGCCTGCTGTGAATCAGCTGTTTCGTGGCATAGGAGATGCTGGAGGGGAGAGGAGTGAGGGTGTTGCGCACATAGGAGAAGGGCAGAACTGGGCAGGGAAAAGGTGGAGCAGTAAGAGGTGAGGTGGGGGTGGTGCCTTGGGAGAAGGGGTGGAGTGGGGACAGGGCCAGGGGAGCACCCCCATGTAGATTAGAAATTTGGTACCTATGTCCCCGGCCCTGTATTCCTCCCTCAGTGTAACTGTGCAACTCCCCTTGAGGTGCAATGAGAGCTAAATAAGAATTCCAGAAACTTAAATTTACTACATAGTAACAACATGGCTTCCAAAGTACCCAGCACTACCTTTCTGCCAGAAGAGCAAAGTAAACACAGTTGCAGGCTGGCTTCCCTTCCCGCTTTCTGCCTTTTCTCCAATTAACATCAGGGGGTGGGGGAACACACAAAGGGCCTGATTCTGCAACCCTTACATTTGTAAGTGCTATTCAGAATGAGTAAGAGTCACCCTCATTCACCTGGGCAAGCCTAGATTTTTCCCAGTAATAATCTGTCACACACTTAGCTACTTCCAAAAGGTGATTACAATTCATTAAATGTTAATTGCATATTCCCTATTAATCTCAAGGCTACTCTTTCTGGAGACCTCAAACACATTACTAGAAAATTGGAGAGGCACTAAAATCTCATGATGGCTTTTATCTGTTGTAGGGTGACCAGATGTCCCGATTTTGGGGGCATTTTCTTATATAGGCACCTATTACCCCCCACTCCTTGCCCTGATTTTTTACACTTGTTGTCTGGTCACCCTAATCTGTTGACATGCCTCACTCCCAAATGGTTGGACTTTATACCAAATACGCATACAGGTCCTTTTTCCCCAGCAGCACCCTTTCCCTCCTTATACCTATGTTAGGTGAAAACTCATGCTATCATACAGGTGTAATTTGCAAGCATAAACAAGCAGAAAATGGCTGAGAACAAAATTTGGACAGTTACAGACTGTGAATCATAATGATTGGGGGAAGAAAGCAGCTCTTAGCCATGCTTGTAGCACTTTCTGTTGCTTCACACTGACTCAGACATTGGAGGGTTCAGAGGAACGCACAAGGTGACACTCCTGGAATCTTATTATACAGATTAAATGCTCAAGTGTAAGTCACTATAGGTCAGTTTCTTCTCTCAGTTACTCTTGTGTAAACCACAAGTAACTCCACTGACATAACTGGAGCTATTCTAGATTGACACTGATGTATTGAGAACAAAATTATCTTTATATCTTTTTGTACTTTTCTGTAATAGTTTTACATTTCATGGAGAGTGCTGCTCTTCTCCCATTGTCTCCATGGCTCTGCAGTGGTTGGGGCCTTATAGGTGGCATATTTTTGGATTTCATCTTCACATGCACTTCAGCAAATAATGTGTCATTATAAAATAACGCTTTTGAGCATCCTCATCCCAAACAAATTTACTCTAATTTTCTAAAAATGCTTTGGGTTTCCATGTTAATCCTTCATGCTAACAATGAAACTCCCCTGACCCTACTGAAAGCTGAATCTTTCCTATGCATTGTAAATCAATGCACTTGTGTCCATAGCCACCACTGCTCTGCTTCCATATATTCCCCAATAAAGATGCTTTAATCACTGTTAGATTCATTGCTGATGAAATAAATTGGAGTTATTTCTAATGGAGAAACCAAAAATAAGAATGAGGTTAACCCTGTTATGTTCATCTCTCTATCCCACAACCTTAATGGAACCCTACCACTATGCTGACAGTATGAATTGTTTGGGCCTTACATGGATTTTTGGGTGAATTTACCATTCCATGAGTATAACCAGTGTTTTACGTTTACTTTTTTCATTCCAGAGCCGACGCAGGGAGTCCTTCTAGAGTTCTTGTATCCCAATTGCCCAAGAGTGTTCCTAGGCTCCACATTCATTGGCTGAATCCTGACCTTTCAGGTAAACATAGGATTACACTTGTTTTGAAGGCTGATGGCTAAATTTATTTATTTGAATATACTTTCTATTCTATTTTTTATGAATCTAATGATACTTTTTGGAAATTACTAAAAAAATTTTACGTTAGATTTAATAATCAAGTGATTTTTTTCTTATAAAATATTACTACATGCAAAATATAGTACTGCTAAAGATTAAAGCACAATAAAATGGCTTATGTAAACACGTGGAAAATATATATATACAAACACACAAAAGCATTAACAGCATATATATAACATGGGTGTGTGGGTACCATTAACGCCTTGGTAGAGGCAGCTTATAATTATAACTATGGATCTCTAAAGATGTGATGATAACAGAAGTGAATAAAGCAATTTTTGGTACCAACCCTTTCTTAAATTTATATTCCAATCAGACAAGCTATTTTCCATAATCAGGAGCATGTATTTAAAGTGATGTGGAGTTACTACCTTCTACATCCATCAATATATCAGCCCTGATTCTCCTCCCGTTTACTCCCTGGTATGAAGAGCTCCACTGAAGTCAATGGCATTACACCAATGTCAGACTAGCATAAGGCCCATTATTTTAACCAAATTACAGGGCAGATTGTGATGAGGGAGATAAGTAAAAGTACCTACCAGAAAACACATGTGAAGTAGGAGCATGGGGTTGAAATTTCCACCTTTATTTTGGCTCCCTTTAAAAGTCACAGGCCATTCTGCAAATCCTCCATGACAGGAGGAATGGAGAGGGAGGATCAAAGGTTTTCAAACCACTGGCTCAGAAGCATTCTCAGGGGACATTGGAAATTTGGAGTTTGCCAGGAGTGTGGTATCAGGCCAGCAATTTGCAGATGTGCCTGCGGTTATGTTTTCAATAGGTAGCATTTATGAATTAAAATGCACATCATTATCTTGTGTCCAAGCAGAACAGCAGCCACAAGTGCCATGCCTGGAGGATTGGCCATTTATTAAAGGTTGCATGTGAATTCTCAACAGAGCTAGGGAAAATTGTGCTCCTAAATAGAGCTGAGGGATTTGCATGTTTGAGAAAATTTAACTGACCGAAAATCACTTTCTTTTGAACAATTAATTTACATTTCCTACAAATCATATTACTGAAGGGTTAGATGCAATTTTGCACTTTAGAGAATGCTTTTCCATTATATTTTTAAATTTTCCTTTGAATTAAAGAGCAACATCATCTAAAAAGCCAAAAACCAAAATCCATAGCCAGCCATTACTACAGCTATCTATAATGCTAAAAATGTACACATTAAAGTCCCAGTCCTGCAAAAGTCTAACCCATACACTTAACTTTATGCACTGTGAGAAATAAAATAATACCTAGCTCTTGTAGAGTAGTTTATCTCAAAGAGTTTTACAAAGGAAGACAATATCATTTTATAGATGAGGAAACTGAGGCACAGAGAGGGAAATGTCCCTCAGCAGACCAGCGGCAGAGCCAGGAATTGAAGCCAGATCTCCTGAGTGCCAGTCCCAGGGGCAGTGGGAGTTAGCACCCCTTCAATGGAAATATGGTGAGGGCAGCTCTATGTTTTCAATACCCAGGGAGGGAGGGAGATGGGGCAGCTCAAGGAAAGGGGGCACCTGGAGACAGTGGCTGGACCAGGGTTGGGTGAGGAAGCAACGACCAGACAGAGTCGTGTCATGCCAGGGATGAGAAGAGCTGTTTCCCCCCCAAGGCAGAAGCCACTGCCAGTTGTATAAAGAAGCAGCCATGGAGGGGAGCAGGGAACTAAGCCTGGGGTGGGAGAGCAGGGACACCATGCTACCGCTCACTGCTGATTTCAGGTTATATCGAATACCTGCTGTTTGTATTTTACCAATTCCTGTGTCTCACCCATTAATTCACTGCACAGTGTGAGAAATAAACTCCATCTTGACCCAGAAATATAGACTGAGAAGCCGACTGGATCCCTCAGGCTGGAAGGGATCCTGACAGAGAGCTGGGGGAGGCGGCTGCAGCACTTCCAAAGCTTCTCGCCGGATAAGAAAGAATAAGAGGAGAGGGTAAAATCCTCCCGTCTATTGTGTAGGGCAGACCCAGAGATAGTGCAAGCCTAAAATACATTCCAGGGGCCACATTAGATGGACTAAAAACTGCTAGACAGAGTCAGTCAAAAGTTTCACATCTCCTATGAGGGAGATAAAGATTGTGAGGTAAGGAAAGCAGCTCATTGGTTTTTATATATAGGGGCTTTAGACTGTTTACATCAGTTTTAATTATTGTTGAAGTCCCCCAGACACTAGTGCCTGAAATAAGTTCTAATTAATTGAAGGGACTGGTTTTGCTACCATTGGTCAGGCAGAGTAGCACTATTCTACATGAGTAGTCCCATTGATTTCAAGCTGCTATTTCAATTTAAATAAAAAGAACAGGCTCAGGCCCTAAATAATTATGTCCTTGTCAAAGCAGTGGATGTTATAGCCACATCAACATCCATATGATCTGGGGCTCTGTTCAGCACTCCTGAGTCATGGGTGGAAAAGAAGGAGGCCTTGAAACCCCATGTCACACTTCGAGAGTGTACCCCTTAAAAATAAATAATTTTCCCTGTATCCTACAGTAAAAATTTAAAATCTCATCAAAAGCAGCAGAATCTCTCAGCAAGCTATACATCCCCAAAGCTAAGTTCAATCACATCACTCAGAAAAAAGGAAGTCCGTTCTACTGAGAAATGGAATGGATGTCTTTTCTGCACAGCATAAATTAATATTGCAGCTGCCACTTCTATAGGAAAATCAAAACCCAGTCATTCCATTTTATAAACAGAAACTTCACAGACACACTGTGGGATATTTCATTACTAAGTATTTTGAATTTTCAACATGAAAAATATTCCCTAGTGTTACATTATTTTTTTCACAGGGAAGGGATTAACATTTCAGTGGTTTAGGAAACGTACATACACAACTAAAGCAAGCAAACGTGCTTACTTCTTTTTTTATCTGTCATCCTGCAAACTAGCATAGGTTTTAGAGATACTCTAAAGGCATATGTCAAAGTAAGATACTTCTTTATCATCATTTCACTAGTGATAAGTCCAGGAAGGGGTGGGAGCTCAAATTTAGGGATATAGTCTACTCTCATTTATACTGGGTAAATATGGAGTTACTCCAGGTTTACAGCCTTGTTGCTGAGAGCAGAATCTGATCTTTAGCATTGATTTGTGTCCTCCATGTAATATATAGTTCATGTGAAAAAATGAGACTGATTCTGCTCTCATTTACACTGGTGTAAATCTGGAGTAACACCACTGACTTCAGTGGAGTTACTCTGGATTTACTCCTTTGTGGCTAGAGCAAAATCTGGTCTAGCAATTTTAGTTCTATGAGTCCCATCCCACCTCTGCATTTCAAAAATTATTATGTTCATGCTTTAGGTTAAAGCCTATTTTGTATCTCAACCATTTTATGCAATATTTTTAGTAGGCTGTTTTATATGGCTATCCAGTCACCATTTTTAAGTATTATCAATAACGTATTCTTCAGTGTAACCTTTTTAACATTTACAATAGAATAAAATAAAAACACACATCAACAAAAAATTGTCTTCGCTTGGCAATGCTGTGTGAATTTTAAATTTCCCATTTCACAATGCAGTCATCGCTATAAAACTCTGAGGGCGGATTAATGCTCTTCTGGTACTTCACTCTATCAGACCATGGATTTGCAGACAACAGCTGCAGCGAATTCCCTTGACTGAGAAGAATTACAAGTATTATCACCTAGATCATTAAACTGGGTTCATAGATTGCAGAATGTCTTCAATCAATTCATCTAAGATAACTTGAAGCCAGCTGGACCCCCTCAGTGAGAACTTGACTTAATTGGCCAATAAGTGGCTGGAAAAGGTGCATGCTATTTGATAAAATTACAGGCTGAACAAGTGATTACAGTTTGGAAAACCACAGAGGGTAGCCTTCAGGTCAGCCCTTTTGGAGAGGGCAAAGTTAATGTCCACTATTAAGTGCTGCTGTGAAAAATGTTGGCCCACTTGGTGCTCAGATGTAAAGAGTATCCAGGTCATTCTTCAGCTGATGGAGTGTGAGAGATGTGCACATTTATCATTGCTTTGGCCTCATTTCTGCCTTGGTAATAGTCACACACTAACAACTCCTGGCAGTTTCATGGTTTTCTGTGTACCCTTCATTTTATTGGCATAACTAAAATATTATCTTAGCAAAGCAATCCATCTGCTAAAGAAAAACACTTTCCCTTCAATTATGTCCCATGAGCCTTTTCTCAAGAAAGGTTAAAGCATAAGGAAGTTGAAAAATATACATTATTTTGTTTTTCTTCTTTACAATCTATTGCAAATAGAGAAGTTTGTTACTCTATAACTGGTAGGTATACATATTTACCAAATGCAAAATGTTAGGAATGTGCTTAGCTTTAAGGGAAATGTTGCCTTCATGGGTCCAATCACTGTGTTAGTACAATCATTATTTAAAGGAAAATACCTTTCTTCAAGTGGTAGCAAAGATTTCTTAAGCAATTCTTCTGTAATTTATTTACTATTTAAAAATGATGATTTGCAGAAAAGGGGAAAAAATGTTGAGTTTTAAAAGCAGACCAAACAGGCACCTAAAATGATCATGTTACTAATTCATGTTAGACAGCATGTAAAAATAGGGTCCAATCCTGTCAGTGCTCAGCACACAGAGCCCCTATTGATTTGAGTGAGTGTTCTACCAGCATAAGCCTTCTAGAACTGACCACTTAGTTAGAAAATATGCCAAGACAAGGTTTGCAATTATTATTGCGCCAGTATATTTTATTTTTCTGTGAATCTACATTGAGGCTGCATATTTTTCATTGCTTCTATTTTCTCTTTTTAAAAAAATCCATCTCTTTTAGAGAGGGAGGCTCAAGATTCAAATATCTGATGCAGAATAAAATTTCCCCCAAATTCAGGCTTATTTCTGATCTTTAGCATTGAGGGTTTTTGCTGGTGTGAGAGTTGCGACAGTCAACACTGCCAAACTTAACTGAAAGCCTTGAGAGTGGTGCATAGCTGGATAGGCTTACAAAAGAACCCAACATTAATGAATTGTGGAGAGGTCATATTATAGGTTTTGCCATAAAAATATGCAGCAATATTGCTGTGACAAAACAAGTTCCATGAATAGACATCAGGTCAGAATGAAATTCTACTTGAAATTAAGATACAAAATACCTAACATTCCACATAAGAATCAATGTTCCTCCCATAATGATTTTAAAGATGTTTCAAAAAGTGTGTGTACATAGCTAATGTTTCATAGCAACAAATTGGCTTGCAAGTGAAACATATACTTCAAAACCAGCAATTTGCTTGCTAGATTTATTCCCCTATAATATAAAACAGATCTATTTTTAAATAACAGTTTATATGGCCCCATGCTAGCTATGTACCATGTGTACAAAAACATGAGAACAAGTTGTTTACTGTGGAATAGAGCCAGCTGGGAATTTTTCAATTCAACTTTTTTTTGTTGGAAAAAGCAGATTCATCAAAACAATCTCTTCACTGGAAAGAGTGGGTTAGATCAATTCCCCATTTTGAAAAATAGTTTTGAAATTGTCAAAATGTCCTGTTTCAAACACCAAGTGAAAAAATTCCATTTTCAGGTAAAAATTAATTTTCATTGCAAAATTTAAATTTGTAATTTTAAAAACAAAATCAACTAAGCTCAAAGTCAAAATAAAATCTTTAAGTTGGCCCAATTCAATGTTCTCTCGCCTCTTATCCCCACACTGATTTTTTGTTCAAGAAAATTTTGTCTTTGTCCTAATTTGTGGTGGAAAATTTTGTTGAAATCTCAAAAAAAAAAAAAAAAAAAATCTCATGTGATGGGAAAACCATTTTCTGCCCAACTCTATCACAGATCACCTTGTGGAATCAAGATGTATGGCAAATTTATGAACAGCATGGTGGTGGTTGTCTTTTCTTCACACTGAGTTTTTATGTCCTCTGACATGCTCCTATGGAAGTAAATTGCACTCTGTTAAACATACATAGCCATAACAGCTGCTAACAACTGCAGATCCAAATGCAGTTTAAGCTAAATTAAACTGACACTACACTCTGCATGGAAAAAAAAAAAACCAACCCCATGCACTGTGGATACAATCATTTCCTATTCCTAACCATCTAGGTAAATATTTCCAGGAGCAGGAGTTAAATGTGAACAGATTTATTATGACCTCTTTGGAGTTATACATATAGATTTGTCTTTACAACTGTAGCTGAAGAGACAAGTGTTTTCACTGCACACTACACCCAATCACTATGTTCATGCACCAGCATCTGGGAGAATCGTACAAAACACTTTCCATTTGGTTATCTAGTGTTGCCTTGAATGCAAGGCCCTAATCCCCTTACAAAACCAATTGTTTAATTTTATTATTGTCCATACTGGCGGGAAGATCTTTTTAACACCCAAGCTAAGGGGCCATCCATTCCGAGCAAATTCAACCCCTCTTGTAAGGTGCTGTGTTTTCTCATCTCCCACTGAACTCAATGGTTGGCAAAAAAGTGTTCACCCGTTCTCGGGATCAGGCCTTAAAATAATAAGTTTTAATGTTATCCATGCACTTCAGGTAACATTTAGTGAGAGAGACCCTGTGTAATACACACACATGAAAACTGACTGGGTTTGTAGTACTGAAAGACGAAGTGAACTAATTGTTTCCGCATGGTTTAATCATATTTGTCTCTAGTGCTGACACTCTGAGTGTCCTAAAAGCGATTGCCAAATTGCTGGCCACACTCTTAGTCAGCATGTTTCAAACACGTTCAGAACTGTTAGATTGCCAACATTTAGAAAAATAATTTTAAAGCAAAGATAAATAGAACGCTGGATGCATATTGTCGGATCATTAAATCACCAATTACCAGCAAGACCTTCACTGCAATCAATGGTACACGTGCCAGTATTGGTGTTTCAGGATTTTGGGACAGGTACTCTGGTTCATTGTAAAGCCAGGGGTGTGGAGCCTAATTTGCTGAGCCTCGGTGATGTATCACTCTTAGGTTACTATTAATTTACAGCTGCTCTAACTTGCCATAAAGCACAGGCTGCTGCTCCTCCATACACCAACATTACGTGACATTAGAGCAGAACATGCAATGTTTTGAGTAGGGCTGGCTGGCCAGAAAACAAGAATTCCCTTTTGAGAAAAACTGAGGTTTTAACATTTGTTTTTGTTCCATGTTGGAATTATAGAATCAAGCTCTTTGTCTCTCCTGGTGAAGCTGCTTCACTTTGAATAAATAAATAAATAAATATTCACTGGGCCAATGAAAGACTGATACTACAGTCTGTAGTTACAGCACTCACCTAGGATGTGGGAGGTCTCCAGCACTCTTGCGCTCTCTTCTCATGACTAGAAAATCCATCCTGGCAGGTCCTGAGAAATGTTCCCAACAAAATTTTAGTCCAAAACCAATAGGTTTCTGCAAAAAAAGTTTCAGTTTTGATGAACAGGCATTTTCTGATAAAAACTATACCTAACCAGCTCTAGTTTTGAATTAGAACTTACAAGTGAATGACAAGTCTTATGGTCCATCAAGGATGGTATTTCAAGTACATGCCGTACTTTTAGCATGAGATTACACACAAGTCTTCATTTGGGAACCTCTGCTTTGGGGCATCAGAGGATTGAAATAACAAATGTTCCATCAAAGAGACAAAAGAGGTGGAACAATGAGGGTTGCTGTGACTGATGCTGAAGAAAAATATGTTTTTGCTTTAGAGGTATTACTCAAGAGCACTATTATACTAAAGTGAATTTGGCTAATTCCACTGAAGTAAATGGAGTAAACGAGGATGAATTTGGCCTTCTCTTTGTGTGTAAAGATTGACCCCAAAGTAACCTTGAATTATCCATTACTGCGAACTTTTGCGACTTTATCATGAGTTTCACAATATTTGATGTTTTTTTTAATGCCCCAACTCCTGGACTCATATAACTACATGAGAATTTCATCTTTTTTTTTTTTTCTTTTCTTAAAGTAAAAGTTTCTTGCCTTGTGGTTGTGGAAACAAGCTTGAAAGTGTGACCTGAGCACTTCCTAAAGCTCAGGAGCTAAAAAGGTATAAAAACCCAAACCACCTCTCAGATTTATTATTTTTTAAATCTCAATTTTTGAGACAGGCTTGTGGGAATTATTTTTGAGCTCATGAATCTTTAATGCTTGGTGGTTGCATTATTGATTAATGTTAAATCAAGTCAGGCATTCATATTGGCAACAAATAAAAAAAGAACACACCACGCAAAACTGTGATGCTGTATAATGTGTTTTTGAAACACAGTCCCCTCTCTGTCTGAGAGAATTCAGAGGCAAACCCTCAGCCCCATCTGTGGGTGCACAGATCTTTGGCTAGTGCAGTTCTGCTGAACAAAGACATGGAGCAGAATTTTTTTGGAGAAAAGCACACTGAAGACATGCAGTGCAAGGGCTCCCTGCGGTATGCTGCACAGGATGATTTGGGCATATGGTCAGATGATCCACCACAGTACAGATCCTACAGTTCTTTCCCATGCAGATGGGCCACTGAGGCTACTCCATGACAATTATTACAGACAAATGACTGAAGCGTGGCCTGTAGGGTGGGTCCTGCTCTCCCACTGACTGAAGAGAACCCAGCTCAAGCCAAATATATGAGCTGAGTAGTGGATCTGGTATTCAGTGAACACAAAGGCTCCATCACTGATCCACAGGGAAAATTCCTAGTGACAAGACATTTTCCTAACATTATAGGTGAGATCCAAGTTGAACCACTATTCTCACCTGAAAATGATGAAAAAAACCTTTCAATTCATGTGGCAATGTGGGATTGTGGCACAACAGTGCACAATATGTTGCACTCCATTAGCATCTTTGCTATTGTCACTGATTTTTAATAACCATGGCATATATAAGTAAATACCACCTCCACCCCCTTTTTGGGGGGGTCTTTCAAGGCCTGGAAGATGCTTGGAAGAGAATGCTATTTGTGCATATAAGTCTATTTTCTGTTTACTTTAAAGAAGTCCATTTATCTTCCAATAAGTCCTTGCCCAATGTAGCTTTGGATGTCATCCGTTCCAAGGGCAGGTGCTCCTTAATGAGAGAGCTGAAATCTAGCTTTTTTTTTTTTTTTTTAACAAATAGATGAATAAAGAATTAGAAAATGGTATGAAAGCATATTATCAGTAAATTGTTTCCACTGTGTTTGTCACTGTTCTTAATGTTTTATGAATATGCTAAAAAATTTTCTCAGGCATTTTTCCTTGGGCACTCTAGTTAATTACTTATTCAGAGTGCTTCTACTCTGTTCCTTGCAAAATGTGTTGTGCATTAATTCTGATTATGTACAAAAACCCACCTGCAAGGAAAAACTCTGAATCAGTAATGCTGATAAAATGAGCAGCTCTCCTGGGGCCTTACTATGAAACAAAATACTGGACAGAATTAGAATCTTGTAGCTAAGGCTATTCATAATGTCATTAACATAAAGGCAATTAAATGAGTTTTTAACCTACAACCCTTTATTGTTATTAATGAACATTAGAAAAACACAGGAGATAAAATTGGTAATTATCTCTGCACCAAGCTATGCAATAATGTGTTTAAATATAAAAACAAAACAAATGATTATTGTTAGTATTTTCAGCAGCAGAAACCCCAAGGAGCAGCTCAGTCACATTTAATCACATGGTACTACACCAAGAGGGTTAATTAAATGAGGGCTTTACCTTCAGCATGCTTGGTTATTCAGTTTTCTATGGAATCAACAAACATAAATGTGAATGTACAAACTATTTCGAGCAGTGGTTTTCACCTTCAGGTTAACCACCTTTACAAAAACAGAGAGTGATTTCATTTCCTTCAGGACAAGTAGTTGCAGTCCTGTAATCAAGTTTTTATTGTACAGGGCTTTCAAAATCAATTCCAAGAACAACTGTATAAATCCAGGCTCAGAGCCTAAGCTTACTGTTCTGTAAAAAAGAATTTAGGTATCTGAAAGATGCACATTTTAAAATAGATGGTAAATGGAGGTTTCAGCACTACAGAATAGTCCAAGAGCCTCCAGTTCCCTTTTTCTTAATGCAAACTATTGTATCCTATAAAAAAAAGCGAAGATATATTAAGGTATATCTTCTAAAGGGAAAATACAGTTCAGCACAATACCCTATGTCTAAAAACAGATTTAAACTTATAATTAACATATCAGAATTAGTTACAATTCAAATATTTTTTCTTTTGTTTTTATACACAGATTTGGGTTCAACAATCAGTTTTCTAGGCAGAATGTAGCCTAATGGCCAATTAATCTGTGGTTTTTAACTTCTGCCTTACCAGACATGCTTGCCCAAGTACAGAGCCCCTAAAGAGGTCCTGCTGCATGTCTCAATAGGTCAGACCTGCAGCTTCCATTCAGAGCCCCTTCTTGTATGAGGGCCAGGCGTAGGGGAGATTTTACATCATTTTTATATTTGGTTTTCTTTTCTTAAACAAAGTATTGCTTTGTGTATTGCTCAAAAACCACAGCATACAGTACTGACTTTATTTTGCATACTGTGCATCACTGTACTGTATCCCAAAGCGCTTTATTTACAGAATTAAATGACGTAGTTGCAGAGATTATTAACAGCAAAGGGAGAGATGCATTCAGGAGTAGAGGAAACTAGAAAAGACAAGCTGAGATTTGAAATATGAAACCAAAAAGATAAGATGAGATTTGAAATATGATGGGAAGTTAATGAGAGGTTGAGAGCCATGAAGTCAGGCCCAGAAGTCAAGAGTTGCAAAGAAGGATCTCACCATCAGTTGCTAGGAAATGCTGGTATTAGAGGAATAGAGGGAGCAGAGTAGAAAGAGAATTTGTTACAAGCTTGGAACCTGAAGAATTGCACACATGGCTTTGAAAATCTGAGCCCCCAATTGAATCCTGTGCAAAGAGGTCCTTTTGCAGCCACTATGATTCTGTTCATTAGGACCTCTGTATGCTGCAGTTCCTCATGCCCTAGGCTCAGGAGAAGTCCTGCCTTTGGGCAGGACCTGGGTGAGGTTACCCTTGATCATAGGTAGGATGTGGTGTGTCCATGAGGTTCCCCATTTCTCTGTCAGTCCATTTTCTGTGTGCTTTCTTTCCAAGGTTTTCTATCACCAAACTTCCTTTTTCACCTGAAAGCTTTTGGTCAATAAAGACCAGTAAATGGGAGCTTTAGAAGGAGTGACTTCTCTTTGACAGTACAGAAGCAACTTCAGATGCTGTACTTTAAGCAATGGCTGAAAACAAGAGCTGGTTGATTGCCTGTGTTTTGTTTTGACTCCCTGTGTGAGCTGCTGGGGGAGATTGTGATTAATTGCTGATCACAAGGCAGAAGAACCAATCAAGTAGAATACCTCCTACAGAGAAAACACTGTGACCAAAGGACAGGAAGAGAGCCACAAACGCAGCCCTTCAGGGTGAATTCACAGAGGGAAACATACTGCCAAGGGATTCTGCTAACAGGATCAGAAATGGACATTACCTGAAATATATATCAGTTGTGGTACAGAATCCTGAAGGCTACAGGTGAGGGACATGTGTGATGTTCCAGTTTCTAAGTGAACCCCAGGAGGACTATGCATTTATAAAGTGCAATTTTATATCCTTTTATGGGGGAGACAGCGGCAGGTCTTACGCAGCTGCTGAAGCCAGTACTCGGAGAAGCAGATTAGATGGAACACAATGAGAAATACGAGAAAGAGGCTCTGACCATATGGGATAATTGTGAAGGAGGCTGCAGGAAAGTAGAAGAATGTGGCCATTAGAAAAAGCAAGAGTGAAGGGGTAATGTCTAGAGTTTTTCTTCTAGTCACCCTTATTAAACAAACAATCTATCCATGACAAGATGAGAAGCAATAGTATGGGAACAAACTAAAGACAAGAATTAGCCTGAGCAGGATACGAGAAATAAGCAGTGAACAGGAGTCACTAAAAAGAAGGTAGAAGCAAACAATCCTGACTGATGAATACATAGTGAGGAACCTGGCTCAAGTCATCTGTGACCCAGATAAAGAAAATAGGAAATCATGCTGCCTTCCAGGTGTTAAGTCAAAGAATGTGATAATGAGGGCTAAGGATATCCTGAAGAATGTAGGAAAATTCTCACTAATTCTCCACACAGGAACAAAGGGCGCAACTGAAAGGAGATTAGAGGAACTTCAGGCATTTCAAAAACTGGGGGAAGAATTGAAGATGGTGGTGGTACAGTACAGGTGATAGTCTTGCAGATCCTCCTGCACAAGTGAGGCAAGGAGGAGGAAGCCCTGCCCCCGCTTGCCTGGGCATGGAGGGCATTGATTGCACTCTTGCTGTACTGCAGGAGCAGAATTTGGAGGAACAGTGCAGACAAATAAGCAGACAGGGATGAAATGTTGGGCGAGCAGAAAAGGGGGCAAGGCTGAGCAGTTCTTCTACTAGTGCACGGCCTTGTGATGAGAATTCTTCCCATGATATGCAGGGAATAGTCCCACTGTAGTGTACTACTCCACTGTACACACCAATTCTTTAGTAAGTTGCTCCTTATTGTTCATCTTCTGTTTTGTACCTTGGAAATCCAGGTCAGTGTATTTGAATTCAGTGGAAACTCCCCTTTTCCCCTCTTACTATCGAATTTAACATCCATTTAAAAGATCTTGCCATTATTGAACTCTAAAAGCTTGGTGTCTCACTGGCTTGAATGGAGAATACTTCATTCAGACCATCAATGGTACTATTTGTACGAGTAGTACAGACTAAGGGCTCAGTCCCACACCTATTGAAATGAGTGGAAGTGTTGCCATTGACTTCAGTAGGTGTAGGATCAAGCTCTAGCAGCATTAGTAAAGTTTGTTGGAAGACAGCCTCTTGTAAGCAGCGTCATGAAGGAGGTATTGGAATCCATCAGTGTGGAAAACAGATGGAGAATCCTAACAGACAGTGTAATTAAAGCACAGCAGATTACAATTCCTCTGAAAAAGAAGAATGCAAAGAACAAGATGCAGCCAATGTGGCTTCATGGGGGACTGCTCAAAGATCTGAAAGTAAAAGATGAAAGCTGTACTGAAAATAATGAAGGGGTGGGGAGGAAACCAAACAAGAATATAAAGAATCAATTAAGGCTCACAAGGCAGCAAAAGAAACAGAATGAATCACTGCTAGATAACAGCATTTAAAGGCATAAGAGGGGCTCTTACAAACATATCAAGAGAAGGAGAAATACTAGCAAAAAAAAAAAAAAAAGTCCCATTAACGTTGACTCAAATGATTGAGATTAAGTTTCTCTTAAAAATCAAAATAAGAAAGAAAAACAGTTTATTTACAAAGCAATGAAGACATTATGAAAAGGAGCTATTGATAATGAGCATAGTTTTTGGAGACTGCCTTATGCAAGTCATACACAGTCTGGGTGACCTGTCACAGTATGTTAAGGAGATTGAAAAATGGCCTTAAAATACAGATAATTACTCCTAAAAAGTAATGGAGAACTTCTAAAGGATTGGAAAAGGAAAAATATAATACTTATCTTAAAATATATATAAAAATTATCTCAGACTTACCAAGTAGTAACGGACCAGTAGTAAAATCATGAAATAAGAATTAATAGCCTACAGGGTGAGCAATTAGCATTATGGTTTTATAAAAATAATATTGCTAGATAAATCTGATTGTTTGTTTCAATAATCTTCTTTCTAATCATCCATTACACTTGTAAGTTTGTCATAACTGGATGTTTATAAGCCATATGAAAGAGCTTAAAATCTAACTTGCAGCCTTAGCCACTTCCTAAATCTTACATTTATGCAAGGGCTCAGAAGCGAGACAGGTCCCAGGACGGGGTGCAGTTTACCAGTTGGATGGGATAGGACTGGACTGGAATCTATTGAAGGCTGATTAGGAAAGAAAAGAAGGGATTTGGGTGTGGCCTAATGCAGAGCCATAGAAGCAAAAAGGTATATTGACGAACTAAAAAAGTTGCAGGAGAGAGAAGGGACTGACTGCAGTTCATGAATGGAAGGGTATATAGCAGAGAGCAGGGGGACAGGGACAGCTTTTGTGAAGCCAGGGCTGCAGGCAGAGGGAGTGAGATTTCATACATGCTCATAAAAGCAGCTGAACAAAAATGAACTTCCGAACCTGCCTTCAATTCTCTCAGCTTGGCTCAGCATTAGTTGCATTCAAAAGAGCCATTTATTTGTAATAATGCTACCAGCAACACTCAAATGTTCTCAGCAACATGTGAATGGTGGACAACTGAGGTAATAAAAAACAACTTTTTCAATCAACTCAGAAATTTCAAATACCTGAAAGGGTCTCCCTGACAGCCACAAATCTATCTACTAATGTAGAGGCAGATTTCATTTGCCTGTATAAGTCTCCTATGTACTGTGCAAGGAGAAAGGGCCCAGGTTATTCAGACAACGCTTAGATGAAGAAATACTACACAAGTTTTGTTATTGCTAGTGTGAGTAAAAATTAGTACAGCTGTTTTACTTTCTTTCAAATGCCTAGATTTCCTAGGAAGCCATTAAGCTACATGAGATGTGCTTGGCTTGGAAGCTCTGGAGAAGGAAGAGGAAGATAAGATGGCCTCCAGCATTTTGTTCAGGAGAACATATCCCTTCCAGCGATCTGTGTCCATGCTGGGGAAAGGTATAGAATCATTTCTATCCTTCAGGCACTGATCAAGCAGTGTTGCAAACATCCTTCCATTTCATGCATTCCATTAACTCCTGAGCCTGACATCCTGCAAGCTGGCATTGTTACTGTTTTTACTTTTTTAAAGTATGTGACTACATGTGTCTCCCTTTTGGTTTAAATTCACTTTGTATTTTTCTCAAACAGGGTCAGCGCTGTGCAAATAAGCAGATGCACTTAGCTCATACTTGCTTTAAAGCATCATTAGGTTCAAGATCTACAAATAGACTGTCTTGTAACCTTTGCTGACCAAACAGTGCACTACTAATGAATTACGATTTATGTGCACAACTATTTTAATAATGTGATTAGTCAGGTCATTCATTTAAATAATGAACTCTTTTGGGCAAGAACCATCTTTCTGTGCTGTGTTTGTACAATGCCAAATACATCAGGATCCCATTCTATGGTGGGTCTCATAGGATGAATCATATGCAAATAATAATCTATTAACAATTCTATGTATAAAACATGGCAGACGGATAGAGCCACCACCCTTTACTCCAACATTTATCTATTAAAATGCTAGACAATTAAGCATCACATAGCTAAAGGAAATTCTTTGCGGAAAGGTATAAGGTAATACGTTTGGAGAAACAATATCAGCTACTCATACACAATGATGAATCCTAAGTCACCTGCAGCCACTCAGGAAAAAGACCGAGTCATCACTGTGGACAGCTTCAACTAAAATCAATTCAGTGTGCAGCAGTAGTCAAAAAAGTGTTAAGATGTTTTGAGGAAAGGATGAAAGAACAATACAAAAGTTAGAGGTGTTCTGGTCACTCCAGAATACAACTTGCTATGTTCAGAGGACGTCAATGTAGCTATGATGATTTATACCAGCTGGGAGTCTGACCCTTGGAATATTTATATCTTATACTGAAGTCTCCGTTCTGGCCACCATAAGGGACAGGATACATGCAGTGTCATTGGTCTGATCTGGGATGAACTCAGTCATGAAAGAAATAAGTCTATATTTTATTTCTAGACTTTTGGTGCATAAAAAAGACACTCCTTTTTTGCCTGCTATCAAACTAACAAATATTTATAGTGACAGCCAGTTGTCTATCATTTAGAATACTAGGACCTACATGGATAACAACTATTCCTGGAGCATCAGGTTCCCATAAAAAAGGGAGGGGGGGAAATCAATGGATGTGACAAGACCTATTCATAAAAACCTGAAAACAGATGAAGAATGAACAGGGAATGTCATTTGTTTATTACAACAATTCCACAAATGAAAATATGTTATCTGTACAATGATGGTGACCCAAGATTAGAGATGCCTGGGTCAAATGCATTTGAAAATAAAGGAAAACCTTGGATCAGATCCAGAGAGCTATGCTGAATGAGAGCAGCTTATCACCGGGATCCCAATTCTGCAAACTGCTGAGCACCCTAAACTCCCATTGAGATCAATGAAATCACAGGCTATAGAGTCACTCTCAATCTGTCTAGTCCAATTAATATGTAATTCAAAGTGGAACAGCTCCAACAGGTGACACTCAGAGACCCAGGTTAGCAAACCCTACAACTCCATGGCTAGGACACTCTTCCAGGATATGGGAGAAGTAGGCTCAAGCCCCTCCTCCATATCAGGGAATAGGAGGGATCTAACCTTGATCTCCCACATCTCAGCTGAGTGTTCCAGCTACTGGTTAAATGAGGGGGTGGGGCAGCATCACCACCCCTCCTGTTTTTTTGCAAGAAAGGGTTGAGCTGGCTTAGGCACCTAACTTCAGTAGAGGATTCACAGCCATGAACCCTCAAGTAAAGGGAAGCACCCACCTCCCTCCCTGAGATGGGGCAGTACTCAGGCCACACCCCTCTCCTCTTCATTTCCTCTGGCTAATACTCCCTGCTCAGCTTGCTGGCTTTTGTGGATCCCACTCTTCAGCATCTAACTCTCCTCAGGCATTGCTGAGGATTCTGCCGGGCAGCAGGGTGGCTAAAGTTAGGCACTGCAACTCTGAGTCTACATCCATGGGGCCCTAGGAAGTGCTCAACACTCAGAATCAGGTCCTTGTTTTTTTTTTTTTACTGGGCTGAATGTAGACTGATATTTTTCAGTCACACAGCACTGCTTGTTTCTCAATGAGACTTAGTAGAGCTAGTAAGGCAGAGCTGCCTGACTTGAACTTGTCCAACATACAAAAATAGACATTAATTGCCTGGAATGACCACCAAGCTATCAGACTAGCCTACACCAGCATTTCTCAAACTGGGGTCTGTGGACCCCGAGAGTCTGCAAGGATACTCCAGGGTATCCACCGGCCTCCGCTGATCCTTCCCTTCCTGCACCTCCTGCATGCCGAGGAATAGCTGTCCAGCAGTGTGCAGGAGGCGGAGGAGTGGGGATGGGGCGCACTTGGGGGAGGGAGCAGAAAGAGGCAAGGAAGAGGTGGAGCAGGGGTGGAGTCTGGGGTTGAGTGGGGAGCTTGCAGTCCATGAAAAATTGTACATCAAAATGAGGGTTCCCAGGTTCCTAAAGTTTGAGAACCACTGGCCTACACTAATGTATATAAAAAGAAGAGACACCAGTTGGTCTTTCTTGCTGGGACACTTGAAGATACACCACTGCGCTCTAGAGATGGAAAACCTTGTTATAAAATATAATTGGAGATGGGGGATAACTGGAGACTAAACTCAAATAGTCTTTCAGAAATCGTGCTAGTCTCCCTGCTCCTCCATCTCCCTTCCTACCTCTTGGTCTCCCTAGCTTGTTTGGTTTTATGGACTTTTGCCTCTTCAGTTAATGTATTCTTTCTAAATGACATTTCAACATTGATCTCCCTATGTATCCAGCATCCCTTTCTGGATTAACTCTTGGGTAGCATATGGTGCAAATGACCTGTTGCACAATCTCTGAAACAGTATTAAGAAACTTGCCAGACTTTGGACTTCTTTAGTATTGTGCCTTGTGACTCCATTACCTAATAAGAGAATGTGACATGGCCTGGAAGTAACTGGGAGTGGATTTTGCTAGTTTCTCCTCTTCTCCCCACAAGGTAACGGAGTGAGTGTTGCTTTAGTTCTCATCTCTGTTTCTCTCCCCCAACTGGTATCCTGAAACCATTCCCTGAAACATTCTCTCCCCAACAAGCTTCTGGCAGAACCACATCTCTTGGGCCTTGTTTATATAAGAAAAATGGTACTGCATATAACTACGTTGATTTTAGCTTAATTAAGTGGACGTTAAACCAGTTTAAGTGTATTTACATAGGGAATTGCACCAGTGTAACTAGTGATTTATGGTGAAATTCTGGCCTAATCGCAAACAGAGAAGAGTTTTGCCATTGGCTTCAGTGGTGCCAGAATTTCACCTTAAAACTAAGTTAGTTAAACAAGTAGAACTTTCCTAGTATAGACAAGGCCTTGCTCTATTCCTTTTTTCATCCATTTGATTTGGTGGTTGAGCCATGTGGCAAAGTGCCTTCTCTGGCTCACCAGCCCAAGTCTTTTCTGCGCTGGCGAGCCACGGGCTGTCTAGGCACGCTGCCTAGAAAGCCCAAGAGCAGGCTTTCCCTTCCCCTTATCACTCTGTTCTGGCTGGATTTTTCCCCTGTGTCCAGGACAAAAGTTGCCTCCCTTCTGAGAGGCTCCCAGTCCTGCTGCCTCCAACCTGCTGGCAGCTTCACTCCCTCTATCTCTCTCCTTCCCTTCCTAGCTGGGGAGGAGAGTTTAAAAAGGTCTCTGTCAGGGCTTAATTGGTATCAGCTGATCTTGCCTGAGTCTCTGGCAGCCTCTACCCAGCTGAGCCCAATTGACCTGTGGTTACCTTCCTTACCACCACCCCCACTGGTAGCTGCCTGCTCAGGGTTTACCGTAGCCGTTACCCTCATAAAGCAAGCGGGACAAGTAAATGTTTTTGTTCAATTTTCCCCTTTGCTGAAATTAAAAGTTTATTTCAGAAGGAGACATTTTCACGTTTTGATTTTCTTGAAATTTTCCCATTTTTCAATTAAAAAGTTCATTTATTATTTTCAGTTATTTACCAGTTTTCATTTTCAGTTGTAGGTTTGGGATTCCTTTTTCAATTGCCAATTTTGAATAGTCAGCTTAGTCAGATGCTAGAATTTTTCAAAATAAAAACATTTTAAAGGAATTCTATTTCAGAATTTAATATTTAAAAATGTTAAAAGACACAATGTTAAAATTCTGCAAAATTTCAGAAAACAGAAAATCAGTTTGTTTTTTTGGGGGGGGCGGGGAAACAGAAGGAAAGCCTTAAATTTGTTTTGAATTTTTTTTAAAAAAAACAGACCAGTTCTATTCTCAGCCTATAAGCAACTTGGCAGAATCTTGCTTCTGAATCTAGATGGACATAGTATCAAGCACTACTGTCTCTCTAAATGCAAGATGTGCTAAGGATATAGGGTAAAATTGCCCAAGCACTTAACGAATATAGGCCCCTAAAGTCCCATTTTCAATAGTTACTTAGGTATTTAGAAGCTTACATCTCAGTGAAAGTCAGTAACCTATGTTCCATTATATGCTTAAGTCACTTTTGAAAATGGAACTAGAGTTCTTAAGTTATAAGGTGCTTTTGGAAATTTTATCCATAGGCTCTAATTCAGCAGTCCATCCTTATTCAGCAAAGCACTTAAGCACATGAGTAATCTCACTGATCACTTCATTGGGGCTACAAACATACTTAAGCGCCTTGTTGGATTAAGAACATAGTTCTTATACTGACTACACAACTTGAATTTTCTAGGTTTGCTTAGTGGTTTAAAATCACAAGAAGAAAGAGTAGGTCAGTATGTTGCTTGGTACTCAGGCATTTTCTTCTCAATATGCTAGCTGTCTCTAATACCATGCTGTTCTGAAAAAGACTGTATTTTGAACTTGGCTACCGAGTGACACTAGATACAGTAACTTCAGGTCAATAGCGGTGGTTATAAAGGTACCCACTGAACCAGTGGGGGACTTAGCTATGGTTAGGACTGACTTTTAATTTTGTAATGTTCTTTCACAATGTTAAATCTTTTTAAGACTAGGTTTTGTTACAGAATAGTATCTCATCAGGTGGTGGGTAGGACAGATTTGTAAAAAAAGATTAAAATAAATATGAGGAAATGTAATAACCAACACTACCCATCAATTTTCTTATGTTGATAGTTCATGTACAGTAGCATAGGAAGCAGCAGTGTTTGTTGTGTTTTGATGTATTCAGCTGAAATATTTTCTGACCTGTGCGCTAACTGCTCCTGTTGGAATTGGCCACTAGTAAGTATATATCAAACACAAACAGATAAACATATAATATTCATAAAATACAGGCAGCTCCCACATACAACCTTAAAAGATTTTTGTAATTATCTCCAACATTATCTCTACTGAGGATAGAGTGGGTATATGCAAAAACAAATTTTAAGGACAGAAAAAATCAGACAGGTCTACAGAACAAGCTGCTATCTTTACTCAGCTCTAAATTGTATGAAGAGAATCACGTCACACACAAGTGAAGCCGAGTTATATACAAGATAACGCTATGGGCAGAAAGCCCTCCAAATGAATGCCACCACCTCATCATTGAGAGACTCCCAAAGTAAAGTAATCATACGCCTCTATACCTCAGTGATTACCAAAACCTTCCAATTTCTAGATAAGATGTGAGGAAGTAGGTCATAATAATAATTTTTAAAAAACTACAACCCAACAACACATCCCACAATGGGACTACTTACTGAGTAAGGCACTACTCAACAGGAATAAAGATGTTAATATGGCCCAAATGAGATTTGACCTACTGATAGACCTCTGGATTTCTCCTATTATTAGCCATGGCAGCAAGGAAATACATCAGACTATGACTCATAAGATACTGTTCCAGAACTAAACCTGGCTAGGATTAGAGATAGTCCAGACTTGTGAGGAATGTTGGTCTTAAGGAACAAAGCCAAAAAGCTTGTGTTACTAATAGCAAACAATTATCTTGAACAGAAATTAAATTGGACATCTAGAAAGATGCCAGTCTCACTCATATACTTAATAACACAGTTACATGATAACAATTCTGCACCAAACAGCCATATACTTAACTTGGGTTAAAACCACTATACTAATTTCATGTGGACTACTGGTGTGTAACAAGATTATATAAAATACCTCTTCATATATTTGTATAAAAACATATATTTGTAGTAAAACAAATGCCTCAAGTACCAGAATATATTCTTAAATAGAATACTACAGGTGGCTATAAAAATACACGTTCCCCTGTACACTTACTTGTGTATTTTTGAGAGAGTGTATACATGCTACGTGCCATTATTTATTTGAATAGCACTCAAAATACCCAGTAAAACGCAAAAGGTTTTATATTGGCCCAATGCACATAGACAACTTTCAAAACAAAAAACCCTACAAATGTACTCTGTTGTTCCTCCTTTTACAGATTGTGATCTTGCAGTAAAATGTTGTTACTGTTAAATGTGCTAGGGCAGGAATCTCAAGCAAGACCAGAAAAAGCATGTATGTGTTAATATTACATTATGTTGTTATCAATGTAACCCATGTGGTTGAGCAATACAATCTATGCCCAATGTGCCTAGTTAAAAGTTTCAAACAAACAAACAGCACAGTCACCATGAGTCGCTGTATTCCACTGCTACTTTATGGAATCACTGCAATAAATTAAAAGTCCAGAATAGAGAGAAAATACAAAAAAAGTTAATTTTATAATGTGTGTGGTATTGTTGGTTCCAATATTCAATTGTAATCGACCTTATATTTCCAACATGCCAAAATGTCATTAACCATTTTATTCATTGTAAAGGCTTTCTTTCTCTGCAGTTCCCTCTCTTCCCCCTCCAACCCAATTACCCCTACCTCATTATAGATAAGTTGGTTGTCTGTGTACGCACATGACAGCAGCTTTTCAAAAATTGGTACTGCAAATTCTCTTAGCTTGAGATTTACCAGTCCATCCCAATTCAGCAAAGCAGGTAAGTGGGTGCTTATCTTTAGGCAAATGCTTGAGTCCCATTGAATTTAAAACTTCCTTTAAAAAAGAGTTTAAAAGGTTTTTACAAGTTTTTGAGAGTGAAGTTGAAGGGAAAGAGTTGTTCTTTTTTCACACAATACCTAGCAGAGTTTCAGCCCCTGAGTGCCCCAGTCTGCACTGCTGGAGGAAAAGTAATTCACCTTTAAAAGAAGTTCAGTTTCATTGACTATCAGTTTATAGTTTCCCAAAAGATTATAGGAACAGGGACTTACTGCAGTGTACAATGCAAATCTCTAAAGTGAAGACAATCTAAGATGCTTTCTGTATTCTGTGTGACATATAAATTGTCACAAACTTTACTGTTGTGACTTTGGTTCCCTGCCTCTCACCCAACTTTTTTTAAAAAAAAAATTTAAAAAGCCACTATTTTTTTTCATCTTCATTAACAGAAAGATGAAGTCTCATCTTTCTGTTAACTGGTGACAACTGCAATCAGAATCACCTTCACAACATTTCTAATGCATATGACATAGTTTCATTAGATATTGTTATTCTTTATTCTCACTGGCATAAGGAAGTATGTATGTGTATCAAGAAAATCTGCTACTAGTAAAACACATTTTTCCAGTGTAGTTTCATTTCAGCTACAGGGCACTATAGAAAGACAGGCCTTTGTATTAGAACTATTCTTTAGACTGCTTCATGTTCAGTGCATACATTTTTGTGGAGCTGTTCCTTGTAGTCAAAAAAGTGTGAGTGCTACAGAGAGGTACATATTACAGTGAGAATATTTTATTGGATTTTGATGAAGCTGGCACTAGAAAACAGTGGTCTAGCAGCTGAGATCCTTGCACTCAGAGGGCATGTTGTTATCAGAAGTAAATATGTTGCTATGATTTTTGTGACTTGATTGGCGGAACTATTTAGTGTAAAGTTTAAAATCCTATTATGAATGAATCAAACTGAGGTTTCATGCCTGTAATATTTAACTCTGTTGTATAGTGAGGACTACTTTGAGTTATATCATTTCTTGATCTAGTAGCAAAGAGATTCCAATGTGATTTAATATAATCAATTACAATAAATTATAACAATATTTTAAACTCAATTGGATTAAGAGAAATACACTTTAAATTTGTGATCTGACCAACAAAGCTCGGTATTTTCAGTGGATCTTCTTTCATATCTATCCATGGTGTTACTAAGAATAGAAGAAAAATTCCTTTAAGTGTCAGAGGTTTGAACAGACAGAAAAGGCACCACAGACAGAGTGAGGTTACTCTTCAACTTGATTAGATGACTGTTTATAACACTCTCATCTATGTAAAGATATTATATTTGCCTCAACCACATTAAAATCACCATTATAACAGCACTAAATGCTCAAAGTGTGTAGCTTCAATTATGGTATTCTAAAGTAAATAATATCATCCAGGTGATATTTAATAACTATATATTTCAGTTTGGCATGTAGCTACACATCTGAATTGGCAGTACTCATAAATGCTAAACAGTAGTATTAAGTTTTTCTTATACTGTCCCACACTTACAGAATGTATGTTCACTACAGAATGCTCCTGTAACTCACACTTCTACCAGCAAAAATGGATCTAGTTATCAATATATACACTACATTATCCCACTGTGAAGTGTTTTTTACAGACAGACGAACACATTTTATTTTGGACAGGGAGGGTAGATCTCAGTCATGAGAAATGAAATAGCAGGAGTTTATGGTGATTGAATTTATGAAGGTAAATAACAGGACTTAACCAGAAAAGTCTAATGCAAATATCATTTCTAAATAAGGTACCAGTGATTTAGTGAATACGATTTTTGGGCTGCTAGCCAATTTTTTTAAATTTAGAAAGCAATATTTTACACGATTAGCATATTTGCCTAAATCAAGCTTTTGAATCATATGAAATGTAAGCCAGGATTGCATGAGACCATCTCTTACTTCATGTCAATAGACTTAGCTAATTTCTTGTTTATCAATGATTCCCAAACATCTATTTGTTAATAACTCAGCCGATTCTTTGGCAATAGTGTACATACAAAAAAATGGGCCAGATTCTCCACTACTGTAGCCTTACCAAAATCAGTGAAATTACACGAACCATGTAGTTAACACAGTGGACCAACTACCAAGGCCTTGATCCAGTGCCCATTGCAGTTAAAGGAGTCTCTCCATTGATTTCAGTGAGCAGTGGACCGGGTTCTAAAACCACCTCGCTGAGGCTGCACCAGTTTTAGTCAACTTTGAATGTGACCACTGAAAACCTAAAGCATGGCGCAGCCTACCTGTTGGACAAGAGGACATTCTCACTGGTAACGTCACGGTGAGGATTCTTTCATTGTGCCCTTCTCAGTTAAAGGGCTGCATGCAGTCATGTAATATCTACATTTTTCACCAGTACACAAACTGAAATCTGACAGATTGCTAATGAGCCGATGTTGGAATAACTGAATAGTCTGTTATCATTTGTCCATTCACAGTTACTTCACCAGCCCATCTGTGCATGGAATACAGCTACTATGGAGCAAGCAGGGTGGGGGACATTTTCACCATTCACACCTTTTGCCACTGTAGGCTTCTGAGAAAGGCCTTCACTAATTAAAGTTTTTAATCAAACATATTGCCAGATTTCCCACGCTGTTATTCAACTACTCTGTGTTGTTACAAAAGGTGCTGCATGACAGCAGCTTGAAGATTTAGATATTTTGTACAATTTTTCTCAACATGAGCATAATGTTTGTGTTCCAAACAGAAATTCAGATAGTATAACATCTGATTCAAAATGCTGTAACATGCAATTCACAGACTGCTTCTTAGCAAAATTCAAATATTTAAATCTTAACCACTCTGGGCCAGAGTCTGATACCATTATTCATGTTGGATAGCAGTGGCCCCATATAAAAGTGTGTCTTTGTTTGGGTGGTCAGAAAACTCTCTGAAAACCATCAAAAGATTTTTGGACTGGGCCACACAACAGGAATGGTTCCTGCTGTGTGGTCCAGTCCTGTGGTTGCCAGTCACAACGGACAGGTGCCTGTCCGTTGTGACTGGCACCACACAGGGGACACTGGACTGGGCCACACAGCAGGAACGGTTCCTGCTGTTTGGCCCAACTGTGGTTGCCAGTCACAATGGACAGGTGCCTGTCTGTTGTGACTGGCACTGTTCCATTCAAGACGGACAGGTGCTAGTCACAAATCAGCAGGTTACTTGTGGAGTGTTAGCCAACTTGAATACGTATATTGGAATCTCGCTGCACATCAGCTGGTTTCAAAAGTCATAATTAAAGTGTTGTGCTTAATGTCTCCTTGTAAAGACTTCTCTTCTGTTTTGCATTAATTGGATAGAAAAACTGGTTTGTCATTAGGACTCTTTTGCAGACAACTGCCTGAATGGCAAGATGTAGATCTATGCCTGAAGCTCCTCCCTTTCTGTTGTATACTGGAATTTTGTGCAACACTTCATTCCTTATCAGCAGTACATGGAGTACTTGTGAAACAGACAGTCCTACAGTCAGATCTTTTTTTATCCCCACAACAGGTACAGTGCAGAGAGTAGTCATTCAGACATCCCCTTCCTGCTAGCATGCCTCCACCGTACTCTGAAGGGAGCATGGTTGCTGGCATCCATGCTGAGACTGAAAGCGAGAGCACTGTTTGTGGTGATTTTTACATGCTGGGTACTGCCTGCTTATATCATGACAGACCACCAGAGGCTCATGGGTTTAGGTCACTCAGTACCACTGAGCTGGGCTGGTTTTGAATCAGGGAACTTTTATCCCATAAGCTAGTAGTTTCCAACTGTGCTCCCATGCAGCACATCCACATAGCTAGCCGTACCACTCTTCAAGCAGTGATGGGTTTTGCTGTGTAGCTCCTACTAAGGATCCTTCAGGGTTTCCAGAGGGTTTTTTAAGCAACTAAGAAACAAAATAGAAGTGGAAGCTCCTCTCTCTGTCCTGCATGGCTGTTCCATGTCTTCCTTTATCAGGTATAAATCCAGCCCTGAGCAGATTTACAGAAAAAACACAGGTTTGAGATATAGGAGGACAGAACAATTCTGCAAAGTGATATGGAGGGATTGGAGTAAAGGCGATTATGGTCAATGAAAACAGATTCAGTTTTAGTGGATATGAAGTCCTCCACTATGGGACAGGATGTAAATAAGTAGCTGCACCTGTTACATTCAAATTAGTGTATTTTCCTCTTGTCCCTTTACTACTGTCCCAATGTTGGAATTTTGTTGCTGTTTTGTTTTTAATGTAGCTAACCAGGGAAGGGGAGGCCTCTCTCTTACTAAGTGACCACAGCATGAAGTGTTGACAATCATTACAGGCATGAAAGCTTTGAGTCATCAAGTCCCCCTGCAATGGATGTAATTTAGATGTTAATAATGTCTCAATATTTAGTAGTGTTACTGATTTTTTAAAATGAATTCCACGTGCTATTTAAAGCAGTGCCTACACAGACAAAAATACCCCGCAACAGTTTGATTTCACTGACATAACATTAGAATCATTGGCTCCCATTGTTACATTATACAGTTAAATATTTGGGACCAGAGAGTTTCTTCAGAGGTGTACATGAAATTCCAAAGGAAGTCACACACAAGCATCTGCGGAGACAACAGTGCCTATGTAAACGAATACTAAACATAGGACATGCAGAAAACCAAAAGATAAAGCCCCAATAAGCAAATTCTCTACCCCTCTCCCACCCTGCAAGTTGGAAATCTTGGATGAAGCAGTAAAAGGTGTTTCCATTCCAGGTAGCTTGAACTTCCAAAAGAAAGGCATTGCCTACGCTGTCCTGCTAAACTACACCAACTCTGATAATAAAAGATCCCCTCTAAGGATAAAAGCATGGTACAGTATCCAGCCCCGTCTGTTGATTCTATCCTGGTTCTGCCACTAAGTGTTTGTGTTTTAAGCAGACACAATGTTCCTACCTCAATTTCCTCATCCATAAAACATGGATGACATGAGGATTACTTTAAAACACTTTGAAGCTGAAAAGTACTATAGATTGCTGTTATAGTGCAAGGTGGAGTGGTGATGTTTTTGGTGATCCAGTTCTTATCACACTCCTTTTCTGTATGCCACTGAACAGCTGTCAGATGGCAAAAGCTTTTGGTCTGTACTACCTCAGGCTGGGTTTGACCAAGCTATGATACTGTCAAGTCCCTGAGTCACCATGTAAGAAAAGTTCAATCCCCCACCACCACTTCCATTTCCCATAAACATAGATCACATCCTGATAAGTGCTAATTAGTGTAGGTTTGAGCATCATCATGCTATTGATCTAGGCAGGTTTTTAATATCATACTTCTCACCACACTATTTCCCAGTTTTTATACCATGCTCATTACCATTAATTGGTGTTCTTGAATACTGAAAAAAATGGAGGTTTTCTGGGCTCAGTCCTCAGTGGAGCTGAATTTATATCTGGCTCTTCTGGACAGGTTGTCTGAGGGTGAAGGTGCCGCCAGGTCACCTTTCTTCTCTCTCAAGCCTGATCAAACAGCTCCTGGTGAAACTCAGTGACTGCAACAGTCCCATAGGAATGCTACCAAAGCCAAGGATTATGGGGAACATCATGCACTCCATCTTGTTCCTACCTACCACTAGCCAAACCTTTCTGGCTATGCAGAGGGTGGGGAGTAGGTGACATTGATCTAGTTATGCCAGGTTTATGCCCTTAGGGCAGCTTTCTGGCTGCAAAGCTGCCAGTGTGGGGCCAAGGATTCATGGTTACATTCAAGCAAAGAAAGTTCTCATGCCTTTGTTGAATTCTGCATCCAATTATACGAGTACTCAAACTCTACTCCACTGCGAGTGCAGTTCTAGAGCTAGGATTTTCTTTATAGTCAGAATAGTATTTAGTACTTAGCCCTGTCCTGTCACTTGAGAAAAGCAAACACATGAGAGCAAAGTGATCACTTTAAAGTCTAATCAGATATTCACCTCATCATTCTGTGTCCATGTGAATGATGGCCTCCACAATGGAGTGGAAATTTACTTATATGCAGGATCAGGCCCTCAATGCTAACTGTGATACAGATATCTATCCACTAGGAGTTGAACTGGGATCAGTCATTTCTATCAGAGGACAATGACTTGAGTGACTGGTTTAAATTCAGCTGATCAATAATCAACACAAAGCCTGACACTGCAAACAGGTAGAGAAATAGCTATTACTCACATGAGTCGTCCCACTGAGTCTTAAGGACTATTTAAGTGTTAAGGGTTTGCAAAATCAGATTCCAGAGCTGAAAGGTATTTGGTGGTGTTTAGCATTTCTGAAAAAAGTATGTAATTAGCCTACTGTTCCCAGAAATGACATTGCCTACTTTGTTACCCTGTAGCCCATATAACCAGAACTTCCATATCTCTTCCTTTTAACAGGATCAGTTACACTGAAGGAAACAGCAAGGCAAACAGCAAAGACACACGGGACAATGGAAGTACTATACCATAGTACTTAATGGAAACACACTTTATAGCCTCAAGTACTCAAGGGGGCAACCTTAATGAGCTCAAAATATTCATCTCTAATAAGAACATACTGTCATAATCTCCCTCCATGTGATAAATAGATTATAGGGTTTGCTCTTTTTCCCCTCCTTTTTGTTAGGCTAATGCTTTTTCCAAACGATAATGTAACTATTTCTCTAAAAGCAAATCACAAGTTATCACGGCCCAATATAAGTGGATTTTCTTTAAAATGTTTTGAATCTTGGATTAAACAAGTCTTCTCCAAATAAATGCTCCTTTTTTTAGCTGGCACTGAAGATTTTGTTGTTCCCAATAATCAAGCTCCCAGTTGGCTAACTTCTCATTTAACACAACGTGTTCCTATTTCATTTGAAGAAAATTTATCATCCACAAGCAAAGACAGAAAATGTGTGAATGTCTAAAGCTTATGTAAATTAAGAGGCCATGCACACTGGTCCTAAAAATAGTAGATAATTATAGGCATTTCTTCACTATGCTATAATTATGGGTCTACTGTCATCCCTCTCTTCTGTAGAAGGTCACAGTAGTAGTATGCAAAATTTACAGTATATTACAAGTTAAAAACACAATAATTAGCAACTGAGCATCTTCAGCTCTAGTGATGAATGTTCACAGTAAATGTAGAAAAAAAAATTGCTTTATATGGACAGTACACACTTAAATTTAATCATCAACTCCTGCTATCCAGTGGGCAATATTCTCTCACTATTATAACGCTATTTGCCAAGATCACAGTACACCCTTGGGCTGAATTCATCCTTAATGAAGAAACAAGGAACCAAATCTCCCACTATCACATCAGCAATGTACACGTTAAATATATTCCTTCAAACGTCATAATTCTGTATCACTTCTTCACTGATAACATCTAGGAGACTGGGAGAAAGGGCTAAGTATTATTTTGACCATTATAAAAAACATTTTACTTAATATGCAGAAAATTTACATCACAAAAGAGCATGTGAGTTGAGAGATTCTCTAAATAAATGCATATCATTTTTCAGTTTCTTTACGTGTTATAATTTGAAAGGAGTAAGGAGATCATGCATACCCAGACCATAAGTCCACTTGTAAAGAATCAAACAATTCACTCATTTATTGTGTTGTCCCATTCTCTCATATCTGGCTAAGGAGAATATTTCATGGAACATGCATCTTTTCAGTACAGGATTTGCAGTCACAAGCAGGATTGCATAACCTTTCAGAACTCAAACAACATATGTTTATAGAAACTTCCACCAGAGGATCTCAAGCATTAATGGATTAAGCATCACAGATCACTGGGAGGTACATACTACCCACGTTGTACAGATGGGGAAACTGAGGGATGAAACAATTAAGTGACTTATCCAGTGTCCCACAGCAAGTCAGTGGCAAACCTGAGTAGAACCCTAATCTCCTGCTTTAATCATTACATCATTCTTCTCATTTACAGTTGCATCCCCCAGATCATGACTGCAGAACTGTGCAATATAGAAACCCAGATAACTGACCTGAAATGCCTCCATTCCCACACCAACTCCTGATGCAAAGTGCTGTAGTCTTACATCATTGGCAAGATCAACAGAATCAGAGAGGGTCTCCCTGGGACCGAAGAAAACAAACCACAAACAAGATTCTCACCCAAAACATCTGCTTTAATGGAGTTTGCACCACTAACACAAACAGAAGCCCTGGAAAATTTAAGGGAGGCCAGACCCAGCATCAGTGAAAGGATCTGCCACCCTCCATGGATGGTGTGAGGAGCTACACACACCTCTTTGAGTACCCCCAGGTGTCCCCTCTCTTCGGCTCCCAGTGCCCCCTGCATCAGTTTACCTCTTGCAAGTCTTCTGTGGGTCAGCCCTCAGGCCAGGCCACACAGTTTAAACCCCCTTCTGGGATACAATAAACCCAGATAGAAGAAAATGTTGCTTGCCCTTCAGAGCCATTTATAAATACAGTAAAATGGTTTCTTATCTTTCTGAGACTGAATTCCTGTTGCCAGCTGTAGCCAATAATAGGCCCTAGCTTTGACCTGGCTCCTTTGGTTGTAGCCTAGGGAGCCTCTCTCCTTGCTCCAGAGGGTCCAGACACAAGCTGCCTAGGCAGTGCCAGGCAGCTGCTTTTATTTCAGGTTTCTGGTCCTTGATTGGCTGTTGCTGTTCTCCAACCCCTCTAGCTGCTGGAGGACCAGATCTCAGTGGTTCCTAAAGTGGCTGCTCCCAGGATGCATCTCTAGGCAAGCCCAGAGATCCAATACTTGCTGCTCTTTTCCTTCAGGGCATGTCTACATTACAAACTTATGCTGACTCCAGCTGTGTTGACATATAGTTGCCACATTTAGTTCATCACTTGTGTTTGTGCATATTTGGGTCTTTGTGTCAGTGATGCACATAGTCACGAGGAGTGCTTGCGTTGATGTAGAGTGCAGTGCACCATTGTAGGGGCTGTTTCCTGTTTTTGGTGGAACTTACATGACCCAGAACCTTTATAAGGGCTGCGTGCCTGTCAGCAATTGCTGTCTGTTAGAGAGGCAGCCAGTAACAGTCTATTTGCGTGGGCTTCAGGAGCTTTCCTTCACCATAGATCATCACCATCATCGATCTGAGTCATCTGATGCCTGAGACTTACCAGTCATGTGTGACTCAGTGAACTTACCATCTGTTCCTGTGCTCCTGATCTGCTGCAGGTCCTGTGCTCCTCCTGTCCCTGGCAACTGCTGGAGGCAGTGGTAGGTCCAGGATCCACCTAGCCCAGCTTCTGATGACTGCCCACGTCCATCAGCTGCTGTGTGCGTCCATCATTATCCTGTGGGTCTGTTGGGACATTGGTTCATTGGAGACCTACATTACACTACCTATATTACAAAACATCTGGGTAACTCCATGGGTAGGAATCACACTGTGCAACTCATCACTGTTCAGCTCACTGTCTTTTGGAAAGTTTAAGCTGAGACCAAAATAAGTCACACTGAGGTGACTGGGTGCAAGGAGGCAACTTCTTTGTTTGTAACTGTTTCTAAATGTGATCAGTATCCCATAAATTTTCATGCCATTCTTCCAAAGCCCCACAAACCTGTGCAGCTCACCTCAGTGTCTACTATCACTGACAGAAGCATAGAGCCTGCACAGCTCTGCACTATTGTCATGAGTGTTGCAAGCACAGGGTGTATAATCCTGAAGTATTCGCAGAGCTGCATGAGCAAGGAATGCAATGGTTCCTTGGAGGACAGATTACCATAGAACACAGATAGAAACAATTTAAATTTTTTGGTGGTCTTCACAGGGCAGCTGCAGATGGAATGCCATTTCTAGGCCTAAAAAACAAGCACTGAGTGGTGGGATTACAATGTAATGCAGGTTTGGGGTGATGAACAGTGGCTGAAGAACTTTCAGATGTCCAAGGCCACATTCCTGGGTCTGCGCATTGAGTTCACTCCAGCCTTTCATGCCGGGGACACCAAACTGAGAGTAAAAGTGACAGTGGAGAATCACACTATGGAAACTTATTACACCAGATTGCTACCTGTCAGTAAGGAATCAATTTGGAGTCAGGAAATCTAGATAGATCCACAGCAACGGAGCTCCAAATGCACTAGAGCAATAGACAGCACACACATCCCTGCATTGGCACAGACTATCTCACCATTGAGTACATCACCAGAAGGGCTACTTTTCTATGGTTACTCAAGCATTGGTGGATCACAGTGGACGGTCCATGGACCTCAATGTGGGCTGTTCAGGGAAGGTGCCTGATGCTCACATATTTTAGCATTCAGGACTTATCAGAAAGCTGCAAGCCGTGACTCTTTCCTGACTGGTGGATTACAACTGGGACTTTGGAGATGCCAATAGCAATCCTAGAAACCCAGCCTACCCTTTGCTCAGGAAGCCATACAATGGCTATGTTGACAGCCCCAGTGAATGATTTAGCTACTGGCTCAGCACATGCTGATTTGCAATTAAATGTGCTTTTGGTCATTTGAAAGGATGCTGGCATTGTTTACACACAAACTGGGATACTTTTCCTCAAAAAGGTCCAAATGGTTATGAGTACCTGCTGTATCCTGCATAATATCCATAAAGCAAAAAAAAAGGGAGGGGAGGATTTCCATAGGGGAGGAAGGCAGAGGTGGAACAGCTCTTTGCTGAATTTGACCAGCCAGACACGACAACTATTAGAAGAGCTATATGGCTCAGGAAGGTTATGAAAGATCATTTTAACAGTGAGCCACAGTAGTCATGTAAAGTCCTGGCTTTGCCTGGCCTGCTCGTTTGTGGCCTGGTAGGAATTGTGTGGTGACTGCTATTCACAGAAATACAATTCCAGCTGTCTAGAGTGGCTACAACAGGGAGTGCCAGCCTCAGGACAGATGGTTAAGAAACAGGGCACAAACCCAAAACTGGTTGTGTGTCACTTATCACAGCCAAGTGCACCCTATATTTCTCACAGACAGTGCATGTAGGCAATCCTGTTATAAAAACTAACAAGATTTATTAATTAGGAATAAGAAATGAGAGTTATTTACAAGGCTAAGCAGGTAAAACACTGCACTAATGAGATACAGTCTTAGTTTCTAAAAAGTAATAGAAGCTGCTGTAAACATGCAAGCTCTATATGTCCTTTATGCCTAATCCAAGCTAAACATCCAGGGATCGCTTACTGATTCTTAGAAGTCTTGCCTTCTCCTTGAAGTCCAAGCAGCATAGGGATAACAACTCTTCCTCCTGGCTCATTACAGGCAGGCATATTCTCCTGTTTATGACTGCAGAGAAGACATTAATGAAGTAAAAATTACTTCTAGTAATGACTCTTTGTTAAGAAATCATAAAACATTCATGTATAGGTGGAATCCACTCTATTTAAATCTTGTCTGAGGTATACATTTTTGAAGCCCTAACCCACTTTTAAAGATATTTAGGCATTGCTGCCCTGAACATTGCAATACCTAACTAATTTAAGAGCCTAAATCTCACTTTCAAAAGGGATTTAGGTGCATGTGCTGTGCACAGCAATGCTTAAATACCTTTAGAAATCTGAACCAAAGACCAAAACATGTAGGACAATACAGTTGCACAGCCCTAGACAGATGCATTTCATGTCAAATTAATTTCCTCTTAAGCAGATTAATGGGAAGTGGAGCCTTTCATTGCTATATTACTAGTTCAAATTTGGGCCATATCAGCAGTGACTAAAAGTCATTGCTATCTGGTGGATGTCCAGTGGTTACATGGATTGAGTTAGAGGCTCTGTCCATTCGTTAATGCACATGTATACAGATACATGCACAACTGGCAGTTCGCTGTTTGCGGGTCCAGCTAAAGGCAGTGTTGAATTTGACATGGAGACTACCACTAGTCTCTGCACGCTAGAACCAATCCTTCCAGAGCAAGGCACACCAAGGATTGTCAGGAAACCAATACTTCTGCTGCTCATACTATAGCTGTTCTGCAGATTACTAGAAATCTCCAAGGTAGTCAATCCAGGTGTTATTCACTACATAATTACAGATAGTATAGGAATAAAAGTAGCTTATGTGTTCTTCACACATGGATTGGTGTCATGTGGTCTGCCATTTACAGGCCGCACAATTTCTTTTTTAAAAATATTTTAAAAATCTTTTTGAAACTTTTTTCTTGTATGTTAATAAGAACATAAGAATGTCCATACTGGGTCAGACCAAAAGTCCATGCAGCCCAGTATCCTGTCTGCCAACAGTGACCAATGCCAGGTGCCCTGGAGTGAGTGAACCTAATGGGTAATGATCAAGAGATCTCTCTCCTGCCATACATCACTCCCTTTGACAAACAGAGGCTAGGGACACCATTCCTTACCCATCCTGGCTAATAGCCATAAATGGACTTAACCTCCATGAATTTATCCAGTTCTCTTTTAAACCCTGTAATAGTCCTAGCCTTCACAACCTCTCAGGCAAGGAGTTCCACAGGTTGACTGTGCACTGTGAAAAAACTTCCTTTTATTTTTTTTAAACCTGCTGCCCATTAATTTCTTTTGGTGGCCCCCTAGCTCTTATATTGCAGGAACAAGTCAATAACTTTTCCTTATTCACTTTCTCCATCTCACTCATGATTTTGTAGACCTCTATCATATCCCCCCTTAGTCTCCTCTTTTCCAAGCTGAAAAGTCCTAGCCTCTTTAATCTCTCCTCATGAGAGACCTGTTACAAACCCCTAATCATTTTAGTTGCCCTTCTCTGAAACTTTTCTAATGTCAGTATAACTTTTTTGAGATGAGGAGACCACATCTGTACACAGTATTCAAGATGTGGGTGCACCATGGATTTATATAAGGGCAATAAGATTCCATCTTATTCTCTCTCTCTTTTTTAATGATTCCTAACATCCTGTTTGCTTTTTTGACTGCCGCTGCACACTGTGTGGATGTTTTTAGAGAACTATCCACGATGACTCCAAGATCTTTGTCCTGATTAGCTGTAGCTAAATTAGCCCCCATCATAGTTGGGGTTATTTTTTCCAGTGTGCATTCCTTTACATTTATCCACATTAAATTTCATTTGCCATTTTTTACCCAATCACTTAGTTCTGTGAGATCTTTTTGAAGTTCTTCGCAGTTTGCTTTGGTCTTAACTATCTTGAGCAGTTTAGTATCATCTGCAAACTTTGCCACCTCACTGTTTACCCCTTTCTTCAAATTGTTTATGAATAAGTTGAATAGGATTGCTCCTAGGTCTGACCCTTGGAGAACACCGTAGCGTAGCTAGGGAAGGATCCAGGGGAGCGGGCGCTCCCCCTGAGGCCAGATTCCCAAAGGTGGCACCTATTCACTGGGTGGTCAGAGCAGGAGGGACTCGTGGAGTTGCCGCCGAAACACCTCCTCCAGACAAAGCGAAATGTGTCCATCCGCTGAAATGCCGCCGAAAGGGCTCCACTTCTTTCAGTGGCATTTCAGTGGCCATACCCACTTCACTGCTTTGTCCAGCGGCGGTGTTTCGGCGGCAGCTCCACCAGCTGGAAGTAGCACTTTTTTTTTTGGTGACGCCTTTTTCTTTCATTGGTCATGGTCCCCCTGCTATTGAAACCTGGCTATGCCCCTGGGAAACACCACTAGTTACTCCTCTCCGTTCTGAAAATTTACCACTTATTCCTACCCTTTGTTCTCAGTCTTTTAACCAGTTCTCAATCCATGAAAGGATCTTCCCTCTTACCCCATGCAACTTAATTTACGTAAGACACCTCTTCAGGCCTGGGCTCAGTCCTCCTCTCCCTCTGCCCCTCGCCTTTCACCTCGTTTCTTAGGTATTCCCAGCAGTCATCCTGGGCGGGGATTCAGTGACGAAAGAACCAAGATTAATTTACTTCTCTGCCTTAATTAGGATTTATATATGGCGGGAATCCTTTGTTTCACAGTTTGATTCCCCATCCCCATTAGTGGAAAAATACTAGTAGTCCAAAAGGGACTCCAGTACCAGGTGACATGATCA
Organism: Dermatemys mawii; assembly: GCA_007922305.1. Lineage (NCBI taxonomy): Eukaryota > Metazoa > Chordata > Testudines > Dermatemydidae > Dermatemys > Dermatemys mawii. The sequence continues at coordinate 21,106,067 of ML677352.1, read as the reverse complement.
CATGACCCTGCAGTGTCAAAGCAGCCAGGAGTCAATGGTTGTTTGCAGCATCCCAGGAAGCTTCTCAGGAAGGTGGGAGATTAGCATCTTCAAAGTCCTATTGTTCCTCCTAATGGCCCATCCAGGCTGATTGCATTTTGTCTGGTGGGCATTCCAAAGGTGTAAACACGGTTGTAATAGATACACAGACAATATTCGCAACTTCAGATACAAAAATGATACATGCATACAAATACGATAGTCATAGTCAGTATATCATAACCTTTCTAATGATACCTCACATGATCCATCTTGCATAAAACATATCTTAGTTATGCCATATTTATATAACAACAATATCTCTATGAAGAATATGGGGCATAGCGTCACAGAGACAAACATAAGGAACATTCTAGGCTCTGATGTTACATCATTTTTCAGAGCATTTGAGTGTCAATTTAATTTTGACCAGAGTTCTGAAATACTGATGTTGTAAGGCCCCCTCATGTTAGTAGATAGGATCCTAAATAAATCTGCACAAAATAGAGGCTTCCCAGTTTGTTTACAAATATGTTTTTGAAATAGTTGAGTGAAAATCACGTTATATTTAATAAATACTCAGGGGGTGGGGAGGGAGGAAAGGTTTTTTTTAAAAAAAGTGCTGCTCAAGTTAATGACAAAAAGATTGATTTGTATATTGATCTTTGTACACCAGATTTGCCAACTGTGAGACTGAACCTTCTCCCACTGAGGTCAAATGGACTTTTTCCAGTGACTTCAGTAGGAGGAGGATCTGGTTCTTAATACACAAAAGAAATGCTGTTTTAATAAATATTAAGTTGTGTGTATAGACGAGATACTACATATATAGATGCAAAACCAAAACACTCTACTAGTTAAAGGCAGGTAGCAAACAATATATTCAATAACAGCTATCAGAATCCCAGCAAAAGTAGCCAGAGCCAATGGTCAGAGGAAGGGCAAACCTGAGGCTGGGAGTAGCAGAATAGTTCATAGTCAGGTCCCGACCAGGATCGATACCAAGGGTCAGAGTTCAAGTCAGGTTTCAGAATCTGAGTTAAGAGGCAAAGTCCAGATCAAGTCAGGGATGTAAGAGCAATCATTACAATCATTGCAGTAAATCCAAACTTACCTGGACACTTCCTAAACTGCTCCTTGGGTTTATATAGTGTAGAGAGTCAATCAGGAGCCAGGTGCTTCTGTCTGTCAAACCCCTGAGGCAGAACTTCCGATGGCCTGTGTCTACAGAGGGTCATGGGAATTTGCATGCAAGCTGGCTGTAGTTGCTGCTAGGTGGCAGCCTAAAGCTATCTACTGCCTGCTACTAGGCTTAGGTTCTAGACCTAATAAGAGTGTTATTACAACATCAGTATTTAATAATTCTGTTCAAAATTAAATTGATACTTAAATGCTCTGAAACATACTGTAGCATCAACCTAGAACTTGCCTTTCCCTATTTCTGTGTAAGTTTGGCCTTGATGCTGCAAACAAGTGAGCATACAAGTACTCCCACTAAACTCAGTGAAACTACTCAGGTTGTAAAGTTACTCATGATTTTGTAGAGTTGGGGCATTAAACTGTAGGCTTCTTGGAAGAGGCTCTGTGCTTTTATTCTTATAAAGCATCATGCTAACTTACAACATAAATATGAAATAATGTTAATAAGCACAGTGTTTAACAATTATAGAAACACATACCTGCAAAAGGCTTCTAAATTTACATCAGAGCAAAAGTGCATAAGGCTCCAATTTGTATCAAAGGTGTGACCTAGTTTTAAACTAAACTTTAATGAGACAAAGTACCTGAGTCTCATTTACACTAAGTCTGCTTTATGTCCCTCTACTGCAGTGTAATTATCATTTACTCCCACTTTAAGACCCCGTGCCACTTTAAGACAGTGCCAAATCAGTATAATTTGGCATGAGAGAAAATAAGAATCAGATCCCAAATGTTTTATCTTGACTTAATGATATAATGTTTTATCATCAATATTTAAAAAATTAACTCTCTGTGTAAGTCCATTGTTTGAGGATATTTTAGATGAGTAAGCAGTAGCTATGTCAGCTGCGAGCTAGTGATCTTTTTTTTGACACCCTTCCCCAAGTGAATTTCATAGACAAACATGCTCTGTTTGAACAAGACCAATGACAGCAAAATTGCTTGCTTGTCTCTAAAAAGACTCTAATAATGTGCATCAAGGGAGAGAACCATGGTCTGACAGACTTTTTTCCCCCCAGTGTAAAACATAAAAAAAACATTTCAATAGCAAGGAAAATCAGTTTAAAGTGCAGCCCCAGTTAATTATATCCAAAAGAGTAATAATAAAATAAACTATTAAATTTTAGAACTTCCTCTTTAAAGTATTAAGCATTTGGCAATAGTGATGTAGTTAAATGGCATGCTGAACAAGACTCAATCACTTTATAGTGAAGTACCAGCAGGGGTGAAAGTAAAATGCAGCTCTTACCAGAACAAGGCCACTCAGGTGCCCTCTCCCCCATGGAAGGGGCATGGCCTCAGGCAGAAGGGGTGGGGCTGAGGTCTGCATCCTCCAGCCAGTCCACCTGTGCTCCCTGGCCCATGCCGCCCAGGGCTCCAGTGGCAGCCAGAGACCCCGGGCCCTTTTAAATCACGGCCCTGGGGCAACTATTTCTCCCTCTCCCGCATCGTCAGCTGGGGGTTGGGAGAGAGGTCAAAGGGGTAGCGACATTAAAGCACTGCCACGTCAGCGCTTTAACAATGCTGCCCCTTTTGTGCCACAGCAGCCCTGCTGGGTCATCAATGCCCCTTTTGCGTTCTTCCCCTGCCCCCCATTGGTGGCCCTGCTGGTAGGGACCTGGCAGGGCTGCCGATCGGGAGCACGAAAGGGGTAGTGACACTAAAGCGCTGCCAGAGTTCTTAAAGCACTGCCACAGCAGGCTTTAAAGTAGTGGTACGGCAGGTACTGGTGGCTACCTTTTACTGGTACTCTGTACTGGCCCGTACCCCCTTACATTCACCCCTAGGTACCAGCCAATCACATGTGGACTGTATTTGAATACCAGTACACCTATTTCAAATCACACTTAGAATAGGTAGCTTTTATTGGGTTAGCTTTAGCTACAAATTTATGGCTTTTTAATTCTTAAATTAAAATGAACTCTCGTTCATTGGCAAACATGAAATACAGCAGTCTGGTCACAGCTCTGCAAAGCAGCAGTCTCTGCTGTGGTGTGTTTAGCTAAACAGAAATTAAAATGTGAAAGTGGCTTGCTGGCTCCTCACGTAACACAAGAGAGGCCAGAGAACCTACCGCTGTTTTTAAAAACAGCAGTTCAATTCCTGGCACAAACACTGAGACTAGTTTAAAAACTTCAGTGGCTGAAAAGATGCTAGATTATGGATCCACTGTAGCCCAGAGCTGTGGAGAAACTTGCTTTGATATCACTCTTGTAAACAGCAAAGGCCAAGGGACGGAATGAAAAATGGGGAAGAGAAGTGAATAAAGGTTATTACAGAGGAATGTTCTGCCCTTTTCACTCAGCTACTTTAAATATTTGTTCAAAGTTTCAAATGTAAAGGTCATTTAATTTGAATAAAGGGACATTATAAAAAGCTCTTTAATGCACTGTTATATAGCCATTAAACACTAATAGTAGCCTAGGGATAGATCACTCCCTCCCAGGGTAAAATATGTTGGGGGAAGGAGTTGTCCTGTTCCCAAAACTCAGTAGTTCCCAAGGTGCCCTCAGGAAACCAAGGCCCTCTGCACATGACTCTCGGGTTCCACACCAGCCCTGGAACCACAGAAACCCCTCCAGTCCACAGCAGCAGGCTCCTTGGGTGTCACATTACCATGCAGCAGCCACCCCTATGTTCCCTGTAAAGAGGAGTATCCCATTATAATGTTCTATGCTGTATAACCTTTCCTTTCTGATCACTGAGAGAAATGTACATCCTGCTCTATCCAGCCAACACTCACCTACTGCCTGCTCAACTCCCTCACTTCACGTGGAGTCTCACCCTGAATGATATTGCCTTCAGCTACATACTGCAGGCCTGGTGCTGATCGCCACAGATTCCTGATTTTTTACATCATTGTGAATCAAGGCCAGTATTTTTATTTCAGCTCAGCTTAAGGTTCATGGCACTATGATATGTGGTCATGTGACAGCAGATTTTAGATTGTGAGAAAGGCAGAGCAGCCACTGAAGGCAGCAACTATCACAGGGTTGGCAGCTCTTTAAAGGGGAAACACAGTCAGTACCATGGTGGAGGTAGAAGGCAAAAGATTTGCCCCTCCTATTTATTAGGTAACAAACTATTGTCCAAGGGACTTATGACTCCTTTGAATGCTTCCTCAGAACTCATTCTTTTTCAGCAGCTTTAGATCATTGATCTCAGCTCCCATGCCCTCTGTGCTTGCTCCCATTAATTTGCACATGTAAAATGCAAACACATATAGAACAAAGCAAGATGAATATGAAGCAGAAAAATTAAATATTCTAAACTCCAAAGCAAATCAACTTCCCTCTTATTTTCTGTGGCCTCCTTTCACCAACAGAAGTGCCCAATCTCTCTGCATGAGATAAAGTAACACTCAGGTGCAGTAACTTCTGTCAGGATTACTGGCCATATTTAGGCCTGCACAATAACTGAGTCATCCAGACTGCATGATAAGGACTTCAGTAGCTTCACCTATTGGTGTTTGGCTACTGAAAGAGGATGGCCTATAAAGAATGGGGAGACACACTTTACCTGTGCCCCTTTAAGGAGATGGCTATCATGGGATACTTCCCTACATTCTGCAAGAAAGTGGCAGCTCTTTTAGCCATTATTTTAGAACTTAATTTGGTATTTGAGCTCTTTGGCAGTGCCTGAGCTATACCCTCGGCAATTACTGTTTACTTGGTTACATGCAGTGTTTCTCTGTTCTGTGGAGAGTCTGCTCATGTGCTACCTTCTTAAACATTAAATATCACTTCAACAATTATCAGTGCAAACAAGTGTCATGGTTTGAATTATACCCACTGGACAGCACCTGAATCTTCTGAACTATATGTTGTAAGAGTGCCATTGAAGCATACCAAGTCTTAAATATTTATGGTTCTATTCAAAAAGACAGATCTTTAGCAAGGCAACAAGCAATGGCATAATTAGAAATTAGCTTTGAAAAATGATGTACAGAAATAAGGGTGCTATAAAGTATGTGGATCATTTTAATTTTCTGTAACATGTAAAATCAATTCAGAATGCAAAGGCTGCATTTGCTATCAACTTCAAATGCACACGAAGAGGGGCCAAACCACTAAGGGACAAATCTCAGTTCCCTCGCTGGTTAACTGAGTAGTGTGCTGGGGATTTCCCACACATATGATCACTGTGCAGTAGTATCATTCTGATTCCATGGTGGTTCTAGCCAGTGGATATAAGCAGTGACATGTTCAGCAGCTCTGACCCTACCTTACCCCCAAAGAGATAGGGAGTACAGCCACACAGGAAGTCCCCTGAAAGCAAGGCTTTAACATATAAAGGGGGTGTGCCAGCAAAATCCCTCTCCCTCTCCAGCATGCAGTAGAGTTGCACCAGTTCTGTTAAATCTGGAACACGTCACTCGTGCACAGAAAGGCAGGATTTTCCACTTACAGCATCTTTGAACAGAGGGGAAATGGGGTTATTTTTAAAATGTGGGGCCCCATCCTACTCCCATTGGGGTTAATGGAAACCCTCCAATTGTCTTCAGTCTCAGCAGGCCCATGCCCTTGGTTCTGAAGCCCAAAGTTACCATGCTGTTGCTAAAAAAGGGCTAAATGACCTAGCAGCTGTTTTTCATCTCTTATAACAGTTGTTTAAAGGGTCAGTCCTAACAGTGCCTGACAATACTACTAGAGTTAAAGTGTTCCAACATTTAAATGACCCTTCCCCCATTTAGGTGAGTGAAACACAACTCTTGGAAACTTGCTCCAGGCTGAAACTCACCGTTTGAGGGCTCATCCCAGAAGTTATTTATTTACAACTTTTCACAAATCTGTTACAGTACTTTGGAGATTTAAGACTGAAAAAATCCAAACTTTTGGGGAAGTGGAAAGTAATGGAGCTTCCATCGCTACTTTGTGGTTCATATAGCTCATAATCAGCTCATGTAAATCATGCTCTGAAATCAAATTTTACAGGCCATTAGCAGATAATGAGAAGAAATCCCATCTGGTAGCCTGAAGGGAAAAAAGGGGTAAAGGTATCATGTTATAAAAATCATGAATTCCACATGCTCAGTGCAATCCCATCCACAACTACTAATCTAGGTTGGTATGGCATCATTACATTTGCATATTCTAATCACAGTATTCTTGGTACTTCTGCAAAATCCATTATTACAGCTGGCAAGCAAATAAAATAATCGCAATTATCACACAATTAAAGAGATTAATCTGAATTAATCGCACTGTTAAACTATAATAGAATACCTTTTATTTAAATATTTTTGAATGTTTTATACATTTTCAAATATATTGATTTCAGTTACAAAACAGAATACAAAGTGTACACTGCTCACTTGCTTCTGTGTTTTTTACAGTGCAAGTACTTGTAATCAAAAATAAATAAAAATAGTATTTTCAATTCACCTAATATAAGTACTGTAGTGCAATCTCTTTATCATGAAAGCTGAAATTACAAATGTAGAATTATGTACAAAAAATAACTTTTATTTTTGAATGCAATGTAAAACTTAGGCGCCTACAAGTCCACCCAGTCCTACTTCATGTTCAGCCAATCGGTAAGATAAACAAGGCTGAACAAGAAGTAGGACTAGATGGACTTGTAGGCTCTGAAGTTCTCCATTGTTTTATTTTTGAGTGCAATTTTGTAACAAAAAAAAATATACATTTGTAAATTGCACTTTCACAGCAAAGAGACTGCAATATGATACTTGTATGAGGTGAACTGAAAAATACTATTTCTTTTATCATTTTTACAGTGCAAATATTTGCAATAAAAAATTATATACACTTTGATTTCAATTACAACACAGACTACAATATATAAAAATGTAGAAAAACATCCAAAATATGTAATAATTTTCAATTGGTAGTCTATTGTTTAACGGTGTGATTAAAACTGCGATTAATAGCAATTACTTTTTTTATCACAATTAAATTTTTTGAGTTAATCACGAGTTAACTGCAATTAATCGACAGCCCTAATTATTATATTACTACATAATAATACTCCAAAAAACAAATGTAATACAAAAATGTCCATAAAATATTGTGAGACAAAGCCGACAAGCCGAAGGAATCTCATAGGGAAGGCAGCCAGCCTCCAACACTTAGGTCCCCTTGTGTCTTCAGGCCAATCCTGCTTACATCACGCATGTGAGTAGTCTTATCGAGAGCAAAAGGAGCAGGCCACTGCATTTAGTGGGGCTATTTATGTGAGTACGTCAAGCAAGATTTGACCCTGAATATAAAGTGGCCCCACGGATCTCAATAAGAGCTACAAGTGCACAGCGCCTCTGAAACTCAGGCCACTTTTACGTAGGACAGTAACTGTAGGGACCCAGATTTGAAAATATTGGCCTTAATAGATTTGTGAATTTCCTCACTTTTGTGGGTTTGTCTCAAAACAAAATCTACAATGAGTGATGTTACAGCTATGTGAAATACCAGTATAGACTAGAGCAATTAAAAGAAAGGCATCAAATGAAATATAACTTCCAAGATCTTCCAAGATCAAAAAATTACTTTGCCCAGACAGGACTTTTTTGGCAAAGTCTAAGGACTCAATCTAACACCCACTGAAATCAATGTCTCCAGTACATCAAGCCCTAAAGCTCCAAAATCACAAAAGGGCCTGATCCTGCAAAGCCCTTCATGTGAATAAGGACTATACAGGCCAATTGGCTGCACTGAAGATATTTGTGCAAGTAAATGTTTGCAGGATTGGGCCTATAGCATGCAGCAGAAAAATGTAGTGTTTTCTGACTACCCTCCAATTCATTGTTTGTTGGAAAATATCAAAGCCAATGGAATAGTAGGTGTCCCAAAATGTCTTAATTCAGAGAATTAGTGTTAACTGAATCTGATTAGCTCCATTTATCTCTAATTAATTACCTTTACCTAATTAGACACCCTGTTTCCAGTAGACATGGAGTCAAGTAGACTAGATTATTAGTGTAGTCATTGTGCCTCTACAAAATCCTGAAATTAATGAAACGTGCAAAAGAATCTGCAGCTTTAATTGCACAGGTGTTGCCTTATGGCAAAGCTTTATCATCTGATTACACCAAGGGATTATTAGTGACTTTTTATATAGAGGATGAGCCTGTGAAATGTACCTTAGCAACAGCTCATTAGTTTAGGGTTGTTACTGTATTATTTATTACATTCAGCCTTCCCCATTATCGAGATTGATTCATGGACCGATATATTTTCCTCCCCTCTGTGCAGAAAAAAATAAAAAAATAAACCATGGCTATTGCCAGTCCAGCTGCAGTACGAGAGGAATGCAGAGAGTATTCTCCAGCTACCAATCTTCACTCTTTAAATTAAAGCTTTCAAATTGGTTTAAATAAAAGTCTTTCCACCAACCCCAGCAAAATAACCAATTCAAGTAACTGTCAATATGGAATGTTTTCTGCATGTGATCCAAACAGTTTGGGCCATCTTACATCTCTTCATATAAATAAAAACAAAGCAAAATACTTTTGTGCCAAAAATAACTTCTTCCTACGTAATTCACATGTGCATTTTATGTAATTCTACTGGAAATTTTTACTTCGGGGGATTTTTCCCAGATGGCGGTGGTTTGTGGTTTTGTTTATTTGTTTGCCACATACAAAAAGTGTTTGGATAATAGAAGTATGATTCACAAAGTAAAATGCTGACCTGCAAAATTAGAACTGTTTTCCACATCCCAAAGCTCTATAAGACTATAAGGTTTAGAAGGCCTGACCTTTCATTACCCACATCTCCTCAGAAACCTCCTTTTAGAATCACCAACTACGGAGTTGATATAGTAATAGCTAGGACTAAATCTGGCTAAAATCCAGCACTGAGTAAAATTCTCATTTCTTGATAGACCAATAATTCCCTTAACTAGTCTATATGATAATAAATGTGTCTCTAAAACTGTTTTCTCTGGGGCTTTTCTTCTTTTTTTTTTCTTCAAAAAATAAACATTTTTCTACTATTACATGTAAAACATTGCTGTTTCCTTCTTACAAAATTTAAAATAGGGCAAAAATAACAGGTAACTGTTACTATATAGGGCATGACAACTAATTTGAGTAGTAATACTGAATATTTAGACCCTCCTTTAAAGCATGAACACCAAAATTTTCATGTGTTGTATTATAAAGATTATACACCTTAATCTCAAAACCAGAGCTGTAACTGAAATAACAGGTAGATAACTGAGTAGTGTACAGTTTATATATCTCCACACTATATATATATATATATATATATACACACATACCTATACAGGATATAATCATGCAACCTTTACTCACATACATAATTCTTTGAAGTGAATTGGACTACTCTTAGAATTTCCCATGTAAGTTTTAAGGTTCCTAGCACCATAAAATGTGTGATAACTACCTGCCATGGGGTATCACTCACCCCAGACTACATTCACTAAAAGCATGAGCTTTCGTGAGATTGTTTTATATTTATTAAGCCAAACATTGTATATACAAATTTGCTGACTTGTCACTCCTTTACCAGACTAACATGATCACATCAGGCCTGCCCTCTGCTCTCTCTTCTGGCTTCTCATTGAACACCACATCAAAGTCAAGAACTTTGTCTTTAGCTTCAAAATATGCAATGACCTGGACCCAGGATACCCCAAAGTTCACCTGAGGTACTGGGATGATAACTATGGTGGATAATGCTGCTCCTGAGGCACAATGGAGTGAAGCACATCTGTGCAGGAGTCAGAGCTTTCTCGGGGGATCAACCCAACCCTGGGAAATGCATTCCACCTCTACTAGCACCATTTCATGATCAAAGTGCAAAGTGCACCTTGCCTACAATAATAAACACAAACAGCATCAAAGGTACAAACAAACAATCTTTCATAACTTTACAGGTGGGATGGGAAAGGCCAACCCCATGTGACAGCTGTTAATCACATTGCTTAAGTCACTGCTAGAGGATATACAGATTCTATGGTGATGAGGGCAGTCTAAGAACCTGACTAGTACAGAACCTGTTGTGGAGAAGGGAGAAAACCCAGCACCACCTGGTATTTGCAATGTGCAGTCTTACAGGGCAGTAGTAAGGTCAGTCAGAAGCAGGCCTCATGATAAATACTACCATTTTGCATGTATGTAGCAGGCTCTATCTCAAAAGTTTTATAAAAGCAGGAAAGTTCAATTATATTCATGTTACAGGTGGGAAAACTGAGGCACAAAGAGCCATCCCGACTTGCCTGAGATGATACAGTAAGTCAGTGGCTGAGCTGGGCACAGGTTCTACTTATCCTAGGCCTGTACCCTTTCCACTGAATCCTGCTGCCTGCCTGCTTCCTTCCTGGGTACAGTGTTGGGAAGAGAGAGGTGAGCTGCTACTTTTCCCTTGGTCCCTTCACTGCAACAAGAGGGCTGTTGCCAGGTTATTTGATGAGCAGGCCCTGGCTCTCTCCTCTTGCAGCTGGCGGTGACTCCTCTGAAGGGTTGGCTGGCACCAGCTAGTGGAAGGAGCTAGCTCTGACTGTCTCCCGTCATGGGGTGCTAACTACTCTGAGGAGCCACACGCCAGGGAAGATACCCACCTGGGAAGTCAGTAATGATGATAGACACACAACTGTCCCCTAGGGGAACTAGTTCCCCCTGTTGGGAGGGGGGGAGGTCTTCCCAACATCATGTGACCAATAATAACCAATGACGTTTTAAATAACATTCTGTTGGGGGTGTGTACCTATATATACAGACAGACATCACAGGATAGTGAGTGGCACAAGGAGTAGCCTCCTTCTCTCAAAAATAATGCCACCCACTTCCAGGACTGTGCGGGGACAGGTGTCACTGTAGCCTCTCTGGAGATCAGAGCTCCCAAGTGCCAAGCGGGACGCACAGGCTCCGGCCGAGGGGATTTTCCATACAGGGGGCGGCTCTGCCACCCCCAGGGACTCGGCTTTGAGCCGTTTCCGGTTGAAGAGAAACTCCCCCCCGTTGGGTTTTGGCTGTTGGGCAGCGCAGCCCTTTGCCGGGAGAGGAGGGGAGCCCCGCCCCCAGCGCTGCCTGCGCGGAGGTGAGGCGGCTCGGGAGCACGGTGGCGGTTGAACTGCTGATTTCTCCTCACGCCGCCCGCAGACCTGGCGCTCCTCGGAGGTCGCTCCAGCCAGCGGCGGCTGGGCCTACCTGCGCGCGGCGCATACGCAGGCGCGCAGAGAGCGCGAGACTCCTGGGGCGCCCCCCCCCACACACCTGACGGGCTGCGGGCGCCCTCTCTCCGCAAGCCGCGTGCTCGGCCCCTCTTTCAGCTCGAGCCCCTCTGCGAGCCCCCTCGAATAGCTCGCCTCTTGGAGAGTATTTTTCATTTAACCTTTATTTTACAGTCTCTTTAATCACCCTCCGCACCTGCTAGCCAGCTTGGCTCCGATGATAAACAAGCAGATTTGCAGACTACTCCAGATTCCTAAAGAACACAAGCTCCGCGGAGGGGTTTGGGGTTTTTTTTAATGCAAAGCCCGTGGCTGCAAGATGTGAGGAGACAAGGCACAGCGGGGTGGGGGGGGGGTCATGCGGGGCTGGGGTGGGGATTTAAAAATACAACTTTGCCTGAGCACCAGGAGAGATTTGCAGCTGGCGCGCCCCTCTCCCGGCCACACCGCACGTCACCACCGTGCTCAACACACTTTGTGTGGGATTCAGTTGGGGGGCGGGGGGTAGGTGCACACGGAACGAGGACGTTCTCCAGCATATGCTGCCCCCCTCCCACACTCCCCATCGCCCTCTTGTTTTGTGAAAAGTTGTCTGGAAAGGCAAAGGCAAAGCTCCTCTTCCTTTTTGCCTGACACTTCTGCAGGCAGCAGTGCTGTCCTCAGCAGCTCTGTGGGGTGGTGGCTAATTGCCCCAGTAAATCACCGTGCAGCAGCGCGCTACTGCGTTTATTTTTCTGACAGTAATTTAGTGCTTGCTCTTTTCCACGCTTGTCATTGCGTGTTTTTCCTCACATTAGAAGCCTGTAGGAAAAGGACAGTAATTAACGGTGCAATACATCCTCATGGAAGCTCTTTCATCATACTGTGATAATTGTACTCCTTGTCTGTCAAGGTAACCCTCTCCCTTCTCAAGCATCCAACGCAGCGCTATTTGTCAACTCTAAACTGGAA
>ML677352.1:20878746-21088746 GCA_007922305.1 Dermatemys mawii | reverse complement strand
TGCATGTTCCTTTCACGCTAATTATGTGACCTTCAGAGGCATTAGCGCTGCAATTCCCAGCCCTAGAAGAGGACAACACACTCTACTGTGAAATCGAAGACATGAAACCCCATAGATTAAAGCAAGATGGAAGTTCCTGACACACAAACACACTGTCACTGTGAAGAAGGAAGATTTGTTTAAAGCCATGGACCAAAGCAAGAATATTAACAACAAGCTAGAAACACTAGTAACATCTCTGGGGTATTTTTATTAGTATCATCTCTTTGTAACATTTTAAATGCTGCTCTTAAGGAAAATGCTGATAATCCTGCTGAAGTTCTCTCCCTGACCTTTTGGCTGAGTGTCTGCTAGGCCACCTCTCTTCAAGGCAAAAATTTAGCAAACTACTCCCCTAACAATTTGGGTTTTAAGTAATGGACCTAAAGATCAGGCAGGTGTTTAAGAGACCAGCCCCTCCTCTGGGTAAATGCCCTTCAAACATTCTTTTGAGAGTTGATCATGGTTTCTAAATAAATGAATTTTTAAACATTCATGTTCTCTTCTTGAAGAAGGAAGAAACCCTGAGCTGCAGATCTTTGCCAAGCATACAAACCGACTCAAAACAGAATCACGCAGATTTTGAAAACTGAAGCCAGACCCTTCTCCCAGTGAAAGTTTTCCCACTGGTTTCACTGGGAGTAAGATTGGGGCTTCTAGATTTAATAGTACCAGTTTTATAAACACCATTGGTGAAATCTTGGCCCAGATATAAAACAATGCATGGAAAAAGGAAAAGGGAGGGAAATGAATGGGCCTTCTTTATGGTCAAATAGAAGACATAGGGTGAAATCCTCACCCTGTTGAATGAGAACTTTGCTACTGACTTATCTGGGCCAGGATTTTACCTATGTTGTTTATAAAACTGGTATTATTACAAGGACTTTTTATCTCTGTGCTTTGTTTCTGAATTAACTCTGAGGAAATGACCCCTAAAATCTTCTAAACAGATAAGATTGTGGCAGGTTATTATGCTAAATCCAGTGAACAGCTGGCCCCCTTACTTTTGGCATGGAGTAGTAATTCACAGCCAAAAAGAGAAATCTTCTAATGGAAGTCTATCTCAGCAGTATCGTCGGTCCTTTGCCATGGAATCGAATCTAAGGACAATACAACTCCTTACATTGCTTCATCAGAGCTGGGACATTAGGAAATGTGGTGTTAGCTAGTTTTTTGCACAATGTTTTAGGAAGCAAGGGTAAAGTCACAGCCTTAGTATTACGTTTTAAATGGTGAATGGGAAATGTAATGTTTCCCCTTCCTCTTCTTCAAAATATCTGTCCAACCACTATAAAAATACCAAATAATTCCAATCACACATCAATCATACAAAATCATCTAGTTCAAAATAATCTCTTTACTGTAGAGGATCTGGGCTGGAGATCCTGCTGTCTTACACAGGCATAATTCCATTGACTTCACTGGGCTTCAGTAGATTTAAGAGAGACGTTTGGCAGCCTAGGAAGTTCAGGCTCAAAGCTTGCAGCAGTGTTTCTTGAATTCCTTAAGATCACTTTTGTACAAGATTTTTTTTTAACAGTTTAGGATTTATCTAATAAGTAATGCTTTGCAGTGTAAATGTCTGCCCTCTGCTTTTAACAGCATTAACTACAGCCCCTGAATTTTATTAATCCAAATTTGGTTTTGTTTGCATAAAAAAAAAGAAGAGGGTTTCGACAATCTTAAAACAAAAATATACATTTATTTCTTAAGTGTTTTTTACTTACCTTTTAAGATGCACACTGAAATGCTGACACACAGATACTGCTTTTACAATATTCATACTACATGAAAGTGAGATTCAGATTTTCTCTTAAACTGAAAAGCTTCCTGCATATGAAAGCAACCATCATGAAAATGTGAAGCTCATCTTGTATTCTTTCCACAATATAGGAGGAATATCCCCTGTAAAATTAAAGTCAAGAATAAAATAAAACCATTTGGATATTAAATATGCCAAAACAGATTCATTGTCTCTAAATCAATGTTGTTTACTTAGAGAACAGAAACGCTTTTTGCATAATGTCAAAGTGCAATTAGTTCTTTATACAACAATAATGTAGGGTACATTAATTTGGATTGAATTACAAAGGAAACAATAGAAATGTTCTTAACTTCAATTTTAATGCCAATTGAGTTAATTGGAGCCGCTGTTGTGCCAATAAACATTCAGTTCAATAAGCCACTATGCACTATGTAGTGTCAGACATAACCTATTTGCTAGTGTACTGCTGAAACAAAAAAAAAAAATAATTAAATCTGCATACCCCGAACACCTAAGAGGTGAGGTCAAATCTTGATATATGTACCAAAGCTACACATTAGTTGTGGGGCCCAATTCTGCATTCACTGTGCAACACATCCTCCTCTTTAAGTCAATGAGGGTGTTGGTTGCACAAAGTATTAAGGGCTGGGAGCTAAGTAGATGAAGCACTTTCATTATTAAAATCTATTTACAGACATTTCTGGAAAAAAATGACATGTTTATTCCCAGCCCAAAGATGCTGTGTGTGTGTGTGTGTGTGTAAAGATCAATACAAATTCTATTTTGCTCTTTTTTAAAATTGACTTAGTGACATGGTTTGAATGGAAGCTCTTGACTTGAAACGAATGGGAGCTCTGGATGTACAGTGCTTGCAGGGTTGGGCCCCGGAAATGTGAAAGAGGGTATTTTCACATTTTAACACTTTCTGATTATTATTATTGGCAATTCAAATAGCAGGTTTATTTTTAACATGTCAGATTTGCCAGTGACTTTGGCCTTATCCTGCACTCTTTATTCAAGTAAATGTCCAGCTGAATTGTGCCTAAGTAATCAGCCTTTGGATGGTCCAATAAAATTTGATTTAGAAATAGTCAAGTTACAAGTGTGTGAATATAACAGACAGACAATTAGCATGTGATTGTCCCACTTTCCTGTTAAAATTCCCTTGAAGTCAACTTAAAGAAAATGAAGTATCTGGCCCTAAATGTTTATAAACACACCACACTGGAAAGCTTTAGATAGACACATGACAACATGACACATACTGCAACAGTGTAGTCCATGGTGAAAACAGTCTAATAAATGCATTAAGTTGCAAATTCAAACAGCAGTTAAACAAACAAATGTAAGGCCCAATTCTAGCCCCAAAGCTATACCCAATGAAAGCCAATGCACATACACCTCAAGACAGAATTTGGCCTTAAATTGGTTCATTTAAATCTTACATTGTATGACTGAATAAACAAAAATAACTGAGGGGTTCAGCGTGATTCCTCAAATCTTCCTTCTCTCATTGAGTTCGCTGGAAGGGGGATTAGGCCCACACTTCACTTATTTCCATGAGGTTTTTCTTCTTCTTCACGTCTTGCTTCCACATTTTCACTAAATGGTTTTGCCTGAATAATGTGTACTGAAAACGGCAATCACATCGACATAGCTCCTGTTCCCCTTGTCTTCAGTGGGGGTAAAACTGGCCTTCTGGCTTCACCACTGAGGTAAGGGGACTATGCCAAGTGTGTGGATACCCTTTCATAGCACAGGTGCTTCCTTCATGCCAAATACTAGATTAAAACTCTTTTGGGAAGTCTCTTAAAAAGTAAAATCTGTGTTGATACAAATATCCCAATTTTCCTATCTCGGAAGGCAGGTTGTGCTAGACAGTTACTGGTGGAAAGAAACATTAAAAGCTCTAAAAGTGATTTAAAGGGACCTCTCTGTAAACAGTGATAGTCACAGTTCTGGGGTCCAATATCACTTGACCTGCCAAGACTAGACAAGTTGCAGCATCAATATCACTAGAAGGCCTGAAATCCTAGCCCTCCAATGAGATTTAGCGTGTTTTTCTTCCCCCCCTGGTGGTTTAATTCATGAAAGCTAATGTTGATTCAGAACCGAATAATGCCAGTCCTGGACATTGCATCAGTATGATTCTAAATCCCACTGGTTTGGGGCGGGGGTTGGGGGAGAAAGGAGAAATGAATGTTTATGTCAGGTTCTTTTGGCAAAAATGGCCGCTATCTCAAAGCTGCTCAGAGGTGTAGAGCATTAGAAGTAGTCTTGGCCAAGGTAGATCAGAGGGCAGAATGCAGTGGAGATGATCAAAGGTGTTAAATAAATGAGGTGTGTTCTATGGTTCTGCAATGCTTGCAGAAATAGAGAAAATCAAGTGTTTAAAGCTTGTCTACATAAAAGTGTAAAGATGTTTACTTAACCTTGGGTGTTCACTATATTATGGATTTAAGTGTTTAACTTCTTTCAGTACTGATGGTAGTTAGAAGCGCAAATCTCCACCTATTAGGAGATCAATATATCCCATAGTTGCTCAATAGCTATCTTGTAGTGTAAAGATACTATTCAATGGTGGGAAATGCGATACACTTTTTAAATTATATATGTTAGTGATGACCATGCACACATCATTTCTGGCTTAGAATTATTTAAGAACTGTATGACGATTCCCAGTATATTGTACTGTCTTCCATCACACATGCTCTATACCAGTCTTTCTGCTGAATCTTCCAGGACAGAGGATAGCTTCCTGTAAGAAATTCCAAGCGACATTGTAAACAATGCATGTTTTCCTACAGTCTGTGCATATGCTTATGTATCAATAAGAACACTTCACAACAGAAAATGTATGCATGTGCTCTGTGTATGTTTGTGATCATGTATAGATATAAACAAAAAGACAGCTCGAGAGATAAACATATATCTCATGATCCTTTTCACTGCTGTTTGGAATTTATGATAGTATTTGTATTTAGGTCTTCAAATAGTTAACATTCTATGTAATACTGAAGAGAATAATGCTCTTTATACACAGAAATGCACATATTAAAATATGTGTACATACCAAGGTTGAAAAGCAGTATCACCACCAGTAATAAAACCAAAATGATTCTCACACAACAGCCAGGATAGTTCATTAGACAGAGACATTATCATGGACTCTGGATAAGTTTCCCAGTTGTACCTGTAATTTTCATATGACATGTATAACATTATCTTAAGAATGAAGTGCAACAAAATTAAAACGATTCCCTTTACTATTCTTGATTCAACACTCCCAGCAAGTGCAAAGGGTTGGCTGGTTTAAAAATTGAATATTTACATTTCAAGTGCTCTTACTTGAGAAACGTTTACAACAATAATCATGCAAAGACTGCTAAGGACATGTTTTCCCTATCCGCTTTCTAAATATACATGTGGCAACTTACTAAATAGCACCCCTTGTGCTATAGTGATTACTATCAAAAGCAAACCTGCAAAATAAAAAATCCGAAGACACAAAAAGGCATACAAAATTAAAAGTAATAATCAAATATTTAAAATCAGTGAGTGCATTATAATTCAGAATAATGAACAAAACACTACAACCTTATTTTAAAATATGTCATTTCCAGGGAGGCAATTGTTTACCCCTTAGTGGTGGGCCATAGATGGCCAATTAATGCAACTTAATTCTGTAGTTATTTCTGTTTAAAGAGTATTTGGAATGATTTTTTTCCTGTTATTTATGATCAAACAAACGAGCCCAGCTAATCTTATATTTTATCTCCCTAACATATGGAAAAGCTATTTATCCTAGCCAATCACAATAAAGTGAAGAAAACCCCATTTTATGGAAAGGTATATATCACAAGTTTGTTCATCATTAAAGATATGATTACCAGTGAAAACCCTCCGAAAGTGGCACATTTATGATTCCAGGAACAGATGGGGACATACATTTTCCTTGCAAATACTTTTGAAATTGCTCTACTGGTAGCAGTATAAAAATGATATACAGATGCCAGTGCCAACGAAGCCAGGACAAGAGGTCCAGATTTACACAGTAAAAGCTTCACATGCGCTCTGTCAGCTTTGATTGATCTGTACTATACCTCAGAAACTTGTTGACTGGTAAAGGAAACAGTGCAAATAATTCACTGCAACAAGCCAGATAATTCACAGAGCCAATCGGTCTGCCTCACTTTTCCTCACCAAGATGCATCATTTTCCAGCATGAGCAGTATTCAGTGTCAGGAAGGGGGAGGGAAAAGGAAAGAAAGCAAAAAAGAGAGAAAGATAGGACCAGCTCACACAAAAGGAAAGGCGAGACAAGAGAAGTTGTTTTGGGTAATGGGCCCAGCCATCTACCTTTTCCACTCTGAGCCCTAGCAGAGCCGTTCAGCCCCAATTGTCATTATCATATTGATTAAGTTCATCAGAGTGCAATTTTAGGTTTAACGCCAACGGATTGGGAAAGGGAGCAAAGAATTATCTAAGAAAAGCACAACATTCTCACCGCAGGGACGTTTCCCTGTTCCAGTTCATTGATGGAGTTGATTAAGTTTAAATGAAGCAGACACTGGATAAAAGTAAGGGTATTGACCACTGGGCAGGGCGGGCTGTGCTTGAAAAGGCCTGATACATGCAGAAAAGCAAGATTTGCTAAATGCTCTAATCTTCAATCAAATCTAACATCAATACAGACAAAGTTTGGTAATGAGAGATTCAATGAAGCATGCCGGAGAAAGAATTAATCCTCTTGGTCTAAACTGGGTTCAACTTTGAAGCCTGCTCCGAAGGAAAGACAGTTATCTAAATGCTAAATAAGAAACTTATTGTACTTTTCATGGCATGCTAATCTTTTGTCTATTTCATCTCTATTATTTGTATGCTCATAGATAGCAGTTGTCATGGTGATTATATCAACCCACTCGGAGCGGATGGCTGCGACGGCTCAGGGCCTCCATATAACCCTCAACCACACACACAAAAACAAAAAAACAAGGCTTGGCAATCAAGCCCCTTCTGGCCGACCAGACCCCCAATATTGCCCTGCGGGTGCAGATCAGGAAATTCCTTACGCTGCCAGCCGGAGAGCTAGCAGTCAGCCGGGCCCTGGCCACTAGCGCTCTTCAGAGCCGCAATTTAATTCGCTGGGGCAGTCGATACCGTTTTAAGCACCCCTGCTACCCCACCCCCGGGGAAGGGAGACCGTCCAAACCGGCGAGATCGCTCCCCTCCGCGCTCAGCCCAGCCTAGGCGAGGTGCTTTTCGTAGGCTTGTCTTGATAAGCTTTTGATGTCACAAATCAAACACTCGCCAGGAGGGAGATAATGGGGAGTGTGATCTCCTCGATTTGTACAGAGCTAGCGCTTTGCATCGGCTCTGCCTTGAGCTTTGGGGAGGGAGAATAAAACAAAGGGTGGAATTTGACAAGTGCGGTTGAAAGGGGGGAAAGCGCCGAGCGCCCGGGCCCGTCCCTTGCTCCCTGCGCACCTCCTGGGGGGACGCAGGCTCCGGGCTCCCCGGGCCGGGCAGCCCTTGACAAGGGGAATTAGGATTCATATATGCAAATGCCTCGGGGCCGGCAGACTCTTTAATTGAGAAAGATGGGAAGGCCGGGGGGGGGGGGGGGGAAGCGGGGCGAGCAGGAAAGGGAGCCCGGTGAACGGCTCTTGGTGGCGGGCCGGGACAGCCGCAGGAAGCGCCGCGCCGCGTGTTGGCAAACAGCGAGCGCGCCTCTGCCCTCGGATCGCCGGGCAGGGGCTCGGGGAAGGGCCCCGGCCGTGACAGACGGGCAAGCTGCGCTTTGCTGCTGCTATTGCAACTCCTGCGTCTTGTAGGCCTGATACAGACCCCCCCCCTCCCCGGGGAGGGGTCCTGATCCACAGACCCAGAGCCGCCGCTGGCCACACAGGTGAGACACTGGAGAGAGAAAATAGACTAGACAAGACAGATCGGCTACATAACATTGGCTAGGGAGGCAGACCACACAGACCGCCCACACAGATCCACAGACAGGCAGATGCCTGGAGAGGAAGACCGGCGCTTGCTCTGGGGCACCTGCTCCCTGTCTACCCAGAAAACTCCAAGTCCAGGTTCTGAAATCCCAGTTTCTCCCTAGGAGTGTGAGGGAGTAATCAGGATTTCACTGCAAATCGGGAGTTGGGGGGGGGGGGAGTGGGGGTCTGAACAACCAGCAAAAGGGCATGGGGAGTCCAGGCAAAGAGGGGGAACTTTCCTTTGGTTTGTTTCACTGTTATATAGTCATTTGAGCGCACAAAGGTTGTACCCCAGCTTTTATGTGTTTTACAAAAGTTACCAAATTAAGGTCGGCTTAGGGCTCCCTCCAGGATTGGAGAGAGCTTTAGAGGCTGGGACTCGCAGATATAGGCCGGCTGTGTTTATGAAAAGCTTAAAAAGTAATAAGGGCGGGGGGACAGATTCCGAGAGAAAGTAACATGTATAACTCATATTAAAGGAGCAGCGAGCAGGGCTGTGAACTTGAATAACTGTTTGAACTTTAATTTGTTCATTAACAGGATTTGCCCCTGACTGTGAATGTTATTACTTCTCTAAAAGCGAGGTGCAAATGCAAAGCCATAATGAAAGAGTCTTGCAAAAAGTTAAATGCCTAGTAATTACACTCGTCTCACTGAAAACTTAAAGTAATACAAAAGTGATGGAAAAATGGGAGCTGGGCTGATATTCTTCTAGTGTCCCAACCTTTAAACAATAGAAAGGGAAAGCTTAAGGCCTCCATTTGAACTTCATCTCAATCCAGAGCAACACACTAAGCTTGTGCGAATATAACAGAGACCCACTGATCCAGATGAACTCTAGGTATCTAACTATAGGTATATGTAAAACGGTTATGTTTAAACAAGGAAAAAAAACCCTTAGAAAGTCTTGGAATTTTGTGTTTTATTTTCCTTTTCCTCAGTGGGGGGGAGTCTGTTTTAAGTCTTGAGTGAAACATGGTGTCAGAAGTCTGATCTAATCTGCATGTTTGTATCCTACACAGGGCACATTAG
Source organism: Dermatemys mawii (assembly GCA_007922305.1). NCBI lineage: Eukaryota > Metazoa > Chordata > Testudines > Dermatemydidae > Dermatemys > Dermatemys mawii. The sequence continues at coordinate 21,079,917 of ML677352.1, read as the reverse complement.
CTCCTCTCTCCCGCATCACACCGACAGTAGATAAAACTCTGGAGATCTGGAATAAAACAAACTACTGCTCCTCTCAGAAGGTATGTGACTTTGTACTGATGCTTTTTGCCTGTTAGCTCCGCATTGACTGTCTTTTCATCTGCCAGTTATTTCTTTCCTGTTTTTGTCAACTGTTTTTATATATTCACTTGTCATCTGCATCCTTCCTCAACAGGAACGTGCAGCCAGGTCGCAATTAAATATACAGATCCACGAGCTGTTAGCAAGATTTCACCCTCACATCCGAATCCGAAAGCAGCAAAGTTGGGGGCGGGGGGGGGGTGATTGCCATGTCATTTATCCTTTATACTTAAAATGTCTTAAAACTCGCCGGCGGAGCGCTGTGTTTGTTATTCAGACACTTTCTTTTGTTAGTGTCCCTTTCGCTACCGAAAAGCTTTTGAAGTATTGACTGGAACTGCTGCTTTTGGGGTTTTAAACTCATAAATGTTTTAAAAAAAAAAAAGGCGAGAGAGTCCCCAAAGAGACTGTCTACCAGCTGCTCTTACCCATTCGCTTCTTCACAATTTGCTCCTCCTCACCCTCCCTATTTCGAGAGCACCTAGTGGAGTCGGAGGGGTTTGATGCTCAGTCCTCCCGATCCTCTGCCCCGGGAGACAGTCAGCGCTTGTCTTTGCGCCCGCTGCAGGGGATCCGCCGACGTGCTTCTGGTGTGCCCGGGAAACATCCCTACCCCGGGGCCGGCGAGCAACCCGCGCTAGCCTGATGTCCCCGCCCCCCGGCCATCTCCCCCCGGGGGACCAGGGTGCGGGGCAGCCTCCGCACAGGGAACCCGACTCCATCCCTCTACCGGGCTCGTAACGTCTCCTTGCCCCGGCCCTCAGCAAACGTCACCCCCCGCGGCCGAGTTAACCCAGCTCTGGGGCCCGGGGCCCATAGCTACGGGGTGGGAGGCGCGCAGCCTCGCGCTGGAGGGGGAACGACGGACAGACACACACAGCCAGCGGGGCAGTTGCAAGGGCGGGGCCCGGCCGCTGAGGCTCGCGGCACAGGCCTGGGAGGGATGCCCGGGAGCGGAGACGGAGCCTCGGCGGCGGAGCTGAGTCCTTCAGCAGCTCAGCCCCGCCCCGAAGCTGGCGAGCCGCCCTGTCGGGCGCAGCTCGAGCCTGCAGCTCCCTCGCCGGCCCTAGGAGAGGGGGAAGGCCCCCGCCCCCAGCCAGCCCCTTTCCCGCCCTGAGGGAGGCCGCTCTCGGCCCGCTGCGGGCTCGGGAGGGGAGGGAGGGAGGGAGGGAAGGCGGGCGGAGCAGGCTGAGGTCCCGCCCGCCCCCTACCGCCGCACGCCGGGCTGGCGGGGGGATTTGTTTACACGGGGGAGTGGGGCGGGGAAAGGGGACTGAATAATTGATGTGGCGGGGCCCGCGCGCTTCCTTTCATGGGCGGGGGCTCCTCTTCTCACAATAAACATCGCGCTTACAAAAAGAAACGTTCATGGCGTGGCGGCCAATTAAAGCAATTAGCTGCCAGCAACTCCTCTCCCCGCGTCTCTGTTCAGCTGGGAACGCTCAGGAAACGAGTCCTCGCGGGGGCTCCCCTGCCACCCCCAGACACCCACGAGGGACGGCGGGCGGGCGGCCGCTTCACGTACTCCCTCCAGGCATGGGTGGGTGGCTGGCTGTTCGCCTCCCCCTTGCCCGGGTGGCCCCTCACCTAGGTGTAAATGGGAGCAGAGCGAAGCCACCTTTGGCAATGAGGAGTCAGTTTAGAGCTACCGGCCCCAGCCATTTATGAGCCGCGCTGAACTTAAGAGGAGGACCCGTAGGCCAGGCCATGGGGCATTGCATGGTCTCCCCTCAAATCCATGTAGGGTGACCAGGTGTCCTGATTTTATATGGACAGTCCAGATTTGGGGTTTGTTTGTTTTTTTTATAGGCTCCTATTACCCCTCACCCCCTGTCCTGATTTTTCACACTTGCTGTCTGGTCACCCTGAATCCATGTCAAAAACTAGGGTGCATGGGGGAGCTCCTGCCACACAGGCCTTTCTTTACACTTCGACCACCCCTTCCCCAGCTTGTAACAGGCACCAGAGGACTCTGCGATGCAGCAGGTTTTTTCTCTTCACCCTCTTGATATTATTTTTAGCTGAATAAAAAGCCTCTGGCTATTTTCAAGATGAGCTGTAAACACAGCCGGAGTTTACCAAATTAAAGCTGCTATTGTGAGTGCAGGTAAACTATTCTTTCTAAAGAAATGCCATATGGGAAATGATGTGTGACAACAGGAGAAAGAGTCCTGTGCAGAGAGTCCCTAGGAAGCCAATGTACCTCTATAAACAAGGCTTAGATGGGACTGAGTGATGAGCTGGCCTGGTGCTGGTTTTCTGCACAAGTTAAATTATACCTGCTAAGGATGTCCTGCCAGCCAGCCCAAACTCTGCTCAGGCCTTTTTCCTGAGAGAACATATAATGTCCTGCAGGTTCAGCAGTATCATTGCTGAGGAAAGGAATAATTCTGGGTCTTCTGACAATCTGGCATCTCCACTGTTTGCATTTATTAAGAATAATCTATCACTGGGGGGCTGCTTATATGTTTGTACTACCCTGTGTGTCCTTCAGGAGAGTGAACATGAACTACACTGGTGGTGGCCAAGCAACTGTTTCAAAATAGCATTAAGGGCCACAAGAAATGCAAAATATGTATCATGTAGAGCAGGCCTGCACAACTCGGAAAGCAGCGAGGGCCATCTTACTGCAAAAAACCCAGCTGCGGGCTGAAAAGCCCTGCCCTTGCCCCACCCTGCCCCCATCTACTTCCCCCCAACTTGGTTTGCCCCACCTCTACTCATCCCCCATGGGCCACACAGTGAGCCCATGGGGGCTGCATGTTGTGCAGGCCTGATGTAGAGAAAAGAAAATATTCTCTTTCCTGTACAGAAAGAGCTGTGCCCAACCTTTATACCCATATAACTGTCTACAGTAGGGTGATGGTACTGCATTAACTATACTGGTATAGCTTAATGGTACAACTTTGTTGTGTAGAAAGGCCCAAGAACACTTTTTTTGTGAGGGGGGTCACTGTCCAGAAAAAAATCCTGCCATCCACAAGCAAATTCCTTTCCTTCAGCCTGTCTCTAATCCCCAGATTGACTGATCAACAATCCCAGGGAAAGCCTGGATATACTGATAGGCCTTGCCAGGTGGGCTGAATGGCAACAAATGCAAACTCTACTGGACCTTAGGGGAAAGGTGGGTACCATAATTTAAGAGTTATCTATTGAAGCCATTTACAATCTCTGATTTAAATCAGGAGCTGTAAACTCCAGTGCTTTAGCTGGTCATAACTGTTACATTATCATATGAGGACAGAAGTAGTTTCTAAAATATCCAGAACACAAGAGTGTGCTGGAAGAAAGAAAAAAAACCAACACCTTGCACTGCACCAAGAAACTAAATGGAAGCCAGTGCAGATCACAGAGCCTGGGTATAATTTGCTTTACGCAAGAAGTACCATGAAACATACAGATGACTGTATTCTGCATCAGCTGAAATTTCTGAATGGCCCTCAGCTACAGTCCCATATATTAATAACCCAGAGTCATTGCCGAGGAAAGGAATAATTCTGGGTATAGTTAGGTGACAGGGTTGGGTAACTAAAAAGGTCCTCATCCAAAAGAGAAAGTCTCAACATTTTTTCCAAGCAGAGATGAAAAACGTGGCCAGTCAAGCCAGTGCAACTATCTGGGTAGCTAGAAGCTGCTGGAATCCAAGTTACATACTTGGCTGACAAATGAGGGGTCACACACAGGCCCCAGTCCTGCAGTAGACTGTGCATGGGCTGCTCCTAGTGCCTATGTGGAGCCCCATTAATGTCATTGACTGCCTGCACAGAGTCTAATGTAGGTTCAAGAGAATGAACCATTTCTTCTGTTTTTTCCCCAGCCTATAAGCATTACCTAAATCTGATAAGGATTTAATTTTAGCCAGATAACCTTCCTCCAGAGGATTGCCAAACACTGCCCTGGCTGGGTTTAACTCCAGCACATGGGCTTATTAACTGGAGACAGAGCTGGGTGTACCTACTTGTTGGAAGCACATCAGCATCAAAATCATCACTAAGTGAGGTCAGAGTTAGGGTTATCAGACATCCTGATATTATCAGGACCATCCCAATATAGGGGCAACTATACCTCTTGTGACAAAGCTCCAAGTCTGTGCTTGTGGGTCCTGCGCTTCCTAGCAGATTTAGGGGCCTCAGAAACTCATCTAGGCCCCAGAGTGACCTCCCTTTCTCAGTATAATTGAGAAGAGTCACCACCTAGTGAGTTACCTTCATCACAGGCCAGTATGGAAGATGGAAAAGGGGGGAGCCCAGGCCCACCCTCTACTCCGGACTCCAGCCCAGGGACCCTAATAGTATCAGCTAAGATGGCTGACCTTTTAGGCACAAAACACAATACAATTCCCTGGGCTACTTCCCCACAGCAGTTCCCACTTCTTCAAACTCCACTTCACCCTTACCTCAGGGCCTCCTTCCTTCAGTATGCTATGTTGTCCAACTCTCACCAACAACATAACCTCCTTCTACACCCACACCCACCTGACTAACTGGGAGGTTTTTATCTGGTTTCAGCCAGTCCCTGATTGGCTTCAGGTGTCCCAATTAGGCTAGCTGTTTCTACTCCTTTCTAGAAGGTTCTTAATTGGCCCCAGGTGTCTTGATTGGCCTGGAGTAGCCTTTGTTTGGCTATCCAGGGAACAAGGACCTGCACATCCTGAGACTAATATACCTGCCTTCCAGCACTCTCCTATATCCTTCTGGTCTGACTCCGTCACACTCTCCATTGCAAAAGAGTCCCTATTTTTCAGACTTACTATGTGGTCACTTTAATCAGACTAGACGATCATAGTGGTCCCTTCTGACTTTAGAATCTATGCATCAACTATCTCCCTGAGCAGTCTCATATATACATTGAACAGAAGAAATAACAGAATAGAACATCATGGAAACTCAGGAGCAAACCCTTGGGGGCAGAAGAATAGCTGAGGTCATTCAGAATAGAATACTCAAAAGCAAACTCACCTGCCCCCACTAGCCATGTCAGCAACACCTCTTGGGAAAAGGTTTGCTCTGGTGGGTTTAACTGGGAGTATTTGCCACTGAAAGAGGCAGCCAGGCAAGGTGCTTGGCAATGGAGTATGGAATTTGGTAGGATTCTGCATATTGAAAAGTGATTGGGCTCTGGGAGTCTTATGGGGTGATACCTGTGAGGGACTTGTCACTGAGGTGAGGGCTTCTCAGAGAACTGCAGGAGAGGTGTCACTGAGGATGCACCTTCTAGCTTCTTCTCCTTTTATCTCTGCCAAACACCATCTTTGAAGGCAATGGGAGATTTGCTTTAGTAATATTGCAGGATCAAGCCCTACATAGTCATAATCAATATATTTTAATTCTGAGATATGCTATATCATCTGCAAGATTTTAATAAATATGTACTTTATAGGATACATCCGATAAATTGTATGCTGCATAGTAGGACATCAGTTCTTAAACTAGCCTTGCCACAGTATCTCAATAAAGCATTAAAAGGTAGGATGTCTATCCATTGAGTCCTAATCTTCATCTGAATTCAACTGGTAAACTACATTTTTAAATTTTATTTCACAAATATCCACATTCTTCAATATTGGTAACTTAGCAATAATAATTATTTTTTTATGAAATGGCATACACCATCGTGACAAATAGCCTGCACAATTGCAACTGAAGTGAAATTCCCCACCCCAACTCTTTTTAGTGAAAGTGAAAATAAGTGCACAAAACTAATCAAACTACTGTTTACGTCTTCTGTAAATAAAAAGTCAAGTGGTTTTATAAAAATGGTGTAAAAATGCCTAAAGCCTGAGGATTTATCATTTGAGTTTCTGTGGTTGCTGATATTCTTTTTTGCATATAGCTACATCAAACTGATAGGTGCTTTACAGGCAAATAAAAATTGAAGTCCCTGCCCTGAAGATTTTATAATCTAAGTAAGGATCATCTCTGTTCAGGCCGACTTGTGTAATTGGAGAGGTATTTATGTATCTGGGCAATTGTTGACACTTATTTACCTGACAGATGGTAAAAGCCCTTTTGAACCAGGTGTTAATACAAATAATGAAATCAGCGCAGTTTTTGTCTGAGTAAGAAATTCAAGGCTGGACTATACTACGGATTGCTTGTGCCATGTCAGAGATCCTCCTATCTGTGCTTTCATTTATGTGCAGAAGATGAAGGGAGATTCTGAGCACACTATGAACTCAAACCTGCAGTTCTCACTCAGGTAAAATTCTCACGATGGGAGGCAGACTCCCATTGGTGCAAAGACAGCAGGATCAAGCCCTTTCATCTTTGAAAGAGATTTACTTAGAAGCAATTTGAGGGAAGAGGCAGGAGAGAAGAGTTTTTCAACGTGCCTTTTTTCATAATTTTTTTAAATCAAACCATTTCATTAGGCCAGAGCAATCCGGGGAGAGAAATTCCCCTGCACCCTCACTGTGTATGAAACAGTCCCGTCCTAATATGTGGTCGAGCGTGGAACAACGACTATAACGTAAGAAAGAAGTGATGTATAAAATACAAATGGACAGACTTCCGCCTCTCTTACTGACGAGTCCCCACTTCACACATGAGCCTCCCAGAACCGCTCAATTTCTCTCTTCATCAGCTCTGACCTGCTATAGTCTCACCAACAGATGTAGAGGATTGAAAAGAGTAGGTGAATTCCGGTACCTATCATAAATACTGCAACATGCAGACAGTGATTTACGAAGAGAATTAAGAGATCTTGATTTTTTTGGGCCACTATGGGTTTAACTCAGATTCTTCACGAATTTTAATGAAGTCGTTTGTATATTACGAGTTAGTATTTAACATGTTTTCTTTAATCCATCATTTATCAAAGGGCAAAAACTACAGAGAATAAAGGATACATGTAATCATACAAATAGTATCTATAAGCATTTCCTGGGGCGATCTGATACTTTAGTCCCTTCTTTTTTTCCTTATTCCTTTCCCTGCATTTGTGGTAACTTGAATCTTTGGTCATAGGTTATTAACCGAGCAATATATCTTTTATTAACAGCGGGGAAGGAGAGAAAAGACTGGAAGGGAATAAAAACAGTTTTTATCGAATAGTTTACGGTAATCCAATGATAAGATCCACACATCCACTCTTTTGATCAGACAATAAAGCTGTAATTCATAATGGGAGGGGGAAATCATGATCGTTCTCAAAAGTCTATGGCAAATATGCGTCTCTCGCTAACTTGTATGGTAGTAAAGGATATTCAGTACTTACTCTCTTGCAAATCCAATTGGCCTTCTCCAAATGATTCAAAGTCTTTTAATTGTGAGGTTTCTGATTCAAACCTTCTTACTCTGGCTGTTGTAGGCAGATCAAGAGCCTAATCGTGGTAGAAGTATGCAAATAGAGCGGCCTCTAGTGTTCATTCTGAGATGTGCATCTCTGACAGGGAAACCTAGTAATAACAAAACAACACATGGGGCGAATGCATTTATTGGGCAAGGCGAACAAGAAGTGTCACAGAAATCATTCTACCAAAATGAACTGTGATATCCTTTTGATGGCTATAATTTATTCCGCATAGTCCCTGGACTGAAACGATCAATTAGCAGCCTGAAATGCACTGTGAAGGAAATTGTCACACTCCCTATTACAGGGTGGTTATCATATTTTTATAAGGTGGGTTTTCTGCAATCAGAGCCAACAAGGTGTTGAGTGATCAGTCATAAACGTAATTCTTCAAAAAAAGAAAAGCCCAAGTATTGTGTACTGAAAAGAGGAATCTTTGTGACAGATATTACACCTTTCCTCCAGGGGTGTTAGATTTTATCTGGGGAATGCAACAATGCACTAAAAATGGGAACCGTGCTATTGCTAAACAGGGGGAGATTTCTATGTACGTGTTTAAAGGGCAGCCTCCTCTGGCCGCTACTCGGGAAGATCTGCTGTCTTCTCTCGGTTCATGCCAAGGAGCACGGAAATGAAGAGTTTAATCTGCCGACGTGCCTCTAGCTCGCCCCAGCCGGGTGTGGCAGCTCGCTCTCCCCTGTGCTCGCCTTCTCCAAGGGCTTCTCTTTCCAAGCAAGTCCTTGGTCATTGTGCTTGTAATGAATTAGGCCACCGATTTTGCTCCTATTGTTTGTTTCCCAGTAGCATGATAGTTTCACTGGAAAATAAATAAGCTTTTAACTGGAGCTGGCATCCCACACTGTGAAAGCCCGGGGCAGGAGGGGAACGAGGCTTTTAGGGATATTTTTCTTTATTTGAAATAAGCCTCATGGAAACCGAAAGGACCGCTCTGAACCAGGCGCTGGGTGTCCTCTGGCGCTACCCTCCCAGGGGATGGAGTGCAGGCCTGTGCCGGGCGCTGCCTTGCGAAGTGCACACACCGCTGGGACGGGGTCAGTGGAGCAGGAGTCAGTCACTGGAACCCGGGATAGCGCCGGGCTCCAGCGCCGCCTTCTCGCCTGCGAGCTACAGGCCCCTCCACTGCCCCATAATGCAGTGGAGGGGCCTGTAGCATTCGCACTTTCGCGGGGCTGCTCGCCGCCCCGCGGTGCAGGGGGCCTGAGAAAGGAGGTCACGTTGCGCCTGGAGGGCTGAGGGGCAGTTGCTTGGTGACGGGGTCTCTCCGTCACACCTCGAGCTGTTTTCTGAAGACGTTCGTAAGCGGGCAATGAGTGGAAAATAATGGCCTGGCCCGAGGAGCCGCGAGCAGCCTCGCCCTGCGCTCTCCGACTGGGGAGCTGCACCTCATTCGCATATGTACACTTGTAAATAGCCCGTCAGCCAGGGGACCGGGCTGCAGCCTGCACCAGCGCCGGCTCCCGGGGTGAGGGGGCAGGTTGCTGGGAGCCCTGGAGGGCAGACGCAGGGTACACAGGAGGGGCTGGGTGGCAAAGGAGGAGCCCGCCCTAAGAAATGGCAGGCGCCTGGAAAGCAGCTTCCCATGTTCAGGAGGACCCCAGCCCCACTCCCTGCCCTGCCCTGCCCTGCCCTGCCCTGCCGTGCCTCCCCCCCGCCCCGGTGCAGAGCCAGAGAAGAGGGCACATCTCTGCGGTCTCCCGCATCTAAGCCCGGCGGCGGCGGTGCAGATACGGAGGCAGGGGCCTTCTCAGCCCAGTGTGGCTCACTGGAGGTGGAATTTAGCTTCTTAATGGACTTCAAATTACCAGCCTCGCTAAACTCTCCCCTAATAGACTCGTAAAGATCCGCGCGCTACCTTTCCCCCTTGCATCTGGAATTCGTAATCAAGAGCCCAATTTTGTCATTTGGAAATACTAATTATTTAATCACGCCACGCGGCAGAACGCACTTGTCTGCCCAATTAACTAGGACAATTATTAAAATTCGGAGGCCTAATTATGTCTCAATTTAATGCTGGCAAACCCGTGTCTGAAGCAGTAATTAAAATCCGCTCTTTGCCTCTGCCTTTAGGGCAGTGGCTGATTAGGACCTGTCAGAGGCTGTACTGAACCAAACCAGTCAAGCGTATTGTGCAACATGACCCTGCATTGTTAAGTGTGTCAACATATTAACCTGAATTCCCTTCAGCCCCCGTAATCACATTTGGTAAGAGGAAGAAAGGAGGCTAAAACATGAAGCGTTTTATTAAAAACACATACATTCGTTTTAATTAATGCTACAAGAGATCTGGTGCGTTTTGAGCTACCAAGTGCTGCAAGTCATAAGACCGGTTCTTCTAATTACCAGTAAAGGAGAGTTTATTCTTCTCCCTTCCAACCCCCCTCCCCCCCCCCCCGCCCACCACCATCCCTTCTGCTCTCGTTTAAAGAAAATGATCAGTCTGGTGGAGGGTATTTTTTTAAACCCAGCTAGTTGGCTCCCAGTGATAAAGTTGATTGCCAGTTTTTCTGTTTGATGAGGGGAACATGAGCGACTCTGGGCTTCTGCGGGAATCAAACGCAGGGCTGGAGGCACAAAGAAAGTAGCCAGCGTTTAAGACTTGAAAGTAGTTAATGGAGGCTGGAAATTAAAAATCCTAATATTGGGTTAATTGCTAGCTATTGATTTTCGTCCCGCTCCCCAGTTCGGTGTCTGACCGGAATTCTGCCGGATCCCCGAGTCTGGCCCGGGCCGCACTCCGCTGGCGTGGCTGGGGTTACACGGCGGTGCGCTCTGGCAGGGAATCCGCATTGACAGGTGGGGAGCGCGGCTGCGCTCCACGGAGCCAGTGGCGGGGGAAGGGCCTGCCCTAGCGAGGCACCCTCTGATCCAGGAAGTTGTCCTTCTTCTCCAGGCTGTGTCTGTGCTCACAGGGTCCTGCCACGGCGTGTGCCCTACATCTGGGAACAGGCCTTCCCGTGAGCCTCTTTGGAGGGCAAGGCGAAGTGCAGCGCTGTGTTTCGACTTGTTCGAGTGGCTGTCAGCATGTTTGCCTCTTGTCAGCAGCAATTGACTGGTCAGGTTCACCCTTGCACAGCAATTGTCACAGCTCATTGACAGACCAGTGACCCAGCCGCACCCGATAATGGAAAACTATTGATTTTTGTGGGCTCTGCGAATCTAAAACGAACGAGCCCTGTAAAGTCATCAGTTGCCTTGGACCCTGATAAAGGGACAAAGTTCCAAAGATCTGCTGCGCATCCTGACAATTCACTTGTAAAAATCAGTGACTACAACAATGAAGTGGACCTTTATCAGCTTGTTTCCCAAATAAACAATGATCAATCAATCCCTCTTTAAACCCTAAGGCTGCACTAGTCCATGCGCCTGTAGGCCAGCTGTGGTGGGGATTCCAGCTGCCTTTTAACTGAAAATATCTGTGACTGTCTCTTCTGCCATTAACACTTGCAAAGCAATGATCATAAAAACCACACTGACCCCCTGGAGAACAGAGACCAAGCAATGGCAGGGGAATGAACAAAGACAGCACAGTATCACGGTACTACCTCTATGGCCAACACTATTAACTTATAGTTGTAATCAAGCAGAAAGCTAGAATAAGGAGACCCAGCTGTGCAGACTACATCTCCTAGCTAAGGAGTCTGGTAAAGCAACCTTAAACTTTTACTAATTAGGGAATTGTTTCAAATATGACCCACCTCAGTAGCCCCCAGCCAGGTAAGGCTTGCTTTTCAGAAGAGATGAGCACCCACAAGACCACCTGAAGTCAGTGAGATATGTCTACACAGAGATAAGACCCTGGTATAGGCTCTGGCTGGGGCTTGCCTTGGCAGCAGCTTCTGACAATCAAGCCCTCACTGTCCAACTGCTCTTTAATGAATTGTTGCTCTTACTCTTTACTGGACAAATACAGACAATACAAAACCCAATGTCAGAGCTGACAAAGGTGAGAGTCAGGAACAAACTGGGGAGAGGAAAGGAGCTGGAAAAATTGTGCGAGCACATAGAACATTACATGTGATTACATTATATCCTGCAGAGGTGGGAAAGGGGAGACAGATCTATGAAAAGTCTGGGGGGGAAGGCAACTGCACCCCCATCCCATAACAAATGGATCCCTGCTTGTAGTCAGTCTCAGCAGAGAAGTCAAGGATTGACTGGGCATGGTATCTGAGCTATTCTCTCACCTGTTCAGGGGTCCATCCCTCTTCCAGGTGACAGGAGAGACATCAACAGGGAAGGTCACACTGCTGTGGGACTGAAGCTTTGCTTTGACTGCTAGGTTTCATCCTGCAAGGCATTGACTAAATGATAGTTAAGGGTACTCAGCAGCTTGCAGAATTAAACTGTTAGGATCCAATCCTGCAAATCCTTACTCATGTGGGTGCTCCCGCTCAGAGGCAGGGAATATGTCCCACTCCTGCAAGCACTTAAGAACAGGTATAACTTTACTCATGTGAGTATCCCTATTGAATAAACCGAGTGCTTGCTTAAGGGAATAGTGTCATATATAGCTATTAATAACAAAGGATTTCATTCATCAGTATTGTCCATTTAGCATCTTTCATAAAAAAAAATCATTACTTTGGGGGAAAACTGATAGTTTAACCATTATCTGGTTTAAGCTTACCTAATTCTAAAATCACAAATCATAATCTATTCCTTTATAAACTTTGAGTAAATCATTCCTTTTATGAAGTAATATAGAGTAATGAATCACCTTTAGTTTCTTGTAGGCAATTGGCTGAACACAGATCTTGCATATACTTACATAAATCAGGAGTAAGTTAGTGGAGTTACCACAGAGTAATATATAGGGGAGATCAGAATCAGGCAGGGGGCTACCAAGTATATTTTTGCAGAAAGTGTTTAAAAGGCTTTTGAAAGGGCCATGGAGATAGCCGGAACTTAACTTGTTTCTGCTAAATGAAGCTTCCTTTAAAGAGAGAGGGAAGGGAACAAATATTTATCTTGCAGATAACATGATACACTCAATTGACACCTAAGAACAGCTGATACTTGAATAGCTTTGTATCTTGTTAAAGTATCTTTGCAGGAAAGAAGTTTCTTTTACACCTTAACCATTGACCAGCCCCTATCAACAAAACACCAATCTATTCTGCAATAATTTTTCATTCATCTACTGTAATTTCTCCTTGCTGGCCTCTCAGTCTCCTGCCTTTTTTCCATCCATGTAAGTGCTGCTCCCAATATCACCTTTATCTCCCACATTTGTGACAATGGGCCTAACCCAGCAATCTGCTGCGGACTGTCAGTCAAGGAGAGTAATTCAGCACCTTGTAGGAAGCAGTCATCCCCTCACAAGATCACGACTGTCTTACCCCACTTTTTGAATTCTTTATATATTATTAAAACTTCTCACCCTCAGACAACTCCATAACACTGGTTCTGCCAACATCTGAGGCCTGACTTCATCCTCTTCCTACATTCCCCCACCCTCTCGCCTTAGTGTTCCCTTTTGGGCCCCATACTGTGAGGGTAGTAGCAGCACCCGAGAACTGCCAAGTGCCATCGACTCCCAAGAAAGTCATTGAGAGTAGAGAGCATCCAGCCCCTCACATAAAGGTTCTCAGGACCACATCGTTTGTCATAATCTCTTAGTATGAATTCTGTCATACTGGCCACCTAATCTTGCAACAACCTCCCAATTAAATACTCAATGCCTCTTCCTTCTCCTCACTTCTATTAAGCCAACCAGGGATCACTTCTATTCACTGCTCTTTGTTTGACTGCAGGGTACCCACACAGGCCTTTAGATAGTAAGCTTGTGGGCCATGGATATTGCTCATTATTACTGTTGTCATATTTTCCCTGCTGTAATGTTTAATGTACAATTATAGCACTCATAAAAATGTAAAAGGTATGTTGGAACACACATGGAAGCAGAAGAGAAAATTAAAAATGGAGCAATCATCTAGATTTCTTATCTAAAACTATGATGGCTCTGATGACATGCTGCCAACCACTAGATTTGAAAAAAATGAACTACAATTCTGAACATTTTAGCAAACTAAAAGGAGCCCAATCCATGATTCACCTTCACTTAAATAGTGCATTCATTATGGTCTTTAGTAGTTCTTTGTCCCCTGGCTTTTGATCATCTCCTCCCTCAACACACCTTTTCCTCATTCAAACAATTAAGTTTAATTTAGGCAGTAGTTTTCCTGCCACGTGACAAATCCAGCAACAATGAAAGCAACTAAGCACAGTAATTATAAGAAGGAAAACACTGCATCTCTTGTAGCATTTGACTTTTCCATGATGAAGCAAATCTTAACTCAAACAGTAATCTCTTTCTAGTCACCTCACACACCATTACAGAGATGGAGAGAGGGAATTTAAAACGGCCCAGTTCAGAAACTGGCTGTAGCTGTCCCTCTGCAAACACCTGCAAAAATTAACCATTAAAAGGTTTGCTTCAAATCACCAAAACTTCTAAAGGCAAATCTGACTTGCAACTAAATCCCTTTCTGCAAAAGTTTTCAGTATGAAATCAGTCACCTCCATCTTTTCCATAGGAAAGACATTAATAGGATACAGTCATTCATTTGGTTTTAAATGAGTTTAAATAGATACCGTACAGAATCCAATGTCTTGGGCGGTGGCTTGCCAAATCTAACGTGACCTATGAATGGATATAGGTCCTTATGCTGCAACTTCTTCCACACAGGAAGTCTCCTGCACCCATGAAGAGCCCTATTGAAATCAATGGGGCTCCTTCCACTGGATGCAGTACCCAGGACTAAGGCCTAATAGGGGCTGTGATTTTTGTAGGCATCTTACAGAGCCTAGAATTTTTCTTTGCAAGTGGCTATGAATACTACTATGGCTTTTTTTGCACCACTCAGGCTGTGCAAAGCCCCATAAAGCTGGCTAAATCAGCCCCTTCAAGATTCCACTTGAGCAAGGAGAAAACCCACATGATGAGCAATCACTGTAGCAGCTCTGTACCAACACCCTTCTCAGTCCCTAGCATAGGTAGCATCGCTGGTGTGCCTCTGCCCTTTGGTAATTTCCAGTTGCGCAGCCCTTTGGTGCTGTTGGACATAATTTAAAGTAGCCTCGAGACTGCTTTAAGTTGCACCAGAGAACAAGTCTGAATGGGAAGGAAAGAAGAGAAGGGTGTAAAGCTGACTTATTTCCCCCACCCAGAAACGTTCTGAATGCAGCTCTGGCATGGCTCAAGGGCAGGGGCTAGGAGTCTAACTTCAACCCATGCCACATTGAGTTAGTGTGATCCGACTGGCATCCTTCTTTGAAGTGAAGTATAAAATAGGAAAGCTTTCATCGGTTAGTTTGAATCCCTGCTAAGAACTCTCCTATTTCTGACCCCATATGGAACACTCTTAATTTAGTCTCACTGGGAGCACCAGATGCTCTAATTACATCATCCTTGACTTTTAAAAGTTCTATTAGACAACAAATGGGAACATTTTAAATTTAACATTGACAAATATTTTTTAATCAGATCAGCAACATTTTTTATATCACAGTTCAAGAATCCCCTTCAGCAGAACTATTTTATGTTTTAACACTACCCAAGAGCATTAGTGAGGAATTCTTAGGATGTGCACGCTTGTATCTGTTTTGAAAAGACTCAGGCGCATAAGGCCATGAATATATCTTGCCCATCTGCTCCATAAATTTTTCTGTAAGGCTTATTTGTAGAACATGGCAAATGAGTTATACTTGGTCAGCTGTTGCTTTCCATTTTTGTTGCAGTCACTTATTATGTTGCAGATAGAACCCATTTCTGTATCAGCCTGTTTGATTTCATTTAAATCTAGATTAAATGGGGCATCTGAATTACTGTATCTGTATCATCTCTTTATTATTCATTTATTTTAACAACAGCTGTCTGGAAAGGACCCATGAAGCCTTTACATGTTCTTTTCCTATAACATTATATGAAAGTGAAGTTTTCCCCCAGTTAGATGTCTCAAATGCAGTATAGCAAACTTAAAAACCACAAGCAGTATAGAATGATCATTGCATTCTTAGCCAGAGTTTTCATCACTTATTGAAGCTGCCCTTCTTTTGTCTTCATGATTGAAAGATGTTCCTTTTCTATGCCCTCTGCAGGTATGTGAGCAACTTTTGAAAGTTAGCACTTCATCTAAATCCTTATTTAAGACCATCAGGAATAGCAGACAACAGGGCGCATCACTGTTGTGAGATAAGCACACATCTCAGGTGTGTGCTGAAGTGTAAGACTGAATGCCATGTGCCCTCAGCATCTGAGAAGTGCAGTTTTCTCACAACCATTGCAAATCTGGAAATGTGTTTTCTTAGGCATGTAAAGGAATAAGTGATTTTAGCATGGGGTTAAAAAGTGCTAAGCTCTAGTTCCAAGAAGTGCAGCTATTGTCCCATATCATGTGGGCTAAGAGCTTAGCTAGCCAACCTAATGTCTCTCTTGGTCCTGCCCATTTTATAGTGTTCATTATGTAGGGGAAGGGATACAAAATATGCTAAGAGAGTGGTGAAAGTATAACCTAAAGTTCAGGGAGCTAACTTGGGTTTCAGAATGGAGTCAGCACTTCCAGCCATCCCCTCACCATCACACAGGCATCACACGTACCCTGAACAAAACATTTTATAAGCCGGATTTGGGGCAAATAAAAGGAACAAGATACTTTGTCTTTTGTTTTTATAATTTTTTTTCATGATGTACTCCCACATAACAAAAGCTTGAATATGGCCCTAATTTTATATTATGAGAAGATGATGTACCTATGTTTAAGCAAATTTGGTACGTCCCCTTGGGTTATGTGTCATTCACCAAGCTGTGCTTACAGTCTGAGCCAGATGGCTGATGCAGAAGTCTTTTGGAAGAACACATCTCTATAGAGGATGATGTCGCACTGTACGTGGTGGCCAGGCTGTCACTGAATGCAACTCCGTCACGGTATTTAAATCACATTAAAGCTTTCTTTTATTTATGTACCCCTTTGTGATTGTCTGGCTACATTCTAATTGCTAGTCTCACTGCAATGCACTGATGTGCCACAACTAGCTCTCTCTCTTTATTCTATGATTTCCATCTCCTGCATAGATTGTTCACAATCCTGTTGAAAATACTGTGATGAAGTAACTCAGTCTTTCCTTATTTTCCATTTTCCATTCCACAGCCCAAATTTTATTATGAGAACTGCCTTGATATTTACTCTTCATTTTTTAGGTGCTATAGATTGACCCGCTAAAGTTGGGGCAAGTTTCACAAAGTATTATTACTTTGTTGTGTTTTGAATTTATTGACAGATAAAATCAACTAGTAACCAAGGTCCTGTAGAGAGGTCAAAGAAGTCAGTTTCCATTGCTTTAAAAAACATATGCACATTTCTATTATGCTTTAAATTATCTATTCCCCCTCAGCAATGGAAAATATAACGTATTAACTAGAAGAACTGTTGACAATAAGATGTGTGTTTCACTGACTTCTGATGACTGATTTTATAAGAAAAAAAGTCCAGCAAAAATTAAAGGGGATAAGTAGTGTAGCGCTATTCCATCTATTACCCACTCTCCTGTAAAGTCTGGATATGGAAGGGCTCTGTGGAGTTTAAAATAAAAGTGGAGAATGTAATGATCATGTGAATCAGTAGTCCAGTCCTTCAGACATCTCTGCCATTGCTCTTCAATTGTAGTTTGGAACATCTTTTGCCATTCCAGTCTCAGATCTCTCTTGAGTAATGTCTCAACCATACTAAACTGTGTGGCTGTTCTATAATCTGTCCACCATTCCATAGCTGCCTATTTGAATGAGATTACCAGTCCAAATGAGTTTGGGTATCAAAGCAAAACTCCAGTGCAGTGAAAGGTCACTTACTTTCTCACGGGTTTCCCCCCCCACAAGAATAAAATTGAGGTGGACAATGAGAATGAACCACAGCATAGGGCAAGTTCACTCTAGAAAGTGAAAATTTCAAACCCACTTAGAGAAAAAGAGGAACACGTGTAAAGATCTCAGCTACACAATTATATCTGCACCAAACCCGGACCTCTCATGAGAACCATCTTCATTACAATCCACACAACTAATACCTCTCTTGAGAGCAAGGTGCTAAAGAAGAAAATTCTAGCTACATTGTGACAGTTTCATAGTGGTGGCAAATTGAGATCTTTGTGGGATAGTAATCAATACAAAGCATTGACTGTATACAGACAGCACATGCTAATGTTCCCAGGCAGCTGCCATATGGAGCAGTTGAAGCTCTGACGGCACCTGCTTTAATGTTCACTAAGTACACAATTTCATTTTGATTCTGGGAAGCTCAAACTATTCTCCCTATGCATAGTAATAACAGTAACATCGCTGGAGGCCAAATCAGGCCAAATCTGTCAGATGTTGGGAGTCTGAAATGAGACACCTAAATAAAGTTGCCTGATTTTCAGAGATGCTGAACCCTCACAGGCCATTAATTGGTCTCTGAAAAATCAGAACCCTTCTGAGGTGGCTAACAGACATCCAAGTTTGGAAATTTTGACCCAAGAACTTGTGTAGAAGTGAAATAAGTTTAGATAAACGTGTGAAATCTGAGAGAGCAGTGTAAGAAAATTTACTGCTTCAAATTGAACCAAGTAAAGAATCCGTCTGTTGCAGGCAGAGCTGCTGTCGCAGTAGATACTCCATACGTCTATCTAGAGATAGAATACCCTTCCTTTACAATATGTTAGCTACCTTACATTTAAGGCAACACAAAGTGCATTTCCTTCACATTTATTCTCACCATTCATAAATCAATCCAATGCCCAACATGTTACATCAAATGTAGACTTCAAGCCAGTGCTCACCCCCACACCTTTTATTAAATTATGTGCCAGCTGTTATGTACTGCAAATAAATTATGTTAAACTGCAGGTTGCTAATTTTGTTTGCTGCTAGCAGTGGGGGGGTTTCAGATACTTCTGGCATGTTTCCAGGTAAAATCCGAAATCCCCGTTTAATTTGTACGGAGATTTTTATGACGTCTATTGCAATCATTTTAACAGGTCATATGTGCCATAATTCAGGTGCTTCAATATATTTGTACACAACATATTTTCATTTAAACCTCCCTGTGAAGTTATCAGTACCACCTTGCTTAAAAAGCTAGCCAGCTGCTTGCTCACAAAAAGTCCAATACTTCATTTTTCAGTTTTCCCCATTTTAAATTCAACTTGTCAGCAAAGTATTTTGCAGCTACACTAGGAAACCAGAAACATGGCACAGGGAAAAGAGTATTCCATTCATGTGGACTCAGCTCATTCTATGTAAAATAATTCAGCAGAAAAGATATTTCAATCACAAAACCAAATAGAAACACAAGTGCATTTGGGCCATCAAGATTTGATAGGAAATGGTACAGCTCTGGCCTTGTTATTCCTAGTTTCTCTCATCTTCTCAGAAATATATTTAAATACTAACAAAGACACCTGGGGCTTATTTATAGAGGAGACACCAACAACTTTGGCTGTTAGCAACAAAACACAGACCATGAGACAGTGAAAATAGGTACTCACTATTAAGTTACAGGTGTTCACACTACATATATCCTGTCAATCCTTTTCAATACAATTAGGAAGCAAACCTTTAGCTCTGAGGTGGCAGAGGTAAAACAAGACACAATAGGACAGGAAGAGAAGAAAGGTCAAACACTGCAGAAAAAGGAAAATGACCAGAAGTGGCCTGAAGGCAAAGTGGTAGGAGAGGAATATAAGCAAGAGCAAGAAGAGTAAGAAACTATGTATGAGGGAAAGACAAGAAAGGAGGAAAAAGCAGAGGACAGGACTGGAAAAAGAATATGCGAGAACTGAAGAACAAAGGATGAGAGAAGGAGAAAAACAAAGAGAGGAAGGGAAGAATGAACAGGAAATAAAAGTGATAGCCAGGTTATTGTTCTTGTGAAAGCATATCAGTCATGTGTATGTGTGGTGGACTTGAGAATTAAGGGAGTCTTCATTTCTGGAAAGGAGCTTACAGGGAATCTAGCTCTGGGGGAATCTAGCACGGAGTCAAAGTGCTCTGCTGCCTAAATCTAGAGCCACACCTTGTCTTCTGTCAAGTGGGTTGCTTCCTACTGTTTCAGTTGGGAAAAAGGACACAAAATGGCAGATGTGTAAGAGAGAGAGACCTTTAAGAAGGAAAACAGTAGACCCAATAGAAAGAGGAGTTGGAAAGTTATCAGTAACAGTCTTGTGATTGTGGCTAAATGTGGTGAAGAGCTCACATACATTCATTCATTATATGACTAATCATTCATGTCTACAGATTCAACGATCATTTTAAAAATTGACAGTAAAATTAAGTCAAGTGGCAAAGTGGAACAGTAGCTTTTCATCTACAGCCATTTGGATTCAAAGCCCATATTCGTTCCTGGCCCAAGTCTATTTCTTTCATATATTTTACCTGGACAATCAGACAGGGGCCACACTAGTGATCCTTGCCCTGTAAAGACATTTAGAGAAGATTTGAAGAGTTTGGGAAATTCAGGAATCAGATTTCATAGAACACAACAAAATAAGCAGCAATTTTAGGCTAACTTTATTTTCTGCTGTTTCTCTCTCAGAAGCTGGGGAAAACCAAACAAAAATTGTCTATGTCCAAATTAGAACATTATTTTACATTCTGTAACTGGCTTTTTCAGAAAAGAGGTAGCTGAAATTCTTATTTCTAGTGAGCAGGGTTTATACCTGGTTGACATGCATTTCCTCATTCAGTTAAAATGTAGCTTAATCTTGTTAACTCACACTCTCTTTGTCAATCATCTCTCTTACACTGAACAAGTGCAAGAAATCTTGACTTTGGAATTCATTACTGCAGTGACTTAAGTTATTAGGTTGAATCTGAATATGTTTCACAAAGACATACATGAACATGATTTGTATTTGTAGTTGTCTGAAGGACCCATCACCAATTCTACCATGTGTAGATATCCCAAACATCTGAAGAACAATCACACTGGCAATTAAATTCCAAAGAACACAGATCATTACAATTATATACAAGTACAAAGATTAGTATACAGTACTTTCCCCCAATAGTCATGGGGAGGAAGGGGACAATGCTGCAGGTCTCTCCAATACAAAATGCTGCATTCATTCAACAGTACAATTAAGTGTCAGTTAACTTTTGTTAAAAGACCCCGTTTTGAGAGGTTAAAAACTTAGCTTTTTACTGGGATACAGGATGCTGAGATACACAGTACTACACACGCTATGGGATTGGTTCAAACATCCAGAGGGAGGGGTCCAGCACTTTGCTATCCCTTCAAGTCTCACTCACAACAAAGCTGTTCATATAGGGGCAATTCCAAGGGGAGTCAATCTCATAACTACCAGGAATACCTGTTTCTGTGACCTTGTATATATTTGGGAAATTTACCATGACCCTGTTTGTAGGTTTCCCTAGCACACCTGTAACCTAGAGCTCCCAGTGACGTGTATCCATGCCAAATATCTTTTGAATTGGACATGTTTCCAGTCAAGTTAACCACTGTGGCAGTCTGCATTGCCACCGTGGACATAGTCTGCTGCTGTAACACCACAAATGGTGCAAACAGTCCTCTTACAGCCCAGAGCATTCTGGCGGCCTGTCTGGTCTAGGTGCTGTGCTCCATTGACTAGAGGTCAAGATGGTCAGACACCACTTGCGTGTACAAAGTTGCACACACATGGACTGCAGATACAAACTACTTAGACTGCAAGTATCTTATGCTTCAAGCACTTGAATATTACCTGCATGTCATAGAAGAGTTTAGGATAACCAAGACGAGCAACCAATGCCAGGGGATTAATGGCTTTAAACTACAATATAGTAAGGCCAAGAGCAAATAGCAGTTAGTGGAAAACATGCTAATTTTATGATGAGCTTGACTGACTCCTGGGCTTTTGCTCTCCCAGTGAGCCTTAAGTGCTGCGAGTCCACAATCAATCACTCTGTGGTGTGGTTGAGAGGGCTCAAGACTGTCAGCAGAGAGGATCAAGAGGCTAAGGAGATGCACTTAGAGATGCTTCATCTACTGCTAGGATCACAGGATCTTTTTCAGGTGGACTCAGGATCCAAACATGACTGGCGACCCAATGGGCAAGCTAGTTCTGTGATGGAGGAGTTGGGAAGATCTGGGACCCTCTAGGGGAGGTAGGTAGCTCCTTATGATAAAGGTACCAATGAGGGTGGATTTGGCAGGCTCAGTGGAAAAGTTCTTCAGATTCTTATGAATAGTGCCATTATTATTTGTGAAAGGATAGATATAGCCTAATAGCAGGGTGGAAGTGCCCACACTCTCTCCCTGCTCCACCAATCTCCATTCTCCACATGCATTACTGTAGCACAACAGCTGGCTGGACCTTCCCTAGCTCCCCCAATTCAGGCCCCTCAATTTCCTAGTCTTGTAATTCTCTTGGCCCCCATTTTAGCTGCATAAGGTATTGTTCCAGGTGGAAGCAGAGGGCCTGGTTTGGCATATATGGCAGCTCACTGAACCAAGTCAGGTGGCTGAACTTGGAAAGGAGGACCAGTTGGGAAAACATTTCAAGTCGTCACACAAACGGCAGTGTTAAAAGGAAAAACATAGGAACATTTTATTGCAAGAAGTTACATATTGGGCACTATGGCCAAAATGTTCCCAGTACATCGACTCTGCTAGCCCATGTGCCAGGCAATGGCATCTACATTGCATGCTGAGCTTATACACCTGAAATCACATGAAATTAGTCTTTCTGTGAAACACTATCCTAAGCAGATTCATTCTAGCTGTTTAGGTAACACCTTTAAAACTGTATAAAGTACAATTCTGGAATGTAACCAATGTGGAAGTAACAGTCCACTGTGGAGTCTAGTGGAGAGATCTGTTAACTATAGCCCTTATTTCATCTCAATCCCTAAGTACTGTTTCCAAAAACCATTCAAAGTGCAAACACTATCACTATTCTTCTCAGTGTACAGCTGAATTTTCTTCTATATATGTTTGCATATTCAGGAAAAGGCTTAATGTATGAACAGGCCTTGGAAGATAACACCATTAATGTCAAAATAGTTTGGTGGATTCCACACTGCTCACTCTTCTGAAGTTCTATGTTTATGAAAATCCTGGAATTATGCATATTTCAAGGCTCCAAAGGCTTCATGAACTTTTTATGAAGATCCAAGGCAGCCTGTACCACCATGGAGAAGTAGCCCTTCCAGTTAAGTGTATTCCCAAGCTTGTTTGGGAAGATGGTGGGACACAGAATGATACATGGATTCTCCCATCAACAACTCACAAAACCCAACTGTTTAAATACCTTGATAAACTTAGGTACATTAGCAGGTTGATCACACACTCCTGCAATACACTAGGTTTCGTCTTGCACACTTTTACTAGAACAGCAACAACCGTGGACTTCCTGATCCCAGACTGACTCTCTCCAGATGACTGGTAATGAATCTGGAGTGGCCAGATTCCACCAGATGACTACTCTTTTCCACAGAAGTCTAGCACTGCAGTATTGGGGTTCTAGTATCTAGTCAGCATAAGAGTTCCCAAACAGTTTCTTTTTTCATCCCAGGGTTCTGTAGGTAGAGCTGGCCATCCCAAGTCACCAGAACAACTCTGTCCCACAAGCTTGTAGTCCTGGTTCACTGGGTGCAATTCATCCAAGAATTAAAAAACACAGCTATGCTGCAGCAGTAAGTGCCTGATGTATGTTTGTCTCTCTAGGTCTCTGCAGGTATTGTCTGAACCATTTCGCCACTCTGCAGCAGCTCACTCAGATGCCTCCTAACGGCTTGTCCAAACTTTTACTTTTCCCCCATAATTCTCCTGTGCTTCCTAGGACATTCTAGAAGTCCGTCCACAATTTTCCAGAAGCAACTGCTTGCGAAAGCTGTACCAGAAACTAGGATAGTTATTGGGAGGTCAGTGCAACTACATTGCTGTAGAAGAGCATAATATAATGAGACAGATCAAAACTGCAACAGCCTTTAGCCTAAAACATGCTAGTATGGACGCACTGTACTACTAGTGCTTACACGAGTCCAATTTCGAATGGTTCAACTCCCTAGTGAAGACTCTGCCTAAAGCCTCCTAAGCATAGTGAACATGCAAAGATTCAATATCCCTATGTTTAAAGAGGACTGGACTTACAAATTTTGTCATTTGCAGCCTCAGGAAGGGTGGCTAACAAAAGTCAAACATTTTGGAAAATGTGTGGGGCCTGATTTTCAGAGGTTTTGAGTACCTGTAACTCCCAAGGTAGTCCATGAAATCTAAAAGGTGGCACCTCTGAAAAATCAGACCAATCATCCTTATTGCTTGACATCCATGATAAATGATCGACTGTAAAACTCGCTTGCACTTCAAACACCTTATGCACCAGCCATCCCTTTGCTTTTCCTGTCAGTTCTTTACAGCTTTTTGAAAAGCTGTAATCCCTCCTTCTACGAATTATAAAAAAAATCCAATACACCCTTTTAATAAAAAAAAAAATCAGCCTCATCAGTTCAGGCTGAACATGGTCATTTCAGTTGGCCACAAAACAACATGTATAAACTAGTCAGAATGGTTTATGTTATGTCAGTCATCACCACCATTCAGTTCCTAGTGGAAAAGTGTGTGCAGCACAAAAACAATCCATCACAATTGGCATCCTTTCTGACGATCTCACCAGAGAGGCCAAGGCATGGGAGCCCAGTTGGTTACCAATAAATATATTAAAGTGCAGTAACCAGTAATGGCTATAAACAAAAGAAAAGGCCAAACACAAGACTAAATTTTTCAAATTGGATGCCCAGCACAAAGTGTGAAAATCCATATTTTGGAATCTACATTACATGGGCTGAGATGTACTGAGCAACTTACTGAATTAATGGAAACAATGAAGTCAGTGGGAGCTGAACGGGTTGTGAATGAGAAGCACTTCTGAAAGTCAGGCCACTTATTCAGATGCCTAAATATGGAATTAGATGCACAAGTTTGAAAATTTTAGACTTCTCTGTGAAATGAACAAGGAGAAGCGATTTAACTACACCTTTTCTAGCAGATTTTTCATTACCTCCATAGTACTGGAAATTGGGATTTATGGAATCTGACAGCAAATACTGATGGGGATCAAGACTCTCAGCAACACGTACACTAGGAGAGTAGAGAAATCCTAACATCTTGGGTCAATAGGGTTATTGAAAAAGACCTAGAGAGATAATTTAACAAGCTACTTTTAGGGACTTCATTTCAAATCCAAATGTGGGTGTGAAGTGCAATGAATTTAACTATTCAAAGAGTGCTAAGGTTTGTCTATATTTTTTTTTAAAAAAAAATATGGGTGGGATCCAAGAAAAGCACAGCAGGATGCCCCATTTTGAGACAGATCTAGATTAGCAATGAGGGTCGATCTGAAGAATTGAGCAGCTCTGGCTCCCCCTATGCAGAATTCTAGGCATTACAAACAGTCCATTTTCTGAAAATTAAAGGGCCTGATTTTGGAAGTTGCAGAGCTCCTCCTTCGAAGATTACAGGACTAGACCCATTTGCTCTTCAAATTTAACTTTACAAGTGAAGATGTTACATAAAGTGATTCACTCAGTGATATTACACACTGCCTGGTTTGACTGAACTAAATAAAATGTAAGTTATTTATCTTGTTGAAAACCTAGTTGGACTTCTACTACTCCTCAATTCTACATGGTATGGTTTTACTCTATCAGCATATTTAGCAATGTTTAATTATCAGTGTAACTTCACCAATTTTTTTTATAAGTTAACCGGCCATAGAACTGGTTTATCATCATTTTGTGAAAAGATGAAACAAATATTCTAATAAAACATTATGAACTTGCAAGACAATTTAATTGTTCTTATCTAATTTACATCCATTTCTCATGAATGCTTCTAATCCTCCACCTTCACTTACAAAGCAAGTTTTCCACCACAAGAACTCAAAATCTCACAGGTTGCTTGCAACCACCTACTTATTTACGACTAAACCAGCTCCTATGCAGATAGAGAATAAGGCCCTGATCCCACATTGTGAAATGTGTGGGTGTACTACTGAACTCAAGCAAAGCCCAACTGATGTAGATGGAGCTTTGTATGGGCACAGCAGGCCACCTGTGTGCTACACAATGGAGGATCAGTTCCTAAATGATAACAGACACTCAGTTTTACTATCAGATATAAAAAAAATCAAGATTCAATGAAGTTTTAATATATCAAACCAAAAACAAGTAAGAAAATGCTCACGAGTACTGCTATGAGATTTTCCTCTCATCCTAAAAATATCAGGAGGCAGCCCTTTTTAAACAACAAGAGAAGCCCTACAACACTATAGTAGGATGTTTTTGTACTATACATCGACATATTTCAGTTATCCTATTTTAAATTTTTTTTCTCACAGCCAAAAATCCTTTGAATATTTTGAGGTATATTTCTGATTCAGAAAGGTAACAATATAATGGAGATGTTAAAGCTTCAGGTTATCTTGATGGAGTTACACTAAGAATACATTACAATACCTCTCTAATGACATTAGCCTAGACATATAGAGAGCTACTTTTGCAAGATATTAGTAAGCCCTAGTATGGAAATTATTTCAACTTTATAAAAAAATCATCCTGTCATTTACACCCATCAAATGTAATGCATCTGTGAACAGATCATATCAAGTTGTAAAAGTATTCTACTCTGGATCACTAATGAGGAGATTCTAATCTCAAGCAAGACAAATCAACTTCTCATTAACTGTTATTTCATACATAACGCAAATAAGAAATGCTTCACATTATAGACATTTAGATTTTGTTTAAACCTTTTTATTTAGAGATTTTTCTGGTAAGGAGATATACCATAGGAAAGCAATTTCACTGGCAGTGAGGTATGTATATACTCTACCAAAATACTCCTTGTTTTAACTGCTTTTAACTTTATTTACATATAAAGAAAAATATCAATGCATATTCTTGATTTAACTACAGTTTTAGTTATCCTACATGAATAAAATGAAACGTTACTTACATACAAAACTGATTTGTAGAGGAATCTGATTTACTGATTAAAAAATTAAATCACGTTTTGATGACAATTTAAATGAACAAACACAATTTATCATGACCAAGACACCTGCACCATATTGTCCATCCTCACAGCACATTTATTTCAGTAATTCCGTAAGTAGGTCCTTAGCATGAGCATAGTGTTACACAGTTTTCATACATAGAATCACATCCAAAACAAGTTCTAAAATTTAAATTGTAAACATTCTCTTCATATGTAGAAACATCTCAATGTGTTCAAATTTGTTAAAATGATCAAAAAAATTTAAACAGAATTATAAATGAAAAGTTTAGTCCTAAACCGTGTAGTGAGCAGTTCTTATTAGTACATTTCTACAGTGTTAAATAAAGTAGTACAGAGGCAAACTGTTCTGTAAGCAAGTCAGACTTTAAGTAAAACATCATAAGGAAACAAACTTTAACAAGAAAATGCTTTGCAATAAAGAAAGTTAGATTTGAATCTACTATGATACAAAAATGTAAAGGGCAAATAACATCTTTGTTGACAAAGTAGGAGGTAGCATGGATGCACCACTTTATTGTCAGTGAGAAATGCAACTGAAGTAAAGAATACTTCCTTACCACAAATAATTTCCAGTACTATGTACATATTTCTCTTAGAAATATTCGTTTAAACAAGTTTTCCTCCACTTTTTAGTACAAAAAAGCCTCATATGATTTAAAAAACCACTTACACACCTAGATAGAGTAGTACTAATTGCCCTATTTGAATGAAACAGTCTCTTGAACTATGAAGTACATGATATTTAATGCCCTAAGTTGAGTAAGTTGTATTAGCGGTTCTTGGTATTATACAAAACACTACATACATACAAACAAAATATAATATCTTATTTAACTATGCAAGTGTTTTTTGTGTGTGTGGGTTTTTTGGGGGGTGGTGGTGGGAATAAACAGAGCCTTGATTCTGGTAACACTGGAGAGGGCATGGTTTGTTTCTAATAAAATCTGTCTATAAGTACCCATGTGCAACAATTTAAAAATGGCTGCTTACATGTAATGATCTTGTATTGATAGTGAACACAGTAATTGACAAAAACATAGTAAACCTTAAAAACACATCTGCCACCCTATATAAAATATAAAGACTACTTACTGTAACTGTTAAGTACTCAATTTGTTTTGATGTTACTGTAATTCACTTTCCCTACTTCTCTGGCTTTAGGATTTATAAACATAATTTAGTGTAGCAATATTTTTTAAAAAATGACAAAGTATTTCAAATTTACATCCAATTCAAATTTAAAATGTTTCCTTGTTCTATGATGCAGCTTCCGCCATCAGTAAAGAAAACGACGTTTCAGTAATTGAAGCAGGCTTTTTAAATAGCGATGTGACCTCAACCATGCCAGCCCCAGTCCGTGGAAGATTTGCATTGACGATGTGTCTCTGCAAGTGCTTTATCCAGTCTTCCTGAACAGACAATGGTCCTCGAAAGACCAGGCCACAAAACCTGTGCAAATTTGAAAATCATTCCATCAAGATATATTAGCATTAAACAAAGTACAAGTCAACAGACATTGCTAAGGGTTAAGAATTATACAGAAAGTAAACTTTTCTCCTAAAAGCTCATTTTAATATATTTTTAAGATGAAAACCCTAATGGTTTCATGGTTAAGTCAACAATACTTGACAATTGTTTCAAATGACTATGAACATATAAACACAAGATTGAAGTTTATACTATACACTATACCTTCACATTTGTAACGCTACAGTTAATGGCCCATTTCCATTAATAGGCTTTTGTTTGTGTTGTGCAGGGGAAGAACACTGCCCAAGTAAGAAATATGGAAAACTCACTTTCAGCCAGGGGAAGGGGAAAAAATCTATTCCAAATTGTAAGACTGTTTCAGGCTCTTTTTTGTTTAAGTTACTGTAATATTAAACTTAGTTATTTGTTTTCCTCAATATTGGCTTTTTAAATCAAATGCAGTTACATATATACTTCTGAGTATTCTTATGTAAGGGCAACAATTTATAACTTCTTTTTTTAAAAAACCTAGACACTGTAATTTCAATTAACCAATTATAAAAATCCTGCATATACCTGCATCGGAGTATGTAAACTTCATCTGCGCTGTGAGGTAATGGCAGCATTTTTTTCTTGCTTCCAGATCTTGATCTTGACTTTTTTTGCTTACAATCTAAGGCTAAGGAAGGAAGGAAGAACATTTTCCATATATAAAAGTGAACAATTAAAAGTTAGTCCTAAACCAAATAGAAATATTCAACAAACCTTCATTTATAACCATGGTGAAAAACCCATTTATTTTATTTTACTGTGCCATGTTAAATTATAATCTAAATTCCAAAACTTTCCATTACCTATCAAACTCTAAAAAATGATTCTCAAAGAAGCAAAGATAGTCTTTTCCTATCTTTGTTTATCATAGTGTTTGTTCTCCTCTAAAAACCATAAGACAATCATTAAGCTAGATACATTTTAGTTTCAGCAAGAGCTAGTAACTGTTCTTGTGGAATTACCTGGAATTACCCAATGACAGTCTGTAATTCCCTTTCATTCTTAAAACTTTTTCGGTCTTGGAAGATCTGTTAATAACTATAGTTCAAATTATGTCATAAAAATACAGCTACAGCCTCAAGCTAATTTGATTTAAATCCAAAACGTGTATGAGAACTTCTATCTGCAAGGAAGTCTTGTTTACATCTGCTACAACAGAGAGGAATGCACAATCATCTGCTCACATCATACATGTGCCAAACAGAAGCAAAAGTTTTGGTCCTGTCCCGTCTCTGGGACTCTTAGCTGAAGCTTTCTTACCATTTGTCTATTAGATGATTAAAAGGAGTAATAAGAAAACAGTGATTATGAACTTCTTGTAATAGGCTGACAGACTTAATGACAATGCATAGAGATGCAGAGCCACTTGCTGAATCAGTGTCTTATCAGGTGTTTGAACTATGCATGGAGGTACAGCGTAGTTACTGCTGAAGCATACTAGCATGTAGATTTAGGATTAAGAAGGGCTGAGGAAATTGAAGTTTGCAGCAAAGGCCTTGCAGGGAAAACCTCTACATCAGCCATGGTTGGGAAATAACTTTGAACTGTACTTTACATTGTGTAAGGATTACATGCTTACCATGAAGCTAAACCCAAGGGAGAATCTGGAGGCAGGTGGAAACTTTACCTATTCCTAAACACGAACACGAAACATGAGCGACATAGAACTATCAAAGTAACAATAATGGAAAGGGCATCAGCAGCACCAGGGTGGGTCACTCTGGACAACAGGTTCTCTCAGACAATGACAGGCGCCAGTTGCCTGCCTTTTGGTCAGTGATTAAATGCTCCCGGAGCAGACCCAGAGCTCTGTTCTGCCTGGGGGCTGGGCAGAAGGAACCAGAGCTCTATCCGGCGGATGGTGCTGGGACAGGGGCCTGTGGGGGAAGCAACTTGCAGGGGCTCCCCTGCTCCATCTCTCAACTTATCTCTGCCTGCAGCAGCACAGGGATTCTCCTGATTCCTCATCTTTTCTCCTTAACACAAGGCCTCCCATCTTCTCCCTGTGCTCTACAATAAAATTAGTACTTTTGATACTCATGCATTTATTTTAACTATTTTGATCATATTCTTCTACTTTATTATTCATATTCTTCCAAAGTATAGGATTTTCAGTTTTGTGTTGTCATCGTTAACAATGGGGGGATGAGAAGGTGCAATTTTTTCTCTCTCTAAGCTTCGGGAGGCAAAATTTGAGAATCCCTGTTCTACACTGGTGTTTCTGAGGTGCAGAAACATTAAGGTGTAAAATCCTAATGTTTGCAATCTGGTACATCAGTCAAGGGTCTACTCTTACACAAAGATAATGACACAAAGACAACTGCTCTTAGCACTCAAAGCCTCCTCTGCTTAGGCATTTATACAAATTAAGAGCAAAGAGAGCATCACACTGCACTTTTGCATTTTTCTTCTACTGGGGGTGAATATTCTGGGGAGAAGGGGATCCCTTGAGTTGAACACTTGATCTACAGGTTTTAATCCAGTGGGCAAAACTTATTTTTAGAGGCCTTGTCTTCATCCCCGATACTGTCCAATAGAATAATGATTTAAAGATTTCTGTTCCTCTAATTCTTTCCAGATAGAACCTTAAAGCCATAGTGTTCAGAGGCTGCCACAGAAACTAGCTCCTGACTGAGCACCAAGATGTTCCCTCTCCCTCCATCATCTTATTGTTGTGGAAAAAGAGTAAGGGAGAGGGGATAAAGAGACAGCTGCCAACTTGCTGAGCCTTTTTCTGGAAACAAAATTATCTAGAAAAATGACTAAAAAGCCAGTAAAAACTCACTGACACTTCCAAGTCTTGAAGGTAGGAGAGAAGTAAATTCAGTCTCCAAATGGGTATAAAACAGGTATCCAGGCAGGCTTATTTACACAAAGTTGAAGGAAGCCTTCTATTAGCAGGTGAGGGCCAACAGCATTCTCTTTGACAGCAGCGAGTGAAGGGATCTAGACACAGAAGGTGCTGCTGACAGCAAGGACTTTGTCAAACCCCCTTGGAGAAAGTGAAGGATGTGGTCAGGGGAACAGGAATTGGCCCTAATGCCTCATGCTAACATACAAAGAACATGTTTCATTTTCTATAATGGAGAGAAGACCATATCTTCCTAGCTTTAGGAATGTATGAATTACACAGGTGTAGAAACCATTAAATTGGTTGCTTTGCCTTTTCCACACCACTGGCATCTTATTTTCGGGGAGGATCATTGGACTGGAAGGGACCTCCTGGGTCATTAAGTACAGTCCTTGGCTATTGCAGGCAACCTCATTATAATCCCATTCACAAAACTAGTTGGGATGTTCTTCCTCACTGCTCCGCTAAGGAGCTTTGAGAGCCTCAAGTGAAACTGGCTCTAAGTACAAGGTACTAATTTTCATCACTTCATGTCTTCTCATAGGTACCAAAGATCCTTTTCAGCCTCATCTATTTATATAGCTTTTACGTAACCATCATAAATGCTGCATCTGAGCACCTTCCACTAGAGATATAATCACCTGCACAGAGATCTCTCTCCTCCCAGTCAGGAGGAACTGGGCTTAATCCATTTTGTATTTTTTCCCTTTTAAATCTAGTATTACTGATGGACATCTTGGTCAAAAAAGTGGGGTTTGCATTTTGCCTGGAAGGTACTGAAATTTATGGCCATCCTTCTCTCTGAGAGAGGTGACAGGGTACATTAACCCTGGATACCAGTGTGCCTGTGGAGAACCATTATCATAAAAAGAGGTCCATCCTTCTGAGATCAGTTAGCAGTTACAAAATTAGTGAAATTAAAGAATGTGAAAAAGGTCTACAAAGTGGCATCCCTATATGTACAATAGACTCCAAAAACCAGAAGGATGTCACTCTTGTGAGATAAACGCATTGTGGCTCAAGCTCTTAGATTGGATTTCTCTGGATTCAGTCAGACTTCAAGGCTAGATTCTCTTCATTCCCATCAAAAAATTGGACTCTTCTCACTCAAGCAAATACTCGAGTATTTCAGGAAGGCTATACCATCACTTTTCTAGCAAAGGGTTCCTGAAGGTTAGCAATTTTAGGACACTGATGTGCAATCTTATGAGAAAGAACCTCCCTGACCATCCCACACTCAACTGGGCCCTAAAACAGGAAAATGGAGTCTGGCATAATGCACCAAGAGAAGTGACTTTGCAATAGCTAGACAGGGATTTTATGGAATGTATAGGGAAGGAAGGAGAAAATGGGCAAGGATTTTTCTGATGCGTCTAGTACACAGCTTTCAGATAGAACCACTGTAAAACACAGGACTGAAGAACTCAGTGCAAGACTTCCAGGGAATGCAGCCCCTCACACATAGGGTAACAGGACTAAGGTTGGAACACAAGGATCAGTCCACATAAAGTGATAACAACAACAGACTTAGAAAACAAATTTGCAAGCAATTCAAATATTAAAACTGGCCATTAGTTGAAGTAGCATTTCATACAACACATCTGTCCCCTTTCCTTGTGGTATTTGACTTTCTGAGTAAATTTCTTTACTTTTAAAAAGGCACAAACCAGCACGAATGTGCTTTTGGGTCACTGTATGAGAGAAGGTAAGACCAAAACTTTTGGTAAAATTTGACTGATGCTTCTGATCAACATTCAGATGATTCATTCTCCAAACAGATTGATATCTGAGTAACTGCAAAACTGTCATCAAATTGCTAAAACTCAGGAGTAGTAAGC
Source organism: Dermatemys mawii (assembly GCA_007922305.1). Taxonomy (NCBI): domain Eukaryota; kingdom Metazoa; phylum Chordata; order Testudines; family Dermatemydidae; genus Dermatemys; species Dermatemys mawii. Next base: position 21,047,227 of record ML677352.1, on the reverse strand, counting down.
TCACTTCAATTAAAGCCATGTGTGCACAAACACTTCTGATGCTCACATACTGTACTGATAGGCTACTAAAAACAAGTAGAACCAATTTAAGAATAACACAGTTTCATCCCTAGGTCACCTGCTCCAACCCAGCCCATGTTATGACCAAAACCAGTTATTTAATAACATGTGTCTGATGGTTTCAACCCATTTTCTAGTGGACAAAGTAAAACTCCCACAAAACAGCAGGCTCACTAACACTAAGCAAAGAGATCAAGAAAACTGAAGCCTATCCAGCCCCATGGAAATTCCTTAAAGTTAGGGTGAGGCACGTTGTTGAAGTGTATGGAAGCTGCCACTACCAATGCCCATGTTGTGGATAGAGGGTATCAGTCTCCACAGCTGTCAACTACCATCTTTCATGAGCATTATATTCAGCACAAAAGTTTCTCTTGAAAGAAGACTTTTCCCTCCAACCTTGACTACCCACTATCTGCTTAGTTGCTGCTTCTGAAAACTGTGTGTGCACTGCTCATCAAAAGCTCTGATTCAGCATGGCAGAGTAGAGGAACAACCAATTTAAAATAGAAGATAATTGAAAAACTTTGGAAAGATCACTTGGAGGAGCTCAAGTTCCGTTGAGAACACACTATCTAAAAAAGCATGCACGCATTACGGAAACAGGCTGCTTGTACACAATTTCACAGCACAGCGTCAGCATGGAGGTGGCAGATTAAAATGTATGCCCAATATGAGTGGGCAGCAGCATAGTAGATTATGTTGGAAATTGTAACTAGTGGTTCTTTGCTGCACATCTTTAGATCCAATGAAATTCCCAGGCTGTGAAATAAGTGTGCAACTACACAACTACTTAAATTTGTGCTTTCTGCTAATCCACAGTTCCCAAAACGGGAACCCTCTTTACTTCAAGTGCTGAAGCAAGGTCTGTTCTTTCTAGGACTTCATTATTTTTGCTACAGAACATTTACTAATATACTAAACTCAGAAAACACTACAATTAAGTGATATATGTTATCCTTTAATTGTATTTGTTTGCTCACTTGCTAATTGGCCACATTCAATCACTTGAAATGTCTCTCCCAGTCATTAGTGCAAGTTTGTAGGGTTTAACTATTCAGCAAAATATTTTTATCTACAGTAATTTTTATGCCAGGGAACTTTATTGTTTATATATATATTTGTTTATATATTCCTGACGATATTAATACATTTTCTGAAGTACTGCTAGATCAGTTATGGATGTAAGACTGCAGATTAAAGACTTCCAGGCTGTATTTCTTGCTCCTCCTCCTAGCTCCAAGGCCACTTCCCTTGTTATGTGCCTCACTGCAGCAGCACAGCAGGGAGCAGTAACAGAGAAAGCATGTTATTTACAGGGGAGAAAAGGAAAGGTAGGATGGAAAAGACAAAAGAAAGGGGAAAATGCCAGGGTGCAAGTCAAATTAAAGAATCTTAGGGGACAAAGAGAAAGTGGGGGGGGGGTGTCAAAGAAAGAAATGGGGGATTCTGGAATACAAGACCTTAATAGGGAAAAACCAAGTGGAAAAAGATGTATTTTGAAGATAGTGGAGAGGTCTGTCCTTAAAGCGATAGGGTGAAAGAAAAAAACTCTCATCTGCTTTGCAAAACACCAGAAGTGGACAGCAGTCCACTACCCTTTCACCAAAATAAGCAGGAGGAAAAAAACCCCACAATTGTTTTAATCCCCCCCTGTTGGGCATGGGGGGATTAAAACAATTGTGTTTTACAGCCTGAAAACTTACATTAACTTCTGGAACCAGACTTCCAAAGTTAGATGTGGAATTTCACAAGCAAATTGGGTAACTGTGCACACAAATGCACCTAACTGGTCATTTATGCATATAATTACAGTGAACAGTGGACCCATATTGCATAAATTAAGTTTGCAATTACACACTAAACTTAGCATAGCCAATGGCCTAGCAAATGTTTGCCCTGTTTGAATATTTGTTCCTTGAGTATTTTCAAATATTGGTAGCTAGGTTTCAATTTTTTTCTTTTTAAATCATAACATGTGGCGGCATTATACACCTGTACTTTCTCAGCATGCAAAATCTGGTTACATAGCTTGTTAAATTATTGGTTGTGAAACAGCATGGAAAAGTAATGTAATAGTTAATACTGAAATAATGCAAAGTCAAAGTAGTGGGAAAAACATTAATTGCCTAAAAGAAAGGTACTTAAGCTAATGCAGCCCTGGGAAAGCTTTCATTTCTGCTTCAATTACTTGCATAGATGATTCTATTTCTTTTAGCGAATAGCAAAGTATAAACAGCTCCCATAATAATTGCCAAATCACATAAGAATAACAGCAATCATGTATGCATACAATTATGTAACTAGAGCAAGGGGCTGGGACAAGTTCTGAACTAGTAAAGAATTTCTCTGATTAATATTTCTTTACAAAGATGTAAAGAAGTAAAAGAGTAAGTTCAGGGCTTTTTTTAAATAAGAAAAATTCCTAGATATTCAATGCCTCTACGCAGCTTAGAAGCTGGAGTCAATGAATTTCAGGGCTGAAGACCCCATATAATAAATTCTCTAAAACATAGTCATCTTCATCTAACAAGACAAGAAGAACTGTGATCTTCCCAATTCAGGATCTTCCCAATTCACTTCCCAATGCAGTTATACCTGCACTCACACAGAGCCATCTCTTCTCATGTCTCAGAAAAACAGTGAGAGCACTTGTAGTGTGTTACTATATCACTAAGACCTCATCCTACACAATGCATTACAGTCTAGTAGGTGTACTGGTACACTATGAATGATCAAATCATTAAAACCACAATTTTCAAAGTACGTTTTGTGATCCATTAGCCTTGCTTTGTTTATTCGCTTGCCAACTGACAAAACTCACTAATTTGCAATTTATTTTCCAATCATTAGTGAAAACTAGCAGTGTTCTAGTATCAGTTACTGGAGATCAAAGTAATACTAATTACTGATTATGTATTCTAACATAATTTAATCCTCTTACCCATCATTTTTGAGACACCCAACCCATGGACTTCCTCTAGCTGATTTGACGTATTTATCTGCTCTCTGTGACCAGATTCAAATTCTGCAGTTAAAAATTAAGTTTCTAGCTCTTTCAGATGAGAAGAAAAACTTCTAAATGGGCAAATGTAAATGAAGAAATACTCATACAGAATTATCACTGTAAGGTTGCAGACAGGCTGAAACAGCTCTAAAAATCATGAACTACCCTCAATCTCAGAGGTGTGTTATGTAATAAATAATAAGAATACCACCACCTAGGTTTTATATAGCACTTTTCATAAGTAATCTCAAAGGACTTTATTAAGTTAGTATCATCTCCATTTTACAGACTGTGAAAGTGAGGCACAGAATGACCTGCTCAATGTTACCAAATGTAGGTCTCATGAACCGCAGACCAGTGCTCTATACACTAGGTCACAGTGCCTCCTCTGTTAACTTTTAAGTCTAATGAAAATATTTTAAACGCAGTAATTTCCAATAACTTACATACGCAATTGTGTACCTATCTTGCACAATTATCATAACTGTGTGAATAAACTGAATAAAAGCACTAGCAAAGAGTCTAAAACCTCAAAAACAGCAGTGATGGTAACAAAGCCCCGTGCATCATCTTTTCCCCACTGAGTGACACTGCAAACAGTAACATTAGATTAATTATGATGTAAGGGACAGATTCTATCATGCAGTCTTGTTCAAACCTCCCATTGTTATCAGTGGAAGATCCACTGTGAATCAAGGGTAACACGCAACCCAACCTTCATAGACTCTGGCCACAGACTAGAATTAAAAACATATCTTGGCCCTCTTCACAGTAAGTTTGACACCCTTGCTTTACATATGACTTGTACTTCATATAACTGGCAAGATCTATGGCTAAGAAAACAGAACACTACTTTTACCAAAGTTTACTTTTTCTTGTGCTTCTCTCTTTATGTAGTGACAGACAGCTGCCCTCCCCAGCTACCTAGTATGTCTAATCACCTCCCAATTGCCTTGATATCTTCCTCTTCTGCTCCCCAACCCTCATTCTGCCTCCCACTGGAGACCATACAGAATCAGATCACACTGACTTCAGTAATACTTCATGTGGCCACAAGGGGTTGCCCGCAGAGAGCCAGCTGCAGAACTAGGGCCTTGGATATTATTCCAGATCACAGAATAAAACGGAAGGACATCAACCTGAAATCTAGTTTATTTTAATATGAATGAGTTAAAAGTAGTGTCAGGACAGTACTACACTCACCCCCTAGTACCACTACAAAATTATTTTCACTTTGTGAACCACCAACATAAGAGAAAACTGTGAAACTGACTATACACAAAGTGCTGTCAGATGCATAGACTGAAAAATTAGTTATTTTTCGCTCATCTGCTTCAACTGTAGTATTCTTAATGGTTATTTGTAATAGTAAGTAGGTAAAAAGTGTTTGGACAGGCATGATTTTTTAAAGCTGTCATATCCCTTTCATAAAAAAAAACAACAAATAGCTATTTTGATTTTGGGGTGAAGAATGAAAGTTGCTCAGCTTGCAGCTTCGTTTACATACCTGAAATGCTGGACCAAAATGAGTGAGTAAGAATGAAAAACAAACATGAAAAATGGACAACAGCAACACCTATGTTTACAAGTTGCTGAAGTTCAATCTCTTAATTCAACTTGTTTACCAGAGAAAGCGTCAAAATTCATTTGGATTAACATATAAGTTTGTGCAGTCTGATGAGGAAAATGCATCATACACAAACTTGCTTTTACATCTGTAACAAAACATACCTGTCCCAGTCAAAAGTCCAGCACTCTTCTTTCGTGCATAAGCGCGTAAGTGGTTGGACAGACTAACAGCACTTGTAAACGTCGTATTGCAATGCACACACGTTCTAAGCTTCACAGGCATACCTATCATTCAAAAGAAAACTATAATCCAGTTCTCTCTTCAAAAAATGAAATTCTCAAAGCGTTGTAAAAAGTTTTCTGTAATAAAGATGTTTAAAATATATTCACTGCATTGATGCAATCGTTCAGTATATTAGAAGGATCCAAATGAACCGTTATTAGTTTTGCATGTAGCGTTTAGAGCCAAACCATGTTATTTTTGAAAGAAAAGGGGGGTAAAATCTTGAATCCCCCAAGCTTCTCTGGATTTAACACCTATCCTCACTTTCCTGCAGATCTCCACAGTATGCAGATCATTTCCTAACCCCAAAATACAACCCTGTGATTTGAATAGCACAATTCTGTTGAGAAGTTTCAAAGCCTGCAACATTCCCAATAAAGAGAATTAAAAAGTCTAGTTGATGAAGTGGTAATTAAAGTGTTTTACCCACAAGACTGTAAAAGGCTCACTACTAAATTAGGCTGCTGATGAAGGCTGGGAGAAAAGGTGGTAAAACACACCACTGAACAGCTGTTAGACAAAACATTTTATTCAGTGCATTTTATGTTCATTACTTTAGATGCGCAATCAATAATGAAAGTTAATGATTTGAAGTTTTTTGCTAAAATCTTTGTGCTAAATAAATGATCAACAAACTAACATCTTATTTATCACAGGAAAGAAAACATAGTGAAACAATACTAAACTCCTCACTTACCAGACAAAGAAACCATTATAATTGGTTTCTTCACAAATTTACTGTGATACTACATCGAAGTGCTTCCCTTCCCTTTGTCAAAAATACATTATCTTGGTCAATTATGTCAACTAGTATTATAGAAAACTTAAAATATGTTAGTTTAAAAATGCCTAGAGCCATAGGCGTGCACAGCACATTTCATTAGGGTGTGCACCCAGGGAATTTTATGTATTTATTTTAAAGGCACCGCACTCTGCATTGAAAGCCACTTTTTTTCTCTCTCTTTTTTCTGAGAAATTAGGGTGTGCTTGAGCACACCCGGCACATCCTGTGCGCATGCCTATGTCTAGAGCTATTCTGTTGGAAAACTTCTGTTTGCAGGATAGAAAGAATCCTATTATCCAGCAGCCCACAGAAGAAAGACTGCTTTTCAGGCAAATTACAGAACGAGAATACCTGGTTGGTAGACAATTTTTTTAATTTAAAATATATTAAAGATATTTGAAATAACTTAATTTTTGCTTGATAAGCAACTTATGGTTACAAAGCTTTTATTTTCTTTTTATCTCAACAGTTATAGTGAATTAGTTGTCAAATTCTATTATCTTAGCCATAGTTAGCTTAAGGGCTTTTTTTATTATTATTATTCTTATTTTTTAATAACTATTAGTATTATGCAAGTATGTGTTCATTTTCACTTGATTTTTTAGTACAGTCAAATAGATACCACCTAACATTCAGAAGTAAATGTATTACATTTGGCAAGCTATATTTCAGTCTGTTTTTCCAAATATAGTGAAATCTGTCAAAGAGACACTTCCTTTATTAGGCAACTTCCTGTTTGAAGGGACCACCAAAAATACCCAAGTGTATTGAATATAATTCTGTTCCACCTTTGTTAGGCCAAATTAGAAAGTCACTTCTGTAAAAAAAACTGATTTTTGTCAGACAGTTATGTGGTCACTGAAGACAGATTTTACTGCACAGGCAAGTTATTTTTAAAAAAGGTAAACATACAGGTGAACAAGCAGTGAGCACTGCCGGATATGCTATAATGCACTGGAATACTGGCAAGAGAACCAACAAAACATAAAACTGTTACAGGAATAAAATATGATCCTATACTTCAGTATGTAGAATATTGCAGTACCAGAAAGCGGTGTCCAAACTAGGAGCAGAAACACACTAACTAACTATAATTCTGTTTAGACAAAGGTGTTATCAAATAGCTTCCCTGAAACTGATTATATATATATATTTTTTTTTTTGCAAGAGCTGAGTTAAGAACATAGTTCTAAAATGGGGATAGAGACTATTTAGCAACTAGTCAAAAATTACAGAATTGTTTTATTAGCACTGTTCTCAGGGGAAAAAAATATCTTTGCCCGCAACAGCCAGGGAGTGTGCCTTAGAACCCTGCTGGCAACCATGGTGTTCAAACAGAGCTGTAACTAGCACAGTTCCTCTCCCAGCGTAGACAGACTAAAAGGAGAACAGCAGTTTCCCACATCAGCCATAATTATACAACAAACATGCATTAATTTACGCTGAAGCAGCATGTTTGCCTAAAATGCTGAAATTATTCAATAGTCGTTCATAGTTTTGAAATATTATGCCTTTGTAACACTAAGAATAATTCTGTCAGCTTGGGTAAATGCTGCTTCTGCACAAGTTAGATTACTCTCTGGGAGGTCTAAGGGTTGCACCAAGCTACTTCAACTCTTTTTTTTTTGAGGAGCAGCAAATTTTGCTATCAAAGGTTGTGCATTGCCTAACCTTTTGCTTACTTTCTGGCTCCTTTTAAATCACACCCCAACCACATTACGAAAAAGAACTAGGTTTTGTGCAAGAGAATTCACTGCTGATGAACACTAATGTTGGGCAAGTTACACTAGAAGTTTATTGCACTCTCTTTCCTCACTCAGTACTTTGCAAAGGAAACAAGAGTTAAATTAACTGTGTTCTAGGAAAAATATTCTACACTACAATACCTTTTCTAATAAATGAAAGACTTCTTTGGAAGCATAGACAGACAGCTATAAAACAGCCTCTTACCTGACTGCATAGTCAAGTCCATTCTTTGCGGCTGATACATCAATGGACTATCTTCATTTAATGGAAGAACACATTTCTGAACAAACCTCTTTCTTGCAGTTTGATTATGGATCTTTTGAGGAGAGATATCAGGATTCCTTTCTTCTCCTAACCTTTTATTTTTCAGAAGTTCTATCAGTGTAAGTGACTGATTTTTTTTTTCATCCCGTAGTACTGTTTTTGTTTCATCATATTCATTTAGGAAACTCAGACCTTCTTCCTCCGATGCAGACACTGAAATATCTTCAGTCTTTAGGCCATTACGGTATGCTTCAAGAGGTATAACATTTTGAGATAAAAAGTCGTCATTTGAAGCAAGTTTCTGAGCGACAAATGGTCTGGGAATAATACGGCGACTGTTCAATGCCTTTAGGATTTTTTCATATTTTTCTTCATTTTGCATCATCTCATTTAGAACACAGATTGGAGACTTGTGTGCATCCCACTTGGTTTTGCCAAGCCTTTTCAGGTGTCCTCGCACATGATTAGACAATCCAATTTTTGTATCAAACCAACCTCCGCAGAGCTGGCATGTGTGTTCAGAAGATGTTTCAGATTTCTCAATAGCTAAAAAAGAAAAAATAATGATTTATCAATTTTTCCGAACATTTTTGAACACGTTAACTGTACTTAACGCTATAAATTTTTAATTAGGAGTATAAGAAACCACCTTTTTTAAAAGCAAGAAAACATGATTTACTCTCTTTTATGATTAAGAGACCATTATATCCTCTTCTACCCCCACTGCACACCCACGTTAAAAAAACTGTACCTTTTCTAACTCGTTTAACAGGGGTTCCTGTTCCAGTTCTTTTGAAATGCTGCATTTTGTCGCTTGTCGCTATCTGCTCCGGTGAAACAACATGGCGGGCTTCATAGCTTAATCCAGCTCTGTGAAGATGCCCGCGGACATGATTAGACAATCCAACTCCTGTTTCAAATGTTGCTGGACAGTATGGACAGGACTTCTTCTCAAGTGATAAATCAGTCCAATGGAAAACTGAGTTATGCTTTGGCAATGCTGTTCCTACATTTTCTAAATTTTGAGGATCACGTAATTCATGCAGAAAGTTACTACTCTCTGCATCTTCATAATACTCAAAATAAAAACCATCATTCTGCTCATAATGAAGAGAGGATTTATCACCAGCTTCTTGATCCTCCATTTTACCTTTGAATAAAGGGAATAGGTTTACATGATCCTGATTAATATCACTGAAAGATTCATCCTCCATAGACTGTGCAGTGTAATCACATAGTTCAACATTATCCCATGAACTTTCATCCTCCGTTTCATAGCTGTCTTTTTTTTCAGCAGAGTTAAGTTTCTGTAAAACAACAACAGTCATTTTATGTAGAAAATCTGGATAGCAATCCAAATCATCTCCTGTAACAGAGCCTTCCCTCTTAGACTCTTTAACCACTCTTTTTACAGCTACACGCCTACGGTCTTTATAGCCTTCTGGCCTTTTGGAATCAAGATTATGAGAATCCATGATAAAACAATTATTACGGGGACTATTTGACGATGAAAATAAATGTAAAGAACTAACAGAGCTGGACTCTTCCTTTTTAAAATGTAAAGGATAAGGATCACTAGATTTTTTAATCATCCTGTAGTTTTCATATTTGTGCCTATATAAATAATTACTGCTTGTTTTGACACTAGCTTTTTGTTTTGCTGCTTGATGGAAATATTTAGGTTTTTGGTCAATGCTATTTTTAATTAAAATAGTCTTGTTTGTAGAGTTTTGATTGCACACACTTACAGCGGACTGTGAAACGCTTTTCCGAGCCTTCTGTATCCTGTGGGGTCTCTTGTGAAGTTTCGCAAAGTTACTGGATTGGGAAGCTGAGCCAAACGATCTTTTTACATCTTGCTTTAAACCAGAATTCTTTGGAAATGTAGATGATTGTTTGATTATTTGTTTAGTTCTGCTACCAAAATCTAAAGGTTCTTCAATTATGCTTTTTCTTTTTTCTAATCTAAGATGGCTACCAAACGGATCAATGCACGATGCTGGATGCAAGTATTCCATATGTTTTTTTAAAATGCTTCTGGCTGATGTAGTAAATGGACACATCTTGCACATATATGTGGTTGACTTTTTTGATGACCCTATATATGGATCTTTCACTGAAGTCTTTTTCTGTGTTTTTCTCTGAGACATATCACTACTGATAATTGAACACTTCACTACTGCTCCATGAGCAATCCCTCTATGGCATTCCAGTTCATTTTCTGTCACAGCCATGAAATTACATTCCTCACAACAGTAATATCTTTTATCCTTTTCATGGGTTTTCGCATGTTGCACAAATGTTTTGGGACAATTGGTACCAAATACACATTGTGGACACTGCAATCGTGCACTTCTACCCTCATCCTGAAGTTCTTTCAACTCTCGGATTTCTTCCATCAGTTTCTGCCTTCTTTCCTGGTGAATTATCATGTGCTTAAGAAGTGAATTACGATCTCGAAATGTCCGTCCACATTCCCTACATGCATAGGGCCTTGGGACATTGAGATGACGGAAGTGACTGTTCCCATCCAAATGATACATCATATGCCTATGCAGGTGTTTCTTCTCCCTAAAATTCACATTGCACTTTGTACAAGGATAAAATGATGGCTCATCAGTACTAAAAGTAGTTGGTGATTCTGAATCATTCTGTTCACATTTGTTTTTTAAAGTACTAGAAAGAAAAGTGCTAGTGTGAATTGGAGAAGTATCTTCTGCGCATTTGTTAGTGGGACTATAAATCAATTGTTGGATAGCATCAACAGCTTCTAACTCCTCATCTGTTGATTCAGGCTTTACTTTTGTTAATGCATATTTCTGTGGTTCTAGTACTTCTAGATCCTCACTCTGCTCTAAATAGTCAGCACTTAGTAATTTTGATTTACTGGGAATATAATCTGTATCATTAAAACAGTCCTCTGTATAACGTGTTATCTTGCTAACGTCCATTTTTCTTTTTCTCTTTTTCTCTAGACCTACTTTACAGTGAACTGGAGACTTCTCTATTGTTTCTTCATTTGTCATAAGAAACTGTATGAACTCTTTCTGTGGATCCCAGTTTGTATCATTTCCTGATCTGAAACCACCTGTACCTGAGGAAATTCCTGTTAATGTATTGACACAATCATCATCTACTAGTAAACTTTTCTTATCTTCACACACTTCTACTTGGCTTATTAAAGTGCTATCTGATTTCACACTATTTCCTATAGATTTCTGTGTATCACAACCAACTGAAGAAGAGGTAGGTAGATTTTTAATGGAATGAGTCAGGTTCTTAGCCTGTGCTACATCAGGTAACAAAAATAACACTTGGTGTTGACTTGATTTCTGTGTTGTACTCTTTGCAGGCAGCTGGTGATCATGCACCACCGGCAAAGTTGAGCAGGAATCTGTATGACCCACAGGTTGTCCAGTGGTTAATGAAACACTGCCTTTATTCATAATGGAAGTTTTAGTTAAGGTGGAGTGTGAAACTGGTCCATTAACAGCAGTTCCTTTAGGTAAGATAAAGTTTTCTGTAGAAACAGGAGGAGCACCAGTATGTATAAATAGAGACTTCTGGCCTCCACTTAAGGCTTTTTCGGATCTGTCCCTTGACAGCTCTTCCGGCAGAGTCAATATATTGTTTTTCTGAAATGTTTCTTCACTCTCTTGTGGTTTAGGAATGCCACATTTTCCCTCAGAGATGAAATTGCTGTCATCTAGGAGTCCTTCTCTAGCACCAGTAATCTCAGTATTTATCTTTGAATCATCCATATTGCTGGTCTGTCTATTAAGCACATTTATACTAAAAATAAAAAGAAACACAATAGTTAGACATTCACAGAAATAGCTGACGAAAGCAGTTTTAAATTGATATTATTTCTGCAACAATTACGATTGGCTGTTTAAAGCTGAAAAATCATTTTGACTGTGTTAAAAACAGTTCTAAATGAAAAGACTGATTGTTTTCTAAATTAACTTGAAAAATAAGGTAAAATGAATCCAGTGCACCTCTGCCCCTAATTTGTGCAATGTTAAGGTGCAAGATAAAGCATTAAAAACAAACTGAAAGTTCAAAAAGTTAAGTTTAAGATAACAATATCATCTTAGCCACATTACACAGCTTGTATAGCTTAGGATATACATTAACATTTTCCAAAAAAAAAAAAAAAAAAAAAAGAAATTGTATTTCCTACGTATTTGCAATGGGCAGACAGTAACCTTAATTTGAGGAATTTCCCAAAGTGTTCATAACCTGATCTTGCAGCCTTAACACCATTTCCCCCTTCTAATGTCCTACAGTTTGTATTTGTTTAAAAGGGAAAGTATGGTGGAAACTGGAAATAATTGGCTTGTGCAGCTTAACACCAGAACTTTTAAGGCCTCCAATCCAGTGGAACTGCTCACAGTAGTAAAGTGATTACAGAATCAGGGCCTAAATACCTTGTTCCATATTGTTGGGTCTGCACACCTGACAAATTTCATTGGCTTTGAGCTTGTCAATTTACAGAAATTTTCTATTATATTCAGTGTGTAGTTTTCAATGCTTAGATCTTAATTAAATCAAAACCAACTTTAAAACAGTGCTCAATGAGGATATTTACAGGTAATTATTTTTAAAAAACAGAAAAAAAGATCTTCACTAATTTGATGTCTCCCTCTCCCCCAAATTGTCCGCCAATCATCTATTTATACAGTATTTAATCTCCTGATTAAAAAATCAACTAGTACATGCAGGTAAAAAGGGATTTTGTATTTTCAGTACTTTTTGTTAATAAGTACATTAATGTGGAATACAAAGCCAACGGAGAGTTCATCTTTAGCTATTTACTATAAACATTCTAATCTACATATTAGTGGTTACAGACATAAAACTACAGTTGGGAAAGAATAAAGGCTTCCAAGATCACTATGTTGGAATCATTTAAATGAACTTGCATCATCAGAAAAGTCAAAAAGCTCCCTTTAGCATCTGCAGAGTTAATCAAGAGAACTTGTTCTGTATCTGAAAACATCACCCACTTCAAGGTGTTTTCCCCAACAGACCTGACACTTAATATAGAACAACTTATTAAAACTTTTGTTCTGGTGGTCAAGGAACTCCCCAGAAAGAAGAAAACAAAAACCTAATTTCTAGTCTCTGAGCATTGATGTCAACATGGCATAGCACACTGGGTATACAGACAGACCTGGGCTATTTGAAGCAGTTAATGAATTTAAATATGTCTTCGAAGAAAGAAGTTGGGTGTCTGTCTTTGACTACTTTCTTATGATACGTAAAGTTGGCCTGAGAGATTTTCCCCTCCTTCCTCCGCACCCTTCCTCTTCAACTCCAAAAAGATTCTCTCTTCTGCTTGGTTTAACGTTAGAATGTCCAGCCCCACTTAGAATGGAACATTCTGCCAACTGGAGAGCAAACATAATATGACATCTCAACGGTATAAAGAGTGAAAGTTAAGCAAGAGAAAGGGAGAGAGAATTTTAAAGCTGTATCAAATGGGGCACCCAAAACTTGAGGCAGCCCAAATCACTAAGCACTTTTGAAAATGTTGATCTTTGTTATCTGTTTGTTGTTAACACATATTTAACTTCAATTACTAATTAACATTTTGAAGAACACCTCTGTTAAAGTCATCACCTACACACCTTCAATTAAAGCGTCACAACAAACATCCCTGGCTCCTCCCAATGGTCCTGCAACAAAACCAAGACCACACTTGACATCCCTTTTTTCTAAAATTAAAATTAATAAAAATAAAAATAAAGCAGTAAGTTAAAGAAAGCACATTTTCATCTTATTAACAGATAAAAAGTAGTAAAATGGATCCACACTATTTTTTTTTTCAAATCCTTTATAATTCACTCTACAGACAATCTCCTCCTCCTAACACAAAGCCTGCAAATGCCAGGCCTCATGAAAATGCAGCTGCTATACTGCTTATATTGGAGCCAATTTACAGAGAAGGAAAAGCACAGATTTACCAAGCCACACTTAATTTTCTCCCTCTCCCCTCTAACAACACTTTTTTACTATCTTATTTTTCTGGCATAGTTATTCTGTACCACCTTATAAAAAACTAAAGTGGGCTAAAGAGTGTGAAGAAGAAATGATAATACAAGTACTGCTGTATAATGAAAATAGCTTTCCATATATATCAAAAGCTTTTTCTTCACTATATCAATATTCAGAACAATTCCATTTAAGTAATATAGTATTACTTGTATCGGTGTGCAGTCACAAATACATAAAGTATACATTAATGACAGATTCTTTAAACAATGTAAGACAAATCTAGTTTAAATGGATTTATGGCATATCCCTAAGTAAACCTGACTAGTTAAAACATCAATTTTTAATCCTTCCATTTCTCAAAATTCTATTAAATGTTGAGATTAGCAAATTTCCACAGTAATTAAAAGACTTATAATAAGATCATATTCAATGTTATCACCCTAAAATGGCGATAATACAGCACCCAGCAGGAGTCTTTACATCACATCCACAAGTTAAAAACGGGTAGCACAAACATGCACTGAAAAGCAGTACTGCAAATGTCAGTTAAAAGAAAAGCAAACTCTAAGGATGCACCACGGTTTCCCTGTCAAATTTCTCATGGAATAAGTATAAAATATCAAATTCTCAATCATATCAGGTTATTCAATCATTCTGAAATAGAGTTTAGCGTTTTCATCTTTTTAAGTTATTTATGGTGAAGAGATCTGTATTTTTTTCACCTTATTATATTCACAGAGGTAGACAAACGTATGCTCAGTCAATTTGAGAGCCTATATTAGTTTTTCTCAACAGGAAGCAATGTTGCTAACGAAGTGGTAAATTCAGTGTTAATGAGTGGCTTCACTGTTACCACCTCTTGAAGTAAAACCTTCCATGTTCCATGTTCCACCCATCTGTTCTGGTGTTAGGGGTTCAAAGAAAGAACAGACGCTTCCCATTTAAAGCAACTTCATTGGTACCCCCTGAACAGCAGGGTGGCAAACTGAGAATATCATGTCTGCTTGGAAATTGCAATCCTCATTATCAAAATGGCTTCATGAAAACTTTCCACAAGTTCAGATGAAGACACAAAACCATACTGTTGCACATGTGAAACTGTAAATGTATAAAGACTGTAGTAATCTATACAGAGTATTTAATTTTATTAAAATTATGGAACATGGAAATATTACAATCCAACCACCTCCAGCTAGAAATTTACTTTAATGTTATTATATCAGGTACTTTTATTCTTCATAAATTACTTCAGGTGTTATATATTTATGAAGATTGACAATAAGTCAGAGAGGGCTCAATCAAGACTACCAAAATTGGTAAGAGTCTTTCCACAGACTTCAGCAGGCCCCCAATGCATACTACTCCAACACTAAGATGTATCAGCTCATTTTAAGCTAGTTGTTGCATTCTCCCACCTATGAAGAAAGTGTTGGTGCCAGTTAGCTGGCACCAAAGGATGAAGTAACTTTATGTTTGCAATGATTTTAAAGGTCTTTTTGTGAGTGTACTGGGAAGCAGAGATTTGAGGCTGAAATTCAATACTTAGCCTATTGGTTTGTACTTATATATTACAACATACAATCACCCACTCCGATATCCTGAAACGGATGCAATAAAACAATGCACAGGGCTAGATGGTTTTAATAGTGTTTTATCCTGAGCTTTGAATGTCCTCAAGAAGAATAGTGACCTACTGAAGTGTAATCTCATCCAAGGCACTTTCAAAATTAGATGCATCAATAGACCAATTAAGATTTAGCCAAGATTATACATTATTCTTAACATGCATTCATAGCACACACCTTTAAAAACATCACAATGTACATTGTACTATGGAAGCATGTAACAATACAAACTGATCCAAATGCACAGTAGTAACCTTTAAATATACTTACCGTACTTACACAGTACTAGCCACTTTAATATGTCAGGATTTAAGTCACCTTTTTTTGGTAAATGCTGAATGTATAAAGTATTTCGCCCCTCCCCCCCTTTAAACATTGTCTCTCTTTTTCTAAGAAAGAGCTGAGCTAATTTCAATTTTTTTTAAAAAAGATACAACTTCTAGCTAAAATCTTGTATAACACGTCATTCAGATTGCAGCAGTGCCTAAAATATGCTAGTATTTTACAAACACAGAATGACACAGTCCCTGCCTTGAGGTGCTTATACAATATATACTTACAATATCTGGCTAATAAATATTGATAAATTACTACAGTAGTGCTATTGTCCATCTGTAAATAAGTACTGGGCTAAATTCAGTTACATCAGCAGAAGTCTGGAATAACTCCACTGCTATTAGCAATGTTACTCCAGATTCACACCAGCACAGCTACTTATTGTATTGAGTTACTCAAGATTTGCACCAGTGTAGCCAAGAGTAGAATATGACCCCTTGCTTAGCTAACCAAAAGAGTTTGTCCCCCTACTTTATTTATAAATGGACATCTAAAAAAATAAAACCACTAATTCTTCTCGAGTATCTCGCTTGCAATATTGAACATAAAACATCTTGTTTTCTGAAAAATCCTAATGAGTTTTACAGCTATAACTGCCTATAGCTAGATACTATAAGCCCCTTAAAAAAAAAGTGCAAAGGTCAGATCTGTCTTCAAGATGACAGATCATCACTTAAATGCCTCAAGCTAATCTTATTGTCTCAGAAATCTCAAACATCAGTATTTTTGCAAACTATCAGCACTTGCTATAACACCCTTACTACACTACATCTTGAGGTTACTACAGAAGAAATGAGGTGATAATTGCATATTAACATAATTATTCTGTAATCCCTCTGAGCAAGCTTCCTAGGTCACTCAGTAATTCAGATTAGATGCAACCTTCCTGTCATCAAATCTATGCTGTCCACTTTCTGTTCATTAATAATTCTTTTTGATAGAAAATGTACTTACTGTAATTCCATTCTTTTATGTACATTATTAATTGTATTTATTACAAGTAGGTTAATATTTCTTGAATACTTATTTCATAATGACAACCTTTGTCATGTAATACTGTCACACATCAAATTATAATATTGCTCTCATTCAAGGCTAGCTCACTACAGAGCTAAATATATTTATTTATATATCTAGCACCATTATAGTTAGAAGCTTGTCAATTTCTGTTATAACCCCTCTATTTTACAGGCATGTGCAAAGTACTCAGAAAAACCCACTGGAGCGGAAAGTCAGAACAACAGGATTTAACCAAATTTTTAAAGAGCATAAAATGCTTTCCCACAGCTAATTTAAATGATCATTCAAAAGCTACAAGTACAAACTTAAATGAGACAAAACCATGCATCAGAAAGTGACATTAACATTAGACATTTTTAATAAGGCCATAGGGTTTGTTCGTTATTTTCTGAAACCCTGATTAAAAACGAACACTGGAAAGTAGGCGGCACCCAAAATTGAGCCAATTTAAAGGTGAGCTAATTTTATTCATCCTGTTTACAGAATATTGAAGGGAGAAAACAAGCCTTTCAGCGTAGTTTTAACCTTATATAAACCCAGCACACTGGTTTTTTAAACAGACACATGCACAATCTTTTCACAGGAAATATGGATCCAACATTTAGCAACAGGAAAGGCATTTAAAATTCTGTACCAAGCTTTCACTTGAGCCTCTTTTCACCCAAGAGTGAAGTCTTAAAGACAAAAGACGTCTGTCTAATAGTTATATCGACTGATTATTCTGAATGTACTTAGTAAAATGCATAATTTTACATACAGAAGTTTTCATAGAGTAACTGTCTTTCCTACACATACAACCCCCATATGACTGAGAGACAAGATGGTAGGGCCAAAGAACAGCTTTTCAAGAAAAGGAAGGGAAGAAACATAAAATTTAGTCTGCTGGCTCTTTGGTTCTAGGATCAGACAGGACCGCAGTCAGGCTAGTGGCCATGCAGAAGAGGCGCCATATGCAGCCAGAAAAGCATAAACCTGAAGACTATCAATGAAGACAGAAAAGTAATGATGATGGATGAGAGAAGAGAAAGAATGATCAAGAGATGAGGAGACATTGTTCTCATCTGGAAGCTATTTTTTCCTAAAGAAAAAAAGCATACAGGAAAACTGGGGAGGAGGGAAGAATTACTGCAGGCAAGAACTCTTACTCAGAGAATGAAATTAAAAAGATAGATAAGAGAAACAAAAATACAGGAGAGAAGAGAGAAAGAAAAGATGCACAATTTTTGGACTGATTTTATATTTTCTCTCTGGCCAATGTACCATCTCAATCAAAGTAAAATTTGAGATGTCAGGGGAAAAGAATGTTAAACTTATGTCAACAGGAGTCATTACTTCATATTGCTACAGCTGAGCACGTCAGAACTCATCGTTTGAAGGGGGGTTGTTTCAATGAAACAGTTCAAGCACTGGTTTGGAACAAGACTGAAAGTTTAAAGACCTTTTAAAAAATGAAAGGGTACAGAAAGAAAAAGAGTTGATAAGAAATTGGTATTAATTTGCCAACAGTCAACCTGGAGATAGATAGCCTGCTCCACCAGTCACCAACAATGCTAGCAGAAGCCAGCCAGTCACCCAGCAAAACATCCAAATGGTGTAACACAAGAACAAAATCATTTGACTTTAAGTGGATTTTTTTGGATGCTAGCAATTCTGGGTATTTAAATTGTGGGATATAAAATTGATTATAAGTTTTAATTTGTGCTTGTGAAGGAACAATTCAGAAGTTCTGGTTCTCTGCCTTTTAGAGCGATTCTGACTGCTTCCTGAGAAGGAAATTTACTGTTCCTAATATAAGGCTTCACAATGCTTTTCCCACTTTTCTGCTTGTACTTGCAAAGCAGATTGTTGAGAGTGTGCTCCCATACGCATGGCATAATGGATCATACCATCTCCACTGTTTGTGGGCTTGCCTTGTTTAGAAACCCAGTTTACAGAATTCTAGTTAATGCAGATGTGTCTTTGTTTAGCGCATGGTTTGACCTTCTTTGGCTACTCATGTTGAATTTAATTAAACATACACAGAGCATCTACAACATTTAATAAAGGCTCCTTTAAGCCCTTAACAAAAAGCTCTCTTTTTAAAAGGAAAGAAAAAACGGAGTGCCAACGGTTCTTCCTGATATTTACATGGATCAACTGTTTTGAGTATACTTACTAAAATGCGTTATCTGACACACAGAGGGGTTCCTAAAGATCACTCAGGACTTCTCTAGGTGTTTTTCATTTATTTTTATAAATTCACGTGTATAGAGCTTTGAAACAATTATGATTACTGGTTCGGAAACAATTCCAACCTATCACTATAATGAAGTGCTAAAATGAAGTTTTTCAGGTGGTCTGGTGTGGCACTACTCAAGTCAGAGAGCAGAATCCAAGTCCTTGTATCTGGCTCCTTGAGCCTGCAAGGGTTGAAAGCGCTCAAGCAGCAACATAGTCACAGAAAACTGGTCCTGGTCAAACCATAACCAAAATTTAAGAACTGCTCCTGACTTCTGGACTCCTCCCAAGGTCCAGCATGGAAACAATGTTTCTCCTCACTAGGTGTTAATCCCCACTGAAGTGCAGAGGGCCTTGCTAGTGTGGAGAAGTGCAACTTACACCTCCATCCAATAATTAGAATATATCCAGCCCACTTTTGGATGTGTGATCTCAGATTCAGATAAGCATACCGATAGAATTTACTTGAATATGCACTTTTTCATATCAGGTGACATACAAACTGTCACATTACATTTAAGCACAGCAGAGTCTTTGGAATAGTTAAGGTTAAAGATGACCAATCATATTTGACTGCATGATGATCCAAATTTCTACCGAAACTATTTCTACCGAAACTATTTCTAGAGTATGTCCCCTTCATATCCAATTCTGCAACGAAAGCATCACATCTTAACGTATGAAGTTAATAGAAAATGATCATCTCAAAGCACTTTCAGACAGAAAATGCATTAAGACAACACTTGTGTGAGGTACAAATATAATTCCCATCATACAGAAAAGGAATCAGATTTTGCCTTAGCCAAAGGAGGAGGCTGGGGAAGGAGAGGATACTGCAACTAACTGTGATTTGGTAACCAAAATTCTTTGAACAAGACAGAAGACATTAAAAGTCAGACAGTTTAGGAAACACAGAAAAAGTGAGAGAGTGCACCCCCTCCCCACCAAGTTTCTGAACTGGTAAAATACACCATATCTTCAGGCTCAGATCTTTCAGGAATGACAAAATGGCTTTTTACTAACCAATCCAACAACAAAAGAAATTCACCTTTCAGTGAGAATATACATAAGAATTTCATGCCCAAAACATATTTGTTCAGAAAGTCTTAAAAATCAAACTGCTTCCTCAAACATAACTATCAGAATACTACCACATATTTTCTTCTGAAAGTGAAAAAATTGAACCATTTGTCAAAAATAAATTTCTGAAAGTCCATCTTCAGTCAGGAAAGAGATTTTTTTACCATCTTTACCCTGAAGGAAAGGCAGATTCATCTTAGGTCACAGTTGAAGCATGCTTATCTTACAGTTATAGAAGCCAAAGCATATGAATTCAAGATTCCTGATAATATCCTTCTGTTAAATTTTGGAAGCAACAACTGATGAGATAAACAAAGAGCCCTATGAATTTTTCTCTGTGCATCATTTTAAAATTCAACTATTTAAATAAAAAACTAGTAATGAAAGTGAAATCCCAGTTTCAAAAGTAGCAACATGTATGCATATGGCAAAAATGTATTGTTAAAATATTGTTTCAAGAATTATTATTTGTATTACCATAGCATGTAGGAGCAGTAGTCATGGATCAGGAACCCACTGGGCTATTAAAAAAATTGTCTGATTTCATTATGAATGGTAAGACATTTATAGTGAATTTAGTACCCATGAAAGATGCCTGAGTGACAACATTGTAATCTGAATTCCTAGTTTACTACAGCTTGGATGGCAACAGCACAAGCTTCCTCAAGCCCCAGAGTGTTCAGTTCTGTTCTATGAGGCACCATCAGGTCTCCACATGTATTCAGTGCTGGATGACTCTACTGAGATTGCCAACAAGTGTGTCAATTGCAGCGGAACTTCACAAAGGGCATGGCTACACTTGAAAGTTCAAAGCGCTGTCGTGGGAAAGCTCCTGCAGCAGCGCTTTGAAGTGCGAGTGCAGTCGTGCGCGAACGCTGGGAGAGAGCTCCTGGTAATCCACCTCCACAAGGGGATTAACTCCGAGCGCTGGGAGCCTGGCTCGGAGCCTGTCCACACTAGCGCTTTAAAGCACTCAGCCTTGCTGTGCTCAGGGGGGTGATTTTTCACACACACCCCCGAGCCAGCAAGTTAGAGCACTATAAAATGTAATGGTAGCCAAGCCCTGAAGCTACACCTGCACTAGAGAGTTTACAGCAGCACAGTTATACCAATACATCTGTGCTGGCTGTAAATGCTCTAATGTAGCCACTCTAAGCCGACAGGGGAGAGCTCCCATCTGCTTAACTACTCCAGGCCCTATGTCAACAGGAGAAGTTCTCCAGCCAATATAGCATTGTCCACCCGGCTCTATGTTAGTGAAACTTATCTCACTCACGGGGGTGATTTATTTACACCCCTGAGTGACATAAATTATGCTGACATAAGATACAGTGTAAACATAGCCTAATTCACCACATTTGAATCATTGAATTTTCTAAGCAGCCCATGCATACAGCAATCAATGCAAGAGGAATGAGTGCTTCTATAAACAGCAAGACCGAGGTCTGGGAATACCACTTCTGAAAGCATTTTTAACTAAAACATATAAGAAGTGGTTTCTTTAGAAACCATGAAGCATTTTGTCTTACAAAGAAAAAAATGACTTTTGGTCCTTATTCATGCATAAGTAGTAAGGAACAGTGTTGTAAACTCATGATTATACAAGTCTCAGTATTTGGTGATTTTCTTAAAGCCCCAGTAGTTGGACTGCATGAAAATGTTGATATTTGAATGCTTAGGATTGGCAATACTGAAGAACATATCCCCATCCTACTGGGACCATAAACTGGTAACCAGATTATCTGTAACAGAAAACTACTTCAAAAAGCCTGCAAAAGAGAAAATCTAGCTGTTGAGTACAGCTAAAGCTGCTTTTTCACAGTGAGTACAATTGCTTTAAATTTGCTCCAGCAAACTCTCAACAAAGTCAGAGCCTTTAAAGTTTTACTGTAAAAAGAATGAATTCTTTTCATATTAAGCATGTATTATGTATGCCCCATTAAGAAAATCAAATTATTTGTAAAGGTAAGAGAGCCTCAAGCTAATCAACACTGTGGATTCAGTTTAGAATAGTGAAACTCCAAAAACAGGAAATTTGCTTGTCTGCACTGAAACTTGTTTAGTATGCACCTTTGTCACATGACTATCTTTAAAATGAATATATTTTTGCAGTGGCAAATAACCAGCAGTTTCCTCTAGCTGTGATTCAACACTCATTAAAGCTGTCAAGTTTTTGCTTATTACACACTCAGTTTTAGAGTTTCATTTACTATTGCAGAGACATCCGTTTAGTATAAATTTCAATAATTTAAAAGCCACATTAATAGATTACAGCACACGAAGCCCATATGCTATACAAAACTTCCATTCCTCAGATAATTTATTTTTTTTAATTACCAATGAGAGCTGGATTTTCATGTGGTATTTGTCAGCAACTGATAAACACCACACACCAGCAAAAGAAATAAAGAACTTAAGTTCTCTCAAGAAAACAATATACCCTGAACAAGTATAACACAGCGTTCAAGACCATACAGGCTATCTAAGGTGAGAGAGGTTATGTACATTTGGGGGAAAACTGGTAGAAAAGGAATACACATATTTTAGTTTGATTCTTTTGGTCCGAAAAGAAAGTGCTATTTTCCAGGACACAGTACATCCCAGCCATTCTTCCAGCTGCTGTGTCAGTGATCACTCCATAATGTCTCTTCACTGACGCCATGTCTACACTACCATTTATGTTGGCAAAACTTATGTTGCTCAGAGGGCCGAAAAAAACCACTCTCCTGAGCAACATAAGTTTCACCAACATAAGTGGTAGTGTCTGCAGTGCTATGCTGGAGGAAGAGTCTCTCTCGCAGACATAGGTATCGCTGCTCATTGAAGTGGTTTTGTCTCCCCCGTTGGCACAGAGTGGCTACATGAGCGATCTTTGTAAGCTATTAAAGCTTTGTAGACCTGTTGGCCAGCCTGGTGCTCTGTTGTGGTCCATGTGCTCTTGTCAGATGTCAGGCCAAGCATGATAGAAAGCTGCAGTAGAAATCTCAGTCACCAAGTACAGTTAAGTACCTAGCCTAATCTTTCTTACTCTACATCTTCTATTATATCATTGACTTACTACCTCATTTGACACTACACTGGAATCCTATCCCCTGCAGTCTTCTACTGTCTCATACTTCTCATTCTCCTAGGTCTTACATTTGAAAATCAGAGCATGCGGCAGTGCAAAACCAAACAATATGGATATCAGAGTGTCAGGGCGGCTGATTCATGTACACTGGACCCTCACTAGAACATGTGTCTATATAACGCAAATTCTGATAGAATGTGATCGCATATCCCAAATTTAGTAATGGTCATTAATTTAAATTGTAACATGGGACTTGGCATGGATCCCAAATCCTGCATTCTAGTGAGAGTCCACTGTATCTCCTGCTTCAGTCCTTTCATTCTGTTTTTGTTTGTTTGGTTGGTTGTTTTTTCTCTTTTTTTAATTCCTTAATCTAAAAATAACATACTTGGGTTGACAGCTGCACAGCCCAGGATATTTGTTCTAAAGTTAGACAAAAAAGGGAGCCATTAATATGAAGCAACATTAATTAAGGTGAAAACAAGCTTTTTAAGGCATTTTTCTGCCTATTTCATTGGCACTGAATATGCTGCAGAACTCACTCCTTGACAAACTATGCTTCAAAATCTAAGTTTTCATCTAAAAGGAGTTTTGTTCCTAGCCTTCATGATAGCAAAGGAAACCTTCCAAAAGGGAAATGAATATAAATTATGTAGTGTTGTTGCCTTCCTCAGTTTGCAGGCAGTCTGAAGCAATGTCTTTAAGACAGATAAAAACTGCCTCCATTCAGCCTGATGGGGTATTATATTATAATCATAGAAGTGTAGGGCTGGAAGGGACCTCAAGGAGTCATCAAGTCCAGTCTCCTGAGTTGAGGCAGGGCTGAGTAAACCTAGAGAAGCATTTCAAGGATAGTCTAACTGTTCTTAAAAATCTCCAATGATTCAACCTCCTCATTTGATTTCAGAATCAAAGGAGCATCTTCAAATGTTCTATGTCAATGGCACACAACGAATAAAGGAGAATTATTTTCTATGTATCAAAAATGTTTAGTCTATTCAAGGTTTAATTTCCACCTCAACCCACCCCCCCACCAAAAGGCTGACCATCCTCAAATGGTTTAGAGCTGATTTGTGTTTAAGTTTAGTTCTCACCTCCATTAACTGTTACACTTTCCCAATATAAACTCTCCTTCTTTTCACTACTATTTCGTAGACTTATAGATTTTTTTAGGCCAAAAGGGACAATCTTAATTTAGTCTGACCCTGACCACCTCTAAACACAGACAGTAGAATTTCACCCAGTTATTCCTGTATGGAGCCCAATAACTTGTGGTTGAACTAGAGCATCTCTCCTAGAATGTCTTATTCAGTCCTTATTTAAATATTCCAAGGGACAGAAAATTTATCACAACCCTTAAACTGTTGGTTAATAATCCTTATTTAAAATCTGTATCTTCTTTCCAGTTGGAATTTGTCCGACTTCAAATTACTGCCACTGGATCTTGTTATGTCTGTCTGCTAGACATCTCTCATATCAGACTTCTTCCCTCTTTTGATGTACTTAGCATGATCAAGTTGTCTCATATATCACTTCAATATCCTAAATAGACCAAACTCTTTAAGTCTCCCATTGTAAGGTTTTCCAGACCATGAATCATTCTGGTCAATTTTGACTTCCATCTGTCATAACTCTTCTTTATTTGTACATTTGATTTCTCCTCCAAACCTCTCTCATGTTCCCCTCTGCCCAGATCAATTCCTTTCCTTCATGCTAATTTCAGATGCCGAAGCATCCTTTTCTTTAAGGATCTAAAACCTTAATACCATATCATTTAGATTCTCCTTTCTTCATTATCACCAGGCTCCTTTCATTCAGACTTCAAATATTTTTATATTTCACTTATGTCTAGTGTAACTGGCAGACAGATCAGTATTTTAGTTACAAGTGACTTTTTATCATTAAAATTCCATTTCATTAAGTATTGCATTTCAAACAAAAATGTTTGGTTAGACTTTTTTTTGCTGTCTATTCTTCCCTTCCAGTAAAATTCTCAGCTTTTTCTTTCTTTGTTTCTTCCTTTTATTTTTTTTAAATTAAAAACTCCACATTTTATCAGTCCCTAGAAAAATTCTAGGTTTTAACACACACATGTAGATATACAGAGGCTTGATTCTGATCTCTATTATAACTCTACTACAACGGATGTACCCTGCAGGCTCAGATTTTGTCTATAACTATCACCCATTCTCAAATCTGGCAATATGCAAATTAAGGAATTTTACCAAAATATGTTCACTGATGCTACCACTAGATGCAGCCACAGTTAAGCCTCCTGAGCAGATTAAACCTCCTTTACTGAACACACTATTATCGGTGTATTTAGAAGATAACTATTTTTTCTGTGTCCCATTACACAATGTTGCTATGAACATCACCACGCCTAATGCTGCCCACCATCCCTCTAGGTCTCTTTCACCATTAGTGTTTTCCTGTGTCTCTCATTAAACTGCTCTTTGGGATTACTCATCCACCACTGTATTAACCTGCATTTTTCCAACTTGCAACTTGATATTTTCTATTAATAATTCTAATATTCAAGGTATTTATTATTTCTTAATTTCATGCTATTTAAGATCTGTATATTTCACAACTGTTCTGTGGATGATGCCCTCCTCTAGGTCAGGACAGTTTACCTGGATGCCTTCTTGATTTATAATGTTTCAAAGGAGTCAGAGAGCTAGCACCCCACCTATATCATCTTCTGAGGTGATGCAAGAAAAGAATGCACTTCCTTCCAGCAGACTTATTTGTTTTGGTTTGTTTAGGGGATTGCCGGGGGGGGGAGGGAGAGGGGCACACACAGCAATAGCCAATTCCAGTGCCTGTTACAAGAGATGAGAATTATCTCAACAAGAGGCTCTTTTATAAGAGTGCCTGCATGGGATGTGTCCTCGATCCCCCCCAGGCTGTAGCCATGCAAACACAGAGTCTTCATGGAACAAGCGATTCTGAAAGCAGTTTTCTCTACAAGCCGAAAAGTGCTGCAATCATGGACTTTCACCAGTTCTTTTCCTAAGGAGAGAACACCATTAGGAAAAGAACTGGTGAAACTAGTCCCTGGTCTACTGTCTGGAGCCATCATCTCCAAAATATTAGATAAGTTATACTATTCAATTGAAGTACTGCATGAAAACTAAAAGAAATACTGTAGATGAACAAGTGATCACAAGACTAAAGATTCCTTAGGTGGTTAGCTGATAAACAGAGAAAAACATATTACACATTTAGGGAAATGACATCATGTTAGTAGCAAAATTACAGTCGGTTAGAATTCTTGTAAGTACACCATCCCCAGTAAAAGTAACATACTAAGGTAATTAATAGGTTATTACACTATGACGAGCACACCAGTTCTTTAGCTTTACAGTTAAACGTTGCCCAAAGTTAACACTTAAAAAAAATCACATCCCTTTAATTATACATTTTAAACATTCCAACTAACTTCTCCATAAAATGGTCTTTGAGACATAACAATTAAAAGCTTTTCTGTATGTTGAATTTCTGAGCACATTGCCATTCTTTCCTGTTTTAAAACAAAATAATACAATTCCTACATCCTCTAATCTGTAATTTTTAAGAGAATTAAAGCCATTTTCCTTTTGAAGCCAAGTACTGCCACCCAGTGGTGATCAACTTCTTCAACCAACAATTTGACAGAGTACACAAAGAACCAGAGAACTGAAAACACTTATTTTTTCAAAATGAACACAAAAAATTATTAAAACCATGCAA
The DNA here is from genome assembly GCA_007922305.1 of Dermatemys mawii. Lineage (NCBI taxonomy): Eukaryota > Metazoa > Chordata > Testudines > Dermatemydidae > Dermatemys > Dermatemys mawii. Next base: position 21,020,434 of record ML677352.1, on the reverse strand, counting down.
GTAGCTCAGTACAAAATGGATCTGAACATTTATTTCATGTTCCAAAATTGAATATCTAAAGCTTTTTTCTAATACTAAAGTAATCTTTTACACACAGTATGGCCTCAAGATGAAATCTCTGGGACCGTGAGTAAAACATTATTTAAGTTATACCTGCTCTTACTGTAGCCTTTAATCAGTACTCTCACAACTATGAACAAAAATAATGTAAAATCTGATATTCATATTGAAAGTTACTAATGTATGATAGAGCAGTTATATCCTGCAGAGTTTACAGTAAATTTAATTTTAGTAGTTTGTTAAATTTTGATTTCTGTAAGAATTTAGACATTAATCTCCATGGGACACTGTCTTCCTCTGATCAGCACAGAGCAACAGTATATTGTCAAAGGATTAAGATGCTCTAGTAAATCTATGTCTTTCACTGGAATTAGTGAAGGTTGAACAACTTTGGGGGGGGGGATTGCTTTTTATTATTATTATTTCTTACATTCACTTACACACTTTCAAGAACACACTTTTCAAAAGGACAATCCAGGCAGGGCTTGCTTATATTTAGGGCTAGCAGTCACCCAACCATTACTGAATCTTTTTAAAAATACAGTCTTGTATTTGTATATTATTCTCTTCAGCATCAAAGAAGAGTTTTATGGCTCTTTTCAGTAGATATTATTTCATGACTTCTCTTCAAGCTGTCTGATCATGCTGCTACAACCAACAGGCAGTCATATATAAGGCTTATTTTCACAGTAGTTAGAGATTTTTATGGGTAGTGTGAAATTGAGTTCTCACAGTGGAAAACATTAATATTCACAATTCCTAACAGCTTTTTGTTTACTGCAAAACTGATTGAATAGAATCTAAGTTATTTAATATTTATATTGTTATAGTGCCTAAAGGTCACAACCAAGTTGGTAGGGAAATGTAAGAAATCAGCTCAATTTGATTCTTGACAAGAACATTTCCCAGATTTGTCGAACTTTGCAGTCAGCTTGTGCATTAGTCCAAAAGTACAAGTTCTGAAAGATTTGCACATAATGCACAGAAAGATGATAAAATCAGGAGCACAAGGACAGAGAATTTGCATGTCAACAGCATGCTGCCACAGAATGAACTTAAAGTACAGCTTCCCTACAGCCAACTTAAGACTTTTTAAAAATTCAATTTTACTGACATTTGTCATGGTTTTGTAACAAGTTACACATCTTCTGATTTTTGGAATTTTTCAAAGAAGTTCCATCACGCTAAAAAGTGAAAATTCTTTCTTCAGTGTGTACTGAAACATACCAAGCTACTTGTAATACTTTCTTTGGTTCATAGTGACCAGTGCAATCACGAAAATTCATGACCAAATTTTGCCATTTTGCTCTTTGAAAGCAGATTTTTTCAAACTGAAAAAAATACAGCCCTAGTCATATGTTCTGTTAAATATTTTATAGGTAACTGGATATTACTCTATTGGTACAACTGATAAACTTAAAAATACAATGAAGTAAAATTGATGATCTGAGGGAGCCACCCACCCTCCATCATCAAGATCCATCTTCCCTAAATTAGGAAGACTTTCTACTCCTCAATGGGAGGTGGCAATGATTAGCGCTTTTATTTTATTTTCTGGCCCCTAGCACACTACCAGCATGCTATCCTTTCCAATCTCATGATGTGCCTTTAGATAGGGAACCTTTTAAGGGCAAATCCTGCCTCCTCTATCCCCCTCCACAATACTGGACAGTGATGGACATTTAGGGAAGGTCTTTGGACTTGTCCTGGGGCCTGCTACTTATGCTCCTAGCTCAATAGCTATGCTCTTCAATGATCACATGTATTTTTAATTGATAAACAAATGCCAATTGTAGGCAAGGCCAAGAAAGCAAAGATTGGGAGCTAAGAATTTGGCAGTTGGGGAGGGGATCCCTTTCAGTATTATCCAAAATACTGAACGATTAGGAAAGGAATGAAATTTATGTTGGAAAAAAAAAATTGAGACCGATCAGATGTCCAATGTGTGAATTACAGTAAAAGAAGAATACCAGGTTGTAATAGAGGAATAGGATAAAAGACAAAGGGAATTGTGATACATAAGAGCACCCAATGTGTCTCTTAATTGCTCAATAGACATTTGGACTATATTTAGTCTAAGGTAAAATAACTGCATAAATCAATTCACTTGTAAAACTATTTTAAGCTTACTAGACGAGATTCTTCAGTTCTCACACACATACAATCTAGTTAGAATCTTCCAACGTAAATAAAAACACATGTATTACTTTAAAGGTTTTTTATTACTCAAGTAAAAGAAAAGTTGGAAATTTGGAATTCTACCACTTCAAACTACAACAATCAAAACTTTAGGATACATGAATGCACAGAACACTAATTGTTCACCAAGTCCATCCTCTGCTTTAAGGTAAATGCATCTTGCTATTTGACAAATATACCAAGCTAAATATTTTGATGTCATTACTATATACTGTATTAAGAAAGCCAAATCAGAGAGAGATCTAGGAAAAAATGGTTATTTACCTTCAGTAGCAGGAGTTCTTCAAGATGTGTTGTCTACATTGATTCCACCTCTGGTGCGCACGCACCATGCGCACAAGAGCCAATTCTTTTTGACTAGCAACATCTACTGGAGTCACACCTGTGTTATGGATGTCTTTGCACTCTCCCCTCAACTCCCACAAGGGCATAAAGGACAGAGCTGGCCAAGCTATTTCTCATTTCCTTTGAGGATACAGAATTCTGTAGCTATGAGACACGAAAGAAGCAGAGAAGGAGGGCAGGCGGTGGAACTCTATGAAGACACAGGGACTCAACAACAGGCTGTGAGCCACAGCCTGGCCTTTCACTACCAACAGAGGCTGTGACTGAGGAACTTGTCTATAGCAAGGGATCCTTCCTAGACAGTAGAGATCCATGCCAGCCCAGGAATGTATCTTCAGATCTTGTGTGTTTGGTTTTGGGATTTTTGCAGTCTTGTTCATCTGCCTCTCAACCATGGCCCTCACCACACCCCTCTTCTGCATACTAGCACCCATCCGTAGGCTCTTGCCTCTTCCTTTCCCTCCCACTGGCTCCATCTTTCTTTCCTGGTAACCTTCCCCGCTCTACAATTCTTCCTACCACCTATACCTACTTTTTTCCTCTTTACCACAACCTGCCACCTCCTTCTTCCAGCACAAATCTAGGTTCTACATCCAATTTCTCCTCCTCATCTTTGGTGACATTTGCCCCAACCCTGACTTTTCCCCCTCCCTCACCGTGTACAGACCATGTAAGTGCCATGTGACCCTGCAGGGAACCCTTGAGGCCATGAATTTGCCATTTGTTTGCTTCACAAAGATAGCCCGGCCATTGAAGGGCAGGTCTTGCATTGACCGCTGAGCCTCGGTGGACAACCCAGAGAGGAGCAGCCAAAAGGCTTGCTGAAGGGATATAGCAGAAGCTATGGTGCTGGCAGCAGCGTCTGAAGAGGGACGGGGAAGGTGGGTGGGAATGGGGTAGAAAGGAACTGGAGGGTATAACCCTGCTGCACTGTGCCAAGGACCCATCGGTCCGAGGTTACAGCCATTCAGGCAGGGAGGAAGAAGGAAAGGTGGTTTGAAAACACAGGGAAAGATGGATCCAGGGAGTAGTTTGGTAGATCGCTCTTGGATGCGCCCTCAAAACGACCATTTGTCTGGGCAAAGGATGGAAGCAGGTGGCTTGGATGGTGCTTGCAGCCCTTGGCTCATTTATAGGGCTGGTCCTGCTGAGGCTGACTCCCCTGGCCCTGCAGCTGCTGCAGTTTGAACCGCTTATGCGCCAGGGCTGGGACATGGAGACCCAGGTTGGATGATCATATAGACAACCTTTGATTGGATATGGCTTTACACGTGATTTTATCTACAGAGGCTACAAATCAATCTGGGAGAGCTCTTGAATGTTTTTTTTTCTTTTTCCTGTCCAGGGAGTATGTCAGTGTCTGCAGGGTATGTGGATTGGCTTTCCCCTAGCTTGAGTGAAGCTCAGGGAAGAAAACCAGGAAGTGAAACAACTGATTTAGATGATACCTAAGAGTCACTTTGTCTTTAAGGAACACCTATAAATTATAATTAACTAATCTAACAAATAATTGCACAGTATGTTTACTAAGAGGACACTGCAGGGATGGCTGCATCTGCTCTACCTTTTAAGTCATTAGGTGGGTGGACACAAGGACACCAGAGTGCAGGCACAAACTCAACAGACACTGCTGGCCAAAAAGAATATCGTCTCCTACACATGGGAGGTACACACATCAGAAGTAGAATTCATGTGGACAATCACTCAAAGAACTACTGCTTAATTCTGCTTTTGACTAGCTATGTAGCCTTGGGCACAGTCTCCCTCCATATGAAATAACAGACATATTTACCTCATAGGGTGTTGTGAAAATGCTTTGTAGAGTGTTTTGATGATGTTGGGAAAGGTAGGTACTATGTGCAATGTAGGTCACCATACTACAGGAAAGGTATTGTTGCCTTGGAGAGGGAGCATAATAGAGAAAATGAAGCTGATATCAGGTGTCAAGAATATAAGTCCGAAGAAAAATTAAAGCATTTGGATTTACTTTCAATAAAAACAGTCTGGAGGTGATCCAGTAGGTTTTCAAATATATGAAACTGAGTAGTAAAGTTGAGAGGAAATATTTTTCACGATGGTATAGACATCAAAGCCTTGGAGACAATTTATAATAATTTGGATACTAGGAAAAGAAGGCTCCAATATCCCTATTTCAGATTAACACATGCACGGAATTATTACGTACCTAATTGATTCTAATAAACTTAAACTTGTGTTTCTAGAAAAGAGGGGGATTTGAGAAGTATTGTGAAAAAAGCAGAGTGAAAATTCAAATAAGCCAAACAAAGCAGACACGTATCTGGGCCAGATGTTTTCTGTGAGCTGTTAAAATTTCTTATGGAATTTCCTAATGTATGTCATCCCTTCTCCTGGGACCATGTGAGATGTCACGTAATCACAGCTGATTAATGCAGTTAAATGTGGTCAAATAAAATTCTGATATTATTCAATCATGGTGCTTTCTGAAGTCAAATGATATCATCACTCAGATCGCCTTGAAAAAAAGAAATAAAAAAGGCACTGAAATCTAGATGCCTTCTTTGTCTAAGATTACAGGCCTGCAGGAAGCTTTCATCCACAAAGCATAACTCTGTACAGTGCAGGTGAATGTCAGAGCTCACTACCTCAGACTTTTCAACAAATGTGCTAGGAGTCAGAGAGGATTCTGAATGCTTTGATTTATATATTTATTGTGCTCTCTTCACTGACAATATCGCTGCACCAAGCTATCCAAAAAGAAAAGAAAAATCTCCCCCCACATTTAAGATATTAATACGCTGTATCTGTATCCACCCTGTAAATCAGGAAGAAAGCAGTTAAGGTAATGATTATCAGGCATGAAAGTTACAGGTAACAAGGGACCCAGAAGACTTAAATACACACTGTCCATGGCCCAACAAAAATTGTCTCCCCATCCACGGTTCTTGTATTATAAACTCAATCTGGGGGGTAAAGATGAAAATCTTTGTGGGCATAGTTTTGCAGAGTTCCAATTGTTCCACTTTTCAAAGTTCAGTATGAAATTATCATCAGTTCCAGTGTTAAACATATACATGCCACTAAGATCTGGAAACATTCTTCTCTAGCTAAATGTCAACATGATACAATCACCCTACTGTTTCCACCAAACAACGGAAGATTACACTATTCAGCCCAAAGTTACCTACTCCAGTACACAAAACTACACCAGTAGACAAATTGACATTTCAAATTCCCAGGAAGCGTTCTCCTACAATCAGCGCTGTTAGGTCTATACCAGTGGCTCTTTCAGAATCTTAGGACAAATGAGATGAAGACACAAAGCAGCTCAAGCCTATTTTAAAATGTACATTTCAAATTATTTTTAAAGCAATTTTAATTAATTTTAGGTCTACATATTAACCACAGATCAGAGAAATAAAGCAAGTTCAATCCCATTCAAATAGCAAGCTAACCATTATTTGGTTCAAAGATTACTTGTTAGTTGAACAGAGAGCAGAAAATGGGATGTAGAGAAGCTTCTGTACATACAATGCCATCATGACCAGGTTTCAAGCACAGAAAGTTCCTTGAGAAATGGGTCCTTAACTAAAGTTGCCATGCTTTAGGAGGCCAAGCAGTAATGCAAAAAGTAGGCTAAGTAGTAATGCAGAGAGCTTAAAATTACAGAGGCTCAAATTTAATTTCATTACCACAGAGAACAGTTTCTATAATCTTGACTTTATAATTCTGTGTTTGTAACAAATGGATCTCTACAGACTCTAGGTATATTTAGGTCTAAAATTGAGTGATGTCCCTAATAATGAGGGACAGCTGCGTGCACGGCTAATTTTTGGTAATGGAGCCTAGTTATTTTTGACCAGTAACCCATGTTTCTTAAGTCACCAATATATACAGATATCTTTTGAACAGCATAGATACCTACAAACATTATTCTTGATACAACCCAAACTTTTCTGTACTCTATCTTCTGCAGTATTATCTACACCTGCCTCCCAAACTATGTCAATTTGTTTGAAATCATGCGGCACACTTGACTCTTTTGGCCCAGGAGTTATCTTTAGTTAAAAAGAAGTATCAACCTGTTTGCATGCTTTATTTTACTATGGGATTTTGCATTTGCTACATAATCAGAAAGAGTTCGCTTTGAAGCAGCATTTCATTCCAGCTAGTTTCAGAATACAAACAGCCCTGTCTAGGGTGACCAGATGTCCCGATTTTAGAGAGACAGTCATGATATTCAGGGCTTTTTCTTACATGGGGACCTATTCTCCACCACCCCGTCTCAGTTTTCACACTTGCTATCTGGTCACCCTACTCTGGTCATGCCCTAGAAAAAAAAAGCCTCTCTACCATGAGTCTTGGCCAAACTCCTAGAACTCAACCCCACTGCCTTAGAGATTCACCTGTTTGGTCTCTTTAATTCTCTCCTGCCCCCTGCAAGATTTCATATGAGGCTATTGGTCAGTTTCAGAAGCCAGGACACCAGCCTAGCAAGAACTTGATGCTGGTGAGAATACCTTTGACTGCAAACTTCTATACACCTAAATATGTATAAAGGAATGCCCACCGATAATCAGAAGAGGTTTTAAAAAGATGTGACCATGTGAATTATTTGTTCTTCAAAATCAAATTTGCTTAACAAACTTTAATGGGAAATAGAAGGGAAGGAGAGGTTTTCTGACTACAGAAATAGTTTGAAATTCTCCACAAATAGAATGTCAAGCAATAAAGAGAGACCTAGAATCTAGCTTTAGTTAGAATTTCCTTGATCTGAAAATATTTATTGTGAATCGTTCCTTTTTGGCAATGCTGCAGTGAAAAGAAAAAATTCTCCTCTAGAACATATATTTTGCAGTTACCTGAGAATGCCCATGTAATACTCTGAAGAATATCAATGCTTTATAGTAATGTCTTTACTAGCTTGTCAGTCAGTCTCATGCCATCTGATACAGTTCCTGAGGACAGGAAAACCAAAGAATATAGGTAAACCTGATGTCCTCTGGTATTTCATTTTGTAAAATGTTAAATGTTCTGGTAGCCACTCAAATTTTCTATGTATCAGTTAAGAGAGCTATGAACTGAATTAAATCTGAAATACAAATCTAAACAATACTTCTGTAGCATAGTAAACTACATTGTCAGCCTTTAATAACCATGTGGACAATTTGCGGATAGAAATTCACATGAATGAAATCTCCATTCTTTTTGGTTCTCCACAGCTAGCACAAGGTTACTTTCTCAGCTATGGATCATTTGAAAGATTTGTCATCATAATGTTAAATATACAGGTAACACAAAACACCACAAGAATTTAATTTTTTTAGATCTCAGAAGAGGAAAAATAAGCTATTACAAACAAATAAACATTCACTTTAACTTATTAATTTATTCCAATTTATGTAAACCAGTGTTTCTGATGATTTATAAGTAGGTGTTAACAGATAAAAGATTTGCTACATACCATTTTTATAAGATGTTTTTCTACTTACCTTTGTTTTATTTGTATCAAGCTGAGAGGTCTGATTTAAAACAAACCTGCAAAATAATCAACAACAAAAAAAAAGATATCAGAGATATCATCCTGCATAGGACCCTGTAACCATTTGATGATATATCAGCAAAGTACCAAGTGAGGAGTTGATACATGTGGAAATATTTTCTCTTGCCCAAAATTGTAAAGATCATAATCCAAAGTCACTTTCCCTCTCACGTGCACAGATATCAAATTATTATTATTATAATTAAAAAGGTGGGGAGAAACCCTGAAGATCTATAGACCTGACACACTTGATACAGTAAGAAAAATGTACACAAGATATTTCTTGGGTATCCTATATGAGCAGAACAGGAAAATCATAAAGTCAGGGGAAAACCCCTTGCCAACATTTTCAATGTCTGCTAAGCTATTTCCCTTGACTGAAGCAAGTAACTGAAAGAGTAAGTTCAATACCTGGATGTAAATGGGATGAAATGCAACATGGGTTTACCAAAGGTAGATCATGCCAAACTAGCTTGATATCTTTCTTTGAAAAGACAATTTTTAGACAGAAATGCAGTAGATCTAATCTATCTAGACTTCAGTAAAGCTTTTGATACAATCCCACATGGGATATAATTAGTTAAATTGGAGCAGATGAGGATTAGTACAAGAATTGTAAAAGACAAGTTGTGCCTAAAGGAGAACTATTGGGCTGGAGGGTGGTTACTAGTGGAGTTCCTCAAGGACCAGTTTTGGGACTGATCTTATTTAGCAATTTTAATAATGAGGTCATTACAAAAAGTGGGAGCCTGTTCATGATATTTGCTGGATGACACAAAGTTGAAGGCACTGTCAATACAAGAGGATCAGAATATTGTACAAGAAGAATTTGGACAACCTAGCGCAGGGGTCTCCAAACTATGGCCCGGGGGCCGGATCCGGCCCACGGCTTTGATTTGTCCAGCCCTCCAGCTGAGCAGGCACACCAAGCAGACACGTGGAGAAGCCGCCACTGCCTTCCCCTCCCCCCGCAAGCTGCTGCCCCATGTGCGGAGGGGTGAGTGCTCCCACAGCAGCAGCAGAAGGAGCAAAAGGGGGGGATTTTGCATATATCGAATTTTTTCACAGTCGCTTCGGCCCGTGAAGCCCCTTCAAAAATCTAATATGGCCCTCGTCTCAAACTTTGGAGACCCCTGACCTACCGTATCAGTGGGATTGTATAACTGAGTTGCCTATGCTGGTGGGGGACCAGACCCAGTGGTCAAGGGAATTCCAGTCCTGGGTCTTATATTCCAAAATCTCATTTTTAGAACTTTACCAGTTACTTGCAAGGGTCAGGAAAGAATCTGTCCTTCCACCCCCACACAAGTGCATTCTAGGGGGTTTGTTCCCCCTCCCTTCATTTAAAACATCAGAGATGGTCACATCTGGAGACGGGACACCAGACAGGATGAGCCCCTCAGAGAGGGAAAAGAGAATTCTCTTTCAGATGCTCAAACTGATTGCCATATTTGGGATCAGAAAGACATTTTCATAAGCTCATGTTGGCAGGGATCTTGGAGGATTTTTCACTTTCCTCTGCAGCATGGTAAGCTGGGTACTTGCTAGGATCAGCTCAACAAATCAGTTCCCTGCCATAGCAGGGGCTATAGTGCACCTCAGTCCCTCCTGTTCTCTGCCTGTGGCATACAATATTTTAGTCTATAATACTTTATTCTAATCCAGGTTATTGTACTCAATATAGGCATAACGGGGTGCGGTTTAGTAATGTACAGGAGATCAGACTAGATGATCGAGTGGTCCCTTCTGGGATTCTATGATTCTGACTCTGTTAGAGAAGACTAGGAAGCAAGTGGGGAAAGTACGAACAATTTTTCTAAACTACTTAGAACAGGGGTGGGCCAACTACGGCTCCTCCTAACCAGGCTCCTCCTAACTGGCCCCCGTGGTCCAGCTGGGGAGGCTGCTCCTGCCCCTCCCGCGCTGTCCGGGGCGATTCCCGAGGGGTCGTGAGATCCTGACGCTGTTGGCAGCATCCCCACATGCGGGGCTGTGTCCTCCAAAAAGGCGCCGAAGTGAAAGCTTCCGCTTTTGGTGGCATTTCGGCAGACACAGACGGGAATGCCGCCTGTCCGCTGAAATGCCGCCAAAAACGGAAGTGTTCAATTCGGCAGCATTTTGGCGGACATACCCCCAGGCCACAGAGCAACACTATATACCAAAAAGGGGTCGCCGCCCGAAGAAGTTTGAGAACTGCTGCTTTACAATATATCTACACAGCGACCAGACACCTGCGGCTGGCCATGTCCGCTGACAGGATCACGGGGCTTGGGCTGCAGGATTGTTTCATTGCTGTGTTGACTTCTGTACTCTACCCCCCCTTACCTCTCAGGGTTTTAGAGCCCAGGCTCCAGATCAAACATGGATGTCTATGCAGCAATGAAGCAGCCCACTGCCCAAACCATGTCAGCCAGAGTTGGCTCTTTGCAGTGTAGCCATACTCTTAGACAACCTAACTAAAAGTCCCTTTTCCCCTCAGATTCTTCACGCTCTTGGTTTTTGTGATGTCACCACTTTGGGTTCTCCAATTATCTTATACTTCCCTCAAGGCTGGACAGAATTTAATTCCTAACAATAAAAAAGGAGGAGATAAGGTTTTTTTATTATTATTATTTTACATTAAAAACTTTTCAGGCCTTGATTATCCATCATAAAACAGCAAGAAAGGGCACCAGCCTCCCCACCTTGCAGGTTATTTATAACAACACTTATGGTCAGCTGTGGCCCAAACATGTTATTAGCAAGTATGATCCAGCCTGTGTGGACAGTGAAACTAGGTTATAGTCAGATTTTAAAAATTATTTAATCCAAGTCTCTTGCATTCATAACATAAATTTATCTTACACATACCAAAGCACAAAATAAGTAGACACTAAAGTAAAACTTTGCACTTTGGCCATCTCCTCAAAGAACCACAGCAGCTCCAAATATGTTTCTCTGACAGTGCAAACAGGAATTTTTATCTCCAAGAACCATACAATAGAATACTGTCCCTTTGTAGTCAACAGTATGGATTTACCAGTCTCACACTGTTCAAATCTTTTGACCACATGACTTAGGGAAACATTAGCAATAACTGTACTTAAAATGTATCTGTAAGAAGATTCTGAGCTAAATGTGGAGAGAACATAGTTCTCTGAAGAAACAGAATGTAGTTTAGTTTTCAAATTAGCCTGCATAAAATAGCAAAAAAGGTATGTTAAATTAAAATGTATGTATTTCTCTTGGGGATTTCCATTTTCCTGATAAGATAGAAGAGCTTTTGCAGTCCCCAAATCAAAAGCACAATAAAAGCCTTTCAGGAAGACAATGAAGTACTATAATGTACTGGTATAATACTATAGTAGGAATATTCAACTAGGAAACAAGGGGTCTGCAGAGAAATAATGGTAATAAAACACACAGCAAACACACACCCTCAAGCTGGAGAAAAAAAAAATGCAAGATTCCCTGCGAACAAAGATGGATATTTTAAGCCAAAAATAAAATCTGTAGCTTACCAAAAAAAAAGCTAAAAGATCATTCATTATGCTATTTGTTCCCAAACTGCAGTCCACAAAGTGGTGGCTGGTCAGACTGCAGTTACCAAAAAACCTTTTCCCAATAAAATGTTCCCAAATAAGGAACTGCTGTGATTGTCACAGGGATGTTCAGAGATTTATAGCCATTGCAATCATCTTCTAACCTGACCTTCTATATAAAAGGTCAAATAATTTTAATCAGTAATTCCTGCATCAAGCCCATGTCCTATGGTTCAGCTTCAGCATATGTTATAGAAAGATATCTAATCCTGATGTAAAGATTTCAGATGATGGAGAATTCACCACAGATCTTGCTTGGTAAATTGTTCTAAAAGTTAATTGCCCTAACTTAAAATAAAATCTGCATTTTGTCTCTCATCTAATTTCTCTTCTTTCAGTTTCCCAATCACTGACTCTATTGTCAGACCTCTCTCTATCTACTTACTGCGATCAAGTCACCTCTTAACCTTCTCTTTGGACTGGTCTTCACTGTGGGGGGAATCGATTGAAGATCACGTAGCTGAAGTTGCGTGAATAACATAGCTGAAGTCGGCATATCTTCATCCGACTTACTTGCCATCCTCATGGCGGCGGCAGTCGGCGGCACACTCTCCCGTTGACTCCGGCTTGCGCCTCGCGTCAAGCTGGAGTTATGGGAATCGACGGGGCGCCACGGGCAATCGATTTCTCGCATCTTCACAAGACGTGAGAAATCGATCGCTAACAGAGCGATTGCTACCCGCCTATCCAGCAGGTAGCAAAGACGTACCCTTTGATAAGCTGGGAGTTGTGAGTGGAAAGAGAAGTGATTCCTGCAACCATGAATGGGAGGAATGGTAATTCACAAATCTCTCTCTATTAAAATCTGTTTCATGCTATGAATTTTTTACAAGCACTGGACTATGCTATTGTGGCCTGCGTAAAGGCTACGATGAAACTACATTGATTAAATAGAAGCCTGCAGTGCTCCTGTCAACACTTTATATTTTTTCTGAGGGAATCATCTATCTTCATTTCTGTTTATTCCATCAGGAAGGAGCTCTTTCCCAAATGAATTCTTGTAATTTGCTAAGAAATCTACTGCTGATCCTAGATATACACTACAACCTTCTTCTAAATTATACTGATCAGGGGTGTGATGAGGTGTGATTTTGACTGACACAGCAGAGCTGGCAAAAACCCTGAGCATAGACACAGCTATACCAGCAAAACTGCACTTTTCCCAGTATAACTTATTTCACTTGGAAGGAGGGGGTGGCCCAGAATAAGCAATAATACTAAAAGCACAGTTTTATCAGTATAAACAATATCCACACTAGGAGAGCTTTGCCAGCAGAGCATACGGATGCTGTTATGCCAGCAAAGCCTTCCAAGTGTAGTCCTGATCTCAGACACTTTCTGGAGTTTAAAAGGCTCCATTATCTGTTAGGTATGACATTTATACTTAATAGGATGTTCCCACGCCAAAATTATAATTTGAGAAATGCAAGTTAAAAAAGGAGGAGGAAGGAAAAGATTTCACCATATTCACTTTCTGGCTTCCACTTTTTGCAGGCCTGAAGTATTAGAGTCTTATCAAGAGCTTAAAGAGATCTGAAGACCTTAAGAACTAAAATCAGAAGGACTGGGAGAAAACAGAATGTGTATACACAAGAAGAGAACAAGCTAAATCCCAGCTTCCCCTACTAGGAAGTATGAAGTATATAACCACGTCATGAGGTACTCCTCTTTCCACTTATATAACTGCCTTTGAAATGGATTGAAAAAAGTAGCACTTATCTGAAACCAGTCATTTCTGAGTCAGTTACTATAGCCGACTCAGCTGTTGGACTGATTGTGTACTCATCAGATTGCAATCACCCACAGAAGCAATCAGCAAGGCTAACTAGCTCTGTATGAGGTGCACAGTTTTCTGTTCCTTTTAAATGCTTGCATAGGGAGGGACTCTGGATGATCTTTATGGTTCCAGTTATGAGTCTGAAATTAATTTATCCACATCCGATTCCTAAGAGTAAAACTAGCACCCAGGTTGGAGCAATTTAAATAACTGGTTTACATTATGATTTGAACACATAATTTTTAAAAAATTTATTTAAATCAGGATGAGGCTTTGTAAAACTAATGCGATAACCCAGGGATGGGCAAACTTTTTGGCCCGAGGGCCTCACAGGGGTTCAAAATTTTGCGGAGGGCCGGGTAAGGAAGGCTGTGCCTCCGCAAACAGCCTGGCCTGGCCCTGCCCACATCCAACCCCCACCCACTTCCCACCCCAAGTGCCCCTTCAGCGCCCTGACCCATCCAATGTCCCATGATTGCTCCCTTCAGAGACACCCCCACACTAACTGCCCCCCCAGGACCCCACCCTCTAAGCCCCCCTGCTCTTTCTTCCCTTACTGCCCCCCCCTGAAACCCAGCCACTCTAACCACCACCCAAGCCGCCCCCTTCTTGCTCACCTTGCTCAGCTGGGCGCTGGATGCTCTTGGCCTGGCCGCCCCCCCCCCCCCCCGAGCGGGGGTCCGCCAGCTAGGCCCGGCACCCCAGACGGGAGCGCAGGGCCCCACGGCTCCACCCGGGGCAGGGAGTGCAGGGCCCGTGGCTCTCTGCGTCTCGGCCCCGGCACCCGGGGCGTGGGGCCCTGCTGCTTCCCGAGGCTACACCCGGCACCCTGGATGGAAGTGCGGGGCCCGCAGCTTGACCCGGCACCCGGGGAGGCGAGCGCGGGCCCTGCGGATTCTGTGGCTCCGCCCACCAACTGGGGGCGGAGAGCGCGGGCCCTGCGGCTCCCCGCAGCTCGGCTGGGCACCAGGGGAGGGGAGCGTGGGGCCCTGCAGCTCCCGCGGCTCACCCGGCATCCTGGGAGGGGAGTACCGGGCACCGCGGCTCCCTGCAGCTCAGCCCGGCATCCGAGTGCAGGGAGGGCGGGGCCCCGTGGCTCCCCGAGGCTGGGCATCTGGGGTGGGGAGCGCAGGGCTCCATGGCTCCTGCGGCTCAGCCCAGCACCCGGGCAGGGAGCGCGGGGCCCCGAGGCTCCCCCCAACTCAGCCCGGCCCAGAGCGCAAGGCCCCGGCTCCTGGCCCTTGTCCGGCCCCTGGGCAGGGAGGAGAGGGCCACTGGCACCGCTTCCCCGGCTCAGCTTGCGGTCCGGATAAAAGTGGCCAGCGGGCAACACGTGGCCCACGGGCCATAGTTTGCCCACCCCTGCGATAACCTGTGCTACTGAAATGTAAAATTTATAAAGAACTATAACTCATAAACGCTTTTTTAAGGCTGTCAAGCAATTAACAAAATTAATCGCAATTAATCGCACTGTTGAATAATAACAGTATACCATTTATTTAAATATTTTTGGATGTTTTCTACATTTTCAAGTATATAGATTTCAATTACAACACAGAATAGGCTCTAAAGTTTTCTATTGGTTTGTAAATTGCACTTTTATGACAAAGACATTACACTACCGTACTTGTATGAGGTGAATTGAAAAATATTATTTTTAATCATTTTTACAGTGCAAATATTTGTAATAAAAAATATATACTGATTTAAATTACAACACAGAATACAATATATGTGAAAATGTAGAAAAACATCCAAATTATTTAATGCATTTAAATTGGTATTCTATTGTTTAATAGTGCAATTAAAACTGCAATTAATCACGATTAATTTTTTAAATTGCAATTAATTGTTGAGTTAATCAATTGACTTAACTGTGATTAATTGACAGCCCTAGCTTTTTTATTTAAATGCCAGGAGTAAGCTCTCTTATTTAAATTTTACAAGACTGCCAGAGGCAAAACAAAATATTGAAAATTAAAACACTGATCCTTCAAACACTAAAAAGGGTATGTAACTTTATGAGTTAACCCATTGACTTCAGTTGGACTACTTGATCTTAAAGTTAAGCATGTGCACAAAAGTATTTGCAGTATCAGGAGCTAAAACTGTATTTTTATTTAACATTTCTCCTAGAGACCTTTGACGTCTATATTTGTTCAAGAAATCTTCCCTTATACGAAGGAGAAGAAAACCAGACTTAGACCAAGTTAGCAGTATATGATACTGGCATGAAACCTGCTGAAATTTCTATAATTCAAAACAGGAGAGAAAAATTTCTTTTTCTATAGTATCACCAAGTCAAAGTTCTCTAATCTCCAGTATGCATTACAGCTGTCCATCATTTCACATTTACAAAGCTGCATGAACATACAAACTCAACACAGAGAAGACTTAGGCTACAGAGATCCTATTTGTTCCATAGCAACAGCTATTATTAGGGTACCCTAAGTGTTTCCATTCCAAACCTCCATTTTCAGTTGCTCATGTCTTCAAACTCTTTATAGGCTGAGAAGTTTTAGACTTGACCTCTGCCCCAAGGTAAATATTTCTGAAGGTTTTAGTAAGAATAGTTCAGCCATTTTTCAGGAACAGAGATTTTTCCCATTACAAAAAAAAACACAGCAAGAACTTCTCTTAGATATTTAAAATCTGAAAACAAAACTTTCTCAATTAAGAAGTGCTTGAATGTTTGTGAAACAGTGCATGAGAAGAGAGTACTATCCCAGGGACAGGCTGGTACTTACAAACTGCGGCCCACCAGGCTTCCACTCCTCTCATTCTTATTCTGCTTCCTGCTCTGGTTTATACTGTATAACTGAACTGCTAGGGTGGGGCAGACTCTTGTTGATTAGTCCTAGCCTGCAGGTGGTAGGCTACAGGCTGTCACTTAAAGGGATACTAGCTTTTCTCATGCACTCTCTCCCAGTGTTTCAGTGAAAACACTTCTATTAGAAAAAAAATCACTTCATGCTTTGTTTTTTAAAAACAAAAGTGCATAAGTCAAGCTTATATATTCAAGCTTAACTTTTTCATTTCCTGACTTGCAGTCTTCACAGTTCAACTTTAAAAAAATAAACTTTTTATGCATTTTACTTATAATTGTTTGAGATCTTAAAATAGTTATTTCTTCATCAGGAACTATACTTTCACCAGGTGCTTACCCTATACATTTCAATCCATTCTGTCCCATCTATGCAATAAGATACATGAAGAGTTCTACCTGAATGTTTCAGTTGCAGGATCTGGCTTTAAAAAAAAAATCCACTAGACATTTTTAGATTATTTTAATATCAACAAGGAAGACTTCGTTGGACTAAAACCCACTGAAGGCTCATTCTTTGGAAAGTAGGATAATATTCTAGGTACCAAATGCATTCTGGAAGGATATTTAATTTTTTTCAATATTACTGAAGAGAGAAGACTTTTCTTTTGAGGTGTTGTTTTCATGTGTCATTTTACAATGTGGAACTAAAAATAACTGCTTTTCTACAAAGAGTGAACGACTGATTTACTAAAATTATATTTAGAACAGTCAAATATTATTAAAAGATTCTAATAATACAAACTCAGAAACAGCAATCCACTTACAGAAATGTGATTATGAAATAAAAAAATTTTACTCTCAAAAATCAAAGTTTACAAATAATTATATGGGAACATACATTCCCATTAAGCATTTCATTTCCTGAAAGGCAGACCTTACAAAACATTTCAAATGATATATGAAAACGGTACATTAGGAGTCAAGCCATGTTGTTGCTGTAGCAGCAAAGATTTCTAGTGGCCATTTGCTTTTCAGTTCTAATACTGTGCCAATTCCAACACTTTTTGCTGCAATCTTTATTTAAACCCAAAGTGGCAAATGCGTGGTCTGTCCAGCTATGCATATGCAGATCTTTTCTTCTACGTTACCTTCTAAAGACGAATGAACATTCTTAATAGTATTTCCTAATCACATATTGCATATCTGTATTTCACATGTAAAAATTATTTGGGTCAATAAAAGTCTCAATTACTACATTTTGTGGACTAATTTGCATCATACCAGTCAAAACGGCAAGACAATGAGAGCAATATGATGGTTATCTTAAATCTATGGCCTACAAAAATGCAGTTTAAAAGAAAGCCTATTGAAAATGTGAAAACTAGATAGAGCTGAAATTTCAAGTCAAAGGCATTGCTACAACAGAATTGAGTACTACTATAATGTAAACTGTGTATTATCTTGCCACTTGTTTAGATCCTCATATAACTGCATCACTGTTCCCCAAACATCAGAGTATCTGAAGGACAGCAAAGGCAGGGAAAAGAAAGCTATAAGGATGTTTACATATTTATTGCACTTGTTTTTATTAGGAAAGATTTTTAGCCATCAATATGCATCACAGCACCACTATAGTAAGAAAGGATTATTAGATAAAATACATCCACTCCAATCTATAGTAGTACCCATAAAACTGGGCATAGTAGATTGCAAACGACTAAGATTGAAGCTATTGTAGTTTAGTATTCCAATATGTATATGTACACTACTACAAAGGAGACAATAGACAGAGGCTAGAGGAGAAGAAATAGGAAGACTTAAGAGAACATAATGGCATCTTCAGCAAAGTAAATGTGTTTTAATTACAAAAATGCATGTTATCTTTGTCTCTCATTTTACCTTTTAAAGAAAATTGTAAATAAGGGGCAGGAAATTAAAAACTGCAACTATGGCCATGTTGATACATACAGCACTGCAGCCTACAGCTATATCACTGCGGCACATCTGGTAAAGTCGCTCTATGCCGATGGGAGAACTCTCTCCCATCGGCATAAAAAACCCCACCTCCACTAGTGGTATAAGCTCTGTTGATGGGAGAAGCTTACACAAACACTTATGCTGATGTAACGTATGTCGCTCATAGAGGTGGAATATTCACATCCCTGAGCAATATTAACTTTTGCCAACACAGTCTAGCGTGCAGACATAGCTTAAGACTCCATATCTAACTCATGCAGACTTGACTTCTCAATATGGTGATTTAGAAAGATGAAGTCTATTGTCAGTTTCTCATCATCTTTTAAAGATTTTTGAAGTGTATTAGCTGTGCATGTGAAAATGTTGGTTTCAATGTTAATTTATTTTAAAATTCTACAAATTTTACAAAATTGAATAGAAAAATATGATCTAACAAACTTGAATACAAGATAGATTAATATAATTCACACCTTCAGTCAATTTTGATTAACCTTCCTGAGTTTCCCCCTCTAGACGAGACTTCAGTCATTTTCACTCATTTCCTTTACAGAAACTACTTCCTGCAAAAACCAGTACAAATTCAGTTTTATTACTGCTCAAAAGTAGTTACAAAGCTTGTTACTGTACATAATGTTCCCGAATTCCAACAGATAATGTGTAATTTCAAGAAGCAACTATTAGATAATTCTTGACTGAGGAAAGTATTACAACTGTTTTGTCCACATATAGAGAGCAAAGATCTCTGCATAGGATTCAATCACTATCAACAGTTTTAAAGATAACTAGCAAAACATTTTTTTTTCAATTGGACTTGTATAAATTCTGCTTCTTTATAACACATCTAGTCTTCCCTAGTTTTACAGGAGAAGATTGTCAGAATATGTTGAGAGCTCCATCATCTTAACTGAAAGGGTGCAAGTGTTAAATGTTTAAACAGACATCTTTTATCCAAAAGGTTAGTCACTCAGATGAAACAGGTGTTGGAGTTATTAAACTAGTCATTAACAAGGAATAACAACAGGATGAAGTATTATAGAATTTAGACATGCAAGAGACCACAGAAAGTCAGAGAGAAGTGACAAGTCACAAGATCCTGGAACCATTAAATTGCATCATGATAAACTAAAGACATCTTTAAGACTTTCCTACTACTACTTTTCTATATAAGTCATTATTGTGCCAACTATGTGGGATTGCAAATAGATGATCCATGACAACTGTTCTATTAAAATGTGGACCTTCTGTGAACATTTGGAATTCTTACATTAGATCATTTTGTCCATACAGAGATTGTTTTATATAGTACATTTTCTAGCGTTTTGTTCAGAATAGTTTTAGAAGTGCTGAAAAAAGGAGCTTTTACCTCCTTTGGAAATTTATTCTACTGCCTATACATGTCACCATCAGGTAGATTTTTCTCTCTCTCTTAACTTCCTCCTAACTCATAGCTATATTGCATACTACTACATAATGGCGAAAGCTTCTCACTCCTGCAGCAAGCTTCACGGAGCTCTCTGCCCATAGAGTCTCTTTGACTTCAGTTGTGGTCTATGTAGAACAGAGGTCTTTCTTAGGAGAGTTCATTGGAAGATTGCAGCCTAAATAATTCTTCTCCCTCTTTAGTATTTACACTTTTCAAGTATTTGTAGGCACTGTTCCCTTCACATCCCCTTTTTCTTAGTCATCACTTAGACAAGCTATACATATTTAACTCTTAATTTTTAGTCAAATTAATCCCTCCAGTCACATGATAATCGATGAACAATAAATTAACTCTCTCAACCTTGCCAATATCATTATGTTTAGTTCTGATGTCAAATTAAAATAATATTCCAGGTATGACTGTATGAGTTCACTGAGTAACTTACCTCTCTGCTCCATGATTTCTTTGCATATGCAGACAAAAATTGCACTTTTTTTTTTTTTTGATGCCAGCTTACACTGAAAGCTTATGCTGTCCAGCTTGCTTTCCACTCTCCATAGGTCTCTTTCAGAATTATTGCTTCCCAGGTTTCTTCCCACTGTCAAGCATTTGTTTCTGATCATTTTTCCTTCCCTGTGTATATAGCTGAATTTTTTCCAAGTTACAGATATTTATACATTAGCTAGGTTTTGGTCATTTGATATCCCTCTTTTAATGTATGCATGATAACATCCCATGATGTGAAATTTACACAGGATGTTTCAAAGAAAAACATCATTGAGATAGGATAGATAAGAGACAAACTTCACATTTTTCTGGCTAAGGTATATTACCAGAAAGCAACTGGGAGGACAGGAGGAAACAGTGGATAATAAAAGAAAAGCTTGTCACCTATTGGATTAAGGGGAGATAGCAACAGACACCAAAAGAACTCTGCTAGAAGAATATTTCAAATCTGCTTTAGCTAAGATTGACAAAAATCCAGAACAGATGGGGAAAATCATACATTTTACACTTTATTTTAGCTGTTCCCAGAATAACCCAATTAACTTCCGATAACTATAGACCCCAATGCCAGGCTATTAACTGGAGGGGAAGTGATTCCAGATGAATAATTATTTAGGTAGAAAATATTCCACTATCTGGTGAGAGTACCTTGTTCTACCAGGTTAGTATACAGCTTATGTAACCTGTGCCAAAAGGACCAGAACCAAGAATCCTCTTGAAACAAACTAAAATGAGCACACAGATTAAAAGAAAGGGCAACATTCACTTTGTCAGTGAGGCTTTTGACCACCTAAGCTTTAAAATTTGACTAAAAAGGCCAATCAGATGATAGTTCCAATTAATTTATGCAGAGACATGATCTGAAATCACCACAGTCTGTACCCCTGAAGTTAACCTACGACACATTAAGATCCATAAAACAGGGGAGTTCATGGGAGCATTAATGTAGCAAACACATTGACTGGCAGAAAGAAGAGAAAGAACCCACCTTTATAGTAAAAAATCTGAATGGCTTCCCTTTGGGGATAGAAACAGCAGTCAGCTCCTTTCCAACAACAGAGAGGAAACACCTCTCCTTGTCCAGACAGAATCCTGATGAGGAATGGGGTGCAGGATGGAGGAGTCAGAGGCAAACTGCCCAATGATTTGATCAGAAGGCAAAAGAGGAAAAGTTCTGAAGTGCAAAGATAATGAGAACAACTGAACATGCATTTAGGTCATCTGCTGGCTCTGAAGTTTCTACCTTAATATTTTCACTTGGGAATTTTGTAGCCCCAAGTTTGACTGTTAGTTTGTAAATGTTGCAGCACTACAAGTTAGAATTTTCCAGAGTAAACCAAGCATTCCATATTAGTTTCTGGGTAGGGCCCAGAAGTATCATCTGATACAGAATGCTCAGAGAATGCTTCAGCAAATTAATCCTTCTTGTTTAAACACTTCAAGGATGTAAAAACTCAAAACAAAAAACAAAAAATTCCAAGAGTATCTGGAATGTATTTTAGAGCAGGCTACTTTGTCAATCTGAAGCCAGAAACAGTTCTGAATACTTTTACATTTCCCATTTATTTAACCTCAAACACCTTCTACAGAGCCTATGAGATCCTACAGTTGTTATCTATAAGTCTGGATAAGGAAGAATACAGAAAAGCTTAAGGAATGTTTAGGGACTTGATAAGTCTGGCTTTTTCACTAAATGCATAAGCCAACTGAAATCAAATCTCCCTGAATTAGGAGGACAGGCCAGCTTCTTTAAATCTTTTTCTGATTTAAGAATATTATAAACAAAGGTACAGCCAGGGAACTAGTATGCCACCTGAAAATTTCTTGAAGATTGACAACATTTAGAAAAGAAGCCGACATCAAAGTGTCTTTCTCAACTCTATTAGTTAGCATTGCTCCCAGGTGTACATCCTTAAGTTACCACTAGGCTTTGCGTCTGTGTCAGAGAATAAAGGACTAGACTCTAGAGAGAAAAAATAGAGGTAAGTATCTTTGAATGAGTAGTGCTGTCCCCAAAGGACACCCAAGTGAAGCTAAATTTGAGCAAATATTGTCACTGACAAATGCTTGTACTTCGTAGCATTATTTTGATTTCTCAATACCCTCCCAATTAAGCTGTTCCTTAAAGAAAAATGCTTGATGTTAGTAGATTCCTTGGATGACACAATCTACTTTAAGTCTAAGAATTAAGGCTAATCAAGCTGTATGAATTTAAAAACACAAAGATATGAGCATATATTGTTTCAATTTAATTGGCTGATTCCTTGAATTTGTTGCAAGAAGAAACTCTGAAGATCTGACTTGGAAGACTAAAAAAACAAATGGGAAGGAAAGACCCTCAACACAGAGAAGTTTGCTCAAATTTTCAAACACAGCCTGGTCTGAGGCAACAAGGAAACCTTTTTGAAACAGTGCCTCTCAAATCTATTTCAATTTTCTCCTAGATTAGCCTAGAACCTCATTCCATCACCCTCTTTTTAAAAAAGCTCAATCTGAGGTGCCCACAACACTGACAGACTACTTTTAAAATTCTTCTAGGTCTATCTGCATTGGGCTTAAAACCAAGTTAATATACAATATATAAATAATGTTCCACTTGGTCAGCTTTCCAACAGTTTGGCCATCCAATGTTTAAAAACATCTTAGAGCCCAGAACTATTTTTAAAACAACGCTTTAACAGCTAAATTGACCAAATAAACCACATCAAAACCAAGTTAGCTGAAACAATGTTTAAACAGTTTATCAATTCTTCACTTGAACTTTACAGTGTCTTAATACTTCCTCACACATCAACCCTTCTAATCTCTTGGTCAACTTTGTTGCACTAGTCAAATTCTCTCTAGTTTCTTTCTAATATGAAGTGCTCAGAAATGAACACATTAAATATACCTCTAATAATCATTTCAGTTTTATCTATATTCAAGAGTTTAGACAAATTAACAGTGTGAAGTTAATTTGCATGAAATTAAAGCATATAGTTCACTGTGGCTTAATCTCAAGGAAGATTCATAGGTAACTTCAATGCTGCTTCTCCCAGGACCCTCAAACTTTTAAGATCGCTTGATTCTAGAGCAGAGCTAAGGCAGCACACAAGTGAAATCAGCTTTCTTAATCTCCCAACATCAGTAGACCTAAAAAGAATCAATAGTACACCCATTATGGAAGTTTGCAGCAACTTTCCTTCTCAGAGGATTAGGTTGAAATAACAACCCCTTTTGACTTGTAGGTTATTAGTCCATTAGGGGCCAATTAAATGTGATCACTGCCAACAAAGAAAGTACACTGCAGGGCTCCTCCTTTTGGTTGCAGAGGGCTGAGTAAGGCTCCCTCCAGGCCCATTATTCAAGCTCCACAGGAGACTGACCATGCAGGATTTGGATGGCAACTCTCTCCTTGGTACTATGCCCAGATGACAGATCTAACAATAAATAAACCAAAGATCTGGGCTTTAAACAGGAATCATCGGATCAAATTTGGTGGTCTATACTATACAGGAGGCCAAATAATGATTGTAATAGTCCTTTCTGGCCTTAAAAATCTATGAATGTACTGAAGTACCTGTATGGTATTTTTGTAAATATTGTGACACTTCAGTTCTACTAGAACTCAGATGGTGTTTTCCAAGTTCTGTTTCCATTACTGATTCTGTCCTTTGTGCAGATCTGTGTGTGCATGCTGATGCACACTGCTACTGGTGCAATGGTGGAAAGCAGTGATAACCTTCCAGACAACTAAGCTGAGTGGCTGTGCTAAGAAAGGCAAATTATTATTTTGCAGCTGAACACGATTTCTTTCACTGCATTTTCTTCCTAGCATTCTGAGGTTTGCACTTGTCCAGGACACAGTCCAGAAGGAATGGTTTTCTCTAGTCCAGCAAGTTTCCTGTGTCATGTCTGTAGCAGCCCCACAGTGAATTTACCAGGCAATCAAAAGAAAACCAACAGGCAAGTATTACCTCCTGGAAAGTTTAAATGTAAGTAAGGTGACCAGTCAGGAAAAGTGAAAAATCGGGAGGAAGTGTGGGGGGTAATAGGAGCCTATACAAGAAAAAGACCCTAAAATCGGGACATCTAGTCACCCTAAATGTAAGGCCTTTATGGAGGGAGGGGTGGCTAACTCAATTTAGGTTAGTTATAATTTGGACGTCAATCATGTTCCTTCTTTTCTCCGGCTGGGATGTGGCTCATAGAAACTACTGCTAAGGCAGCTCCCCGAGAAGTCTGCCAATCCCACCCCATAGTATTTATACTGCTGTAGTGTCCAATACATCCTAGACTTTGTACAGACAAATAGGAAGACAATCCTGTCTCAAAGCATTTATTATCTAACAAATTTAAATAAACCAAACAGGTGAAAGTTGTGGAAAGGATACTACAGAGTCAAAACTGTCAGGGTGATGATTGGCACAGTCTTATTTGATTATATACAAAAAAACATGGATCTATCACCAACTGAATTGCTACTTAGACACTGTTAGTTCTTGATTTAATTTTTAAATATATAAAATATCCCCAACTACTATTATATCTATTTCTATGGAATATGGTTTAGATTAAGCTTTGTAAAGTGGGTGCATAACTCGCTGAAAACCAGTACTGAGTAATTTTCAGTAGTTTACTGTTAAACTGGAAGGACATATCAAGTGGGGCTTCTTAGAGGGTCTGTCTTAGGTTTGGTACCAATTCAATATTTTCATTAATGACTTGGATGATGGAATAGAGAGTAGGATTATAAAATTTTCAGACGACACGTAGCCGGAAGGGGTTGCAAGCACTCCGGAGAATGGGATTAGAATTCAGAATGATCTTGATAAATTGCAGAACTGCTCTGAAATTATAGTAATAAAGACAAGTGGAAAGTATTGCACTTACAAAAGAAAATTCCAATGCACAAATATAAAATGTGAAGTAAACTGGCTGGAAAGCAGTACTACAGAAAAGGATCCAGGTTACAGTGGATCACAATGTGAACAAGTCAACACTGAGACACTGTGACAAAAAAGGCAAATATTATTCTGGAACGTATTAACAGAAGCAACAGATACAAGACATGGGAAATAATTGTTCTGCTATGTTCAGCACTGGAGATGCCCCAATTGCAGTAGTTTCTTATTTTTGAGCACCACACTTTAGAAAGGTCATGAACAACTTAAAGAGTCCAGAGGAGAGCAACAAAAATGGTAAGAGGTTTAGAAAATGACATATAAGGAAAGGTTGAAAGAACTGGGTGTTTTTAGAGAACACTCAAGAGGGGATTTGATAACAATCTTTCAACTACATAAACAGTTGTTACAAAGAGGACAGTGATCTTTAGGTCTATCAAGGGTCTTTAGGTCTATCAAGGGTAGGACAAGTAATTGGCTTAGTTTACAGCAAGCAGATTCAGCTGAGATATCAAAAAGTTATTCCTAACTATAAGGGTAGTTAAGCACTACAACAGGTTAGCTAGGGATGTTGTGGAATCCCTGTCATTTGAGGTTTCTAAGGACAGGTTAGATGAACACCTTTCAGGGATGGTCTTAATCCTGCCTCAGTGTAGGGGAGTGGACTAAAGATGACCTCATCAGGTCCCTTCAGGCCATATATTTCTATGATTCTCCATCTCCAACCCATCCATTCTTTATAACTAACCTGGGCTAATTGACCAATGCCTTCTTTCTTTCTTCTATTTCAGGAAAGTGGTGAGAGTACAATATCAATTTCTTGCCAACCTCTCTTTGTAAAAATGCAGTTTCTCTGATGATTTTTTATTTCACAGAAGACCGAACAAAGTTTTCAAAACAACTATAGAATTTGTCAGCTTCAGTGCAATGTTCTTATAAAGTGTACTAAATCTGTCTTATTGGGTTCTGCAATGTTTCAAAGCTCTAATCAACTACAGCAAAGATCAACTTAGTGCCTTGATTGAGGCCAACCTAATTAAACAACAGTAAAGGAACCAGGAATTGCTAAATGCAGGAGGACAAATTATACACCATACACACACACGGGATAGAATTGAGAAGAAATAAACTGTAATAACCATTGCTGCCATCCTCAGATTCAATGGACCAGGGTGCAGTGCATAAGCACAGAGGGGACCGTGATCTTTTTTGCTTTTGCACTCAGTACTGGCAGTGTTTATACAATATTAGAAGCATTTTTGTGAGAGGAGACAAACCTGGTCTACATTAGGAAAATTTTCTGAAAATTCTCACTATGCCCAGAACTGGACTTAGTAACATTAGGACAAGTTTCATTGATATGGTGGTATAAAGAGGTCCAGTCGTAGAAACGGTGTCTATACAAGGGTTCCATTTGTGCCAGTGGTAACAATGGACATACAATTTTTGGTAAAATTCCCTAAAAGTATACAAAGCATAAAACAGTGAATTATTCTAACAAATGAGGCCCTGTTCTGAAAAGTTTGAATAAGGTTAACTACACGCAACTGGTGAGTAGGAGGCTTTTGCTAGTGAACATGAGTCAAGACATCTCTCTTTCGGCTTTACGATTTCGCTTTAACAAGTTTCTAACCCGTAAAGTTTGCAAAGAAACTTTCAAATATGAAATGAATGTACACCAATTCATTTTTGAGTCTGCACAGAACTCCAAATCTGCTGTCCACTGTGGCATTTTAGAATGCCACAAAGTACAATTAACAAGACAGGTCAGTTACCATTCCCTTTCAACAGCTACAGCAGACAGAACTTACAATTTAACAGACACCTTCTATTCAAAAGGTAACACAAAAGATGGAGCCCCAAAAAGGGTCAGCCCAGCCTTTATGCCACCTCAAGTTGTTAGGCAGGAGAGCAGTGTGCTTTGAACAGCTCCTAGGTGTTCAAAGCCCAACATCCTCCCTTCCCAGGAGCTGGACAACGCAAAGTAGTTACACTTTTCACCAGACAATACAAGGATCATCTTTTTAGTTTACCACAAAATTAATTATTTTAATGTTATACAGATTGGCTTTGTTAAGGAATATTAATTTTTCTTCCATTTTTAACATATACAAGTTTAATAATCCACACGTACAGCAGAGGACATTACTTAAAAAAAACATCAACACATCCAATGAAAGCTACAGAATTTACACCTCGTTTTGCCCTCTGTGTTCAGTGAGCCATAGGCCTATAAAGTGAGGTACTACCATGTAGAACTGCCAATTTCTGATCCACAAAATGTGCGCCCCTACAGAAAAGCTAGGATAATCTGACTTCTTCATTAGTGACTGTAAACAGCTGAAGAGCAGCAATTCTAACTCCTCCTTTCACAAAGCTTTCTGATTAATATCCTATTTGCTTGATTTCTTTTGCATTTGGAAGTCTCGTAACATTATCCAATAGTGGCTTCATATAAATGAACTAAATAGTTGTAGTTGAAATGATTTATAGCATATATTACAGTTTATAAAGTCAATCTGCATCAATTTACTTCCCTTATTAAAACTGAGTAAGGATCCAAATTTGAACTGCAAGACTACCTTTAAAGAATAAAAATGCGTACTCACTGTTAAGCCAGTTTCTTCCTCCCTTGAAACTAAGTAGCAATAATAAACTGTGCTTATTCATCACAACAACCAAAGTGTACACAACTACTCATTTGTCTTACACTTCAAATAATACAAATCAAGGAATCAAAATATAATCAATAATAATATAAATCAAAATATTCAAAGAACACCTATTTAAATTTGAGTATTGTCCAATTCTGAGCAACACACAACCCATACCAAGATCTAGGATGACTGCTACAAACTGAACAAGAAGTAACATTATTCTTCCTAAAGAATACACACTTCTGTCAACAAACTTAAAATCTTATATTAAAATCTATCCAATGTCACTAATCAGTGCCTTTCCTTGGCCAGCAGCAGATTTACCATAAAACAAACCGTGCAGTGATAGAGTCCCCAAAAGGCAGGACAAATATCTGACAATTTGCCCCTAAATCCTGGCCACTGATGTAGCAGGGCTCAGGCAGGCTGCATGCTATGGTTGGTGGCCCCATGCAGCTCCTGGAAGCTGCAGGCTGCTGGCACATCTCTATCTGCCCCTGGTGGGGAGGAGGGAGACAACTCCACACTCCCGGGTAGCATATGGAAACCCCCTGCCCCCAAAGGGGCACGCAGAGACATGCCAGCAATAGGACTAAGGCGGCTCCTTGCATCCCTCCGCACTGCTTTGCTCCTGAAGTGGCTGGCACATCCCTGCAGTCCCTTGTGGAGGGGGATGTAGGAAGTGGTGTGTGTCTGTGTGCTGCCCCTGCCCTGAGCGCTGACTCCGCAGCTCCCATTGTCCAGGAACTGTGGCCAATGGGAGCTGTGGGGGCAGCACTTGCGAGGAGCAGCACGAGGAGACCCCCTTGCCTCCTCTGCCTAGGAGCTGCTGCCGGAGAGGTGTGCGCGCCGGTCACCGGAGAGGTGTGTGTGCCACTCACCTTGGGGGCCATGCCACCTGATATAAGTGCTGCTCGCCTCCCGCACTCTAACTCTCAGACCAGAGCCTGCACCCCTCTCCTAAACTTCCTCCTAGAGCCTGCACCCCTTCCCCCTCCTCCCACACTCCAACCACCTGCTCCAGCCCAGAGCCAACACCCCGCACCCAAACTTCCTCCCAGAGCACACTCCCTGCAGCCCCTTCCGCACTCCAATGCCCATCCCAATCAAGGTACCTCACTTTATTTTCATTTAGTTCCCATTACTTATAATACAGGAGGAGGAAGAAGAAAAAAAGGATGTAAAACAGG
The DNA here is from genome assembly GCA_007922305.1 of Dermatemys mawii. Lineage (NCBI taxonomy): Eukaryota > Metazoa > Chordata > Testudines > Dermatemydidae > Dermatemys > Dermatemys mawii. Next base: position 20,991,547 of record ML677352.1, on the reverse strand, counting down.
TAGAGGGGGGAGATGAGAGAGAATGTTCTTTCTCTTGGCTCAGTTCTAAGGGGGTTCCCCCCAAAAATGAAGCTGTACATAGGGCCCCACTAATTCTAAGTCTGCCACTGGCAGGCAGCTGTCATCTCAGAAACTAATCAAATCTTGAACAGAAAGTATTACTGTAGCTATGGTCTAATTCATAGAATTTTAAAGAGGCAAAGGAAACTAGACTGAATATGTCATTGCCCTTGCATAGCAAAGACAGGAGGCATATTTCTACAGCCTATGAATAATACAAGTGTGAAAATGCCGATGTAAGTAGTACACACACAAATGGAACAGTAAACATTCAGAAATTTTTAATTTTAAGGGGAACCACCCCTTCAGGCAAAGGAGCGCCTGAAAAAGGATGCTCTCTCCCCTCATCCTGCCTTTTAAAAAAAAAAGGGGGGGGGGGAGAGGCATTCTTCCAAGGATACTTCATGTGGTATAACATCCTTTTAATTTCATTTTTGGGACTACCTAGCTCAGTGGCATCCATCTGAAAAACAGCTTATATGCAAAACTTCATATTTCTGTGCAATTTTAATCATCCACACAAAGTTTTGCATACTTGGCCAATAACCTGAAGTACTTTTCTATAACTAGGACATGCCTACAAGAGAAAATTTACTGGCTTAATTAAAAATATGATTTAAAACCAATTTATAGTTAAACTGGTGGAAAATAATGGGAATATTTATTTTGGTATAAAACTGGCTTATTATGATTTTAAATTGATAAATCTATTGATGCTAAATCAAAATAAGCAGCTCTTAAAACTGAAGAAAATGTCCACATAGAGGTTTGCACCAGTCTAAATCAGTTTAAAAAAAAAAAACCAATTTAAGCTAAACCAGTCAAAACTTCCTTATTTAGACAAAGCCTAAACTTTTTCAAACTTTCATGCTTTTGGGGGGAAAAACCCAAATAGTACAGTATTTCTAATGTAGACTGCAAAGCAAACTGCTTTATGTTCAATTTATTTTGCTCTTTAAAAACACAAAGTTAATATTGGATACCCTACCTCGAGATACTAGGCAGCAAAAAAAATCTTACTCATCGTGTTTATTGTTGAAGACCAGCAATTCTTTTCTTCTTTAAAAACTAACAATGGGGAGAGGGAAAGGTTGAGTTCCTCAGAGCCCACATACTCTTGTTGTGCCATAATCAATAGCAATTCCCATCTGGCTATTGCATCAGAGGTCCAAGTATTTTCACTGAATCCAACTAAGTGTGAAAATGATTGCTTCATGAAACTGTAACAGGAATTATGTAGCCACTCCATACTTTCTTCCCCAATTTTAAACTTAAACAGCTTTTGCGAGTCTATAAATAAGGCTGTCAGCACTCAAAATTAAAAACCTATGGATCAATAATTAATATTGTCCATCACTTCAGCATTTTTTCAAAGTGTGTTTTCTAGAGGTGATTTTGAGGAACTTGAAGCAAAAATGCATGTGCATTTGTACATTCAGTTTATAAATACAGCTATACGCCTAAACCTTCTTGGTGATAAAATGCAGTCATCCCTTACATTCAAGAAATAAATAAATTCAGAATGCAGTTATTTCAAAATGGAAAATATTACTACTATTGTTCAATATCCTGTTTATTCAACTGCTGATGCTAGCACTGACACGTTTCAGTCAACTGTTACATTGCTAGAGAAGACATGTAGGATGTTCAGTCATCATCATCATCTTCTCTTTTGACTACCCAGGTCAGCTAAATGGAAACAGCAGAGTCAATTTCAAGATAACACTGCAAGAAAACATTGCTAACTCAAAAACTTTATAAGTACTTTGTTCTGTTTTGTAGATAGCATCTAGAACTACAGAATGCTAAGATTTATAGATCCTGAATATTCTGGAGAGAATTCAGAAAGCAAGAGAAGAGGGGAAGGTGTTGCACTGAAATCAGAGGAAAAGCACTATAATGCAGAGTTTTTATATCAAAGTGTATGAAAGTCAGACCAGAAATATACAGACACAGTATTTTGGCTTTCCTTTAGTTATTGCCATTACAAGGAAAAAATTCATAAAATTTGCGACCAATTTATTTTTGCGTCCCTTCTCTCATACATGTTTATTTGAGAAACAGAATGTCATTTTTTGATGCAAGACAAACATCCAGTTTTAAAAGCTTTACTGGGATGGCTGTGGAAATAATACATAAATTAATATTCTGAAGCTGATTGCAAATTCTGGTTATAATTCATAAATATTTCTATACCACATCACTTTGCTATCTTATTGACAGGTTTGCAACAAGACCTTTGATTATAAGTCAATGTAATAGGACTGTCACACTGCACTGTTCCTCCATGCACTCTGCTTAAACTCTTCTCCAGTAAGGGAATTGCTGCATTCTCTCTGCATCTAAGTGATCCGTTAGCAGCTTTTCAAGATTTATTTTCTCTGTCTAATCACTCCACTCTTGCAGTCTTCAAAATCAGCTGCATCATGTAATCCTGGTAGTGAAGAATTTTATGCAGAAGGGTTAAATTAAATTGTGGTAGTCTTGAAGCATCTTACTCATCTTAGTGTAGTAAGATTCTTCTGTTTAAAATTATTTCACATCTTGAACCAAACAAGTACTTTTAATGGAAAAAATATTATGAAGAATTCCTAATATAAAGCTACATACAGCTATAATCCCATCATGGAGTTTCAGAAACACAACTAGTCAAGTGTTGCTCTCATGGTTTAAGTCCTCATTAAGTTACCCAAGATAAAATGGTTCCCTTGGTTGGGTGCATATAGTTTCTAATGTGTGTCTAACTATTAAATTCCATGATGCAGCCATCATAACGAAATTAACTGCTAGAAAATCAGAATATCACTTTTCAGTGTTGCAAGCGAGACTTTGCTTAAAGTGTTATTTTTGTGCAACGCCAATGGGAACCTATTTGGACAGGGCTTTGGAGTGGTGCTCCGGCTCCGCTCCAGGCAAAAACCTGCATCTCCACTGCTCCGGGCTCCGCTCCAAAGCCCTTTATTTGGGCACATTTTTATTAATGGCATGTCTTGTCAGCTTACAGTCCACAGAGCCACAATGCGTGCCTTTTCAACAGCCCTGAAATACATATAAGGCATGCAAAGAAAGAAAGCTTATTTTGGGATTCTGAACAAGTGCCACAATGGCAAAGGGGCTTCAATGTCAAACAGAATCTGAGCCCACAGATACACTTATAACACCCAAACTACTAACTTTGTCTTAGCTACTGTAAGTCATCTTCATATTGTGAAGCATGTGCCCAGAAGACAGTGACGATGCCACCATATTCATAGCACAGGCTTCTGAGACTCCACAACGGGCCACAGACTTGCCAGTTTCATTAACAATGGCGTACGTTTTGCTGCCCTCCCAGCTTCATACGAACGGGACAAATGTTGGAACAGACTTAACACCACACCCAGGTGGGGACGCCATTCTCTGCCACCATGACCACGCACCCAGCTGGGCACCCTGCCCGTGTGGCAAGCCCCCCACCACCACTGTGCCTAGAGGTGGGCACCCTGCCTGGCTGAACCCACCACGCTGATTTCCACACCCAGGGACATCGGGCCTGCCAGACGCCACCAGAGTGACCCCGGCTGCCCTGCAGCTTCTGCATCCTCCTATCCCAGCCTCCTTGCGGGCGCCCCTGCGGGCAGCAGCAACACAGCCGGCGGGGGCCCTGGCACCACTGTCCCGGGACTTTACCTCTCCTCCCCGCGCCCCAGCCTCCTCTCGGCTCTGCCGGCCGCAATCCCGTGCCCCTGAGGCGACGCCGGGCTCCCCCGGCTCCTCAGCGCCTGGCAATGGCGGCGGCCCCGCTCCCCCTCCCAGCTCCTCGCTCACTGGCTGCGCTGCTTCATGTGACTGAACAAAACCCTCCCCAGCGCAGCCCTTTGTGTCCGGCCCGGCCGGGGCAGCGGGGAAGCCGCCCGCTTCCCCGCGCGGGGCTCCGGGGGGCCCCGCACAGCCCGGCCGCAGCGCCGCCTCGCCCGCTTCGCCTCCCCTCCCCACCACCTACCCTGCGAGGGCGGCCGGGGCCGAGTCCCTTTGCCGCACCAGCTCGGCGACGGCGGCGGCCATGTTCCCTGATGCGGCAGGATGGAGGGGACGCCCCCGAGCCGCTAGGGCAGCCGGTTCGCCCCCGCTCGGGTCTTCGCCCGCGCCCGCGCGTCCCGCCCTTTCCCCGCGCGCCCCCTCCCGCATAGAACCACCCTCCCCTCCCCCACTGTCAGCGCCGGAAAAAAAAACCCATAACGGGAAACTCACGGGCTCGCCAGGGTATGCGTCACACCGCGGTTACGTCCCACGCTCAGCGTCATGACGTTACCGCGCAACTCCCCCCCTCCGCTGTAACATATCGTCCCCTTCCCTCCTTTGGTGAAGAAGCACGCATGCGTTTAACTTTCCCGCTTCAGCCGTTCGTAGAGACCAGTCAGCCTCCCAGGGGCAGCGAGCGAGAGGCGTCCCTGTGTGGCTGAGTGTCAGCGCATCGCTGCTGCAGCCCCTGGAGTCCGTTCGAGACGTGCAGGGTTCACACTTTGGCCCAATGACTTTCAGAACCTCCCCCCACCCTAAAAATTGTTCCAACGCCCCTGGGCTGGAGAATTACAGCCCATTGGATGGGACTTGAGGCAGAGTCCACTGTTGGCATATTTGACGTCTATGTTTGGGGGTGGGGGAAGGGGAGGAACTCCAGCCAGACTGAGGGGTTTGGGAGGGGGGTGTAAATTCCACACTGCCACAGGCTTGCAGCTGGGGCAGCCGTAACCCCACAGTAGGGTTGCCAACTTTGGTTGGACAAATTCCTGGAGGTTTCATCATATGACATTATTTTTAATTCCTGGAGACTCCAGGACAATCCCGGACACTTGGCAACCCTACCTCACAGGCCAGGTTCCAGGGTACTTCCTATACAGGGCTAGTGTCCCTTGGGAGCTGGAGTTACCTGTGCTCCATCACCCCATGGCATCCTCTCACTTATACAGATGAAAACTAGTTACATCAGCCATACAGGTTGAGAGAGCGAGGTTGGAACAAGAGTAACCCACAGGGCTGAGGCCCTAAGCAGTTTGTTTCCTGCTTGTATGACTTTTTTGTGTCCTTCATTTTGGCTCTTGGGTGATCATCTGTCCCATTTTGGCCAGGATAGGCCACTTAGTAAGTTCTGTCCTGACCCTCCTGACTTTTATGGGCAAAAGTGGGCATTTGTCCTATTAACTCTTGCCAATTCCAACTGTGAAAGATGCCAGTGTCATTGGTAGGGGTTTGCCCTAGAAATTGTATTTGCAAATTTCAATGCAGGAGGGTCAGATACATGTCTACGTTCTTATCTGTTCCTATGTAGATAAATTACTCATTTTACCAGTTCCAATGCCTTCAACAACTTAATGCAATACCCATTCCCCCTACCTAACCCACCATCCACCCAACTGCAAACAGACAAACATTATGGAAGAACTGCAGTTTTAGTTAACTGGGAGATTTCTATTTCACTTAAGAAGCAGGTATAAATTGGTGTAGCTCCAGTGAAATCAAGTTGAAGAACAGGTGCACTGTATATTACTGCACTCAAACATAAAGAGTGGCTACTGTAGGAAAGAAGTTGTTAACCTGACCAACTGAGAGGTTGTGGTGCTGGACGCAGGCCACTTCTGGTCGGCCTTCACTAGTTAGTTGCTGTAAGAAAAAACTTGCACCTCCTTGATTCAGGGCTGCCCAGTTAGGGCTGCACAGCAGCAGCCCTAGTTTAGGGCAGTAGGAGGGAAGGGCATAGAAAAGCTCAACTCTGCCACATCCCACTGCCCTATTGGCCCCAACATCCCCCTTCTTTTTTTATGCCTGAGGTGGTGGTAGCTGGCATGGGAAGCAAAGAGCCACTTCTGCCAGGTATATACGCAAGTAAAGATTCTCCTGCACAGCGAAAAATCTCAACTGGCTTTTCAAAGTAGCTGTAGCAGACCAGAGAGTTGGCTTGAGGTCTTCTTAATGACATTTTCTTCATACTTATCTTCAAAGGGCTGTACCATCTTTCAGAATGAACTGAGCCTCTTAGATGGCATCTTTTCTTTCAGTTTATTAGTTTCCATGTACTACATAAGCAAGAAATCATTCAAACTTCCCTTTTCTCCCCACTAGCTCCTGCTATTCTGCTCTCTCATTCACATACTTGTATTTTGGGATAGCTGTTATTAAATCATCTGGACATATGTCCTATTATTCTGATGTTTATTCTTTGTAGTGTGCAAACCACAATTATATTTAAATACCAAGCAATGAAAACAAAATATATTTTATTAGTATTAATAGTAAAGTACCGAGGTGCTTGTTTTGTCTTCAGATAAGATCACAGCAACAGAAAATCTGTTTGATATGCCACTATCTTTTGTTTCTTAATTGTAAGGAGTTTGTTTGTGATCAAGACAATTAATTATGAATATAGCTGAATTTTTAACAGAGATAAAGCTTAGAAAAACCACAAAAGCTTTTAGAATATACAGTATTGTGTATATGTCTACAATGTATGAAAAGTAACATCTTTTTAATGGCAACTTGAAAAGAAAAGTTACCTAAAGGAAAAATCACAATTTTATAAAGATTTGAGTATAGCATATATCATATGCATGTGCAATAATCAGCATAAAATATAGTGAGTTGGTATACATAATTTCAATGTATTGATCATTATGAAAATCTATTAAAAGAAACAGATCAAAGACATTGGGAATGGAATGTCTCTTTTTGTGGAATAAAAGCACTGACAGAGTAGAGATCCTCAAACACACCAAACATAGTCATTAATGGAAATGTTATTACCTGAGGATTTTCTTTCAGGTACTAACCTCTGTTCCAGCTGACGCTATTTGGTTTGTTCCTTTCTGTGCAAATACAGGACTCCTGGGCTTGGCCATACCTACATCAACCTGCTAGAAGAGTCTCTCCAATGCTGTAACCAAAGCTGAATTAAAACATTTCCTTTATTAGTAGAGCAATCTAAAGTTCTTTCTATTTGGAAGGTAGCAAGCAGCAGCAACAGCAAGAAAGAGCAGTAAAGATGGAGAAATAAGACAGGTACAAGAGAAGAAATGTTTCCCTTTCTGTAGATTGTAAGCAATAGATAATTTTAGGAAAACATGCTTGAAACACGTTCATGCTGAAGGAATTTTCAACAAAGGACTGCAGGTCAAGTCTATGATATTTGATAAAGATATGGATGAAATACCAAGTAAAAGCCTCATAGGAGTTCTGCAAATGGTGCTGATCAGGAAACACAACCCTTCAGAAAATTCCCACAGGAGTAGAGAAAGTTGGAAAGCCTGGTGGGAGCATGGAGGAAAAAGGAGTAGACAGACTCATTTTACCATGTAATTTAACATTTAAAAGCTGTGAAGTAAAGTTCAGAATGCTGTCTTCACCACGAGTTCTGGTAGAACAGTAGCAGAAGCTTAGTCATGTCTCAGAGCTCTAGGGCTAAGACTGAGCTACAGAGGGATATGTAGCCTAAATAGTCCACAGAAGCAGGTATCAGTATCCAGAATAAACCTTTTCAGTAACCTGCAGCAGGGGTGAAACATACACTGAAGAAAAAAAAAAAGTCAGACACCAACAATAGCATCACTAAAAGGTGGCCACAACATTCATAAATATGAAGCATGTTTTTCTGAGTCCTTTCCTGCTGAAGATGAAACCCACCTTTCCTCCTCCCCACTCTAACATTTGTTTATGACCCCTCCCAATCTGTCAAGAAATCCTCTATATTCATATTATGCCATTCCACAATAAAAAGTTCTTTTTTCAGTAAGTTATAATGATAGCCTACTTGGCTTCTCTCTGGCTGATTCCAGATTTCCAGGCAAACAGCCTAACTATGCTTTCTGAGGATTGTAGGGTTTTGGTCTTATCAATAGGTTGCTATTATCCCACATAGAGTGTGTGTCTCGTGTTTAGGATTTAAAGGCAAGTTTTGTGCTACATGGTTACACTTTTCAGCATGTAACGTATCGGAGCATAAAAGGCTTGATTAAAAGCTTGTTGAAACCATTGTAAAGACTCCCATTGACTTTAATGAGATTTTGATCAAGCTCAAAGAGGAAATTTTAGCTCTTTTTCTGGTAATTGAAATCTACATACTTAAAATAGCTTTAAAATAATGTCTTTAATATACTGAAATGCATGTAGTATATGTCTGCTGAACTTCCATTAGACAAAATAAATTCTGAAAGATCTGAGAGAGTTCTTAAGTTACTTTACTTTGTTCTTAATTTTGTCCAATCTAAGCAGTCAAGAAGGGACTGGTTTCCAGAAGTACACCATATAATTGGTGGGAGAGAAGTGAGAGGACATGGACACAGGATAATTGTTCAAAATCTATTTTTATTCACAAAATGTAGATAGTTCATTGAGTAAAGATTGATGAAGAGCAAAGCTAGCTCCACTTTCATAACTCTAGCCCAGGGGTCAGCAACCTTTCAGAAGTGGTGTGCCAAGTCTTCATTTATTCACTCTAATTTAAGGTTCAGCCTGCCAGTAATATATTTTAATGTTTTTAGAAGGTCTCTTTCTATAAGTCTAGAATATATTACTAAACTATTGTTGTATGTAAATTAAATAAAATGTTTAAGCTTCATTTAAAATTGAATTTCAATTAAAATTAAATTAAAATCCAGAGGCCCCTCCAGCTTGAGGGCCAGGACCCAGGCAGTGTGAGTGCCACTGAAAATCAGCTCATGTGCCACCTTTGGCACCTGTGCCATAAGTTGCCTACCCCTGCTCTAGCCCAAAAAACCAGCTATGTTTGAACGTCAGCCAGTTCTCAAAGCTATTATGATGCAAAACCTTTCTAACTCCTACCCAGAAAACACATTAAAATCCCTTCATAAGAACTTGTGTTTGGCTTGTCATTCAAAAATACTCTGGGCTCAGTACAATGTCCGTATTTCTTCTTTAAAAACAACTATTTTTTTATTTATGACATTCAAAAAGGGCTCCTGCTTTTGAAACAATATGAAAGTCAATGAGTTAATAGTCTAATATTTCACTTAAGTAGCAAGTCATTAAACCCAATCAATGCAAGATTGGGAGGTATCTTGGGTATGTCCTGTTTCATGCATTTTGTTATATTATTGTATTTATCACTCAATCAAACAAAACATAGGTCTTGTATAGTACATATCTATCTTAGTGCACATATCTTTATAAAAGAGGCAAGTTGGGATAAAAGTAGATGGTGAACCTGGAGCAGAGGGCAGTGAAATAACTTGCCAAAGGTCACCCAGAAATCCAGTCTCAGAGACTAGACCCCAGATCCCCCAAAGCACAGGACAGTACCCTGTCCATCAGGCCACACTACCTTGGACCAAGACTGTGACAATATTACGGGTTGGAGAAAATAGCACAGTTTGATGATGATGAATTCCTGAAGAAATAAACTTCCAACTCTTATCCAAGGCTTTACATAATAAAATTATTAAGTATTCTACTACTGGGTTTCTGGTTGCTTCTTTAAAACAATGACTTACTGAACATAAAGTTTGTTTACCCACTTTCATAATTAACTTCTGATCTAGAGTTGGTCTCATACAAAGCACCAAGGTCAGTACATACTTAGGATTCAATTCATCCAATTCCAGGAGATGCTGGAGCAAAGGCTACAGGTTCTCTGTGGGAGAAAGCCAGTCTGGAAATATATTGAAGCAGCACACAGTACTAGCAACTCTTGTTGCCATAGAGAGTTCCAGAGCCAGCCAGTGCAGCAAATCGAGCAGTTCTGGGCAAAGACAGGGTGTGTCTAAGGTAACTAAGAGATGAGCCAGTGTGGTTCACTCAAGATTTATCTATACCTGTCTGATAGGTGCACAAATCTAATGAGAAAAGTATTGTTACAACCTATATGAAATCTATATAACATTTACTTATTGTTAACATTAAATTAAACAAGGGACTAGATTTAGTCCACTTTATAGCATGAGAAAGCCTACATAAGGAAAATAATCGGTATGAACTTCTATGTTGGAAGTGCCAGTGGCTGACAAAACAAGTGTAACTACTTTGCAGAAGTTTCAAGGTGATAAATTATAGAAAATAGAGAATATCATGCCCTCCTCCACTATGAGCAGAGGAGATAAAAACCCTGCAGCTCCAGTTAAGACACGCTGCCTTTGCTGCACAGTTATCTCCTTTATTGACCCCACAGAAGCCTCTCCGCCGTAGTCTGTGAGGCATAGGATCTGCTGTTCTAGATGGGGCAGGGCTGGGAGAGATGGAGACCCTTCAATGCCATTAGATCTCTGTCTCCAACTCCATGGGATTTTAGCAGGTAAGTTACTGTTGTGGGACCTACAAGCTGTGGGACTTCCCTGAAACAAAGTTCTGGGGGCAGCAGCCAATGGTAGACCCCTTGAGCTGAGAGTAGCCTGGCGCCAATGCTGATGCACCGGACCTCCAAGCAGATAACTCTAACCTCTCCATCTCTCAAGCAATCCTCAGGTTGGGTGGTTGAATGGCCTGCTGCTTCCATTGGGCCTAAGGAACAAGCTTCACTTCAGTGGAAGCATGTGAATGAATCTCCATAAGAAACCTTATGAGTTTCCTGTTACCTGGTTGGGAATAGCCCATGATGATGATGATTTTGGCCCCAGAGAAGAAGCAGTAAAATCAAAGGTATTGTGCAGTATTTATAAGAATGTTTTTAACAAAATCAGAACAGAGACCCATGTGGGTAAATCAATGCAACCCAATGTGTGGACACTCAAAACCAGTGTAAGAATACCTTATCTCAATCTACCATAAATGAAGCTGAATTGAGAAAAGACACTCATGCCAATTTAACAGAGTACTTGATTTAATTACATCAATTTCTGCACTGATTTAGTCAATATTATAATTTGTGTGTAGAAAAGGACTAAGTATCAAGAGTGAGTCAAAGTCTACTGAAGTCAATGGGTGTTTTCCAGCTGATTTCACTGAGCTGTTGATCAGGTTCTAGAAGCTAAAAGAATAAAATAATGCATACTGAGAATGACACCTGGAAATTGCCTGGCACAATGGGGATTATTGCAATAAAAATAAATAAATAATAAATAATTGGTACCAGTAAACTGTTGCTGTTTAACATATACTGTAGTTAAAATTATTTATTATTTCAGTTTTTATGACAATATTCTTGTGATAAATATTTCTACAAGTTATAAAATCAGAACTAGGCTGGAAAAGTCTGCAAACTCTACATATTACCATGAATCCAAGACTTGTCAAAACAAAACCAGCAATAATAAAAAAAAAAATTCAGACAGAGTCACTCTCATTAAACACCTAATGATGCCACAGGCATAATAGCAGGGAAATACTCAGGAGAATCATGAGGATTTCTTTAAAAAACTGCCCCTAAGAACACTTGCCAAGCTGTCTGTACATTCCGCCTCAGGCATTTTTTGAAAACAATGGGCACACGAGTGGAGGGAGTCAATGGCTATTAGATGCTGATGAGAGAAAGAGCAAGCAGAAGCATCGATGCTAGAGATTAAGGGCTGTACTCTGCTTTTGGTTATCTCAACATTCATAATATTTAAATGAATGTTACACAAGGCATCTTTCCTATGTAGGCTGTTAAGTAGCCATATTCTCTTTTCTGGTTTAGTTTGTTACAAGAAATATGCCAAGTCATATAAGAGCTAGTGCATGAAAGAGGATCTTTAAAATCTGAGAAGTTCAAGGTAAGGAGAGAGGAAGGCAGCAGATAAATTGATTCAGTGGAGTAATAAATAATGATTCCCAAAATATATTAGGTGCTTAAATTAAAGGTGAGCTGAAATACTTTTTAAAATAAATACGCAAGGCTATTTAAGATCCTGAACCATTAGGTTCATGCTCTTATGAGGTGCTGAGCAGTTAACTCCCAGGGACTCCAAGCACCTTGCAGGACTGGACTTTAGCAGATTTTTTTTAAAACATCAAATCTTTTTGAAAAATGATGTGACTATTGTTTCCAGTTGAGGGGCCTGTTCTTGCAAGGTGCTGATCAGTCTTAACTGTCAGATTAGCCTGAGCACCTTCTTGGATCAAACTCACATCTATCTGCTACAACCTGACTAACAGGTCCTATATTTCCAGCAGATTTCAGCTGCGTGCTTTCAGTATTAATAAACACATCATAAAATACTACAAAGCTCTTTTCTTCAGTAACTCTCAAAGCTCTTTACAAAGCGGGTCACTTGACAGTGGAAACATAGGTTTATATTTGGGTCATAGCAAGCAAAAAACCTTTCAGATCATCTTTAAAAATGTACTTAGTTGTAATTCTTTCATCTAGAAATGTGCTCTGGGAATCAGTCATAAATCTTAAACAGTTTATTAAAAAGTATTTCAGTTCAACTTTAATGAAATAAACAGATACAGGAAACTATATGGACTATCCTGCATGGTGCATAGTCCTTTCTGAAAGATCTTGTTCCCTCATTCTTCCTTGAGGTTAATGGATCAGATCCGTCATTAGCACACTACTTGTCACTGCACCGTATTGTATATTGCAGCTTTGAAAAATTCTAAATCATTCATTGGCCCAAGGCAAGATTTCCAACATATACTGACTTGTGATACATGACGGGGAGCGAGAGGTGGGGAACAGATCCCTTTAATGGACATGCAACCAGCCAGTTATCTGTAAAATCCATCTTGAGCTGTTCTCTGCTTGCTTTACCTGTAAAGGGTTAACAAGCCCACAGGTAAAAGAAAAGGAGTGGGCACCTGACCAAAAGAGCCAATGGGAAGGTAGAACTTTTTAAAATTGGGAAAGAAACTTTCCCTTTGTCTGTTGTCCTGTGGGCTGCAGGGATGGAGCAGCAATGCTGAAAACAGCTTAAGCCAGGTATGATTATAGATTATCAATTCATACCTCGAACCTACTTATCTGAAGCCACAGACAAGTAAGTAAAATTAGGAAATGTCTAAAACGATGTAATTAGGGTTATTTCTTACTGGCTTGTGGACTTCTCTGCTAACCCCAGATGCTTTTGTTTGCTTCTAACCTTTAATCTGAACCCCCAAGAAAGCTATTTTGGGTGCCTTATTTTTAGAATTGTTCTTTTAAAATTTAGCAAAAGCCTAAGTTCCAGAGGTATTGTCTTTCTTTTTGTTTTTAATAAAATTCACTTTTTTTTAAGAACAGGATTGGATTTTTGGTGTCCTAAGAGATTTGTACATATGCTGTTTGACTAGCTGGTGGCAACAGTTAATTTCCTTTGTTTTCTCTCTCAGCTGTTCCCCAGAGGAGGGTGGGGGGCTGAAAGGGCTTGTGAGTACCCCACACAGAGGAATTCCCAAGTGCTTCTTCCTGAGTCCAAAGGGTTTTTTTTTGTTTGTTTGGGTTTTTTTGCATCTGGTGGTGGCAGCATTTACCAAGCCAAGATCAGAGAAAAACTGAAAAGTTAGCAATTTAATACAAGCCTGGAGTGTCAAGTATTAATTTTTAGAATCCTTGCAGACCCCCACTTTCTGCACTCAGAGTGACAGAGTGGGGATTCAGTCTTGACAACCCCATTTTCAATCATCCTGGTGAATTGGAGGAATCTCCTGTGTGCTGGGTGGATGGTGACAGGAAAGTAAGTGTCCTATAGGTCAAGTGCCGAGAGCCAATCTCTTTTCTCCAGTGCCAGAATTATGGTTACTAGGGATACCATTGTGAAACGCTGTGTTCTCACAAACTTGTTTAGTTAGCGCAAATCCAGAATGGGCCTTCATCTGCCTATTTTCTTCTGAGTGGGGAAATAATGTGAGTAAAACTCCCTGCCCCTGTGCTGAGCTGGTACAGCTTCCACTGCTCCTAATTGCAGGAGATGGTTCTAACAGGCACTCATGAGATGGGTCCCTGAAGAGGGAAGGGGGAAAAGAGGGTGAGTAGATGGAATAGAGACAAAGGGGATGGAAGAGCCCTTCTGTATAATTTCCAGAACTCACTTGTCTAGCGAGCCATCACCTCAGACTGGGTAGAAAGGTGTAAGGAGGTCCCCAAATCAATGGGAGTTATGTGGCTAGATACCCCATATCCTCAAAGGTAGTTAGCCACATAACTCCCATTGATTTCAATTGAGTTAGATGCTTGAGGGACTATCTGCATATTTAAGCACCTAATACCAGGAAGCCTGCAATGGAGCCTGTAGTAGGCTGCCTGATTGGCAATGCTTCTGGATAGGGTACACCACCTGATCAGCTGGAAGAGTCAGCAGACCAGCTCTTAAACCCAGAAGCGGTTCAGTGACTGCTCATAGTGTTTTCCCTACTCCAGACAACCTGATCCTGATTCTTAGCTATGAGTCCTGATTTTGCCTCTGACTTTTGGCTTTGGCATCTGGTCTCTGACTCCAGTTCTGAGCTTTGGCTCTGATTCCTGACTTCTGACTCTGGCTGTTACTGCCCATGTCCTGCTCACTGACACCTACATACTCTGAAAAACTGACCCTTAATTATTAAATGCTTGTAAATGCTTTGAGACTCCTGGATTGAAAGTGCTACAGGAAAGTAAAATTGTATGATTGTAATGAAACAGGAGGAGTGAATGATATTCTTCATGTACCTATTCCGTTTTCAATAACTACCTGCTAATGGACAATCAGTAGCAAAATACCAAGACTAACACATAGCCAGAGCTAAGAAAATGGAGCAGTGTGGAAAAAATGGGCTTAGAAAACAGCGGGGCTGGGCTTAAAAATAGGGCTTGGATGGCAACAGGGAGCTTGATGTTTTTGTTTTTCTCATCCCTCAACTACTTCAACTATTGGGTCCCACCCTTTTCCCCATACCAGATTGTGTTTGCCCTCTAGATTTCACATAATTTTGTTCCAAAATGGAAAGTCTTGGAGCCCTCTCACATTAACTAAAATAAATGTAATATTCTGTTTGTCCAAAAAACTTACATGAATAGAAATATCCCTGAAGGGATATTAACTGCCTGCTACTTATCACTGATGGCTATTCTCAAAGACAACACTTCTGTTTAATCTTTATGCTCTCAACAATAACCCTTCTCTCTTTTGATCAAGGGTTTAATTTTCTTGAAAGATTTTCTCTAATTTTAGTTATTATTGGAGGAGATTTTAACTTAACCCAACTCTTTAATGGCTAAATCTTGCATATCCACTGTTTCAAATAGAGGTATTTCAGTTTAGCTAAGTAAACAGTTCAAGGATTTGATCTTGATAGGTAGGTGGAAAATTTCAAATCAAAACAAAATTGAAATTGTATTTTCTTTCCCATCTCAGAATAGAGTACTTAGTCTCAAAATGACCTGTAAGTGTATTGGTATAATAAACTGATAATATTATATAAAATATTCCAGTGTCATTACAGTTTTTATCAATCTGAATGACAGCACTATATGTGAAATTAGTTAACAGGATATTTTATTTCATCTGCAAATGATCAACGATAAACAAAATATAAGAGGCAAAACAAAGGGATGTTTTGATATTAACTATATTTTTAACTTTCCTAGATTCCCCATGAAAATGGATATAATTTCTAAATTCTTTTTATTTTTGTATGTTAGAACTTTAAGAAATAAAACGAGAATGGAAAACAGCATCACCCATGCAATTAGCAAAGCCAATCCCTGCTCCTCGTGTCCCAAACCCTGGGTGACTATCCTTTTCATAAGGATTAAGGAGTCTGTGACGGAGTCAGACCAGAAGGATATAGGAGAGTGCTGGAAGGCAGGTATATTAGTCTGAGGATGTGCAGGTCCCTGTTCCCTGGATAGCCAAACAAAGGCTACTCCAGGCCAATCAAGACACCTGGGGCCAATTAAGAACCTTCTAGAAAGGAGTAGAAACAGCTAGCCTAATTGGGACACCTGAAGCCAATCAGGGACTGGCTGAAACCAAATAAAAACCTCCCAGTTAGTCAGGTGGGCTGTGGGTGTCAGGAGCTGTGAGAGGAAGTTGTGCTGTTGGTGAGACTGAGTGGTGGACAACATATCATCCAGAAGGAAGGAGGCCCTGAGGTAAGGGTGAAGTGGAGTCTGAAGAAGCGGAGACTGCTGTGGGGAAGTAGCCCAGGGAATTGTATTGTGTTTTGTGCCTAAAAGGTCAGCCGTCTTAGCTGATACTATTAGGGTCCCTGGGCTGGAGTCCGGAGTAGAGGGCGGGCCCGGGCTCCCCCCTTTTCCATCTTCCATACTGGCCTGTGATGAAGGTAACTCACTAGGCGGTGACTCTTGCCAATTATACTGAGAAAGGGAGGTCACTCTGGGGCCTAGATGAGTTTCTGAGGCCCCTAAATCTGCCAGGAAGCGCAGGACCCACAAGTACAGACTTGGAGCTTTGTCACAAGTCCCAGACATTTCCCACTGTTACTGTGTCTCCAAGAAACCCCCCATAGGAATTTTAGATCATGGACAAATATTTAATGTATATGGTTCCACAAATTTGTTCTGAGTTATGAAGCCAATGATATGTAGATGGGCTCATAATTTTGGCTTCTCTGCTCTGTATCCAAGTAGCAATTTATTAGCCTTAGTCGTAGAACTTGAAGTGGATATTAATGAAAACTCAGAGACCCTTGGTCTGCTCCCTTGAATTCAGTGGAACTCCCTTCCTTGTAAACATCTCCTTTGAGGTTCTAGGCTCCCAGAATAAAACCAATCCAAATGCCTTTCAAGGGGCCTTTCCTAAATCACACAAACAAATGCAGTACATTAGTTCAATGAACCTCTCCCTACCCTTCCTCAATTATTTTCTACTGTTTTGAGAATGAAGTTTCTATAGGAATGGTATTGGAGGGATGCAAAGGCAAGTACAGGATGCAGATCTTTTAGGTGGCTAAAGGCTGACTAGGAATTCAGTTGGGGGAAAGACACAGCCGAATGAGCTGTAGGAAAGAAATTGGGATGGATGGAAGCTTTCACTTCATTATTCTAAAGTCATGTACCTTAGAATACTTAAATGGAACCATTAAATTAAGTTTTACACACAGAGATATGAAAATAAGATGAGCTTAAAAAGGGGGACCTACCAGCCTTGAGCATATATCCTTAAAAGTCAGCTAATGCCTCATGCGAAACTTTGAAATTGACTAGCGCTTCCGTGCGTATACCTACAGCTCTGTTTCCAGTGGGACAGCTGCATCCTGCTATGCTGTTTCCTTTCCCAGTATATGAGAGCAGCCTCTGGATCAGCAGTACCTATGCGGGAAAAAACAGCAAGTAGTGTCCTTAAAAGAAATGGAGCTCAGGCTTAAGAAACAGTGTGTTTCTCTTGGAATGTCAGCTAAAGTTGCTGGCATGTGCTTTTGTGCTTTTTTTGTTTTGTTCTGTTTTGTTTTTTTTTAGTGAGGTCAGATACTTTCAGCCACACTTCTCTAGTTACAAACTAGAGAAATGATCCCTGAAAGTGCGTTTGTGCTATCAGCAAGATACATTTGCCACAGCCTTACAAGTTCCTTGCCGCTTTTTAGTTTTTACCCTTTGCCTACATATATAACTATTTTTTCACACCTGTCACTTTTAAAAAGTCCCAGTCAGCCTTAGTTAGCACAGGACAAATTTTCTCTAACACTTCATTTTTCTAATCTCAAAGGCTCAAATGAGACGTATGGAGAATCTTTTCATATTGTCCTTCACACTTGCATTTGAGTTTTCTAGGCTGAATAAGCCATAGGCTGTTGCTCTGAGACAGAGGACATTAATAGTTCAGAAAAAATAAATCCCAGCAGATTAATCACCTTGCTTCTTCATGGGCCAAATTCAAATCAGCAGCCAGTGTGGGAGGCAGACCATCTTTGCACATGCAGCCTGACTGATAAGGATATTAGTCATTCATTAAGTCTGGCTTTGACAACTGGGTCCTACTCCGTTGTTAATTTCAAACGTTAATAGTCTCATGAAAACTGACCATCGGCAGATAGAGTCATGTATCAGCTGTCTGATTCCATCAGCAATTTCTCAAGCCCCACTTTCTGTCTGCTAGTCTCATCTTCCTAGTGAAAACGTATCTATTTCATGCATCTTGCTTTACAAAACTGTTTTATTGATTCAAAAACTGCATTAAACCCATAATCATCACATCAGAATTCAATGCAATAATCAATGAGGAGTCAATGAATTCCAAATGTATTAGAGACCCAATAATAATACTTTGATGATTTATAGTGCCACCCCTTTCAATAATGACCCTCTCCATTCATTGGAAAAGCTATTGGAGAGCCATGGGTAAAAAGTGCCATGCAAGAGCTAAGTATTAACATTATCATTATTTAGCAAGTTACCTGGCTCCTAGACCCCATTTGTTATAGTGCAGGGGGGATAGGAGAAGGTGGAAGCAGTGCTACATATAGGCCAAAAGGATGCAAAGTGCTTCAAAACTCCTTTGCTCTATTGCTCCTTTGAGGGCAATAGATATAGGTAAGCTTTATAGCACTTTATGCTCTGGAAGCACAGAGCAAGGTGAGTGGCTTCAGGACAAGGAGATGTGGACAGATGAGAAACTACACTATGTTCTCTTCCTTCTCCCCCAATAGAGCATGCTCAGAAAAGACACAAATGGAGTGTAAAGTTAAGCACAGTCCAGCTTCTCAGTTGCTCAGATATTTGATTGATGAGCATGCTATAAGAACCTATATAGAATAGAATACTATAATTTATGGAGTTGACAACATGCATCACAATAGCCATCATGGCTCTGTAGGAAGTTGCAGTGAATTTCTGTATGAAAAGGCAGCAAATACCAGTTCTTTTGGTCACCTCTCATTCATCTCCTTCCTTTTTAGTGGGTAAAATCCTGGTATCCCTGAAGTCAGGATGTAGCCCATTAACAGGGAAGGAGTTGATGAAATTCAGCCTTATTCCTTCTCTTCCCAAATCCCACTAGTTACCAATAGTTTTGTTTTCCTGGATTCCTGCTCTTCACAGCAGTGAGTGACTTCAGAGGCATGCTGTTTGGATCACCTTCATTTGCAGTGTTTACAGGCAGCATGTGTCAGTGATGTATCTATGCAGCCTGAAATAAATAGTGGCTGCTTCTTGCAGTTACCACTTGTGCCCCAATAAAGAGAAAAGGTTCCACCAGGGGACATAAGAGAAAAGAGAGCTCCACTTACAGGTCAGTTTCAGGTATTACTGAATCAAGGGCTAGCAATAAAATAGTTGCATCATTGTCTTTATGTGAGAATAGTGTGTCAGTTCCAGGCACTTAACTGGTACTGAGGGAAACCACTGCTTTCCCTGGCCAAGGGTTCCCCTTGGCCACGTTTGTGGTCAGACTATGGCATTTCAGTAAAGAGTGCTTTGTATAAGCAATATATGCCCCACCTAACTGTGCTGTGGGCCAGAGCCTCAACTGCTATAAAGTAGCATAGCGCCATTTAGTTAAGTGTGCCATTTGCACCAGCTAGGGATCTGGCTCTGCTTGTACCATTAAAGGTGTGTGTCGGGGGGAGAGAATGTGTTTGTTCTCCTCCAGTCACTCCTCTACAGCTAAATTAGGGCTTAATCCTGGGGGGCGTATACACACCATGTCACAAGAGGCACTGAAGACCTTGCAGAATCAGGCCCTTACCAACAGCGATCCTGATTCCGCAAAAGAATCTATGCATGACTGAGGTCAGTGGGACGCCAAGCAAGCATGATAATCTAGATGGGCAGATCCATTTGCAGAACCAGGGTCAATGCTGGGGTCCCAAACCTCTTTGTCAGGCATATTACCACGTCGCTTCTTCCTAGAGCCAGGTAGATTACTGCAATAGATGCAGATATGTTTAGTTTTTAATGACACATAAAGACTCTGCCTAGAATCTGTCAAACAACCATACTGTCTCATTTAATGGCATGCAAACAGTGTGTGCTACACTGCTTAAAATGGAACTCAGGTTACTTTTTCATTACTACTAGAGCAGGTACCGCTGGAGATGAAAGAAGCTGTCTCAGAAGAGCAAGTATGACATCTGGTATGTAGTACCAAAAATAAATCTTTAACTTTCTCTCATACCTGCCAGACCTGCTCCAAGGAAATAAACCTAGGAAGTATCACGAATACACACTCACCTCTGATTTCAAAGAGAGTGCTGACCTATTTTTTTTCTACAAGATCTTTTTGATAAAAAGAGTGGAAGATATCCTGTGTAAACAAAATATTTCAAGGAAAACTCTGCCCATTTTGTTCAAAAACGAAAGGGTGTGTGGCCCAATATTTGTATCACGTATTTATGCTATTATTACTGTCTAGTAGCACCTCATGCTAAGCACTGCTCAAGCAGAATAAAAGAACAGTCTCAGATTTAAAGTACATTTATATTAGTGATTTTTTTAGTGATTGATTGTGTAATTCACACACAAACAGTAGGATATTATCAGATTATTTTCTCTGCTCACATTTCTGAAATAAGTATTCTATTTATCCTTTAAGTATCTGCAACTGACTTATGAGGGGGAGGGACAGTCATTTAATGGAGATGACCCACTTACAGAAAAATAATTAAATAACTTCTTCCCATTTATAAATTAAGCTGAAGAAATACTCTCAGTGTGTATATCAGACTAAAAAAATTGTAAGTGTGTTTTGGCTATTGCATTTAGGTCATACTATAGGATCTGTAGTGGCATCAAAAAGGTAATAGCTAAAATACATTTTTAGTAATGTAAACAGGACACACTTGGTAATTGTCACTGGACTGATCACTCATCTGCTTTTATTACTTCTCATTCTTCATTCTCCTAGTCTTTGATTTCTTGCTCTTGTCATTAGTCAGTTATGTGTAGGCATCTTCTTAGCATATTCTGTATGAAAATGTAAATGTTGGTGAAAAGAGTAAAACAACCGTATGCAGCTTCTTTATCTTGTACATTTGACTCTAACATGTCAAATACAAGAGCTTTCCACGGTATCTTCTCAAAAGTGATTGGTTTTTTTGTAATGTGCATTACATTTTTACCAGCAGATGGCAGCTCACTGTTATTTTTAATTAGTTTCTTTGTGAATAAATGGCTTAAAAGTTTTAAATGTTTTTTAAGAGCCTCAAGCAGTGCTTAATTCGTGCTCACCCAGGCACCTCTGGGCTTGGCAGTTCATAGCCCTGGCACCTCTGGGCTTGCTGCAGCAGTTGTAATGTAAAAAAAAAAAAAAAAAAAGGCTTGAGCTCAGGTACCTAAATGCTTACGCTCCAGCATGTCTTTCATTACAAATTAAGCACTGGCCTCAAGTTATCCTTAATGTCAAGTTAATTTTTAAACCAGCCCTGCTTACAATTCAAGGCTATAGCCATTCCTTTTAAAGACTGTTGTTAACCCAGCCCAAACATTAATTGTTTTTGTCTGAGAATGGATTAATCCAGCATCTTTGGGCTTTATCTTGCCCCAAATAATCACCACTGCT
Source organism: Dermatemys mawii (assembly GCA_007922305.1). Taxonomy (NCBI): domain Eukaryota; kingdom Metazoa; phylum Chordata; order Testudines; family Dermatemydidae; genus Dermatemys; species Dermatemys mawii. The sequence continues at coordinate 20,970,173 of ML677352.1, read as the reverse complement.
GTTGGCCCTTAGAAGCATACTTGATGTGCTTCTGATGCTGTGCCTGCACTGGGGATTCTTGCACAATGTTGCTAACACCACTGTGGTACCTCTGGTGGGGGGAATGTGGATAGCGTGAATGTATTTGAGAGGCCTGCTTCTGAGCAATGTTAAGTATCACTGTTAACAATGCTAGCAGACACCTGACCCAATGGCTGTGCTAGTACTTCCACCACAGCTGTCCATCACCTGGAGGCTGATCCAGTCTTTGCAACAGTGGGGAATTTTTGCCAAAAAAACCTGAGTGTGAACACAGCCTAAGGGAGGGCATTCCGGAATTCTGAAGCAGCCCACCATTGCCAAAGAACTAAGCTGCATACTGTGGTGGACACCAAGGGCTGGAGAGCAGTGCCTGCTGTTTCATGGATTTTTTTTTTTTTTAAAGACCAGGAGTGACAATTAGGATAATCAAGTCTGCCCTCCTGTCCCTGACAGGCCCCAGATTTTCATCCAGTTACCCCTGAATTGTGCCCAGTAACTAGTGGTTGACTAAAACATATCTTCCAGAATGGCATCTAGCCGTTAAAGATGTCAAGAAACGGCAAATCCATCACTTCCTTTACTCATTTGTTCCACCCTTACTGTTATTCTGCTTCTTATTCGTATACACACATTCATATTACGGGCTGGATTGAGCTCTGAGGCTCAGCCTGTTAGTGCCCATGTGTGTCTGTTCAGTGTCAGGAGGAGTCTAGAGATGGAATCGTTACTCAGAATCACAATTGCATCCCTGCTGCAGGCGTGAAGTAATTTACTACAGCCCTGAAGAAAGTACAGCTTACTTCCCTCCCATAAGACAGCTCTGCCCCCTCCCTGTCTCCCTACTTTAGAAAGGAGTATTGGACATACAACCCCCTGCTTTCCATCATTACCTGCACCTGAGCCACAAGGCAAGGAGCCCTAACACAGTACTCACGGGATGAGGGGGTCTAATTCTCCCTTACTCTGCTGCTCAGCTGCACTAGGGAGAGTCACAGTCTGGGCCTAAAGAGTTAATGTATGCATCTTCCCAGGCATTTTCCCAAGGCTAGTGCCAATAGGAAGACACTGGAACTTACATAGCCAGCACCATCTATTCCCGTTTGCATAGTTATAGCAGTGTAGGGCAGGATGTAAGCCAGGATGTTCAAAAGATATTGGAAGTAACAGACTAATTTTCCCTGTCCCTGCTAACTGACCTTTCACGGGATGAGGGCAAATTATTTGCTGTTTGAATCATATAATACATAAAGGGCAAGGCTGAGAAAAGTTGGTCTGAATCTGCATGTTAGTCCTGGAAACTCACATCCCTAATTTAGAAATTAATGGTTATTGACCATATTCTTCCTTGCCTCAGGTGCTCTGGCCCCCAGATGTTGGTTCAATCACACTTCAAGGCCATAAAGGGGTTATAAGAGGCCAGGGGAAAATTGCCCTGTTTCAGGGGCAATGTAGGCCTAACACCACCGGCCATATATTGCCCCCTCACAGAAGGTAGCATGCTCATAGTGTTCACCAGTATGGGCATTCTGGATTGAAGGAAACAGACTACTCCAGAAAAATTGCCATAAACTAGCAATATTAGGATCTTTTTAGAATTCCAGGGGCAGACAGATCGTGTAGCTGGAGCGACAAAAACAGCTTCTTTTAATCTGCTTCTGGTCAGTACATTCTGATTCTTCCTATTGGATGTGGACTTTGATACTGTTATCCATGGCTTTGGCTCTTCAAGCCTGGATTACTACAATGTGGCCAGCGTGGGGTGACATCTTAAATCATCTCAAAAACTGAAGGAGTGCAGGAGGCAGCAGCCTGTTTATTAAACAACGTTGCTTGCTGTGAGTTTGCTCTGAATTTGCACTGGCCGCCTGTTAGTTTCAGGGTAGAGACTAAGGTGTTAGTTCTGAGCTGAAAATTAGGCACTTCATGTTACAACTTGGGCACTCAAAAGTAGAGTCTCCCAAAAAAACTGGGCACTTTTGAAAATGTAGGCCTTAGTGCCTATGCCAGAGCTGGCAATAAAATAAATTGTAGGAGAACAGGATTGGGCCATTTGTCTACAAGAGAGACACCATTCAACCATAGCATCACTCAGATAGAGAAGAACGAGCATTATAACAACTCACATGTTGTTGTTGGTTTTCGGGGGGCGGGGAGGAGAAGAAAGCCTTGTTCAACAGAAGTGGAGCATCTTCTCCCCTAAAGGGAAACATGAACATAGGACACAGGATACAGTGCTGGAAGGGACCTCCTTGGTCATCAAGTCCCTTGCTAGCAGAGGCAACCTCATCATGTAAACTTGTACATAAATTTATTAAACCCCATCTTAATACTAGTTAGGTTGTTTGCTCCCACTAGTCCTATGGGAAGGTTGTTCAAAGAACCTATAAAAACCCAATAGCCTGTTGGGAGTCAGTGAATACTGAAAAGTCTTTTAACTTTTGCCCAGTGAAGAGCTCAATAAGGACTTCAGAAGCTGGCCCAGTGTCAGAGTAGATCTTTGCACAAACACCATACTGGTCTATACTAAGGGATGTCTTTAATCAACCACGAGAGTTGACCAAATTCAGGAGTAATTTCTTCCATCAGGATCATCTATTATATACAATAAGATGGGCATGAGACTATACTTATCAGGTAACCAAGGCCTATAAATTATACGAGTTGCAAGGGTTACTAACAAAAGAGACAGAGATACAGAACATTTTGGGTTTCAGTTCCTGCTAAAAGAGCTGTTTGTTGAGAACAAGGCTCACACTGTGGAGATGAATTTTGCTAAACTAAACCCTTAAAGTTTATAAGTAAACACAAACACGTCATAAATGAAAAATGTGAAAAATAAACAGAATATCATTTAATTTAATTTGAGCATCTAAGCAATGGCTTCACAAGTCAGTTTAGTGTTTAAAAAAATCTCAGTGCAGTGACTACAAATGGCTTTAGTTACTTCAGTGGCTGTTATAGTCCCATGAGAATAATCTACTTCTAATAAGGACAATTGCTTAGATTTATTACCCCACTGAGGTCTTGTTAAAGATCTAACAAAAGTCCTATTTAAATGAAAAGGACAATGGAAGCTTTTAAACTCAGTACAGGGTTTAATTAATACCTGAGCATAGAATGTGTGTATAGATATGAAAAAGAAAACCAAATTCAAAAGTTGGTTTGCTGCAAAAAATTAGCATAAACTATCCATTTAGCTAGAATAAAAAAATAGGATATTGTAAGAATATTTGAATCTGTTAATAAATAATAATATTGATAAATTTACATTAAAACACATCTTTGCATAAATTCTTAATTTCCCTAGTTTACAGAATCTCTCTTAGAGGGAATGCAAGATACATTATCTGCTAGACTGAACAAATCCAAAGGGTACAAAAAGGACACTGATTTAAATCAATATATTAACATGCACCAGCATTTAAAAAACACTTTGTAACATTCCCAAAGAGAACATGTACGCTGCAGCAGTGTCAGTGTGATGCTGCTATAATTCATGCTTCAGTGTAGTCATTATTCACACAGGGGAGTATACAATTCCTACAGTCATTTTTCATGCATGAGTAGTTTTAAACCCCAAAATCACTGGCATAAATACACAAGGCACATGTTGTTTTTTAAAAAGTTAACATCTTATTAACCCTGAAAGGGAACTTGAAGATTATATTAATCTGTTTTGATTACAAACCTCTATTGCAGCAAATGTATAAATACTATTCTGTGATCATGTATCTATACTGCAGGTTTGCACAAACACATTCTCAACCCTGATGGTCGTATAGGGTCATTTGCTTCTTTCTGCTGTGCCTAGCCAAACAGAGAGAGATCATGGGAGGGCAGCGCACAGAATGATGTCACTAATCTGCCCTTCCTCCTCCAAGACTGTAATGTGGGAATTGTGTGCCACTGCTATGCAGCTTAGGCGGGAGAGATTTGGAGAGAGGTCAGAGGAGCAAGTTGCTCTGGGTGGCTTGTTCCCCCTGCAGGGAAGCGTAAATTGTAATACAAAAAGCCATGTAACCTACTTCTGCCTTAAGAAGCAATAACTTTTCTTCCATCGCTTTTCCATACCACAGAGTGTGCATTGGTTGGTTGAGGGTGGGGAGCAAAGATACAAGAGCCATGCTGCCCTCGGCAGAGGTAATGTGCATTCATGGGGTAGGGCTTTGTTATCCCTGTGGATCTCCAAGCTTTCAGTGCTAAGTGTAGTGTAAAGAGTCCATAGGAAGGTGAGGAAAATGATGGCACTTCCCACTTGTTGATCTGTTCTGAAGGGGATAATGAGGCAGAATGGCAGCTGCCAAGAACACAGATTGGAAAAGTTCTTACCAATAACTTCTATTCTGCTAGCAGCATTTCCTGCAATTCTGGACATCTGGGGGCTGCTCTTCTGTCTCTCAGTTTGTGAAGGGAGATCAGCACTTTAGTGCTAAAGTCTGGCCATGCCCTTTCTCCTCTTGCTTGCTGCCAGATGAGTTATTCCCAAACTATAAAACTCGCATAACATCATTATTGACAAATATTTCAGAAACCACAATAACTATGTTCCTTAGGCCAAGGAAGATGGTCATATGGTAATAATTCTACTTAGTATCTGATCCTTGACTCATGAATCATCCAGCTGGAGAGAATTGTGGGAGATGCTGTTAGAAGGAAGGAAATTATCGGTAAGAAATATTTTGTTCTGCAGCCCAGTGTCTCCCACAATTCTGAATGTCTGGGAAGTAGTGAGCAGTGAACAGATGTAGGGAGAGGTATGAAATAAAAGCTTGGTAGGAAAGAAGCACTCCCTTTTTTATGAACTTGCTCAAAAGTCCATATTTCTTCTGAGCCACTACCTGCAGCATCTTCCCGCAAAAGTAAGCCTCTAAAGAAGACAGAAGGTCCACTTTGTAGTGCTTAATGAAGATGTTAGCTTAGACCAAGTGGCTACTTTGCAAATTTCTGAAGTGGATGTACTTGCTTATTCCACCATGAATCCTGTGAAGATTTGTATTAGGCTTCCCCAATACATGGTCTAATCCACTTAATGATGGAGGATTTGGAAACTGAGTCCTGGCTTTGTGGGTGGAAGGACACAAAAGGGAGCCCGATCTTCTTGTGGATTCCGTACACTTGAGATAATTTTCAGTGCTCTTTGAACATCTAAGGGGTGTCATGTTTTTTCCATTTTAATGTTGTGGTTTTGGATGGAACAAAGGACTCACAAGCTCTTAGGAAGTGTGAAAAGATGAATTTCCTTAGGAAGAAAAGATTCTGGTGATCTGAGCACCACCTTATCCTCCTGGAACAGGCAGTAAAGCTCCTCCATAAATAAGATTGCCAGCTATGATGCTTACCTGATGGATGTGACCGCTCTAAGAAACAAGTTTTAATGGATGAAAGGTCAACACTGAAGTCAAGAGGCTCAAAAGGATGGCTTGTGAGAGCCCTCAAAAATAGTAGACAGTCCTATTTTGGGAAGAGTGTTCTCACCACCAGTCCCAGTTAATTGGACTACTCGAAGGAATTTGGCTATCTGTGCACTGCCTGCCAGGGATCTTGAGGATCCTGTGAACAGTACACTACTAGGAGCAGATACGTGACACTCTACAGTACGGGGCTGATGGCCTCTGTCTATGCTTTCTTAGAAAAAAACCCAGAATGGTTGGAATTTCTGTGATTAGCATTGTGCTCTTGGCATGAGTTGTTGAATCTGGACTAGTTGGAGGAGTATTCTTTTAGTGTCGATACTGTCCTAGATGAAAACAATGTCTTAATGACTATGTAGGACAGGACAAGACCTTCTCTCTCAGTAGCTAGGCTGTTAGTTGAAGTTGTTCCAGGTCTGGATGAGGAAGAGGATCTTGTAGGAGGATGTTTGGTCTCCACAGAAGCTGGAGTGGGGGCTCCTGTGTCAGCTCTAATAGGTGTGAGAGCCAAGGTCTCCTCGGCCAATGAGGAGTTCTCAGAATTGCCATTGTCTGTTCTCTTTTTATTTTCTGGACTATCTTCCCCAGTAGCAAAAAGGTGGAAACACATAAAGCAGGCCCTGTGGCCAATTGTGCAATAAGGCATCTGTCCCCATGGATCTGCGTCTGCCTCCCTTTCAAAGTATTTTGACCTCGTTGTGTTTCGCAGGCCAAACATCTGAACAATGAGATTGAAAACCTTCTGATTCAGGCACCACTTGGAGATGCTGACACTGTGTCTGCGGAGCTTTTTGGTGCAGGCATTCACATGACAGGGGAGAAACCAGGAATTGTTCCACTCACCTTTATTATTTCCATTGCGTCCATGTGTACTGCCAGACTTCTTGTTCCCCTTGATTGTTTAAATAAGCAATGGTTGTCATATTGTCTGACTGAAGCAGGATGAGATACCCCGCGTGGACTGGAAGCTTTGCAGAGCTAACTTGACTGCTCTCAGCTCTAGGAGGTTTATGCCATGTGCCTTTTCCTCCTGGCTTCAGAGGCCCTTGGCTGTTTGGGTTTCCAAGTGAATTCCTCGGCCCTCCAGAGTTGGCATCAGTTGCAAGCACTAAAGGATCTGAAAGGCAGATAGGTATGCCTTTGCCAACATTGTCGTGAGCTGACCATCGTTATAAGGAGTTGAAAACTTGTGTCAGAAACTGTACTTGATCTTTCTTGCATTCCAGGTAGTGGTTTTATGACCCCATAGGCCTCAAACATTGGGTCCATGGGATTCCCAGTCAACTGTTGCCGCCCCTGCCCCCACCCAGTGGCCTACTACTAACCAACAGAGCAGAGAGACCATGACACCTGAAACTACATCAGGAGGGCCTTTCCTGGGCCCTGACTGGAGGAACACCTGATTGGCTTTAAACTGGAAGCCCTGACCAAAGAAAGTCACAAGAAGTTGGCAGCCATGTCAGACCCTGCCTCCTTGCCTGACTCCCACTTCCCTGCTTTGCTTCTGGTTCCTACTTTCCTGAGCCTTGCCCAAGTCTCTGACTCCAACCCTTGGCTCCACTCCTGACTCTAACTCCTGCTCCCACCACTAGACCCAGCCTCCTATGTCCCAGCACCGACAAGTGATTCCACACCTTTAGTATGAAGGCTTGAAGACTGCTGATGCATGAAACGTGACCTATAAAGAAAGGTTTAAAAAACTGGGCATGTTTGGTCTTAAGAAAAGATGACGGGGGAGGAGAGAGGAGAGGAGAAGGGGGACACTTTATAACAGTCTTCCAATATGTTATGGGCTGTTATAAAGAAGATGGTGATTAATTGTTCTCCAGAAGGTAGGACAAGAAGTAATGGGCTTAAACTGCAGCAAGGGAGATTTTGGTTAGATTAGGAAAATTTTTTGAACTGTAAAGATAGTTAAGCTCTGGAGTAGGCTTCCGAGGCAGATCCTGGAGTCCCCAACATTGGAAGCTTTTAAAAACCAGTTGGACAAACACTTGTGAGGGATGGGCTAGGATTACTTGGTTCTGTCACATCACAGAGGGCTGGACTTGACTTCTCACAGTCCCTGCCTGCCCTACATTTCTAAGATTCTGTTAATCTAACAGAATGGTAAAATGTCCAAGATAGAAAAGGTAATATAATTTACATTTACGTTAGCAATTTATATTATGGTTGCAACCCCTGAATAGCCTGAATTAACACATATATTTCGAGTTTAGTTTATAATCCAGTTATCCCTTCAAACAGCTGTCTGGAATTAGGAGAAATGGCTGTTTTAGAGAGTCTGTCCCGCCTACAAAGGCAGTTTCCTCCAGAATTGCCACTAAAACTGGCACTTATTTGCAAGGAAGCTCAGCTTCCGGGTCAGTGCTCTCATTCCAGGGGTGACAATATCACTCAAATTCTCTATAATATACCACCAGAATTGCATATCATTGAACATTTGTATAGAGCTCAAGAAGGGCTGACAATGTCTTCAAGTTCCTGAAGGGAGACCATCCAGAGCACTGAATCAAGAAGCCATACTAGGGAATCATGCATACCTTTATCTTCCTGACATAAATGAAGATGTGTTGCAGGTTGAATATTCTCAGAAAGCTTACTGGACCAGAATGTGCATTTCAGACACATGCTGCAGGGCAGGGGGGAGGTTCAGGCCTACTTCACCCTAGTTACAACATCAGGAGGCAGTTATCATGGGGGAGCTCAGCTTGCAGGGTGACTGCGCCTGCTTGCAATCCCTCAGTATATGCAGAGTTGGCCAGTTGCAGGGTAGGGGAAAGCGTTATAGCCATGCCCTTGCTACTTTTTTTGAGGGGGCTCATGCCAAAGTGGGTGATAGTAAGGAGCTAGCTCTTGGAATACAATAGCATAGCAATTGTAGACAATTATTCTGGGTCAGATGGAGAGGTGGAAAATCTTTAACGTCTCACTCTCCTTTGCACAGGAGCCAGCCATAATCTACCTGAATGTGCAGATCCCAAGATTTCCTCTAAATTCCTCAAGGCTTGATTCACTAAACTAACTCTGAAGAGAAATTTTCTACTATCTAAAGTCAGATCCATTTGTGAAGAAGGTGGAAGTTTTGCTGGGAAAGGGTGCTTAATCATTAATGTCTAGCTATCTCTGCCAACAGGGAAGCCACTAGTATAAATCATTTTTATTTAGACTTTAAATCAGTTAACTTCATATATAGTACAACATTGAGTAAGGAGATTAAAAAATTCTCTCTCACCTGATCAATAAAATATGTTAAATTCTTGAATCCATTTGCATTTACCTACTCAACCTCTTGTAGCCGTCACTAGTCTAGTGTAAGTACTGGGAAATCTTGCAGAAATCCTGCTTTTAGCAAAAATAGCCAGTTGCTGCTAATTTTTTATTTAAATCTACTTCATCTACACAAATTGGAATGTCAATATTTTTAAAGGATTAGATAACAATGTTATAAGAGTGATCTATAAAAGAAACTTGTCTATTTATGTAAATTATCAGTTAATAACTAAGGTGGAGGTAGATAGCTCTCAAGAATATGCACCATAATTCCTTGTTTTTGCAGTATCAATAAAGCTTTTGTTGTTGTGCACTGCAAATGGCTTCACAGATGCATCTCTTTACATTAGATTTAAAAGTTATAGGAGCAGGAACTGTCCCCCTCGGCAGCCAATGGAAGAAGCAGCTGCCCCTTGGCTTGTCTCACTCTGAGTAGCATACTGATTTTAATGGAGTTTCTCTAGAGATAAACATAGTGTTCCTCAGGTGAAGTGAGTTTCTTTTCTCACCTCTATTCATAAATAGCTCTGTGAATCAACCTCCACAAATGTGAGGATGTCAGGGAACACACACCTCCATCTGCTCCCTGGCAAACCATGGCTCCAACGTAGCTGTATTGCCACGGTCCTCCAGCATGGAAGAACCAGGCAGGAAAGGCTAAGTACCCCTAAGTTACCTTTGTTACCGTTCCTGGTGATCATAGCTTGGGGGAGAGTACATGTACATGTACTGTACATGTTCCTGCCACGGCCTCCGGTCTGCTCCCTCCCAGTACTTTGGTTCCAGCCCTATAGATATAGAGAATGCTCAGCAAAGTCCTGGGAAGGTGAAAACGGTGCTACAGCAGTTACTGGCTCCCCCTGCTGGCCCAGAAGGGTGAAAGCTGCAGCCCAGCAGTCCCTTCTACTCATAGCTAAAGGCATGATGTGGTCCTTGGTTTTCTGGAAAAAAAGAAAAAAAAGAGGTAGCTGGGGAAGGGAAGGAAAAGGGAGATATCACAGATTGGTGTGAATAAAAGTAAATAAATACAAGTAACACATATATATAAGACAGTTTTATGTAACACTACATTGTAATAACATGGACTGTTTTTACTCCCATTCACATTCCTCATAGGCAGCCCAGAGCATCTGCTCTCATTATGTCTTGGTCTCATGTGGGACAGAGCGTGTGTAACTCTCAGAGCAATACACAAACATAGTGATGACATCCGCCTGATGCAGATACAGAGGGAGCACAAGGATGGATCACAAAAACTGCTTCCTCTTGCAGAATAATTAACACAGGAAAACCAGCTATGAGCCTCCAGCCAGCCAAATTCAATTACAAAATGGATTTCACAGTGAAGCTACTGAGGGTCTATTAAAAGCAAAACTGAGAGGGGAACTGTTTTCCAATATGATTTTTAAGTGGACAGGGCCTTTAACTCTGTAGTTTGTATTCAAAAAGGGACTCAAGCACCATCACTTAAGAAATTATGGGCCTTCTTTGTGTAAATTTTTTACCCACCATGGCAGATGGATGATTCTTCAGTGTGCCTCAGGCTGGAAACTGTTGGCATAATTAAGAAGGAGAAATGTCCAATATGAGACCTATATGAAAGACATATTAAAACACTTAGTGAGCAGTGCATCGTGGGGGTTGTATTCCTCACTGACCTTTTAAAGAAATATGTTCTGAAATCTCTTGTCAGAATCTGTGTGCAGGCACAGATGTTTACAGATTTTAGTCAGTACTTGAAACAATATTACCAATCCACTCTGTGGCAAACAACTGATTTCCCATTCCAATTATATAGCAACTGGAAATGTAAAATTAATTATCTTTTTTCAGACCTTACACTTGAGGTACAAACTCTCATGCTTTTAAAATACGGGGACTGATTATAGCAAAAGTCAGTGCATTCAGAAATCTATTTAGATAGTCTCTGTTTAGATATGGAATAATTTTGGTGACTTGTGAAAAGTCTTTTGTTTGAAAAGTGACTTTTGAAAAGTCTTTGTTCTCTCAACATAAAAAGTTAGCACCATTTGGATGTCCAGGGTGTGGAGTGCTGCTTCTCGTTTATTTCCATGGGGTTTTGGGAAGAACGATGGGAGATGAATGGGCTGATTCAGATGGAATGAGGAGGCAATCTTAGGTGAGAACTTGGGATGCCATCTTATGATCACTTTATTTTTGAAGAATGTTGTGTATGGTGGATGTGCAATGAGGGCCCTTAGCTCCCACACTTATCTGAAAGACGTGATAGTGATGAGGAAGGCCACCTTTATTGAAAGGTGGAGTAATGAACACGTTGCTAATGCTTCAAAAGGTGGTTCAGTAAGGCCCCGTAACACTAGATTAAGGTCCAGTGATGGAGTAGGAGTTTGTATTTTGGGGCAGATGTTACGAAGGCCCTTAGGAAAACGTGATTGGTGACTGGGTGGGTGTCATAAGTGTGAAGTAGCCTAGAATTATTGTTTACCTGTAAGGGGTTAAGCTAAAGGTAACCTGAGAGGTGGACAACTGACCAATGAGAAATTCCTCAGGAGACAAAGGATTTTAAGTTTCAGTTTCTCTCTGGGTCTCTCTCTGTTCACCTCGGCTATGGGATGAACACAGCTATGTCTTTCCATGTCAGGATTGCCTCCCCACTCTGAACTCTAGGGTACAGATGTGGGGACCTGCATGAAAAAAGAAATAATCCCCCCAAGCTTATTTTACCAGCTTGGGTTAAAATGTTTTTCCCCAGAACACAACTTCTTCTGTATCTGGACCTGGTACGCTGCCACCACCAAACTAGGTCTAGGGTAGTTTGGGACTCTTCTTTCCCTTTCCACTAACCCCCCAAACTTCTTACCTTCCCTGGAAAACTTGAGAGAATTAAAAAACCAAACCTCGCCTGATCCTGCGAGACGTGCCCGATCCAAAACCAGGATCTTACACAATGGAAAACAAGCAGTCAGCTTCTTAAAAGAAATATTTTAATAAAAGAAAAAAAAGGAAAGGAATAAATCCCTTATAACCATCAATAGAACAGCATCTACCATAATCAACAAAAGGATTCAGAAACCAAACCTCTCCCCTGAGGCAATTTTCTCCCACTGTTGATATCTCTGCTGAAGCTTACAGTATCAAGAAGCACCCAACCAACCCTCACCACTGAGAACCCTCCAAGTGATAAAAAGAAGGTAAACTTACTGACTACAGTACTTGATAGAATCTATAGTTACAGTGAAAGACATAGCTGTGTTCATCCCATAGCCGAGGTGAACAGAGACCCAGAGAAAAACTGAAACTTAAAATCCTTTGTCTCCTGAGGAATTTCTCATTGGTCAGTTGTCCACCTCTCAGGTTACCTTTAGCTTAACCCCTTACAGGTAAACAATAATTCTAGGCTACTTCACGCTTATGACAGTGGGCGAAGATCAATAACTCATCCACCTTACGGTGGAATGCTATGATAGCTACACAGTGTATTCTGATCAAGCTCAGGGAGAGACCTGATTTCTTAACTTCCAATATATAGTTCAGTATCAGAGGGAGAGGAGACTACCGTGATAAGTTTATTTCAGCACCATATAGTGAATCACCTCCATTTGTGTAGGTAGATATGTATGTCAGGTAGTTGGTATATGACTACTTAACAGAATGTCCCTTACTTCCTCTGAACAGATCATTTCGGCTTCTTGGAGCCATAGACTAGCCATGCCTTGAGGCAGAGTCTTGTCAGGTTCGGGAGGTAAACCTGACCTACATCTTGTGAAAGGGGACGAGGCAGAAGAGGAAGAACATGTGATGGGCACGCAGCCATCTTTAGGAGGTAAGGAAACCACATTTGCCAGGGCCATGTGTGGGCTATCAAGATGACTTTGGAATTGTCCATTCTGATCTTGAGTATTTCCCATGACAGAAGTGGGGGTTGGAGGTAAGGTGTAAAGTACAGGTGCATCCCTTTTGATGAGAAAAGTGTCACCCAGGAATGGGGACCCAATCCTGCTCTGGAGCAGAACTGAGGATATTTGGCATTTTGTGTCATTGCAGAGAGGTCTATAGTTGGAAATGCCCATTCTTTGAATATATTACATAATCCATTTCCCTCCCGTGGTCCAGGGAGAATTTTCTGCTTAGCGCATCTGCAGAGGTGTTCTGACATTCTGGTAAATAGGAGGGTGAGATGTTGATGTTGTGACTGATGCACCAGGTCCAAAGTAGCATGGCTTCCATGCATACATGCATAAAGCAATGCCCCTACCCCTTGTTGATTTATACAGAACATGTAAGCAATGTTGTCTGTAAGGATCTTTATTGTTTTTATCTTAATCACAGATAGGAAATGACTGCACACATTGCAAGCCACCCATAGCTCCAGTAGGTGTATCTATAGAAGAGATTCTGATGGGGACCAACAGCCTTGGACAGCATGTGTGTGTAAGTGCACCCCCCAACCTCCTAGGGATGGAAGGGTAGCATGTGACTCCCACATTTGAGGAGGATGGCCTGAGTGCCAGAAGCTTCCTGAAGTGTGAGGGGGCCACCAGCGCTCGGACAATGGCCCTGCCCCCTGCTCCACTCCAAGGCCTGCCCCATTAGCCTCCTCTCCCAAGGCCCTGCTCACGCTCCAAACTCCCACTCTACCCCTTGCACCCTCCTCCATCTCTATCTTTGAGGGCTGTATTGCCTGTTTAGTTGTGTGTACGGCACAGATTGAAATCTTTATGATGCATAATACTTGGCCTGTTTTTTTCTTATTCATGGGCATATAGAATTTCAGCATCATTCTGGAGTCCTTCAACATATGAAGAGACTCATCAGTTTTGGCTGCAAAGAGTTGAGGGCCTTCAAACAGAAGAGTCTCAACTGTCAATTATACTTCTCTAGGAAAACTAGAGAGGTGTATTCAGGATGCAGGTCTCATGACTACAGCTGTGGTTATAGACTGTGCCACGGTGTCTGCGGAACCCAGTGAAGCTTGCAATGCTCTTCTAGCAAGAAGATACTCCTTGGAGATGATGACCCTAAATTGTTCTCTCTTTTCTTCTGACAGGAATCCAACAAATTCTGACAGATTTGAGTAATTTGAGTTGTTGTACTTGGCCAGTAATGCGTTATAGTTGGTGAGTTTGAGGTAGGATGTAAAAAAAGAAATTCCATTCCCTTAGAGTGCACATAATATTATTTATCTGACCTTTTGCAGGTGGGTGAGATTTTTGCCAGGGTCTGCCAGATGTTTTTTGCTTGTTACATGAGTGAGTCATTAACTGGTAAAGCAATTTTGAAGGAGGTTGATGTACATAAAATATCTAGTAGCTTATGTCAGGATTCAGCCACTTCCTTTCATGAAATGTCCAACGAGTTTGCCACTTTCTTAAAGCCATTCCCCCATGGTGGGAGCATGAAGTTTTCATCTGGGGAAGAGGATGAGAAATTGGCTGCTAGTGTATCTTCCTGGTCTGAAAGCTTCTCCAAGCCCTTGACTGCCTCTTCTGGGGGCTCAGAGGGTGCCAGTACTGAAGATGATGGGGAATGTGTCCTCATCCTGAGTAGACTGGGAGGCTTGTGATGTTGTGGGCGGTATGCTTCTGGGGGTTCCAGTAAGGCCACAGTGGTGGGAAAGGCATCTGTGGCACCCATAGGTGTCCATACCAACTCTTTGTTTCAGGCTCCGTGTGATAGCCCCTTTGCTGTGATGGACATATAACAAGTGACTATAACAACAACATTGGTGGGCATTCTTAAGAACATACATGTAAGTTTAAATAAAATCCTAAGAATCAACCAAACTTCAGTAGATGTGTGGAGGGGGGAAGAGTGGTGAGAGGAGTAGATTCTTCCTTCATCATCCTCATCACTTGAGAAGGGAAGAGATCTGGGCAGTGTGGTGAGATGGCTCGGTACTGACCACGCTGGAGTGATGTCAGTACCGAGAAGAAGAGATTCTGGCATTGAGGAAACCAGCAAGTTTTTAAGGTACAGGAATTACTGCAGTACTGGGAGCCTCAGTGCTGCTGAAGGTGTCGCTGGTGGTATCCAGGGCCGGTGCAAGGATATTTCATGCCTTAGGCAAAAATCCCACCAATACAGGAGAGCCTCGGTCAGAGGCTACGGTGGGAGACCATTGTCCAGAAGAAGTCCATGATTCAGGCTCAGATACCAGGTGCAGAAACTTTCCATCGTGAGAAGTTTCAACTGCAAGTTTCTTGCCTTCCTTGTGTGGGCTTTCAGATTACGGCAATGTGAGCACTTCTGCAGGATGTGCATCTCACTAAGGCAGCAGACACACTGTGAATGCCCATCCAAGACTAGGACAGAGAGTTTGCAATAAGGCAGCATTTAAAACCCAGGAAGCTGGATATGCCCTTCAAAGAAGGGTTTTTTCCCCGCAAGGGAGAACTATTATTCTACTCTAAAGGATCACTTTAGATCAGGACAGATTAGATCTAATCACTTTAGATTAGGACAGAGAGTTTGCATATAAGGCAGCATTTAAAACCCGGGAAGCTGGATATGCCCTTCAAAGAAGGGTTTTTTCCCACAAGGGAGAACTATTATTCTACTCTAAAGGATCACTAGCAACTGAAACTTAATTTTCTAATATGAGAGAAAAATGTATATTTTTTAAAAATAAAAAGGGAAGGAAAAAATGGGGACGGAAAGGCAATTATAAGCGAAACAACTAAATCTTAATTGAATAACTATGCTATTTAGGTTAGGTATAAAGGCACTGCTAAGAAGTCCAAGTCAATACAAAGGCGGTAGAGAAGGAACTTTGGGGAGGTTGGTCGCACGATGCTATGTAACTGTCTGTAGTGACATAAGACGGGGACAGCACATGTGCAACCCAACAAGGCATTGCTACTAAAAATCTCCAGTTATAAGCACAGGGGTGCATGGACATGGAAAGTGGAGCACAGGGACACTCATCGAAGAAGAATCTCCTTTAGAGTTCATACATTCACCGTTACCTAATCACAAAAGCAATACCAACAAAACAATGCTCTGAGCAGTTTCACTATTCTAGGGTTTTAATCCTTATGTGGATGTAAATCATATTAACTTCTACAAACAGACAGAAAGAATAAACTGGTCAGAATGGTGTTGTCTAGCAAAATGGACAAGTTCAAATGAACAGAAAGTACCTCAGAACCTTGGTTACTTACATGTATCTTCATAATACCTACACTATTGTCCAGTTGACATGCATGTTTCATTTTAACTGTGCATGTCAGAATGTCCTTATTCTTTAATCAGTCCAAAGTGGAGAAAATCCCTGTGCATCAAGAAATGCAGTAGCTCATTTCCAAAGCAGTTAACTATGAAGGCGGCAGTATTTTGCTTGCTGCTAGCTTCTTCCTTCTGTTTTTTCAGTTTAAAATTGAATTAAAATTCTTGGGCCAGATACTCCCCTCCCACATAAAAATCATTGGGAGGGGATTTTTTTTACCTATGTAAATCAGACTTTCTGTGAGAACTCCTTTGCAAGCGTTACCTCACCATGTCCTGGCATAAGGGGCCAGGTTCCTGTCCCAAGGACAAACAGCCCCCCGCAAACTGGTGGATCTCCCCCTGCTCCCTTGCAATATGGCTCCATTGTTGCACTGCCATGGACTTTCCCTGTGGCAGCAGTGGCAATTTTTCCAGGTAGCTCTTGTGAATCCAAAAGTCGGGGTCAAGAGTCATATACAATTCCAGCCCATCCAGCCTCTATTCCCTTCCCTAGCACTGACCCTGGATGTGTCCGGTACAGTATCCATGAAGATATTCAAGTCCCCCTTATGCGTGGAGGAAGGGAAATCCACATGTAGAGAACATCTCCACTTACCAGTCTCTGGTGGGACATGATTTGGCTCCTTATTTGCTAGGCATTTCACAGTTTTTCAGAAGTCTTCCCTTTTATGTCAGACATGTATGTTAGGTACACAGCTATTTATTAAAACATTGCGTATCTTGAATGCACACCATCACACACCCAAAAGAGGAATTTTTTTTTTACGAAGTGCATCAGGAAGACAAAGAGGGGCCTAATTTTTAAACCAGGTCTACAATTTGGAGGGGACAAGTTTGGATTCTCAGTTAACGATGGGCACAAATGCTAGCCTTTTGGTGCCCAATTACTTCACTGGGTCCACATATCATGTAGTTTGATTTTTAACTGGTAACATTTCGACTATTAAATGTGGAGGTCAAACCTGAAAAGCAGGTCCAGAGTGAGTAACACAAACACAGAGGGGAAGTCACAAAATTTCCAAGATCATCAGCTCAAACCCCTCATAAGAAATACACTTCAAGAAACTGGCAAATCTATCTGAGTAAGTTCCAACAGATTTTCCAGAACAATTTTGCTGACAACTAATATTATAGACCTATTTTACATTTGGCACAATTTACCTTCTTACAAGACCACCACCAAGTTTATTCGGCCAAACAGTGCATACAGCAGGGGTAGGCAACCTATGGTACGCGTGCCAAAGGTGGCACGTGAGCTGATTTTCATTGGTACTCACACTGCCCAGGTCCTGGTCACTGGTCCAGGGGGCTCTGCATTTGAATTTAATTTTAAATTAAGCTTCGTAAACATTTAAAAATCTTATTTACTTTATATACAACAATAGTTTAGTTCTATATTATAGACTTTAGAAAGAGACTTTCTAAAAACGTTAACATGTATTACTGGCACACGAAACCTTAAATTAGAGTGAATAAATGAAGACCTGGCACACCACTTCTGAAAGGCTGCCGACCCTTGGCATACAGTGTACTCAGTGAAGTATCACACACTTTCAATGCCAAAATGGAAAAGAAGTGTAAAGGACTAACGAGGCTATGGCATGTTAGTGTGTGAACAATCTGGAATGTATTCCTGCAGTATGTCACAAATTGAAGTGTGTCCGTTTCATTGGCTACAGTTTGCTAATAATTTCTAATGATATCTTTTAGAAGCAAAATAATTTTAATGTGTGGTGGTAATTTAGAAAGTGCTGCTTTGTGTATATATATAAAACTTCATGTCATCATCCTACCAATGTACAGCACATAAGTGACTATAACAACAACATTGGTGGGCATTCTTAAGAACATACATGTAAGTTTAAATAAAATCCTAAGAATCAACCAAACTTCAGCCTACACTATATACATGTGCAGATCAGGCTTTTCAGAGTATGAAATAACACCATGTTCCTTTTTAAATAATTGTTTGCTTAGTGCTGTATTTAAACAGCAAATAAACCTGCAGCATTTTACCATTTTTACATTATGAGCTTAAAAAATTGTTATAATACTAGGAAGTGTTTTTCTTTTTCCAAGCATATGAGAGAATTATTCTCAAATACAATTTCCAGTAGGACAGACACTGTTGATGGAACATACATTTTAAAATGTGATAGCCTTGAATTTGATAAATAATGGCACTGTGAGTGCCCCACCTTTAAAAAGCTGTATGTGCATGTCAGAAATATTACAAGTTCCATAGGTCTATTACAGTAGATGCAAATTAGACAAATACACTCCTACTCACACAGAACAGCACCCTCTCAAAACTTACGTCAGTGAAGTATTTACAACTGAATCCAAAAGGAGTTTGTAGTTCTAACATTGATCCCATTAATGAGAAAAATGTCAGCATACAAAAGATATTTTTTCTTCTCCTTATCAAATCCTTCAAAAAGCTGGTAACTAGCCTTTATAGATTGCGGGAGTCAGATATAACTCTGAATCTATTATTTTACTAGAACCCTGGGGGACAATTTATCACCTGGAAACCATTTTACATGGACAATTTGACTTTCATGTGGAGCATCAGAACATACCCTAGATGGAAATCTAAAATAAATTATATCAAGTGCAGTCTTCCTCGTGCGTGACTTTATGACTCCCACACTGTAATAATTTTGAAAATTGTATCCCTTAAGCTACAAAACCGAGAGATTATTAGCTGTTTGAACGGAAAGAGCATTTCTGATTGGCTGATAGCAAGCCAAAGGGTGGGGATTAATTTCTGTGGAACCACAAGCTTATCTGAAACGTTTTTTCAACAATCCAAACAGCCAGTTTTATCTTCTTCTCAAATGCAATGTCCATTTTATGACCATCATCCCAAATATTTGTTGTCATTTCAGTAAAGCTGTTCTAGGAAGTGAGAATGTGTCTAATCCTCCACTGATATGGTCGTCTGAGATAATTATACCACAGAGAAAAAAGGAGTCGTTCACTGTGGCCTCTTATCTTCCTATTACAGGAAGTTTTCTCACTAAACAAGCCTTCCGAATCTGGAATGTATTCCTGCGGTATGTCACAAATTGAAGTGTGTCCGTTTCATTGGCTAGAGTTTGCTAATAATTTCTAATGATATCCTTTAGTAGCAAAATAATTTTAACGTGTGGTGGTAATTTAGTAAGTGCTGCTTTTGTGTAAAATTTTCAAATGTACCTAAATGATGTAAGAATCCAAGACTCGTTGATATTCAGTGGGACTTAGTGGCCTCCGTTACACTGAAAGTTAGAAAGAGTTAGGCTCTTAAATTTCACCCATGTCAATACTGAACCAGCAACCTAGCCTGGGGCTGGATCAGCTACTGTGCTAATGCATGTACAGGAATGTAGATGATTTAGGGTCAATGCTGGTGGACATACATTCAGCAAAAGTCTCAGGGTAGGCAGAAAAAACCTTCTCTAGATGTATATACTGCATACATGTGACTCAGGAATGCTGCTGTGAGACAAGAGAACTGAATATCCAGGCATAGTAACTTCACTACAAAAGTTAATTCCTCTGTCACGATTTCAAGTTTATTTATAAGGCAGTTTTTGTGCAGTTAGAGTAAGACCTTGCTACCAAACGCTAACTAAATTCCTTCAAGTAAAGCAACAGTTTCTAAACACCAAAACAAACAATATAAACAGGGCAGCTCTTGTGTCTTCAGACATCCCTGTATCAGCTTTCAGGCAGAAGCTTCCATCTGTCTATTTCTTCCCTAAAAGGCACGTAGCCTCTTCCTAAGGCATTCAGACAAATTAGATTTATCTGCAACTGATTAATTCCTCTGTGGATTGGAGATCTGTGGGTTCCTCCTGTGACACTCCGGCTTTGTCTACACTAGAACTTTTGTTGGCAAAATTTTTGTCTGTCAGGTGTGTGAAAAAAACACTACCCTGACTGATTTAAGTTTCACTGACAAAAGCGACTGTGTAGACAGATGCTCTCCTGCCAACATAGCTACTGCTGTTCACTGTGAGTGGTTTATTTATGCTGATGGGAGAGCTCTCTCCTGTTGGCACAGAGTGGCTACACAGGAGACCTTACAGACGTGCAGCAGCAGCAGAACAGCTGTGCCACTATAAGGTCAATAGTGTAGACATAGCCTCAGCTCAGAAAGGTATTTGTAAGCAAGAGCCAAAAATTAGTCTAGAATGGCTGCTGGGATTTACTTTTCTCTGCCAAATCCCCACTCTCTGGCTCAGTAGGGTCTTTTCCTAGGGGGCGTAATTTAGGTAGGATTTGTCATGTCTGCAACAAGGGCCCAAGGAGGTCATTTACAAGCTCAGATGCAACTCTACTTACATGCAAGTGGGGAAATGCTGACTGCATCATGTTCCCTCTTCCCCCCATTCTAAGGATGCTCTTCTGGAATTCTGTGGAGTTGGTTCTCTGCAGGGTTTTGTGGGCAGGGATGTGGAGCAGTGGACTAGAAGGTCTCTGCAGAATCTGGCTTTGCTCTGTGCCTAAAACTCTGCGTGAGAGTTGATGTTGAAAGCAACATTAGGTGCTGCAAACTCTCTCCCATGGCTGCTGTTGAGCAGCTAGATAGGGACTTATTCAGTGGCAGCATGGATCCTGTAGAGTTACTGAAACCTGTCAATGAAACACTATGCAAAACATTCCACCTAGAATTACAGATAATATTCTGCAACTTGTTTTAATGTACTGGTGATGGGATTGTGGAACAACTGGAATAAAATGGCTTGTATAATCAAATATTTATAGCTTTAGTTTTGAAACAGTGGATTTTTGTTTAGGGCTGACATTTCACCAGGTTAACTGTCGGCTCTGCATGGAGGGAATTTTTAGAGAGAACAACCATATCCTAGATGTAATTACGTGTTGAGGAAATTGTTTGGGGAGTATTAATATGAATATCACTCTATTAGTAATTTGGCCTGCAAAATGACTAAGGTAGTTGGTAGAACTTCTTTCATCTTATCTAAGCAGTAGTATTTTCCCCAAATTACAGGATTTTAGTACCAGAGATAAAGAAAGTGCATGGTTTGCAGTTTGGCACTTGGATTGCTGAATATTCAGACCATTTATAAATGGTTTAGATTGCTGACCTAAATGTTTTTAGCCTATTTTAAAAAGTAATAGTCTAATCATTTCACATTTAAAAATTCAACAATCTAATAGTGGGTAAAGCTGATACAGCCTGAATCCTATTGGAACTGTGATCAGACAGACATCAACATGTAGCAGTTTAAAAAAAAAAAATCACACAATCTGACCTTAATATGTGTGACTATCAGGTTTTCACTGTAGCAATGTGAATATTTCAATATTCCTCTCTGAGCGGCAATCATGTCATTTATATGCAAATGAGACTATATTCTGCAGCTGTTTCTTCACTGAAGCCGTGGGAATTATTTGCACTTAAAGCCTCATAACTAGGTTTTGCCTCTAAATAGGGTGGGGGGGAAGCAAATATATCATATGCATTTGCAGTTACAGGCTTCTTTTTATTTTGAAATTTACATTAATCCTTTCATAGGAAGTTTCACAGTTATAAAAGAAACTCTGTTTCATTTATCCAAATGTAACATCCTTATTCTGTTGAACAGAATTTATTTTGCCTTCTTTCCTAGACTAAGGAGTATTTTTTAAATCCTGGAGTAAGAGCAGGAAGTGTCATTTAATGTTGACAAAAAGAATTGCACTGTACAAATCATTACATGTTAGCCACGTGTAGCATGTAGAAAACCACTCTGGACTGGATCCTGTTATGTTACCATATATTTAAGCCCAGAAATTGATTTTACATGATGCATGACAACCCTACCTACTACCAATTCCTCTACTTACATTAACAATTGTTTTGTAACTTGCTACAGTTACAATAAAGTAAAAAGAGTAATTTTAACCCATTAAAATGTTTAAAACAGTATGAAAGTAAAATAATAATTAAAAACTAAATATGAGATGTGAGTATACGATTAAAATGACACATCCTGCTACATTCACAGATTATATTATATGCATATATATACAAACACCTGATTGGCAGCATGTATAAGCCCTAAGGGTTAGACTCACAAAGGAATTTAGGAGTGGAGTAGGGGGAATGAATCCTGGGTCTCCCATCTTCCAGGTGAGAGCTCTAACCACAGATACAAAGTCATTATTGTAATGACTCATTATTTATCCACAGTGGAACAGGATCAATAGAAGAGACTGAAGGATACCCAATCACAGTATCTCATACTTCAAGTGGTTAAGGCATTCACCTGAGAGGTAACAGACCAAATCCCTTCTTCAAATCCCTCATCCCTTGTTCAGGCAGAGGGGGAATTTGAACCAGGGGTCTCTCAGGTGAGTACATAAACCACAGGGTTAAAAGTTAAGGGAGATCCTCCAGCCTAACCATTCTGAGCAAGTTTGCATACCATGCCTGATCCAGTAGGTGAGCTTCGATGAGCCTACTTACTAGATGAGTACTGCAGGTGGGTTTGATAGAGCATCTGACTTCCTTTAAGTCTGCAGATCACTCTAAGGCTTAGGCAAGAGATAGATGCCCAGATATCTAGGAAAAGGCAGCAGTGCACATACCCAGAAGCAGGAACTTGGGCACCTATGGAACTTTTACTCAGAAACTTAGGCACATAGCGAGTTTAGGCATCTACAGTGTTTGGGGCCAATTGAGCAGTGGGGCCTGATACTGGCAGGTAAGCACCTAAACCCTTTCCTGAAGTCTCGCACTAACAATTTTGAGAATCATGCTTTTCAAGTGCATACTATCGATTTCTTTTCTGTCTTCTTCGTATTCAGGTGCAACTATTCTCAATCTCAGTTTTTATTTGGAAACCAAAATATCTGACAGGACAAGGCAGCGCATATGGAAACTGAAGTTAAATTAAAAGCAGGTATCAGCATGTACTTTTCAAATTGGTCAAGAAAGTAAAATTTGACTTCTTGTCATATTGAACTTTTCTTTCACGACTCCACCAGGTTGCCTTAACAATAAGTTCTTTGGCCCACAAGGGAAGCCATATTATTAAAATCTACAAAACAGGGATAATATATTCCTACTTCCAAGGGTGTGGTCAGAATAAATTCATTAGTTTATCAGATGCTCAGATATCATAGTGATGGGAGCAGTATGTATATTGATGTTTAGGTTTTAATCAGTTTTTACTGAATCAGTGCCATAACAACCATGGGGTGGGAGGAAACTGCTGCTGGAGGAGTAGGTCTCCTTTGATAAGGTGCAGGACCAAGGACCATTTGTCAGCACTTAACATGCCAGTGCAATTTTTGTAAGAAAAGGTGTTAATCTCTATATCCTTGCTTAATTCCAATACAGACAATTATAATTTTACCTATCTAAAATCCACATTCAGTATAAAATGAATATGAGATTACTCTTTAGTTACTGTCCTAAACTATGATGTAGTATTGCTGTGTTCTATTAAACAGCTACTTGCATTACACCCCAGTGGTGGCGGCAGTTCACAAGTAGGTGAGATAATTTAAAAGTGAATAGTGTGTATAAAGTTTTAGGGGGAAAGACACAATGTAATTACAAGTTGACGATATTAGTGATTTTCAAATTAGACAGATGCTTGCCATGTTGCAGTATGAGAAAAAAATAGCATTTGTCAGTACTCCTGCCATAGTTCTAGATATAAGATAAACAATAATTTAAGATCAAAGAACTCTATAAAAGGTTTCTATTGAATTAACGTGGTGATTTCTGTGTCAGTTACTTAAATAGGATTACATGAAGTGTATGTGAAAGCAGAATATGACCTGGAGTCTTAATTATTCACTTTAACAAAGATATAACAGGATACTTCATAGGTGCAGTACATTTAGCATGGTGCTCAGTGGTCTCAAAAGAAGAGGCCATACAATGGCAAATTACATATAGGCAAAGTATGCCAGCTCATGAAAATAAAACAGCAAATTTTCTGAAAAGACCTCCGAGAAGCTCCAATTCATCATTCAGGATGTGATCAGTGTGATGTTACACTCTTTATGAAAATATGCTTATGATATGGATATGATATAACTGAGATATACTTTATGCAAGATGGGCACATAAGAGATCATTAGAAAGGTTATGATTAACTGAATGTGATTATCCAATTTGTATGCTTGTATCAATTTCTATATTTGAAGTTTGGAATATTGACCATGTAATCTGTATTTCAAAGGTGCTACTTTGGGTGTCACCCAAATCTAGTTCTTCAGATACAACAATGGAGAAGCCAGACAGGGCTGATGGCTCATTAGCAAAGACAATGCACTGTGAAAGAGCTTAGTCTTCCTGTAGACGCTTCAAACAACACAGAAATAATGGCTGCCACAGATCTGCAGAGACATGGGTCTGGGTCGCCTGATACTAGACCCACCCCTTGGGATGCCAATGTTTTTCTACTAGAAGACAAAAGGTTCCCACCATACAGAAAAGCTATATAAGGCAGAGGGGAGTGACATCATCAGAGTTCTCCTCTGTCTCCCCACCCAAAGAGATACTGAAAAAGACCTGGAAGCAAGAACTGAACTGACGGGAGAAGAGTTGAACCCAGGCTGGTGTCCAGTTTGTGAGTGGAACTACTTGAAGTCTCAGACTGCATAACAGTGCAGCTGCTTTTCAAGACTTTCTGTAATGTACCTGTGGCAATAATGAGAAATTACATTTCATAACCTGTTTCTTTAGTGAATCAAGCTTAGTTTGCATGTTTTGTGTTATTTGCTTAGTAATCTGCTTTGTTCTGTTTGCTATCTCTTATATTCACTTAAAATCTACTCTTGCTAGTTAATAAATTTGTTTTTTGGTTATCTGAAATCCAGTTTGTGCATATCATAATGGATTTCACAATATACCTTTCCGTCTGCACTCCAAGGGAGGTGGGCATCAGAGTGCTGGATCAAGTCCCTTAAGCTGAGTCTTCCCAGAACTGATCTCAGTGTCTGTCTTTCCGCAGCAGAGTGTAGAGCCTGTGTGTGTGCTAGAGGAATCTTAAGAGCCTGGCTCAGCAAGGCAGGTTAAAGGGGGCAGAACAGGTTGGCTCAGCAGTATCTCAGCACATCAAGTGACACTTTGAAAGGGGGCAACCCGTCACAACCAGCACTTATGCAACCAATTATATTGGCCATGGCAGTCTTAAAAGTCCTTGAAATAGACTTGTGTATTTACTACAAGCAGTCCAGTGTTTTTTCATGACTACCAGCACATTTGATATGTTGGGTGACCAGAAAGCAAATGTGAAAAATCGGGACGCGGTAGGGGTAATAGGAGCCTATATAAGTAAAAGACCCAAAAATCGGGACTGTCCCTATAAAATCAGGACATCTGGTCACTCATATGTACAAAGTAAGATAAATTTGACTTGACTTGGCTACGTTTTGCCGATACTGCAACAAACCCATTCCTTCAACCTCTATTCGCTTTAAAAAGCAATTATTGCATGTTAGTGTGAACTAAATAGTGCTGAGAAGACCTACAAATCCTATGTTTATCACCTTTGATCAGATATTGCAACTATTTATAAATCAGAAAGCTGAACAATCAGAAAATGGATGTCTGCATATTTAAAAAAACAACCTTTCTTTCTCCTGAGACTTCAGAACATTTCAGCATGTACTAATATTTCCAAATTCTTTTTTTTTAAGGAAATTACACTTTAAAGAGTCACAGAACCAAAATGAATAATGAAGTAGAAAGGTGTCAAATGATTCAATCTAATGAAATACTGCAAGCTCTTCTATTTTTTACCCTAAATTCAGCATTACTGAAAGGACGCTGCAGTATAACAACAGTTCATATCTTTTGAGATCTGTGAATTATTATTACCATTAACAACAATAGCACAGTTTTATTATTTTTTAAGTATTTTATTAGATACTGATTTGCTATGAAAGGAAAGAAAGTCAGGAAGTGATTCAATAAATGTGGTGCAAAATAGTCACAATAGTCTTGAAGGTAGTAAAATAAGTTTATTACCATGTGTTCTGACTACTGTATACACCAAAATGGAAATGAAAGCCTTTTCTATCAAAATATATATGACCATGAATTACAAACAAACTGATGATAATCCTCAAAACATGGAGGATAGATTATTGAAGAAAAGTGTATGAAATGAAAAATTCATAAGGGGAGGAAAACTTGTTAGGAGAAATCTGAAATTTGGCTATAGAAAATTAACCAGTTTGAAGATGTAAAAATTCCAGTAATAATTATTAACTCCTTACACTTGGGTGAGCTTTAATTTAAGGGGAAAAGAGAGTAACTTCAAAGTTAATACCTTCAAGATAATATTCTCAATATAAAACTAGCGAATATAGGTGAAGTATAAAGGCTCAAATTCAGGTGATGTTCAATTTTGGGGCACATACAGGCACATTTAATTTTGCAAAGGAGCAATAATATGGGCCTTGTTCTGCGCCACACACAGCTCACCAAAAAGCTCTTCATATTCTGCTATATCATCTCCTTCCATAGATCTAGACCTTCCTATGAGGTCTAGATCTTTTTCTAATGTTTGGTAGGTTGGAAAGTACTTTGAATTGGCACTGTCAATTTAGAGTTATCATGTAATATGTGTGTTTAACTTCTTTTTTTTTTTTGCCTTCCTTACTGTTGGCTGCCTCCTAACAAGGCAGTTACCATAATTCCATAAAATGCTGATTTTTTTAAAAATTCAGTTAAAATAATTTGCTATAAGAATCTGTAGTTGCATGTACAATCAAAACTAAAAACACTTATACAATAAATCTAAATTGACAATACTAATTTAAAGGACTTTTCAACCAACAAACAACTAAGATCTATGCTCCACTGAGGACAATTCAATGAAAATATCTCACTTAATGTGCAAATGTGGTCAAAATAGACAATAACAAGGGAAAGATAAATTATTAGAGAGGAAAAAATTAGAAAACATATCCTGTTCATTTTGGTCAGGTGCTAAAGCACTATCAACTCCCACTGAAGTTGTCAACTCAAAATGCTCAACATATTATAGGATCAAATCCTCAGACTGTCAAAATGGGTAGTGTTTTTGCCTCTGGTTTTCAACTGCGTAGCTTCTGTTTGCTTGTCTTTCTTGTGTTTTCTAATTCGTGGTCTGTTTTGATTTATTCTCTGAACACTTTCTAAATTGAATATTATAAAGGATAAGAAAATCAAAAATACAAAACCAAAACAATGGTATTTCCTTACTTTTGGGTGTTTTACAGTGCAACTGTAACATTTTTTTAATATACATTTTTATGTAATATTATATATTTCTAAAACTGTATTAATTTGGGAAATCTAATATTCAAGCATTGGTGCTTTAAAAGGATGCTTAAATCCAATATTAGTATGTAAAAATCAGACTTAAAATGCATAAATGCCCATTTTATAAGTTTAAGTGGCACTGTCAACACCCAAATACTACTTCCAGACATTTTTTTGTGGACATATTTTAAAACTGTCTTGTGGTGCATTCTGAGATACATTTTGCATGGAAAATACTACATAACATTTTAATGCTGACAAATACATTACAGGTTTATAGCGCTTTAGAATGAAATATAGAGTACAGAATATATTAAATAATTCAGTCTATTTCTTTTTCTTTGTAAATCTTATTGTTTCAAAAATAACCAGTATTATGAAAAATTCAGTCTAAATGGGATACCTAACAGACATCATAAAAACAAATAGCATAAGAAATTTGTTAATGAACAAACATTTCAGTTACTCAGAAATGTGTTTTGTGAGCAGATGCATATTACAAACATCATCTTTATTCTTATGGTAAAATTACATATGATTTATACAAAAAGTGCCCAGCTTGAAAACTGTCCTCTTTAATGAGAGACTGTCAGATATGTTTATCATTCCAATCCTAAAAACAGCAAGTTAGATAAAGATTTTAATAATCTTTAAAAAGATAAAATATACATGGAATTCTGTAAATAAATTAGCTAGCAATTTCATTATCTAGTCTGTGTAGCAAGGATGGGTATTAATGAACAGCTATTAAAGAAAATCCTCTAACTATATTTAAAGTTTTCATTTTGGAAATGAGAGTGTAATATGTTTCAGCACTTACAATATATCTTGTTTATGTTTTAGAAAATTCCATCAAATATTCCAAGAAAAGGCGTAATGTCATTGGTTTCATCATCTGAAAGATATCTAATGAAAATGAAGCAAACCAAAAGAATTAAACTGTGAACAACACTGTATACCAAAACCCATTAAATTAGAATATTATTTATAATACAACCAGGAAAGATCTGTATCTAAAAAATAATCTTAAAATCTATTTGAATGAAAAACTAATTGCAACTAGTAAAATAAAAACTTGTAAGTTAGAAAGAAGAGCTTTGCCTATGGCCTAAGACCCTGAGGTGCTCAGAACATTGAAAGATAAGAATCTACAACAGAACACACAATATTTTTATTACCTGACATCACTTTCTTTTTTCCTTCCTTCGTTGCAAATAAAAAAATTCTCCTTTCCAATGAATTGGGAACAACCTGAGATTATTTCTGAGTTTGGAGAAAATTCTCTGTTTTTCAACTCTTGTGGAGGATTTGGATGTTTTCTTTTTTGAAAGCTGAACTGAAATATATAGGTTACAAAATAAACATGATTAAAAATAACAAATTTTAAGACAAACTTCCATCTTGTAATAAACTAATATATACAATAGCATGCAATCAAAGCTATGCTTAATGTGATAGGATTCCAAACTCTAAAAATAAAGATTTGATATATAAAATTGAGATTACACTTGTCAATGGGATATCCACATAATTAAAGTTCAGCATGTACTTAAGTGCTTTGTTGAATCAAAACCTAAAAAATCAACTGGCTTGTTGACATCCGTTCCAAAGCACTGCATAAAGGAAACTCTGGGTCAAATTGAGGTCCTATTTCTTTTTGTAGTGAAGGACACACAGCCAAAAATGGATGAATATACATATTTTAACAACTAATATAGCTTTCACAAAAATGTATGTAAACAGACATAGCAGTCATCCAAATATCCACAGAAAACTAAACATGGCAAAAATGAAAGTTGAATATAGCAAACAAGTTCACAAAAAATCACTTCACTGCATTGCAAGAAGTTCTGTTATAAAAATATCTTTACTTACAGTACTTGTATTTCCATATTGTACAGATAATTTCTTTTCTGATGGTGCATTTAATGTAGAAAAGGTAGAATTTTGTAGATGAACATCAGACTTATCTCGTAACATGCAAAAACTGAAAATGTAGAAAGTCTGGATAATTTAGATATTTATGCATAAGCATAAATGGTTTTCTCAAAGTTAATTCTTTCAATTTCTATCTCTCTCCTTCTAAGTTTATTCAAAATAATTCAAAAATTAATTATTTGAAGTAGCTTTTTAAAATATTAAAACGTCTGACTTTAGAGTTTGCATTCCAGCTACTTAGTCCTCAAGCTTTCCCAAAATCTCAGGGACATACTGATACAAATTTAATACACATGTTCCTCAAATATAGAAAATGTTTTATTGAACTGAATAATAACTAGTTTTTTACTCACTTTTTTGAAATGTCACTTGTGATTTTGCTCTCTGAATTCTGAAACAGTGGTTTACATTTTATTGTACTTTGAAGGCAGGTGTTTCCAGATCCTATAGTAGAATAATATTAAAATATAGTCAGAAAATAGCCAAAGAACTCCTGAATTCTTTCTGGAATTTCAGAAGTCATAGTCTCACACAGGAACTTTAATATTCATAAAGGTTTTAATGTTTGTTTGGCTTTTTGATTAATTTTAAAATGTTGAGGGAAACAGTCAAACGATCAAGCCTAAAGAGTCACAAAACCCCCAAAAGATTTGAAGCTATTTCTTTCTTACTGTTCCATGAGTATTGGTCTTGCACCACTATAGAAAAAAATGAATGAGCCAAATATTTTGCTTGTGTAAATCCATGACCTCAGTGGCTCAATCTATTGATAGTCTGTGTGGTTCCCTGGATTGGGACCTGAACTGGGGCTCAGGAAATGCATTTTCTATTCCCAGTTCTGCTGTGTTATTTTCAGCAAGTCACTTTACCACTGAGTTTCCATTTCCCTTCCTACCCTTTGTTTGTCTTTAGCTGTTTAGATTTCAAGCACTTCAGAGTGACAACTATATATGTTTGTTTATACAGTGTCTAGGAACAATGGAACCCAATTGCAGTTGGAGCCTCTAGGTGCTACTATAATAATAATAAGTTTGGTCCTCTTGTTTGTCTATATTGGCAAAAATGGGATGCAAAAATTTACCACAAATAGCAAATCTGGAAATGGAGGTTACTCACCTCTGAGCATTCTCTGAGATGTGTGGTCCCTATCCTTATGCCACATGTGAAACGCAGGTGCTCCATTTACCTGAGACCTGAGATTTCTAGCAGGCAGCGCTATTGCCTGTGTAGTTGCACCCCTCATTCTTCATATTGAGGGAATAAGAGGTGGTGTAGATGAATATCTGTCCAGGTCTTCCTCTTAGTATGAATTAGAAAGGATTCAAAGCAGAGGGGAAGGAGGGTGGGTGGTGGAATAGAGATAGGGACCACACTTCGCAAAGAACCTCCAGTTACAGGTAAGAAAAAAACAACAATTATTAACCTTTCGTAACTGTGATGTGTAGCTCATGTCCATTCCATCCTAGCTGTGTGTGCACTGTGTGCACAGTTGTCAGAGATTTTTCCCTTAGTGGTATCCGTAGGACCAACTCTAGCGCCCCCAGAGCTGTGCAAGTATGCCCTGATATAAGAGTGCCACAAGCACTGCATCCTCCCTGTTTCTTCTGAGAGGATAACTCCAACAGATGGGTATGAGGGTGGGTCACGGAATAGACATGAACAGCACATCTTGAAGAACAATAGTTCCAAAAGGTTAGCAACCATTTTTTCTTCTTTAAGTGCTTGCTCACATCCATTCCATGCTAGGTGACTCACAACCCGTACCCTCAGAGGTTCACTTGGAGTTTATGGACCTGCTGACTGAAACATCACTCTTCTGAAAATGGCACTGTCACAGGCCTGCTGATGATGACGCAGTGGGATATGAAGGTATAAACCGATGACCATGTCGCGGCTCTGCAGATGTTCTGGATTGTTATTTGTGCAAAGAACACTGCTGACAAAGCCTGAGCTTTCGTGGAATGAGCAGTCACAATGGCTGGAGATGGAATCTTTAGCTGCTCGTAGCAAATCTGGATACAGGTGATTATCCAGGATGAGACTTTTTGGGATGATACCAACAGCCCTCTCATACTTGTGTTATGCTTTTGAGGTTTTGGGAAGTAGACAGGCACAATAATGTCCTGGTTGCTATGGAATTGTGACACCACCTTTGGTAGGAAGGCTGAATCGGGGTACAGCTGGACTTTGTCCTTGGTGACTGTATAAGGGAGCTCTGACATCAGAGCTTTGATCTTGGAGACCCTTCTGACCGAGATGATTGCCACCAAGAAAGCAACCTTCCAAGACAGAAACCGTATGGAACAAGATACTAAGGGTTCAAAGGGTCTTCCCTCAGAGACAATGAAGGCGCCATACTCACTTCTGCCTCCAGGTGGTGCCAGGGAATTGGTGACCAATGACGGACTGGAGACTGTTGCAATGGGACCATAGAGGGTTTTCCTCTGGGTGGTGCTATCATGGTTGGTGCCATGATGGAGATCACTGCCTCTTGATCCCTTCTATACCTGGTAGCTGTGGCTGTCACGGACATCAGATCCTTTGCCAACTGGAAAGCTTCAGTTGCCAGGCAGCAAAGAGCAGCCAGGATACCCGCCGTTTGGAGATGGCCAAGGCCATGGTGCGAGCCACGGAGACTGCTGAATCTGAAGATGCTTAGAGGGCTGCTCTGGTTGCAGCTGTGCCTTCCTCGAGGATCACCCAGAATTCCTTCTGGACCCTGGACATTTCTCACCCAAACAGATCCAGTCTCTTTAAGTCTTTATTCTTGGGCGTAGACCTGGGTTGACCCTGCCTCTCCCTCTGATTAACAGCCTCAGCTATGAGGGAGTTTGGGGCCAGGTGAGTGTACAGGTACTCGTGACCTTTAGCTGGCATAAAGTATTTGCGTTCAGCCCTTTTTGAAATGGGGGGCAGGAAGGAGGGGTTTGCCATAGGGCATGACTAATTTTTGATACCCCTTCACATAGGGGCAAAGCCACTCTAGCAGGTGCTATAGAGCAAAGAATGTCGAACAAGGAGTCCGCTGGGTCCTCTGCGTGGAGCCCCAGGTTGGAGGCAACCCTCTTCAATAGTTCCTGATGAGCCTTAGCATTATCTTGTGGAACAGGGTGAGGAGGACCCATAATAGCTTTGCCCGGAGACAACGAGGAAGAAGCTGATGCTGTAGGATCTGTCATATCCCCTGGTGGCCCTACCAGCTGTTTCCCTGGGTCCTCATGGATGTGTGTGGGGGGTCTTCTCTTCTGGGGTCACCACCTCCAGGGGAGGGCAGAATGCGGAGGCTGACAGCCTATCCGAGGCCCCCCGACACCAACTGGATGGTCTGCGAAGGCTGGGTAAACCCCCAAGGAGTCCAGGGGTACCAGGCCACTGGTCTTGGGGCCATGGAGTCAGTTGCAGTGCCAATGACGTACACAGTACTTCCGGCACTGGGGCTTGTCCCGATGTCAAGGACTCCCGCTCACTGCCGGAGTCGAAAGCAGAGTGGTTGCTGTCAGGCGACCATGATTGAACAGACGGTTGGCCGTTCTCTGTGCGGTGCCAGCTGCTATGATTAGACACAGACCTGTCCAATTGAGACGAGTTCCTCACACAGGACCTTGGGGACTGGCAGCATTTGGCCAGTTGGTGTTAGTAATCCAGAGATCTATGCCTCATGCTATTCAACCGGTACCAGGATCTAGAGAGGGACTGAGAGCTGGAACAGGCTGATCATCAGATCCCCCTGACCACGGGGATCAGCATCTCAGTGACAGGAGTTGGCGGGTCAGTGACTGGTGGCTCCACTCAAATGGTCAGCTGCATGATTGGTGCCGAGGTACTAGTGACACGAAGGGCTGGTTTCAATGTTCTTGCCGTGGGGTGCATGCCACCATAGGTCTGCGCCAGGTCACTGGCAAGCTGTGCCTTGAATTCTGCTGCTGGTGCCCAGGGTCCAGAACCCAAAGAGGGCTTTGCTGAGCCCGCTTCACTGCTTCCAGTGGGCAGCAGGACTGCTAAGATGGGGACACACAGAGAGGTCCCAAGGTGGGTTTATCACTGCCCCAGGGTACTGCCAAAGACGGTGCGGGCACCAGTAGCATCAGGATCTCTTGTACTGCCTGCAGGGCATCGTTAGGACCTCTAGTTGATGGAGGCCCTTGTCACTGTCTGGCATGGCAGGCATGTTACAGGATGGGCTAGACCGCATGACTTGAGCTGGAGCCTGACTCCGACGGAAGTGCTGAGATGCACAGCATGGGTCTTTGCTCTCCTCTGGCCCTCTCTTTTCCCTTACGGGAAGTGGGAGATCTTCCCCTCGCAGTCCTCTTCAGCTTCTTGGCCGAATCTAGGGAGGGGGATCGGTGGTGACTTATAGATGGCACCAGTGTGGCGCTCCACACCGACACTGCGGTGCTTGGGGCCAAGTCAGACCACTGCTCCAGTGCCAGCGTTAGCACCAACTCCATCAGGAGCACCCTGAGAAGGATGTGTCTCTCCTTTTTTGTCCGGGAGTTAAAGGATTTACTGATAAGACACTTGTTGCTTATGTGTCCTTTGCCCAGACACTTTAAACAGCTATTGTGTGGGTCGCTGATGAGGAAAGGCCTCTTACAATGATCACAGGCTTAAAGCATGGGGACCGGGACATGCCCTGGCTCTAGGCCGAGTGCTGACCGGGACCGACTAAGTTAGAACCAACACTAAGGGAATATTAACCATGTACAACCATTTTACAGGAAAATGTTCGTAAGAAACACTGAACGAGCACAATGCTAGCTGAAGCAGCAGATGTTCCAACACCATCACTGGCGTCAAGAAGGAACTGAGGTAAGGGGAGCCAGAGGGTGTCAGAGCTGGTCCCCTACTGATACTACTGAGTGAAAAACTTCCGGCACCAGTGCATGTGGCGAGCACACATACCTAATGTAGAATGGACATGAGTAAGCACTCGAAGCAGAGGAGGAGATTGGAGGATCCAGTGTGATTACGGTCATGGTCATCAATGGACCCTGATGGGAGTCAATCAGTATCATCAAAAAGGAGTCCAACTTGGAGATTTCAGTTGGTGCTGATCTTTTAGCTTATATATTGGAGCCAGAACCAATGGAGCCTTTCTCCTTCACGCCTTACCCTACTGGCCAGAAGATTTAGGTGGACCTAAGTCTTCAGGACTTTCACACTTGAATAGAGACAGAAAGGGATCCTTTCATTTAAGAGCAGATGTAGAAGGGGATATGTTCTTAGGTCTATGAGAGTGCCTCTTACTCTCATGAAAGTCCTAAGGTAATGATTCCTTGGGCTTAACAACTCTGGCCTCTCTTCCAGAGCTTGTCCTCAAAGGGGCACTGCTCACAGCCTGAAGCCAATGTACAGGGCATTCTCCCTAGCCTGGATCTGATGGGGGTCTCATGGCTTTCTCCATAAGGGACTTCCTCAGTCAAAGCTCTTGTCCATCTCAGTTTCAGGGAGCGAAGCAGCAGCAGTTGCTGCACTTGGCAGAGATATAAGCCTCCCTGAGGCAGTAAAGGGAGCACTGGTGTTCATCAGTGATCGAGAAGGAGTAGTTATAGGAGAGAAAGTTCTTAAACCCTGGGACTCTGGGCACAGTCCTTCTCCCAAAGGGAAAAATGGGAAAGGTCCCTGAGGTGAGTGAAACTACTAAAATGGTAAAATACTAAAACTATGTACAAGATGTTTATAGATAGGTAAACAATACTCTTTGGAGGCAGAGGATTCTGTCTTAGGACATGCTGAGGTAAGAAGGAACTGGAGAGGTGTTAATTCAAACCACTCCTTATACCTTCGGTATGGAACATCAGACCTGTTGGTGCGGTCCAATAGACACTATTTGCTGGAAATCTCTGGTCTCAGGTACATGAAGCTCCTGTGTGCCCACATATGGAATACACACAGAGACCACCTTTCAAAGAAGAAACTAATTTAGACAGGTGTTTTTACCATTATATTTTTCAACTCTGCTCAGAGTGGGGATAGACAAAATGATGGTGAAAACAGTTTCCTTTCTCCCTATGTGAAATGATGTGTATTATTTCCTATTTCCTTTCTCCCAATCTGTATTCTAATCTAATACTGTGGCTGGCTCTTCCAGTCATCTATCTTTGTGAAAGAGATTGGTTATGGACTCAATCAGGAAGAACCTGTTTCACTGTGATTGTGAAATAGGGAATAATACACATGAAATTAGGTCCATGAACCTGATTACGAGATAATGTATGGGAAAAGGGTAGATATGGTATCTCTAATTCAGGCCACAGGAAGGGAATAATTTTTGGCAGTTGCAAAGTAATTTCACAGCATTTGGACAGTAGAACTTGCCTGCTGGAAAAAGGTAAAATCTATTGATCTTAAAACCTCTGAAGTCTATGGTGATTCAGAGGGCTAGCAGGTGCTGAGTCTATAATTTGTTGGTAAGGCCTACAATTAATTGCACCAAATTGGTGACAAATGAAGTGAAAACATTAACTATTTCCCTGCTCTGAGTCTGAGACTGTGAAGGAAGGTCCAGTAGAAAACCATCTTTGATATTTAGGTTGCAATCATCTTGAATGAAAAATCTATCTTTAAACAATTGACCATCTAATTTAGAATTAAGTTACCCACAGATTTTAAGTTACATTTTACTTTAGATCATAATCAATTACTTTTAACAAAAAGGGGGCAAAGAGTTAATTTGAAGAAGATTATCTGGTGGACTGTCCATTTGGTACATACAGTGACAATTATAAACAACAGGT
Source organism: Dermatemys mawii (assembly GCA_007922305.1). Taxonomy (NCBI): domain Eukaryota; kingdom Metazoa; phylum Chordata; order Testudines; family Dermatemydidae; genus Dermatemys; species Dermatemys mawii. Next base: position 20,934,315 of record ML677352.1, on the reverse strand, counting down.
TACACCAAAATAATTTTACCTAAATCTTCTCTACTCTCCACACCAGTGAAAAAGCTGCTTGCATGTATTAATTTGTCATCATCAAAATCATCCCAAACTTCTTCTCCCAATTCAAAGTTCACATTCAAAGCCTCTGAAAACCAAGAGTTGCTTTTATCTGCTTTAGTCAAATTTTGCATTAAAGATTCTTTAAGATTTTTCTTTGACGTCATCGTCTGATGGCTCTCCTCACTTACAGTCACAGAATGTTCCCAAGAGAAATCTGTAATGCAATTATAATAGGGATGTAAAACTCTGGACTGTATGCTTATTTGTTCAACCTGTAAAAAAAAAAGCAAATTATGTTAGCTACACACTTTTTCCTCAACATTATTTTAAGAAAACAGTTATCTTCACACAAAATTCCAGCAAGGGACCCTTATAAAGAATATTTTAAGTCACTTCTGGTTTAATTTTTTTTCCAGACTGAGTATTATAGTTTGATGGAGTGCAAGTTTAATACTGACAAGCCCAGTCCCTTTACCATCCTACCCCATTCATTTGCTCTATGGAGAATGGAAGGTTTTCATTTCCTTTCATTGCTTGAGTAGCAGAAATGAGCTTGAGCAGATGTGGAAGCAGTACATTTCTGGAGATATGCATTCATTTAGCAGATTTTCTATTTATTTTGCTACCCTTTGAACACCAGAAATAGAACATAATTGTATACTGTAAATCAGCGTGCACTAGAAATGGAAAGCACTTAACATGTAATATATGTAGATGAAAATAGCTTATGTGGTAGGATTGGGACCTTCATCAACAGTAATGGGAAGCAGCAGTAAAGTTTCATTGATTATTGATATATACTCACATTTATGGAGAAATCAGAACCTTGAAAGGTATTAAAATAAAACTTCAGTTTTTAATATAGAGTGAGAGGTTTTACTAAACGTTAATTTAGCAGTTTTAAGGACCCAATCCAGCAAACAATACAAAGCATAATGCTCACTTTTCACTCAGATACTCTGATGATGATGGGAAACGTGTGTGGAAAACAGAAGGTGCTAGAGCTAAACTATCTGATGCATTACAATTGGCATCAATGGGAATAAGCACAGTCATAAGCATCCAACTCAGTAATAAGTATTCACAGAATTGGGCCCTAAGGTATTAGAACTAACCACTACAGTTTTCCTTTTAGGGACATTTATTGGCTCAGAACTGTTCTTGCAACTCTAATTGATTTTAGAAGAAAAGCCAATGTCAAAGCAAGTTCCTTGCCTTGACAGAGCATATTGTATTGCCCTAAATATGCAGTTCCCTGCAGCATTATAGTGGTTGCTGTAGTGATTTCAACAGGCTTAATTTTGCAAGAAACATTAATTCAAAACAATGAAAAAAGTCATAGAAACTCATACATTAGTAATAACTTACAACTCTTTTCATAACTCTCTGATTGCAGCTGGTTCTGAGATTTACCAAGGATATTAACATTATTCCAGTGTTCTTCTGAAGCTGAGGCAGAAGACTGTGCATAGTCAGACCTTCATACAAATCAGTAAAACAGAGTCACAAGAAAGTTGCAAATTAAAAATAATTTGATTCAGAAAACAGGTCTTTACTGCTTATGCCAATGACTGAATTTAAACTGAGCAGGTTTTAAATTCTAGTATACTTATAGCAATAATAGAATACCTTGGCAATACTGGCAGCAAAGATTTCGGTGTAAAAACAAATTGTTTCAGATCCACATTTTGAGACTTATTTAACTGTATCTGCATCTAAAAAAAAGATTATTACAGATGATTAGTGTATTATTCTATTTTAATAGTCTGTATCACACCACTTTCACTTTCCAAAAAATAGGGAAGCCACTATTGGAAGAAAGTTATTATTCATATTTTATAGAATTAATGCATGAAATGTACAGCTACCTGATGGAATAGATTTTTTTTTTAAGTTTATAAATCATATTACTCAATTTATCCAGTGAGATCTTGGAGTAATGCAAATATCTCAGCAAGACCAGACTGTTAATCACATTTCTTTCTCTGTTATCTATGGGCCAAATCATCCTCCACTGAAGAAGAACCTGCAGGGAGGGAGAAATAAGCATTGCAAAAACTCAGATGCCACATTATCTCCATAGGGAAGAGAGATTTGCAGGCATATCCAGGGGGCAAAGTGTTTAGCCTTGAAACTGTGGAGTCTAAAAGAATGTTACTCTTAAAATCTCCCTTGGCAGCATAATTCTCTCAGGACACCAGCATTAATTTTTACTTATAATTTCAGGTAGTATTTCAGTAGGTTGCCACATAGTGTGGTGACTTCCAGCTATGCCTGCTACTCAGTCCACCATACTTTTGTAAACCTGCAGAGTACATATCAGACAGCACTTGCAGAAAAAGGCTTCTACAAGCTCATGGGAAGCATACCACTTAGCAGCTACCCCCTTCCAAAATTACTGGGCCTTTCCTATCCTTTTTGTATTCCTTTGCTATTTCTGTATTTCACAGCAACGGGACATATTTGATCCTATGTGTCTATATGTGACTAATAAAATACCTTCAGCCTACAAATACTTATATATTCAATAAACAAGATTAAATACCGTGCATTTTTTTCAGGCGTGTGTGTGTTAAAACAAACCTTTAATTGTTTTACTGGGGGAACTGATGAAATTGAGTTTCTGTTCCTTAAATCAGCTAGGTATGAAGAAAACTTTGAATCTCTTTTTAACTCAGATTTTTCTGAAACTCCAGTTTTACCTAAGAAAAGCAATTGAAGATTCTTCAGATTAAATGTTAGGGGTAAAATACAGGCCCCATTTGAGTCAATGGGAATTTTGACTTCAACTAGGCTAAGATTTCATCTTAGATGTTTTATAAAAGACAATTTTTGATGCATTTGTTTCATACAAAAATATGAAAAGCTTGACATTACTATCAAATTCTGTAAAATATTACTCTTCATTGTATTTTCTACAGAATAATTATTCTGCAGTTATTAGTGTTTTATTTTTTAAATTGCATCATGACATTTTAAGCATGATTCTCTTGCTTTGTACTCTTTTTACACCAATATCACCATTAATATCAACAAAATTAATCCTAATTTACATCTGTGTAAATGAGGGAATTAGATCCTTTGAATTTACATGTTAGAAATAATGAGGTTTCATGAAACTCACAGCAGTCATGTCCACATATATCTTTATTTTTACAGTGATGGCTGCATTCTCTCTTCCTAAGTTTCATGTAATTGATCTCTCGGTTACAGGTATGTCCTGAGGTAATACAAGAAGAAGAAATGCTGACGTTTTTCTATTTCACTGATTTTGTTGAGGGTTTCTTAGGGAGAAAAAGGAACAAAGTCATCCATGGCACTAGATTTTCATTCACCCCCCAAAAACGTCTGGGTCAAAGTAGTCAACTGCTATGTGTTTTCCATAGAGACTTCCTCTTTGGGTTGCTAAGACTGTTTTGATAGCAAAGCAATAAACCTTAGTAAAACCCCACAAAAAGCTGTAAGCATCACCTCAACACCACTCTAAAACTCTGAAGGCATAAGGTACTAGACGTCCAACTTTTCTCCCTAATTCAGTCCCCTATGGAAACATATTGCACTACCTGTTGAGCCAATGGAGCAATACTCTCTGCCCTTGTTGAGACTAGATGAAAATAGTCTTAATTGTCTATAGTGGATTCAAAGCCTAAGTACACTAAATTGCTTACTATATTCTACTGTGTTTTTATATAACATTTTACTCAAAAGTGAGGAAAGATGAATATGGGGGCCCTGTCCTTCTCATACTGAAGTAACTGACCAAACTTCCATTGACCTCAACAGGAGCAGGTTGTGAACTCTATTCTTTAGAGTATTATTAATTACCTGTATCCTTTCTGGCTCCTGCTGATCTTGTTGAAGAGGCCTGATATACAGGTGAAGACTCAGATTCTAATTTTCTTTGTAAAACTTTTTCATTTCCAAACCTTTTTGGTCCTAAGTAAAAGGCTGTATAGTTTTGCTGAATATCCACCCCAACTTTTAGAAATGAAACACAAAAATGTTTATGTAAATTGAAAAATATTTTACTGTACTTCCAATTTATAATGAACAGTGTTATGCAGTACAAATGGCTATTAAAAGGCATCACGGAGTTTTCATAAATTACCATTAGTATAGTATTCTGCATTTAATGTTATGGTTGCAATTTAAACAAAAAAAAATTCAGGAAATTTAGTTATGGTTCCTACAAGAACCATTTAGCTATGCTGTACAGTACCAGGGGTTGTTAACCTTTCAGAAGTGGTGGCCACATCTTCATTTATTCACTCTAATTTAAGGTTTCGCGTGCCAGTAATACATTTTAATGTTTTTAGAAGGTCTCTTTCTATCAGTCTATACTATGTAATTAAACTATTGTTGTATGTAAAGTAAATAAGGGATTTAAAATGTTTAAGAAGCTTAATTTAAAATTAAATTTAAATGCAGAACCCCCCAGACCGGTGGCCAGGACCTGGGCAGCGTGAGTGCCACTGAAAATCAGCTAGCGTGCCATAGGTTGCCTATCCCTAGTATACTCTGTTCACTTTAACATGTGTATATGTATTTGTTTTAGGAAGTGGGACTGTGTCTTGGGCATTTCTGATGCATTTTTGAACAATTTTCACTTCCTTAGCATTGTATTGCAAGCTGCTGTTGGGGAACATTAGTAGCACTATTTGCAGTTTAGGCAAGAAGTACAACTCAGTGCTGATAGTAATTTTGGTGTTAGATGCTATTAATATTTATAGCTTTGGACAACAGAACAATTTACACAAGGTTAAAGACAAGGAGGGATTTGCCATTAAGAGAATCAATGTTAAATTGGCAAATCTGATATGATGAATTGGTATGTGGCTCAGAACTGATGGAGAGGGTATTGGAAAACTTTGGGGATGGATGGGGATATGTATGGGATGAAATGTTTTGGAGTCATCTTCTAAAGAGTTCTGGGGAGAAGTGCCCAGGTTAAATTCTAGGGAGCAAGGAGAGATGATGGCAATGTATATGACACTTAGATGAAAGAGTTACATTAGAAAAATTTCATAATTAATGCCTTTAGTGTAGTATGTCCCATATATAATAAAGCAATGAATAGAATTTTATTTTAAAAATAATTAATTTTTATTGAAGTTTTCGCTTTGTATAAAGGAAACTGGTTTTATTATTTATTCGACATCTTTAAAAATATATTTTAAAGTGTTAATCATATCAATAAACCTACCATATTCAGAGCTAATTAAATTTATGTTAAGTTCCTCAGATTTAAAAGCTCTTTTCACTTCAATTTTTTTAGTCCAATTTCCATTTTTCAGCAAGACAGAATCCCTGCAACATACAATATTATAATGCTATTAAGTGTACACAATGGACAGTGGTAAACATTTTATTAAAAGAAGTCATGCTATTTGTGATGCTAGCAGTATGGAAATCTGGTAAAAGACCATAGAGCAGTTTTGATTCAGGTGATCAAACTGATGAAGGGTCTCAAAAACATCCTCAACAGGATGTGCCCTCAGGGCCAACAGCCCTAAAATAGCCAGGGTCCTGAGATGAGATTCCAGTTTTGCAAGGTGCAAAGAGGAAGCCTTCTTCTTTGTGAGTACTTGATCAGGACCCAGGTGCAGGTCATCTAGTTGGAGAAGATTTATTTTACTCTGTTTCCCATTCCCTCCAAATACAGCTCATCCAACTGGAGAGAGAGCATCTAATCCCTCTGTCAGGTGAAAAACACCTGTTTAGGGAAGATAGGCAAGTGTTCCCTATGTAAATAATTCAGTACCTAATTTTCATGAATAACAATTCAAAAAGTTTCCTTTCTATAAGCATTAAGTAATGTACATTTTGTATATTTGTATTAAAATTGGATGCTTTTGGCTTCAATATAATCAATAAAATTGATAACACAATTGCACAAATATTTAGAATGGCATAATATATGCAAGGGGACTGACTCTATTGCACTGCGCCTTGTCTAGCCATTTACACCAGTGCAAAGCAACTGTAAACTGCTATGAAATCAGGAAGCCCTTTATACGCATTTTGCACAGGGCACAGAGCAACAGAGAATCAGGCCTAGGGAATCCATTTGCAGCAGGACTTCCACTAAAATAACAGAGATTTTGTTAGTCTCGTTAATATAAAAAAATGTTACACCAGCTACATATTATTTGACTCTTCATGGAAATAATATAAAATGACATTCCTAAAGATATAAATAACATGACAGATCACACTTACATAATTTTCTGCTTAAAAACCACTTGATTATCAGTATCTCCTATGATCAAGGTTACATAGTGAAAGTCTGGTGCAGTTCTCTTAATCTGAAGCTGTTCAAAGTTTTTTAATATGATGGTCACTAAGATTTCAGCCACTGTATCACTATATTTTGCAAGCTAGGAAAATAAATCATACATAAAATCATAAAACCAGTAAAAATGCTTCAGAGTAAGCCATACTCCTTTTCATGAATTTGTAGACCACGAACAAACCAAGGCTCAATTTGGACAGGTGCAATTTCAACAGAACACACATTTGTTTTGTCCACAACCAGAAAGGGCTATCATCGTGAGTTCATTGCTGAGTTCCTATGTTTGAATGATTGTTCAAAGATGCTCTGAACTTCTAGCCAAAAATGAATGGAACAGCACAGAAAAACCCCTTCTGTTCACTGCCAAGGAAAACAGAAACTTGATTCTATGAGGGATGCCCACCAGTCACTTCTAGTGGAACAGTCTGTTTACTAATAAATCCAAAGATAGATATGAATAGTCATCATGTATCCATTGCTGGAGTTCAAACACCAGAAATAAAGATTCATGCCCTGTTTACATTAGCATTACAAGATGTTTTATAGTCTTTAAACCAGGTGCTTTCTAGAAATGTGCAATTTGTAAAAAATCTATTTTACTAGAATTTAAGTAATCCTAATGTTTTCAAAATATGTCAGACTGGTGATGCGAGTGAATCAACTATTATTCCATTCACTCACATAACAAGTTCATTACGGACAGCAGTGAGGCAAGCTTTCTCAACATTGCCCTGTTCCCTCATTCCAATGTGTATCTGTCTGATTTAGAAGGCAACTACTTTTGGTGAGTGAAGCTAGTTCCATCTCCATTCTTTTTCTAATGTTAAGACTGAAATGTTGAGTGCTAATCATGGCAGTTTTGAGGGTGGACTTTTTTCACTACAAACTAGACTGAGACCATCAACTTCTTTCTCACAAACCCCTAAAGAACAATCCTCTTATAATGATTTACAGCCACAACTGCCAGTTCTATGTGGGAGACAAGGGGCATTAGGTAATATTTTTTATTGGATCTACTTCTGTTGGTGAGCGAGACAAGCTTTCGAGCTTGCATAGAGTTCTTCTTCAGGTCTGATAGAAGAAGCAGCTCGAAGCTTGTCTCTTTCACCAACAGAAGTTGGTCCAATAAAAGATATTGCCTCATCCACCTTGTCTCTCTAATATCCTGGGACTGACACAGCTACAATGCTGTATAGTTCAGTCTGGCTCACGCTGGTAATCTAACATTCAAAGCGACCATATCTCTTTACTAAGTTTAATAGCTGGATACTAATTATATCATTTAAATGATTAATCAGTGGTTAATCGAAGACAGAAACATGATCACCAAATTCTAGAGAAATGAACTGTGCCCATAATTTTGAAGAACTGTTCTGGAAGATATGGGAAATAACTGCTTTGGAGAAACTAATGATAAAAACAAAGTGTATTTCACATGTATATTTTTCATAAACAATATAATGCTATTTCAAATGCTGATTTGAGATGATCTTGGTTTTTTTCAGTTAATGATATCAGCTATTGTGGGTCCAATTTGGATTACATAAATTAAAATATAATCCCACCAATAAATCTTGGCTGAAAGAGGTTAATAAATTAAATACTGATCCTCTACTGTTGGCATAAAATAACATGCATCAGATACAAATATATGTATCAACTAGCTTCACAGGAAAGTATACAGAATGAGACAAGAAAAATCCTCCTTTTTTCTTATTAATTCATATTAAATATGTCTGGGGATGAAGCAAGAAAACTAGATACTTCAATTTTATAGGAGAAAAAAACCCTTTAATAATGCAGGCCGATTTTTGTGCAGCATTTATCACTGTTAACTTTTCCTTCTGAAAAGGATTTTAGAATTACTAATACATTATTCAAGCACTTGTGCTAATCTACAAAATGACAAAAACTGAAGTGATCATTATTATAATAATAGTCATAACACTTATATCAAGTTTTTCATCTGCAAAGTACAAACTGTAATTAATTGTCCTAACAACTCTATGAGGCAATTAAGTGTTATCCACATTTTGCAGATGAGAAAGCTGAGGCAGACTGGTTAAGTGACTTGCCCAATGCCACATAGGTAGTGAGTATCAGATTTCCTGTCTCCCACCCAAAGCATTAGATCATGACTCTTTTGATATGCACGGTATGAATTATTTGATTCTAATCAGCTATTGTTTCTGTATGTTCCTGAATCTGACATCTATAAACAAAAAAAGAAGTTCTTATTGACCTCTTTTTGCCTCATGTTTCATATTTAAGATGGAAGAGAGGTGTCAGATTTACATATTCAAAAGAGCTAGATCAGTAGGTGAACTGTCTCCTTTCACATCTTTTAACATAGAAAGATTGCTGACAAACAGAAGAAACAAGAAAAGAAATATCAGATATTTTATGTAGAATGTAGACAACTAACTTAAGTCTTTGAATGAACTTGTGTTTCTGGCACATTTGATTTCGTATGACAGTATTTCCTAAAATGTGGAATGTGCCCATATAGAGGTTACAAAGAATTTTAGGAACACAGAATATGTATAAATTAAAGGAGCCGATCTTTAACAACATATGGTAAGGTTGAAGGAGGGCATGACTCATTTCATATTCTCGATGTGGGACTTACGCATTTAATATCGTAATATTTTATTGAAATAATTTATTTTTACTATGTTAGCAGAATTCTAAAGCAAAACACTCAGAAAAAGCATTACACAGTAAAGCAAATGGAAGAATTTACCTGTTCAATGCCAACTTCATATTTTGGCAGGTGTAGCACAGATTCTTTTATTTGGTTTCCAAAAGGAGGATGTCTGTTTAAAATCTGCAAATATTTAGTTTTATTTCTGATATATTACAAGTCATCATGTTTTACCAGTAATAAAAACAACTTTCAAATAAAGAAGTTTAATAAGAGAATGTACAGGATCAAATATGGACAGTTCTTATTCACCTACAGCTAAGCTTAATATCAAAAAAGTTGGAGGTTTCCAAATCATTTTAAGATTTGACCCATAATTTGCAAATACTGTACTTATTATTAAAGAGGGATAATTATTTTCCTGGGATGGTATAATTTCTTCTTTCTTCATCCCGATGAAGAAATGTCTTAAATGAAAGCAGTTATTACTTCATCAACCAGGAAAGAACTGACAAGAAAAAATATCAGTTGCTCTGATGTACAACAACTGTTCAGCCACAAGCAGAATAGTCTCTCAGAGGATGACTCCCACCTCACTCATAATCCTCAACAGGCAAGGAACTTGGAACCAATAGGTTGAAACCTTCCATTTTTTGGTGTCTGTCACAGGCTGATCTTTTTGGGTAGGAGAGTGGATGTTTCAGCTAAAACAGTTCAACTTCTTCCAAGAATGAGGTTAGGGGGAAAAAAACATTGTTTTGCAATGTCAAAAGAATTCTGCTGACTCTTTCTTTGAGAAACTCTGTCACTCTCAGACTTATGAGCAGGGAATTGATATTTGGCAAGAGCGGGCCTTTGTGTTAGGGATGTGCATTTTGCTGTTCATGTGAAAATCCACCCACACTTGGCTAAATTATAAACCTTTGAAAAATCTCAGTTCTCACATGCTCAGTAGAGACTTCTTAAAGTTTAGTAGCGAAAATATCTGAATAGTCCATCCTCAATGAGCATGCAGCCTCCATCCCCTCACAGCTCCTAGCTCTATCCAAACTAGGCATGCACCATGCCCAAAGAGCAACAGAACATGCCTGAACACAGTAATACAGAAGTGAAACAAAGCTTTCTCTGTAATTGCTGCTCCTGTCTGCTATTGACCGAGGCCGGGGCCAGGGGTGAGGAGGAGGGTCAGGCACCAAAACTGAGAGCAGGGAGCTTGCCTCTCTTGGGCACTCGAGGACCCTGTGCCTAAGCCCAGACAGCATGAGAGAGGAAGCTGCCTGACTTGAATGTGGAAAGAACAAAAACCATACCAAGGGGAAGGAAAGGAGTAGATTGTGACAGGGAGCTTGGTGACACTGAAACTGCAAGTGGGGGACAGTGGGAGAGAAACAGTGACTGGGAGTTGTGGGTTGACCCTGGGGGGAGCCTTGGACTAATTGGAGCCTGAGATTAAGAACTGGAGGAAGGGGAGGCAGGGACTTGCTGAGCAAGGAGACTGGGACAAGAAGCCTGAGGTGTGGAGACTGGCACTGAATAAGCAAGAAGAACCGAAGAGAGCAAATATCTATGAAATACTGGTAAAATGCATCTTATCCCCTCTAGTGCTGGTCCACATAGCAGATGATAACCTACTCTTGCTATCATTTACTCTGTTGGCTTCAGTGGCAGAGGGCAGTGCTGGGGATCTAGAGGTTCTAGCCCTGCTGATGAAGCATTTAGATGTCAATATGAAGACACAGAATGGTATTTGTTTTTTCAATTTGCTTTTTTAAAAATCTAGGAAATTACAAACAAAAACTATGTTAACAGAACAAAGAGGTTGCAAAGTCAGGCACACAAAAAATTAGCTTTTGCAATCTTAATTTGGCACTCTTGTGCACACAGTTCGTTATATGGTCTTGGATTACATGACCACATACTTTTTCCTGGAGACCCCTGCCTCATTCAGTGCACAGAATGGACTTCCTCTGGACTGAATCAGGGTTGTGTAGTGGAGGGTATTGTCTAGAACTGTGATTTTCAAACTTTTTTACTCATTAAGTATTAAACATTAGCATTTTCCTTATATATAAAATTGTAAATACCAATTCAAGTTCCCTTGCATTTGCATCTTCAATTTTTTTAAACGATGTCAGACCTGCATTTACCATTGTATTTGATAGTGTTACACCTGTAAAAATTGAAAAATGTTGTAATATTTTTTATGGAATTCCTAATCCCAAATTATTACTTTAAACAACTGCATTACGGCAAATAAATATAAAGTATAAGTAATTTTAACAAGAGGTCTTTTATCTAGCGTTTTTTCAATAGGTTATCGATATTTTCTTTTTAACAACAGTCAATTTTATTTCTCTTCAGGTGGTCAGAAAATTTAATACTGTTTAGTTCAATTTATACAACAGTATAAACAAAACATAAAAACAATAAAATGAAGCATAAAACATTTGAAAATGACAATGTCTTTTACTAAGTTATAGAATCAAAGAAAGGCCGATCAAGGGCCAATCCCTGGAGGCTTTACTCAGGAAAAACTCCAACTGTCAGCAAATAACTAATGTGGACACACAAATGAATAAACAGCATGGCACTGAAATAAAATAAGTTTTCATGCAAGACACTCCCATTGACTACCCAGGGGACCCTTTAAGCTTATGCTAGAAATCCCCGTGAAGTCTATTTTTTTTGGAGCAAGCTATAACTAAAATCCACTCTAGGGAGAGCCACTTGTCTCCAAAATCTTCTGGGAGAATACACAGTCCCTGAACAGATTTAGCAAAACACCTGATTAGAATCAGGAAAAGAACAGGCAGCCTCTGTGATCTACTGCACTACAGGATAAGCTAGCAGTGAATTCTGCAAAAACCACGCCTCTGCAAGTATTCCCAATTCCCTAGTCTCCCCTTGTGGGATTTGGGAGTCAGCACTTAGATTCCAAATCAGGAAATTCCTCCTTGGAACTATGATTCACTGGAATGAATACAAATAACCCGAGACAAAAATGTCTACTTGGAAGAAATGGAGGTTACTTACTGTAACTGGAAGTTCTTTGAGATGTGTGATCCTATCTCTATTCAACATGTGGTTACGCATGCTCCACATCATATGCCCAAGTGTGAGATTTTAACAAGCAATGACCATTGGCCCACACATGTGCAGTAGGTCTTCTTGTTCTCCCAAGAAAGGGTATAAGAGGCAGTGCAGGTCATTGACCCTTCAGTTCCTCTTCTTACTGCAAATCTAATCAGATCCAAAGCTCAGGTGACGGAGGACGGGTAATGCACTACAGATTGGAAATTCTTTCAGATGTGTGTTCCCTGTTACAGTATATAACCTCAATTTCTTCTTGAAGTCCTGGTCTCTATGTGTATTCCACATGTGGATGATGGGCAAGCTGTGCTCAGACTGGAGAAGGGTGTGAGGAAGCAGGTAACAAAGATGCTTGTAGTAATGCAGATCCCATTGCTGAATCTGCAGCACAGGCCTGGATTAGCGCATGTCTAGCAAATGTGTTGCAAAGCAGCAGGGCACAAGTGGTCTGGTCTAGCAGCCACATCTGGGCTGGGTCCACACATCAGGGTGGGTAACCACTGAACAGGGGTCAGAGGAAGTTGCTGGAGCCAGGTTCAATACAAAGAGTCAGAATCAAAGTCAGACCGGGATTGGAGACCAAAGGCTAGAATCAGGAGGCAGGAATCAGGGTCAGAGTAAGGCTGGAGTCAGAGACTGGATATCAGACGTACTACCAGGATAGGGTCAGGAGGCAAGAGCAAGGGTCAGGCTGGGATCGGAGACCAGAAACCAGGAGATGAGGTGAGGGCTGGAGTTGCAGCAGGCCCAAAGTGTGTGCAGCTGCCCAGACAATTTTCTGGGACAACCACCAGGGTTAAATAGGGTGGTTGACCAATCAGAGGGCCACAGGCTACTGCCACTCAGGACTCAAGGACTGCAATGATAGCAGTACTTTCTGCAGCACCTAGTCTCTACAGTACTTCCTGACTAGGGTTCTACAGGGCCTCCTAGTGGCACTGTGAGAATGTCAGACATTTTAAGTTTTGAAGACCTGGGCTCTAGTCCCTGTATCCTTATGTCATCCCCTTCTTCAGAGGCATCCTTTCTCCATATGACCACTGGACCTGGTTTATCTGAGGGGTCTTGATGAAACCTTTTTAGAAGGTCAGGGACATGGACATGGGCAGGAGGTTTCCAAGAGTGTTTGTTCTTCAGGACCCTAGCCTTCTCAATTGATTAGGTAGTACAGTCTCCCACTCTGCAGTTTAGAGTCAGGATAACATGCACTAAATGCTCTTGGACCTGGATAACTTTCAAGAGATTGAGGAAGCTGCCATTTGAAGAAGAGCAGAAAGACTCCTGAGTGGATCCCGGCATCCGTTACAGGGATCCCACGGTTCCCAATAAGGCCAGAACGAGGGGCCAATTGTTTGTGGAGGATCCTACGGCATGGGGTACTATCAGTCTCTGGGGAAGTCGTATCTATAAGGGTAGTGGCCGTAAGTCCTGAATTGCCTGTCTGGGCTTGACTCTCTCCAGGGAGGAATGTAAGAGAGGCCAGCATTAAGCTGAAGATTGGCCTCGTTGATACGGCAGAACCATCAGTACAATCAGGGCAATCCTGCCTGATGGCTATAAGTGAAAGGATTAATAAGAAATCTTTTCTGTCCCTTAGGAAGGCAGGGCCAGAGAAGAGGGGGGACTGTAAGTAGAAAAGATATACACTGGTGCCATGTAGGTTTCTGTGTGTCCCAGTGTGCAACAGGTCTCAGTGGTTCCAATACAATACCAGTGTGTCCCTGGGTGAGGTATGTTTTTTCAGGTGGATAAGTCAGAACCAAGAAGTCCAGACCCACACTTGTAGATGGAACCAACAGATAACAGTCCCTATGCTTTGGCAACAGAATCACTAACAGAAATGTCAGATCCTTCTTCCTACACACTTTACCCTGCAATCTAGGAGGCTTTAGAGGAGCCAGTGTCTTGGTGTCTGCATGTGAAAGCACCAGACCACGATGGGCTCAGGGAAGGAGCATGTCTCTTATGGATAGTCCTCAACGGGATCTGCTCTTGTGCCCATAACAGTGCCCCTTAATCTCATGGGAAGACCTGAAGGGTCTTTGGGCTTAGAAACCAAAAGCTCCGCTCCTATGCATGTCTCCTTGGTCCAGACAGGAAAGGGGCCTCGTGGCCTTCTCCATCAAGTGTTTCTGAAGGTGAAGCTCATAGGCTCTATAAGTCATTGACAGAAACAAGTGACAAATATTGCATTCTGCAGAAATATGTGTCTCACTCAGACAGTAGAGACAGCATTAGTGTTTGTCAGTAACAGAGAAGGATCTAGGTCAGAAGACACAGATTTTGAAGCCCAGAACTCTGGATGTTGTCCCAGATTGTGAGGAGGGAATCCCCAGTCAGGGGAAGGAAGCTATACTAAAACTATCACTTAGATAACTCTAGGAAGAATAACTATTTACAATTTTATTTACAGATTCTCTGAAAAGCTGAAGAAAGAGAGACTATGTATTCTGCCTCAAGCCATGCAATGGTAACAAGGTACTGGGGGGCAATGACCCAAACGCTTCTTATACCCTCACTCAGGAGAACAAGGAGACCTACTGCACGTGTGCGAGGGAACAGACACAACTTGTTAAAACCTCTGGACTAGGGCACAAGGTATGCATATGTACCCACGTGTGGAATTCACATAGGGACCAGCACCAGAAGAAAAAGTATCATCATTCATCAAGATTTTCTAGGACCAGTGAAAGAAGACTAAGAATAAGCAACTTTCAGAAACCCTCGAGCCTTTTTAGATAACTTCTGGGAGGAAAGGTTAGTCTCTCGGTAAGATTTAGCAGCCAAGGAGGATTTATTGTTTGTGTCAAGAACTTCATAAGTAAGAGTAAAGAGATCCTTTTCTTCAATGAAGGATTGAAGCACTTCTTCCATGTCTGAATTAGGGAGAGCATCTCTTCCTAACAGGCTTCTCTCACCTTTGTGATAACTTTGTGTAACCTGTCTTTTGCAGCCCCAGAGACCACAACCATCCCTTTATTAATTTGCTGTTACTTCAACAAATGTCTCTACACCCTTGGGTGAGCTTTTATTCCCTTTTAAGGAAGCTGAATAGTTGACTAATTTTGTTTGTCACAACTCCAGAACTTGCTTTAGCCACGGCCTAGCTGAAGTAGTGGGAGGTTCTGTCAAATAAGGAAGGAAAAACTATAAGGATATGTTTTTTTCCCCGTTTTCTTTTTCATTCTCCAGTTGTAAGACAAATAGAACAAGATGCAGGCACAGATGTTGCCTTTTTGCATATTACTCCGAGGGAAGCAGCTAAAAAACTGAAGAAACAAGAGGTGAAAATATCCTGGATGGTGACTGGTCATAATCCTGCCTGGCAGAAGAAGTGATGTTGGATATAATAGCCCGAAGCAGCATTTCTGCTGAACATCAGGGAGAAATGTGGAGGGTACTAGAAAATGCAAGAAGCATTTAGAACAGTCCTAAATTGAAGAAACAGCTAAGGATGAAACAATACAAGTAGTAATCCATGCGCTAAGTACTGGATGAAGTCAAACACTTCCCCGCATGCATATTCGCCATATAAAAATGAACCTCTTGGTGATTTTGGGAGTGCTCATGAAATGTACAAAAACAGTAATTTCCATAGTCATAAGAAGAAAAATAATGGAAATATGATTGTCATTTATGTGAGGGCCCCTTTACAAAGTACATTTGCTCCCACTCCCAGTGTATTGTAAAGGGACCTTATTGTAAATGAGAATTAGATCTCACACCAAAAACTCCTCGGAATGACTAAATTAAAAAAAAATAGAGCAGAAGTAATATTCTGGCCACATATAAACAGTGATGTGGATGAAATAATGAGCAAGTGCGGAACGTGCCTGACATACAGAGATACACAATGGGAAAGAAACATGACACCACATGAACAACCTGTAATACTGGAAGTCAAAGTCGGAATGGATTCGTTTGCCCTAGGAAGACATGACGACCTGATCATAATGGACTATTTTAACACTTTTCAGTTTGATACTTCAAGATACCACAGCTTCAACTGTGATCACCAAGTCTGTACTTGCATGTCATGGAATTTCAAGGACTGAAATGATAGCAATGGACCATGGTTCAAGAATACAGAATGTGTAGAGCTGGCTAAAACTTATGAAATTCAGTATGATATCTAGTTCTGGATACCCATAAGAAAACAGATTTAAAAGAATGTGGACTCTGTAGAGTAAAGGGAAAAAGGCAATTTATATAGTACTGCTCAATTATAGAGCAACACAGTTGCAATGTGAAAATCACAGGAAGCACAAAAATGTGTACTGGATCGACTGTGTTTCAGACTATTTCAAAGAGAGTGAACAAACTGTTTAAGACAAGGACATGCCTAAAACCCCCTATACTGCAGAGAAAGAAAAGTGCTGAAGATTAATTAGATTAATGTTATTTTTACAATATCAACCAAATATGTTAAGTTAAATAACTAGTAGAATTTGTTTAGTTAGAGAATATGGTGAATTTTTTCAAAAAGAGAAGGTGTGTCATAAAGAGCTAAACTGTAGCATGAAGTTGCTGCACATTCTTTAGGACTCAATGCGGTACCATTCTTCCTGTCTCCCACACAGCGCCAAGAATCAGCTGCAGAGATCAGGAAGCAAGGTTAGATTACAGCAGCGTCAGTCCTGTATTTATTTTGTATGTGATCTCCTGTTAGGTAAATAAATAAGTTATCTTAAAGAAGCAGTCGGCAATGTCAGCACGTGGGACGGCAGGGTAAGTACCCTTAGCGGGCCCCACTGCTTAAATTTACCTGCTGACTTGCAGCACACTGCTTCCCATGGCCCTTGGATTGGGATGGTGAACCACAGCCAGTGGGAGCCATGGGAAGAGGCGCACGGCGAGCCGGCAGGTAAATAAAGCAGCAGGGCCAGCTAAGGGTACTTACCTTGCGGTCCCACGTGCCGACGTTGCCGACCACTGTCTTAAAGACTGTCTGAGACATCATTAACATACTGCATTCGTCACAATTATGTTATCCTTGAAAGTGCCCTGTGTGTGGATTTTCAATTAAAAGTCTGTCTACCATTGAGGAAAACAGTCATGTAATAGGAGAGGGTTGTGTACATTATTAGCAAAGCAGTAGAAATTTCAATATTTTGCAGGATACATCACAAATTACAAAAAGATTTAATTAAAAGTTCAAATATCAGTTGTTTCTGCCAAGAGAACGAATAGTGAAATTTTCTTTATAAACATGAATCTGATACTGTAAAATCTCTGGAAAAAGTTCCTTAAATGTTTTCTCTAGTGTATATTTGTTCTTAATCCAAGATCAAAGTTTTCATTCTAGTTATTAATCCAATAAAGAATTTACTGATTCTTTAAGAATTTGTACTGGTTTGTCAGCTAATCATCTTTGCAACAGTCTTTCCTACCATGATTCTGGGAAATGAAAAGTTTGAAGACTTAGTTAGTCCAGAAGACAGATCTTCTAAAAGTTTAAAGTGAAAATAATGATGAACTTTGACACACTATTATAATTACTGCTTCTTTCTGGTACCTACCAATTTTTTCTAGCTGTTTGGATACATGCAGAGAGTTTTCCCACAGTTTGCACCTGAAACACTTAGCTAAAATCAAAGAGTTTAATAATGCAGGAAAATTGTTTTTACTTGATGCCAGAAAGTCAGATAACCCTACAAAAGAAAAATATATTTAATAATATAATACAATACAGTTTATTATTAAATATATCAAAATGCATTAATTTTTAACATACATTTAGTAACTCTTAAGCCATGTCTGAAAATTTTGCCTATATCTTGTGTCAAAGTGAAGTCTTGAATAGGAATGCATCCTAATTGAGCCTGAATAAGACTGAAAAAGAAATATTTCTTAGTATATAAGCAAACAAAATAAAAGAAAACAAGAGACAAAGACTCCATTGAAAAACAAAGTCAAGTTCAAGATAAAAGCAACATTGTTTGGCATCAAAAGGCATGAGCCTGCACACAATGACGTCAATAGGAGCTTGAATCAGGGTTTTTATTTTCAAGTCAATGAGATGTGAGACAAAATATTTACCAGTTTACTTTCATTTCTCTTGTTTTTATCTTCCCTTCCATTGGAAACCTGTATAATAAAACACACAGATTTTTTGCTATTCACTTTAATTAAAAATTATACTTTCTTTCTGAACATTAATTCATTGATTTTTTGTACCTGATAGTTATCCTGTTCTTGTCTTTATTCAAAGTATTCAATATCTTCTTCTCACTTGTTCTTAACTTGACATCTGAAAATTCAACGCAGCTGGATATCATTGTGATCTGTAACAATTTAACATTGTTTAACAGATCCTGTTTTCATGCAATTGTCATTAGTAGTAAAATGTAATGGAACTAACAGCACAAGACAATATAATATGTTATCTATAATCAAATTGCTTCAGAATTCCATAATTCAGAAGGGTAAGATAACTCAGTGCTACATAACTGAGAAGAGTAAAAGATGGGAGAATTGGAAGATCTCAGAGAATAAAACCCTTAGAAAAAAATCATATTGCAATTCATTTTGATACATCTTGAACATCATAATTCTTTGGTGTAAGAAAAAAATATAAACTGTTTTCAATTCTGTTTTAAGCTTACAGATGTGTGTGTGTGTGTATATATATATATATATATTCTTAGAGAAATTAAATTACCAGTTCAGATAAAGTTTCTGTTCCATTAATTGTGGAAAACTGTTTCACTGTATCAAATGCAATATAGTACCAAGCCATTAGTTTTCCAGTCTCTGTAGATAAAGATTAAAAATATTTACTGCATTTTTTAAAAAGAGATGTGTGATGTACTTGCTTCTTCTAAGCAACACAACTGCATTTTTATTTTCCTTACACTATTATATATAGATCACTGTTACCAGGCCATCTTTTGATCTGCAGCAGAATTTCCAGTAATTTAATAGGAGGATTTGCACACGGATCCAGATCAGTATATGGTCCCAAGGATACAACTTCTATCATTTGCTAAATTAAATTCAGTTCAGATAATAGAATACTGAGTATGTTTATTATAGGCCAAATTCTGCCCTCAGCTACATCTGCAGAACTCCACTGGAGGTACACAGATGTACCTGAGGACAACCTTTCTCCTGAATGATTTTCTGTTCACTGCCCAGTCACTGTGCCCCTTAGTATGTCTTATAATAAACTCATATCAAGAATAATTTTTAAACCTTATAAAATATTTTCAAAATATGTTTTTCATACTATCATCTAACTTATATTATGAAGTATATGTTACCTGTAGGTTTGAAATTAAATTCTTCATCCATCTTGATCAAATCAAGAGATGACAAATTGTTCAAATTCTTCAAACACAATTCTGTCCAGAATTTGAAAAGAGAAATTTATCTTTGCAACACGCAGGAAAAGAATATGATATTTTTGTATATACGAAGGAAAAGATTATGGTCTAAGTTACATCAGTGTAAAACCAGAGTAACTCCACTTAACTCAAAGGAAGGCCTAAGCACACGATCCTTTTCCCATTGAAGTCAGTGACAAAAATTCTTACTAAATTAACTGGGGTAGGCTCAAACTCATCTATACATTCAGTGAAAACCAACCGACCAACCTCAATTTAAAATTGTAGAAAGTATGAAAGAAACTAGATGCGAAAAGTTTAAAATGTCAACTTAAGCTCTGAAAAGGTTGAGAGTCCACTAGTAATCATTCAACACAATATAATATTTTCACTAATTTTTAACCACGTAGCAAGGCATGACTATTCAAATACACATGTGTGACTGAGTGTTTAATTATATATGTACATTATAGTAACTGTGCCTGTATTTATTTCAATGGTTACAAATTCAGATAAACCTATGTAGTCACTAGCAGTGGATATTTGAATGATGATGATCAAAGTGTTTCCTTTGTTTTTATCTCTTTTGAAACCAAGAAAATTAAGTGCAAAAATGACATTAATACAATATTGAGATTTTTCAATGCAAATATGTCAAGAAACTCAAAGTTGTAGTTCCCATAGCAACCAAAATCATACACATTTCATACATACACAATACACACACACACACACGAGATAGTTATAATTAACAGAATATACATTGCTACAAAATATGTGCACGAGGGCTGAGTTACAATATCTGTTAAAATAATAAAGTTGAATTTCTAGATTTGTGCGGCTAAAATCCTGGCAAGTAATGTTCTATTACCATACCTATTTTGCATTTCATATAATGCTTATGTTGTAGATAGTATGAAAGAAAGTACAGCATATTTGTTTTATCATTTAAAGATGGGAAGGGCAGACCCCTAGACTGTTGAGTTTCATCTGGATAATCTGATGGTATTGTCATAAATTGAGAAGTGATTTTAATATTTAAAGAGTCATAAAGTAAATAATTATTTTATGTTCAAGCCATAACAAAACTGTTGTGTTAATTTTTTTTTAAATAATAGTTAGACTATTCTATAAAAATCTGAAAACTGAAGAATACAGCTGATCTTTTTGTATTTGCAAAGTCAGATGCTACACATTCACTTTAACAACAATACGGCATACAAGGTCCCTTAATTGCTTGACTGAATTATCTTACTTCTTGAAATTGCTTTATCTATTTGATATATTAATAAATGTATAACCAAGCTTAGAAGAATTTTAGCATAGAAAAATAATTCTTAGAAGACCTAATAAATCAAATAGATTTGAGATATGACTAAATAAGGTACGGAGCACTTTATGCATACAGATATTACAAGACATACAAGATTTCTCCTGGCATACCTAAAGAGAGTGAATAAATCAAGCAATAGATGCTAAATCTTTAGCAATAGAGCAGAATATGCACTAAAGGGCTTTGCTCCATGTGAAAAATCTCATGGTCCTGAGGAATGGAATCCTCAGTCTAAGCCAGCCCGACTGTATACATACTCAAATCAGCCACCAATATAGGTAACATGAAAGAATAGCATAAGGCCCTCCTATAGCTCACTGGACACATTCCCACTGGCCATAAAAAAATACGCCCTTGACCTGTACAAAATTCTCCTCCCACCTTCCTCAGGGAGTTATGCAAAGCTTTCTATAATACAAGGCAGTATGAAGTTCCCACACAGTCTCTACTGCTGCTGCCCCATGTGCATCAAGCATGCAGTTTTTAAATTGTTTTTGGGCAAGCTGCAAGTATGTAAGTTACCCCAATTTGTGGAAAGAGGAAATCTGATATTAAATTTCTGTACAACAAATTTTGAAAGAATGTGAAAAGAAATTAAATTAAATGACAAATCAATGGAGGGAAAGGAAGGAAAATGAGAAGCAATCAAAATGAAATGAATCTAATGCAAAGTATGCAAAGTTTGATTTATGAATAGGATATACAAGAAGCTCTATACCTGTGCATGTGGGCAAGAACTTGGGAAGAGGAGTATTTATCATTTCTCCTTATTATGAAATCCTTTTTTGGGGAAAAGAATTATAATGGGAAGTACAGTATATACGATATGGAATTGCATGTAAGTTAAATGAAAGCAATAATGTTGCTTTAACAATTCACAAAAGGCTAGATTCAGCCAATGAGACTGAATAGTATCTTGCTCCATCAGTAGCTCCATGGAAATGAACGGGAGCTAATGAGATATGGTGGAAGAATCTGGCCCAAAATGTTATGTTGTACTCAGAAAGGTGAAAAGGCACTGACCTTGTAATTTTGCTTCAATTCCAACCTTGTCTAATCCACATGAAAAACCTGCAGGAAAAAACAAAATGGCCTTTTAAATGAATACAATCATGCATTTAATTTTCAACATTATTGTCCACCAAAACAATGTACCGATTGTAAAAAAAAAAAATATGTCAATTTAAGTACAATAGTCACACCTTTCATACTAATTGACATTTAAAATGGAGGCACAAGGTGGGTGAGGTAATATCTTTTATTGGACCAACTTCTGCCTGTATATGAAATAGTACATATTTTAAGTTTGTTGTGTTGTAACTGTGTTGGTACCAGATATGAGCGACAAGGTGGATGAGATCATATATTTTATTGGATCGACTTCTGCAGATAAGAGGGGACAAGCTTTTGAGCTTCACAGGGATCTTCCTTACTCAGGTCTGAAAACAGTAACCAGAATGTCACAGCTACATACAAGTTTGGACAGATTGTTCAGAATAATGCTGTAGGAGATCAGTTCAAATGAAGATGACACTGAACACTTCACCAGTTTTAGGACAAAGGAGAATTAGTAGTCATCAGAGTGCATTAAAAATTGTGATGACGCACAAAACCAGTGCCTTTGTTAAGTCCATGATTTTTAGGGTCCAGCAGAATTATGAATTTCAGGCTCCTCTTTTGAAGGTGTTGTGCAGGTTTCCTTTGATGAGGCCTGAGGGGTCACATATAAAGAGATCACTTAAGTGTTTGCTCACACATGATAGGGTGTTTTTGTCTTTCATCGTTTTTCTTTGGGAGTTCATTTGAGAGCACAATGATTGGCTGGTTTCACTGACATAGTTGTTGCAGCATTTGGTACACTGGATCAAGTATACCACGTATCGAGATAGGCATGTGTAGGACCAATGGATCTTGAAAGGTATATTGGGGGGATGTTCATCATCAGAGCCGTGGAGACGTGTCTGCAGGTTTTGCATCTGTTATTCTGGCAGGGTCTGGTGCTGCTTTCAGGTGATGTTTCCTGGACTGTGGGGAGCTTGCTTCTGATGATGAGCTTGCTCCACCTTGCCTGTTGACGTAAAACATACAGGCAAGATTGTTCGTCATGACTCTGATGGTGTGATGTTCAAGGAGAAGGAGGAAATGTCGACAGGCATCGCAGACCACTCGTAGTTCTAGGAGGTTGATGTGTAGAGTGGATTCGGTTAACGACCATCTGCCCTGCACTGTGTGACTGTGGAGATGTGCTCCCCAACTCATTAGGGAAGAATCAGTTGTTAGGATTATGGTTGGTGGTGGTTGGAGGAAAAGAACGCCAACAAAGACATTGTTGGGCTCCATCCACCAAAGTAGTGAGTCTTTGGCTTTTACTTGCAGGGATAAGAATTTGTGGAGGCTGTGTTTGTTGGGGTAATATATTGTACGAGCCATGCCTAAAGACATCACATGTGTAGTCTTGCGTGCCTGATCATGAAAGGGGCCGTTGCCATTTGGCCTAGACATTGGAGGTACATTCTGACAGAGATCTGGGGGTAGACCCACACGTTAGATATCAGATTTAATATGACCAAGAATCTCTGAGGCAGTAGGAAGGCTCTGGCTTGTCTGGTGTCCCATTATGAGTCGATGAATTCTAGGTGTTGTACTGGCATTAAAATGGACTTTTTTAGGTTCATGAGAAGGCCTACCTTTGTAAACAAGTCCATTGTTGTAGACAGCTCAGAGAATGTTGGTCTTAGCTGGGGTCTTGAGGAGACAGTTCCTCAAGTATGGAAAGATGATGCCGCTTTGTTTCCTTAGGTAGGCAGCGACTACTGGAGAACACCAAATAGTCCGAACGGCAGCACCTCATACTGGTAGTGGTTGTTGCCCATGATGAACTGGAAAAAATCATCCATGGGTAGAGTGTGCTCTGATATAAAAGTATGTGTCCTGAAGGTCAACAACAGAAAACCAATCCTCCTTTTCCAGTGCCAGGATAATAGTGGAGAGGTAACCATCCTGACGTGTTGCAGTTT
Organism: Dermatemys mawii; assembly: GCA_007922305.1. Classification (NCBI taxonomy): domain Eukaryota; kingdom Metazoa; phylum Chordata; order Testudines; family Dermatemydidae; genus Dermatemys; species Dermatemys mawii. Next base: position 20,910,566 of record ML677352.1, on the reverse strand, counting down.
GACGAACATGTTTAGATTGCAAAGGTCCAGGATGTGTTGCCAGCCACTGGATTTCTTCTGGATGAGAAAATAACAGCAGTAGAAATCCTATCTTCTATGTTGGAAAGGGACCAGTTCTATCGCTTCCAGTTGCAGAAGATGATTTATTTCTCTCGCTAGAATAGGTTTGTGAAGGCGTCCTTGAAGAGGAACGGGTGGGGGTGGTGGGATGTGGCGGGATGGGATAGATATGAAGGGGATGGAGTATCCTTCCTTCCTTATCTCTAGAACCCACTTCTCTGAGCTGATTAGTCTCCATGATGGGAGAAACAGAGCTAGCTGGTCACCAAATTGGGAGGACCTCAAAGATGGTGGGAATGACTGGAAGAGGGGGAAGCTATTTGGGGCCTGACACACTTTCAAATTGTTGCTTCAGTGGGGATGTGTGTGTGAGAGGTAGTCCCCAAGGAGTAGGTTGTGTACACTTGGAGGGAGGCCTTCGTTTTCAGCCCTGAATGTCATAGTACTACTGTTGAGGATTATATTGTAGCGATCGAGAGTAAGGAGGGAGGTGGTACTTTCCTGGACTTCTCTTTGGCACAGGCGTGTAAATGCCAAGAGATTGGAGGCTAGATAGAGAACCTTTACAGGAGTGCAGGGAATTGTCTGTGCGCTCCGAGAAGTTTTCGGTCCTCAAAAGGTAAGTCTTCCACAATAGTTTGTATCTCTTTAGGAAAACCTGAAAGGTGGAGCCATAATGCATGCTTCATGACCACAACAGTTGAAATGGATCAGGCAGCAGGGTCTACAGCAGGGGCAAAAAGCCCCAGCCCAAGAACCTCCCTACTGTGGCCCACGGAGGGGATACCATCACTAGCTGCCGGGCAAAGGCAGCCCTGGAGGCAGCATCACTTTTTCCCCACAATGAATACAAGCCAAAACACAACTGTTTGATGCACACCTTGCTGCAATCCTGAAGGATTCAACTGCTCAGTCACTGAGGCCAAACATCAACAAACTGAAAGAACTGAAACATTACCAGGTGGCAGGTCAACACTAAAAACTCTCTGGGAGGCAAAGAATCGTATAAAGTTGTATGACAGTTTTATTATTTCTAAGAAATTCAAAATAAAAAATACAATATAAATGTTTTCTTTTCTGAACACGATCTTCAGTGACATCATTGGCCCACTGGGAGGATTTGAGGGCTGGAACTGGCCCTAAGGTAAACTGAGTTTGAGACTCCTGGTCTACAGTCTAACAAGGCTTATAGGACTATACGGGTTAGAAGATGTCCTTCCAATATTAAGGACTGGAATTGCTCTTTCTTGGCCTCCAGGAAGTCATAACAGAAATCCTCCAATTTGGAGTAATTTGCCATTAGAGCCTCGTAGTTTGAGATTCAAAACTGGAGCATAGCTGATGAATATGCCTTGCATCCAAATAAGTTGGCATTTTCAATCCCTGTCTGGATGACTGTGGCTGGTATTGACGGCCTCTGTCTTGCACCAAATTGACCACCAGAGAATTTGGGGTAAGGTGCAAGAATAGAAATTCAGCATCTTTCGCTAGAAGATAGTACTTTTTGTCAGCGGGTTTGCGAGTAGAAGGGATGATCGCTGGGGTCTGCCAGAGCCGTTTTGCAGGATCCAGAAGAGCTTCATTGTCAACAGTAGAATCTTAAAGGAAGAGGATGTGTGGAGGATATCAAGCAGCGTATGCTGCTAATCCTTGTCTTTCTCCAAAGAAATCTGCAGGGGGGTTGCAATCTTGCAGAATAAGTCTTGAAAATGTCTGAAGTCATTGGCCTTAAACAAGAGCAAGGGTTCCTCAAAGTCATCGGCACAGCTTCCTAACAAAAATTTCCTAGATAGAATTTCCTCCAACAATATGCAGTTTTCCTCATCTCCCTCCTCCCAATAAGTTAAGAGCATCTCTTATATGATGTTTCCATTTCCTACCAAACTAGGAAACAAAAGACTAAAAGCTGGGTGAACATAATTTATTTGGATTATGGTAGTGCCAATGAGACAGGCATCCATTGTAACAGTCTTAACTAATAATGGCCTTCGTTTTGCAGGGCATTGTAATCTTCGTATTATTTTTATACAGCTTTTCACATAATAGTACAATGGTATTAACAAATATCCTAAAGTGCAAACAGACATCTATTAAAAAAAGGAGTCGAGTACCTTACTAACAACTGCTGAATGTCCAAACACTTATCATTTGAGAACATGTCAACCAAAAATGTAAATTGACCAATTATTTTATTTTTCAGTGCCACAAAGCAACTGTTCCACAATCACAGACATCCCATTTTGCTGAGTACCATAGAGTGCCTTATGCTGGTCAGGTCACCAGCCTGTACAATCAGTGCTGAAGCAGAAAATCTGCCTTTGGGGGGAAAAGATAGATCTGTTTTTATTCAATATGAAGCAGTTTTCTGAATTTTAATATCCTCATTTTATCTTCTATAAAATAAAGATATTAAAAAGAAAAACCACTCAATATTGAATAAAAGCTGATTTACCTTTTCCTTGGAGGCACACTCAATACTCAGAGCTGAAAGTAATGGTAATATGCCACCAGCTTTGTGTGTGCTGTGATGCCTCAACACAGTGGGAAGTTGGTAATCATAGACTGAAATTTTGCAGACCTGTTAATGAAAAAGTAGTACAAGTTTAAAATATGTTGAAATGCCTGCTAATTACATTAACATGGTTGAAATGCTTTTTTCTAAAGATGTTTCAGGTCACCTTTAACAACTTCATTGTCTTCAATCCCTACTGAAATGACAGTCCATAAAAGACAAGAGAAAACAAGTAACACTAATCTTTTTTTTATCATTTGGCACCAATAGAAAATTACTTGCAAAAATGCAAGTAGTTTGATGTAACCTACTTTATCTTAGACATGACATTATAATCCTGTAACATATTCTAGTCAATTTAAAAGCAACAAACCATAGTGAACTGGATTTTTCAAAACTCTGATGTATAGGAAAGTTGATCGAATCCATTCCAAAGCTATTTTCACATCCGTGATGGTGTGCAACACTATTTCTGCATTTAAATGCTCAACAAGATGTTTATGTAAACTAGTAAGGAACAAAAGGTAAATCAATTAGAATTAAATAATAATAAGCATTAATCAAAAGTATAAAACATCTAATTATTTTTTACAAACAATAACAGATTATATTTTACAGTAAATAGTCCACTTATTGTTGCTGCTTTTTATGGTACTCAGTACAAAAAGCTAAAAAATACTTAAATGATCAAGAATTCAAGCTGTTTGTTATGGAATGGGCTCCAGTTAGCAAAAGAAAGAGATTTTTGGGGTTGGCTGTTGGACATCACTGGCATCCAGGAAACAAAATTATCTATATTTACATGTTGCATTATATTCTTGATATTTTGGGAAATATCAGAATTTAAGTCTTCACTAGATTTATAAGATTTTCAATTTTAGCATTTAAATTCCACTGTAATTCTGAATGTTCTTATTTTTAAATGTGTCTCATCCCCTATAGACCTTCCATCAATTTAGCATTATAGGCTAGGGTTTCCTGAATCTCTCGTGTGTCAAACTTCAAAGATATGGCCTAGGAGCTTTCTATGTTCTATTCCTGGTTTTTTGAATACTTTCACCACATATCCACAACCAATTTCCTTTGATATGTTTAAGACAGAACTATAGACCTAATTCTCTTTTTTAGGCGTCAGATATGAGTAGTATTCCAGCCAATGAAAAATATATGGAGTTCAATCTCCAAACCCAGAAACTCATTCAGTGTCATACTGCTGTTTTCAAGGAACATAACTTATACTTTACCAGGGATCTACGTGTCTACAGGCAGACATTCCAGAATGGATAACTTAAGAACCTCCTTAACCCACACAAACCAGATGATAGAATAGGAACATCATAGGTATAAGGAACAAGACTAATCACTTGAAATCAACAGAATTTATATACCAAAAGAACTGGTGAGAAGAGCTTACCTCTAGCCTTAAGCTGCTGACAATAAATGAAGACACTGTGAGGCATCTCACACATTCATTCATGTGACAATAGGCAGCAGTATTTATGTCAGTGTTATGGTGTTGCAGGTATATCCCATCAGCTTCTTACGGTGGTATGGCCCTGTGACCCAAGTCACTAGGGCATGCCTGGGCTTCAGGACCATAAGGCCTAGTGGCTGAAGTCTAAATAGCAGCCCTTTTCTCAGGGCAGCATGGCCCAATGACTAGGGTCAGCAGAGCTCTCCTGGGGTTGAGGATAGTAAGGCCTAGTGGCCAAAGTCTAAATAGCTGTCCTTCTCAGTGTAATATGGTCCAATGGCCACAGTCAGTCACGCTGTCCCGAGGTTCAGGAAAGCAAGGCTCAGTGCTCAAAGTCTAAATAGCTGCCCTTCTTCTCAGGGTGGTATGGTCCAATGGTCAGAGTAAGTCAGGCTGTCCTGGGATTTAGGACAGCAAGGCTCACTGGCCAGAATCTAAACAGCTGCCCTTGGATTCAAGGCTGTACAGCTTGCTCCTTTGGGCGGTGACCTCATCCAGTGGTGGGTATGGTGCAGGATAAGGGGATTCAAGCCCAACCTACTCCACTGGGTCCCGACCCAGGGCTCTGAGGAACCAGTTCTCCTGTGTTCAGGCTCAGTCTCTCTCTACAACCATTTCGTTCCCTGCATTACTTCCTACCCTCACTTCCAGCACTGGTAGCCTCCCAGCATAAGCAAACTCTTCTCTGTCATCCTCGGCAGTCAACTGGATGTCTGCAGCGGCTTCAGCGCAGTCAGCCTCTGCAGCCTGGGGCTCCAGCAGCTTCCTGGCAAGAGCCTGCAGCACACATCTGCTCTCCTCCTCAGTCAGCCCAGACTGAGCTGAACTGCTCCCTCTTATACTGTGATTCCAGTTGGAGCATGCCCAGCAGGGGTGATGGGGTGCAGCTTCCTCGGCCCAGAGCATGGGGTTAATCCCCTCTATCCCAGAGTGGAGTAAGTATACCCCATCACATATGGGAACACTGCAAAGTTCATCTTTTTTTCTTGGCCTACTGGAAAGGCAGTGGGCTCAGGATTGGGGTGTTTGGTAGATATCTATGGGGTTCTAAATTTACAGGATAGGTGCCCAAATTGCAGAATTTATTTTTCTTAATTAAAAACTGATTCTAAAAAAATACTATAAGAAAGCTTCTGTGATTACTTTTTTGCACTATCTAAATATTATTTGCTTTTCTTGTTGATTAGTATTCTCCCAATCACTGAATGGATAAAATGAAGTTTCTACCTCTGTATGATTTCCCCATAAACCTGTCTTTTATAATCCATGGGATGATAAATTAAAAGAACAAGAAAATACATTCTGTTGGTTCTATCCGCCAGTATGCTTGTGGCAAAATTACTTAGTTACCTGCTTTCTATTGTATCTGCACCATTTAACAGCTGTACATATTTCTCTCTCGTACTTAACCTAGTCAAGATAACTGCTGTAGCTGTAGTGTCAAACTGAAAAAAAAAGTACTTTAAGATTTAGCAGGAGACACCTAAAACATGCGTTTCATATATTTTTGGTAACAATTCAAAATGTATTTTAAAAATGTTAGGTTTAACCTGTTGAGGAATGCCAAGGCATCAACATCTGAAGGACAAATCCTAACAAATCTATTTGCATACTGAACAGTAGCTTAACTTAAAAAAAAGAAATTGTTTGTATTTGGGCTGGTGCTACTAACCTATTTGCTGCAACATGCATATACTATAGACAGTATTAGGATCAATGAAATTTTACACAGTTGTTAAACAATACTGTGCAAACACAAAAGAGAACCCCACTTATCCAGTGGACAAATATGCATTTGGAAAAATCCATTAAGTTCACTGAAGTGATTTCCACATCCCACCTCACCCAAGCCGCATGGTCACCACCACAATTCTTCTGAATGAGAAGGACGGGAGAGAATTCACTTTTTAGTCCTTCAATGCACTCTGCAGTGCTGGACACTAGTCTTATGATTAGCGAGATTGTCAATTCCTTCCTCAAGAGGGCAGCAGCTCTTAAATGAATGATTATTAAAACACAAGGTCTTGATACTGATAATCATTTAGTATTGCCAAATGTTAAAAAGCCTGAAATAAACCGCTGAGATACACCAAGTTCCCCACTGTCCTCATTACTCACTATCAAGTTACCTCATGTATTCAGCACCCAACCTTCTCTTTCCCTCTTGTTTTGTTCAGAACTGGAAGCATAGAGCTAATTGTAGACTGTTGATTTTTGTATGGTGTGACAAAGCTCCAAGTCTGTACTTGTGGGTCCTGCGCTTCCTGGCAGATTTAGGGGCCTCAGAAACTCATCTAGGCCCCAGAGTGACCTCCCTTTCTCAGTATAATTGGCAAGAGTCACCACCTAGTGAGTTACCTACATCACAGGCCAGTATGGAAGATGGAAAAGGGGGGAGCCCAGGCCCACTCTCTACTCCGGACTCCAGCCCAGGGACCCTAATAGTATCAGCTAAGACGGCTGACCTTTTATCCACAAAACACAATACAATTCCCTGGGCTACTTCCCCACAGCAGTCTCCGCTTCTTCAGACTCCACTTCACCCTTACCTCAGGGCCTCCTTCCTTCTGGATGATATGTTGTTCACCACTCAGTCTCACCAACAGCACAACTTCCTTCCACAGCTCCTGACACCCACAGCCCACCTGACTAACTGGGAGGTTTTTATCTGGTTTCAGCCAGTCCCTGATTGGCTTCAGGTGTCCCAATCAGGCTAGCTGTTTCTACTCCTTTCTAGAAGATTCTTAATTGGCCCCAGGTGTCTTGATTGGTCTGGAGTAGCCTTTGTTTAGTTATCCAGGGAACAAGGACCTGCACATCCTGAGGCTGATATACCTGCCTTCCAGCACTCTCCTATATCCTTCTGGTCTGACTCCGTCACAACGGGAATTTGCCAAGTTTTTTAATTTGGACTGGTGTATGTGGTAGTTTGGATTAGTGTATGTGAAAACAGCCCTTAATCAAATAACTCTTCCTGATTCAATATAAGTATTTAGGCATATGCTTAAGCTACATTGGAATGGACATGAGCACGCACTCGAAGAACTCCACATTGCAGCCCTGGAAATTTCAGTATCAGGGACTTTCTTAAGGCAAGCAAAAGAGGCTGCCGCAGGTGGTAGAATGAGATCATGGTAGAATGAGATCATATCATAGGTACAGGAATTTCTGCTAATATATAACATTCAACAATACATTATTTAATTCATTTAGAAACAGTCTAGGGAAGTGGTTTTCAACCTTTTAAAATTTGTGGACCTTTTAAAAGTTTCCAGTGGAGCTGTGGATCCCTTTGGAAACTGGGGTTCTACAGACCACAGATTGAAAACCAATGGTTTAATGAGACACAATATGACCCATGTGATTTTTAGCATAAAACACAAATCTAGATAATTTTCAAAAATTTATAGTTCTACTTAAATAATATGCAACAGCTCTGTTATATCCTTCTCAATAAAGCACACACTACTCCAGATGAAGCTGCACGACTTATATAAAAGGTGGTATAATATTCGCCATATTATTCAACTTTCCATTTCTTATGCAATCTAACACCTTGTTTGCTTTTTGGACTACAGTTGCACATAGATCAATGGAGATTCCATTGATCTGTCTACAGTGTCACACAGTTCTCTTTGTTCAGTATTGTTTTAACTCAATAATTCACTTACAAATAAAATCTTTAAAAAGCAAATGCTATCCCTTAAGTTGTGGTTGTTTTTTTTTTTTTTTACTTGTCAAGTGTACACTGTAGCTTTTACTACTCCAGATTTCGAAAGCATGAATATAAAATACACAGTTAACTTACCTGAGGCCTCCCTGCTCTCCCAATCATTTGCAGAATATCTGTTTCACTGTACTCTTGAAACATTCCTCCAACATAGTGCATTGTAGATTTTATAACTACCAGATGTGCAGGTAAATTTACACCCATAGCTAAGGTACTAGTGGTAACTGAATCAGATTAAAGCATATTAATTTAATAATAAACAATATTCAGTATACTAGCAAGATTTTAAATAAAGCAGCAAATACATGGGCCACTTCTGTGAGGTGCTAAGCACTCTCAACTCTAATAAAGTCAATAGGAGGAAAGGGCACTGAAGAGCTCATAGGATGGGCCCATAATCCGTATATACATTCATATATATTTCAGTGTATCTTATCATGATTTCTGTATTGACAAATGTTTCCTTAAAAAACTAAATATATCCAACATATTTGTATTTAAATATTTGTTAACATTTACAGGTAAATCAGGGTCCAATCCTTTCTCTCCTCATGCACCAAAACTCACACTGAAGTAATTGCTAATCATTCAATACAAATAGTTCAGGAATTGTTTGAATATAGCCATGACTTCATCCTGGTTTGTAGTGACTGGTATACTTAAGGACAGTTTTCAGACAGGGTCAGGATGCAGGAACTTGCCCCTTTCCACCTGCGTGGCGCTTCTGCCGAGGAGCAGGGGAAGCCCCCACGCCCCAACTCAGCTCCACGGCAGGAATGTCAGGCAGACAGAGCGGGGCAAGCCTCCCCCACCATACCCCAACTCCATTTTCCCAGCAGAAGTGCGGGGAAGGGGGAGAGATGCAGGCAGGTGTGGGGAGAGGCCCCAGGTCCCAGAAAAGCTTAATCCATCTCTGCATAGGAGCAGACTCCAACCCTCCACATGGTAGCATTCTGGCAATAGCCGACTTGAGAACCATGAAGCCCACCCCGAGTGGTGAGACTCTTCCCCAAGGTCTGATTTGTGGAGTCCCCAAGTGGCTGTTTGGTTCACTGGCCCTACTTAAGCCAGCAACAGGAAGCCATCTGAACAACAAGGCTCCAACCCCTTGTCTTGTCCCAATTCTTTCTACCTACTCCTGCTTGCTTGCCCAGCTTGATCTCCTGACATTCTGACTTGCTTGACTCCTGGAACCTAACTGGTGGTTCCTGACCTCCATTTTGTCTCCTGCTCCTGACTCCCTGGTGAAGGGACCAGGATGTAGGCAGTCTTGCCTACCAATCACAGCTGGGCTGGGGTCCACGTCAAGGATGGAAGTCAATGAACAGGGATCAGAGTAATAGCTAGAGCTGGGTTCAATAAGCAAGAGTCAGGGTCAGGCTAGAATCAGAGACCAGAAGATGAGGTGAAGTCTGGAGTTGCAGCAGGTCAGAAGTTTGTGTGGTTTCCCAGTCAACTTCCTGGGGCACCAGCCTGGATTAAATAGTGTGTTTCATCAGTCAAAAGGCTGCAGGGTACTTTCACTCTGGATCCTTTGGGAGATATTTCCTGCAATGCCTACTCTCCCAACGCTCCCGGGATGTGGCTCTGCAAGCCTTCCCAGTGGTACTGTTAGAATGTCAACTATCCCAGGGTCCTCAGACCTAGGTTCTAGTCCATGGATCCTTACATCTGGTATCCTGACCCAACCTGACTCTAGTTGCTGACTCATGTTCTGATCTCTAGTCTGTCTCCTGATTCTGATCTCCCAGTATCCCAACTCAACTGATTCTTGACTCCTGTCTTGTAATTGCAGACTTTAGGGTCTGACTACTAGGTCTGGCCACCTATCACACAGTTGTGATAGCGTCAAATACAAAAGACATATTAGTAAATCTGGAGGTGAAAGCAAGCTGGTATAGTGTACCGCTAAGAAAGTAGCTGCCAGTACAGGCCGCTACACGCGGCAGTGGCCAGAGCTCCAGGCCCTTTAAATCACAGCCAGAGCCCCGGACGTCGCAGGCCAGGCAGTACTGAAGGGTTGGCTGGGGGAATCTGGCCCCAGGCCTACCCTTTCCACCTGCGGCCCCACCCCTTCCAGGCCCAGAGCTGCTCCCCTGCCACCTTTCCCAGGAACCTGGCCACCTTGCGTACCAGTAAGTCCTTTAAGTTACTTTCACCCCGAGTAAATCACAAATGTACTGATTTACTTGAAGAATGTGGTCATATTTAGATAACATTCTTCAATGTTTAATTCATTTTCTCTAAGAAGAATAGGATAACATGATTAGAACTAAAGAGTTGGCTTTCCATTTTCAACTGGTATTATTCTTCCTCAATGAAGCAGTAGTATTCTGACGAGAATTTATTTTTGAAGGGAAAAGAAAAAACTGAAATTAATGGGAGTTATGAATGCAAGAGGAAGGCAGGATCAAACCCTAAATTACAGGCCAGTCATGCAGCCTCATGTCAGTATTAGTATCATTTATCCTGTAGTAGCACTTAAAATGTCCTAAATACTTATTGAAGAAAATTGACCTGCTCGTATATAGGCTGCAGAAACATACTCTCTATCATCATGGATTTCATGACATAAAAATAAGTGAAAGAATCATGACATTTACTGTTTCCAAATATGAATCTCCTCACTATATTTAAAAAGAAAAAATATAGTAACAACGTTTTGACTTTCAAAAGTTTAAGTTTACTTACAAAGTACTGGTAAGTCTCCCATGGTAAAAGCTCCTTCAACTATTTTTCTATCAGATATCTCCATACCAGCATGATGATAAGCCACACCACACATTAAAAGATCTGAAGAAGAAATTTTATATCTATTGCCGTTATCATCTTTTGTCAAGCAAATATTAATTCATGTTGGCAAAAATTAACATTGTTGTATGTACCTCTCACTTTGGTATCTTTTGTTGAATTTGCACACTTTTGTAATCTACATAAAGAGACAGAAACAATAAGTAGTTTTTAAAAATTATTTAAATTAAAACAAAATTATAAAGCATTTTTACTAATTTATACACAAAATGAAGACATACCAACATGTTTCAAAAACAGCACAGTGATATCCTCTGAAGAACTCTGCATAATGACACAACTTTGATTCCAGACGTTATGCTCATTAAGAGTAAGAATATTTATTCTTCTATTTAAATTCATTTGTCCTTATTTCTATCACATCCTTCTGTTTTTCATTACATTCCTATTTCATAGCTACATTTTAGAATGCTAAAAGGTCACTGTCAATGTATATGGCATAATTTTTAATTAATTTTCTCACTTATAATTGCCTTTTGGATACCTGAAACTAAAATCTGTTTGTTTTCAGAGGACTAAATCCTGTAATCCAAACTCAGGCAAATCTCTCATTGTTTGAGTAATGTCTGTATGTCTAGTTAGAGAATTAATACCCAGAAACCTGGGTTGTAAATCTACAGCATTTAAGCATTCCATGCACTGACTGACTGTTTGGACCCTGCTACCAAATACTGAAAGTTCTGTAGAGCACTTTCACTTATTTCTTATTCAAACAGCAGTAAATCAAAGAGCACTATGGAAGTTTTAGTGCACAGCAACAGATCCACATGCAACTTAGAAAACAGCAGACAAGTGCACTTGCACTGCAGGTTGCCATATAATAACCCTCCTTGTAGGCAAAACCTATAATCAGTTGCACAAATACAAATTATGAAATGATTGCCTAGGAAGGAGTACTGCTGAAAAGGATTTGGGGGCTATAACAGATCACCAAGTAAATATGAGTCAACAATGTTCTACTGTTGCAAAAAATAAAGCAAATATCATTCTGGGATGTTGTGAGAGGGTAGCATCCTGCTCCTTTCTCTTCTGTAGATGCAAACTGCTCAGAAAGATTTTGTTCAAACAACTTGTGCAATTTATTTACTGTGTTTTCCCCATCACCTTTACAAACTTGTGCAGCTCTACATTTACAAGCATATAGCCCTTAACTTACTCAGGCAAATTGGGGAAAAAGAAGGTATCTTTCCCCTGAGAGATCTCTTCTGGCTCTCAAAAGCCTACCAGTCTTTTTCCCTGATCATGTCCTGCCTGTGCCTTTTCTACCTACTGGGCTAAGATAATTAGCCTTTGGGACTCTCCTCAGCCCATCCCAGTCTATCCATTAGACAAACACTTGCTCCTCAGGTTTACTCCAGGGTGTTATAATTGGAGATCCAGCAATCAAAATTCTGATACAGCTGCTACTGCCAAACACTTTGTCACAGATGTACTATCAGCAGTGGGGTAAGCAAGACAAGAAATAATTTCCCACTCTACTCAGCTCTGATAAGGACTCATCTGGAGTCCTCTGTCCATTTCTGGGCACCATACTTTAGGAAAGGTATGGACAAACTGGAGAAAGTCCAGAGTAAAGCAACAAAAATTATTAAAGATCTAGAAAACATTACCTATGAGGACAATTTGAAAAAAATGGAGAATACAGACTAACGTCCTAACAGCCATCATGTATGTAAAAAGTTATTATGAAGAAGGCGGTGATATATTGTTCTCTATATCCACAGAGGACAGGAAAATAAATAATGGACTTATATTGCAGCAAGTGAGATTTAGGACAGACATTAGGAAAAACTTCCTAAACTATAAGGATAGTTTAGCACTGAACTAAATTATCTAGGGAGGGTGTGGAATCTTTGTATCTGGAGGTTTTCAGGAACAGGTTAGTCAGACACCGGTCAGGGATGGTCTACATCAGTGGTCTGCAAACTGGGGTGCGCGCACCCCAGAGAGTACGCGAGACCACCCACGGGGGGCCGTGGTGGCCCCGGCCCCAGGAGCCGGACACCACGACGGGGACCACCCCAGGGAGGCAGTTAGGGGACAAGGAGGAGGAAGTCAGGGGACAAAGAGCAGGGAGGTTTATATAGGGGGTGGGGTTCTGGGGGGCTGTCAGGGACAGGGGTCCCAGGAGGGAGCAGTCAGGAGGCCAGGCGGCCGCCCCCGCGGGGGGCCGTTGGGGCCCGGACGTGGGAGGGAGTGGATGGGGGCAGGGCTAGAGTGGGGCTTCCCCCGTGGGGATGCATGTTTCTACTAGGGGTGCATAATCAAAAAAGTTTGGAGACCCCTGGTCTAGATAATACTTAGCCCTGCCACAGTGCAAGGACTGAACTAGATGAGCTATCAAATTCCCTTCTATTCCTACATTTCTATGGTTAGCATCTACAAGAAATATAAATATACCTTTGTTTCTGTTCCATAGTCATAATAAATTTAGCATCTTTTGCAAGAACTGAAGCAGCCTGCTGTACTCCTTTTCTTGTGGCACAAAACTATAAATAAGAAAATACCCCTTTTAAAAAATGTACTAAGAAGAAAATAAAGAATTTCAAAAGCCTTAAGAGAAAAACATATTATACCACAAGGGTTGGTTTTTGTTCAGAGTATGTTTGTATAACACTTGCTATTTTGTAGTTAAGTGTTAAGTCAAATTTGAATTCTGTTTGGTTGCTACTGCAGGGAAATCCAAGAACTATTTTACGAAGCTTCACAGGTCGATGACTTTCATCTATTTTCAGACATACAGCAGGTCTCCTACCATCTGAAAGCCATTCTGCAATCTTTAAAGAACAAGGAAGCAAGTTAAAATGATGCTTGAAAATAATGCCTCTGTTATTATACATGCTCTCTTCAAACTACAGCACATGCATAACAAAGAACTGGGAAGCAACTATTTTTACTGCTCCACATACCCTATGACAGTGACAAAGACAGTTTACATGTTAAGCCCTTTTTGCCATGTCTAAACTAATTAATACACTTGAAAATAATTTCTCCACTAATGAGCTGACCAAATTCTGTTCCAAATTACACCGGTGCTATTGAAATCAAAATCTGTCCCCAGGCTTTTGTGACTTGTGTTTTCACCCTTAAAAAATAAAACTGAAGTACTTTATCAGTTTTTGGTTGTTATTTCCATATTGTTGGGGCCAAAAATTGTATCTGTGTTCATCAAGACAGCAGCCATCAGCCCAGGAATGACAATTTTATTTTAAAATTCATGTCAAGCTGATTTTAAAGCTTTACATCACTTTTCTTTATTTAAGTTTCTCAAATGAAGTGAATAGCCTAAAGAATCTCTGCGTTTACAACTGATGTCAAATTAACAAGTCTTAAAAAAATATTTTTAGAAAGTAATTAAACTGTAACTCTTACATCCTCAGCATTTGGGATTGTTGCAGAAACAGCCACAAATCTCATGGGAGTAAGAGAGTCAGGATTCTCTGAGATACGTGAAAGGGAAGACTGTATAGTCTTCATCCGACTGACTACAGCCTCAAGTGTTGCACCACGGCTTTCATCTTTCACAACATGTACCTATTAAAATAATTAAAGACATATGTGAAATAACATCGCTTACTTTTTCCATTCTAAACCACAAATATGTTAAAATAAATACATAACATTGTCCTACTTCCCAAAACTTTTCTTTTTCTTCAAGTACAGACTATAAAAATCACTACCTCATCAATGAGGAACAGTCGTACCAGTTGGACTAAAGAGTTGTCTCTCCATTTTCTCGTCATGCTATCCCATTTTTCCTGGGGGGAAAGACGGGGGGAAAAGGCAGAAGAAATGATGAAAAACAGATTCCAGAAGTAGTAGCAGAGACAGACCATAAACACGATAAAAAATATCAGTGAAGTTCTGATGAGCTAATGCTATATATTTTACATTTAACACATTATTATTTTATTCCTAATTATTGTTTATATAGTATTCTATTCTGCACCAAAAAAACCAAATTCTGAGCACAATATTTTAAAATTCTGTAAATTTTGACACATAAATATGGAGACTCCAGCATGGCACTGGGGCGCACAAGCCACTGGCTGCACAGAGGTGGGAGATCACTGTGACCCTCCCCCAACCCAGACACAAACTCAGCGGTGAGGCTGCACCCAACCTTGACACAGTGCAAGGACCAGGTCTACCCCAGAAACAGCACAGGGCCCTGCCCCTCCATGCCATGTGCACCAGGTGTGGGCGGGAAAGCTCAGCATGGCAAGATTCAAGCGTGGAGCGGCTTAGTGTGGGGGGATCGAGATGTGGGTTGAGAGGATTCTGCGTGGACAATCTGGGTGCAGGAAGCTCAGTGTGGAATTCGGTTGTGGAGGGGATCTGGATGCATAGGGGCTTGCTGGGTTTTTGGGTGAAATGGTAATGGGACTCTGCATGGGGTCAAGGTGAAGGTGGCTGGGGTTCAGTGGGGAGGCGTCTGCATGGGTCTCAGTGAGGTGCAGGGCCAGTGCAACCACTAGGTGAACTACGCGGCCGCCTAGGGTGCCAAGTGGTTGGAGGCGCCAAAAAGCGGTGCACTGGCTTGGCAGGGAGGAGTTTACATTCCCTCCTGGTGCTGAGACACCAGCAATATTCAGAGCCCAGGGGCCCAGCTCCACCAGTGTTTTGGGCCGGATCTCCTCTCCAGACCCATCTGCCACCCCACATCCTCCGAGTGTCCCCCGGGCCCCCTTGCTGCCCCCGCACAACTCCTCCAATCCCAGAGCAGAGCATCCCTATCTCTACCATGGGGCTCCATGCTGCCTCCCTGCAGTAACTGCTGTCGCAGGGTCCTAGTGCCCGCCACCCATTGTGGCAGGGCAGACTGATGCTGAGCCTGCCCTTCCCTTTTTCACGGGACCCTCCTCTAGCACAGGGCCCATCCCCCGCCCGCAGTCACCGTTCCTGCCCACCGTGGGCAAGGGGCAGCTCCAGCCCCCATCCCCAGGGAGGCTACAGTCATGAGCAACAGCAGGGAAGGGGTGCGCGCAGCACACACCACAGGGTAGGTAAGGGAGATTCCTGGACCTGAGAGGGGCTCTAGGAGCACGTGCAGTGACAGTGATGGGGATGTGTGCGCTGCCAGGGAGGAGGAGAGCAGGGGCCCTCCCCCAGAGCTTGCTGCTGCTGGAGGGGAAAGGGCTAGAGGAGTCCTCCTCTCTGGCCCCAATCCTGCCCCCCAAACTCATCCTCAGCCCTGTCCCACCTGAGCCCACATCCCCAGCCAGGGTCCTCAGACCCCACACCCCAACCCCCCTACTCTCGCCCTGAACCCCTCCCACACCCCAAGCCCCTCATCCCCCTGCACCCTAACCCTCCTCTGCCCTAGCCGAGCCCCCTCCCACACTCCAAACCCGTCATACACAGCCACACCCCTCGTCCCTGCACCCCCTCCCTTTGCACCCCTCCCATCCCCAAACTCCCTCCCAGAGCCTTCACTCTGCACCCCTCCTGCACCCCAAGCACCTGCCCCAGCCCAGGGCCTGCACCCCAGACCTCCTCCCCTACCCAAACTCTCTCCCAGAGCCGGGGGAGGCCTTAGTTTGGGAGGGTGGAGTTTGGGCAGGGATGGGTTCTGGGCACCACCAAAATTTCTACAAACCTGTCACCCTTGTTCTGGAAAGCGGTTCCTCCCTGCCAAGCTGCTGCAGTGGCCCAGCAAAGCCAGTGAGTGGATCTGTGGCTCAGGGCGGGGGCCACCAGGGTGGAGAATGCACCCTCCAGGGGCATTCAGGGGGAGGGAAGGGGGGAACCTGGTCTGGGGAGCAGCCCCTGGGCACAGCGGGACCCTGCGCACAGCTGGTCCCTGGGTTCTATAAAGCCTCATTGGGATTTGCCCCTCAATAAACTGGGGCATTCAGGGGGAGGGAGGGTGGCGCAAGGTGGAAGTTTCACCTAGGGCCCAAAATATCCTTGCTCCTGCCCGGGGGGGGGGGGGGGGGGGGACCCGGGGGGGGGGGGCCGGGGGGGGGGGGGGGGGGCAGCCGGGTGGAAGGGGCTTATCGGGGTGGACGGGAGGGTCTGGGTATGAGGGGTTCTGGATGCACGGGTGTTGGGTGGATGCAGGAGCAGCCACCTATACAGGGATTCCTCCCCCTGCAGCTGAGGAACAATAGTGGTAGGAAGTGGGAGAGGGAGTTTGCGGAGCCTCCTGCAGTGGGGGAGAAAGCAGGGGGTGTACCTGACCTGGCCCTGAATGCCGTGCAAGGGAAGAGGAAGTCCCATCCTCCCCAGCCCAGCCCAGTCCAGACAAGCAGCTGAGCCCAGCGCAAGGTAGGAGCCACCAGCCAGGTCTTCTGCAGTCCTGCCGCACAGTGATTCACCTCTCTGCCAGCTGCCCTGGGCACCCAAAACATACTACTGAGGAGAGTCGCAAGACCGCTCTTGTGGCTTCCCTTTGTTTCCCTGTCAGAAAGTCATTTTTCTGTGGGGAAACAAAGAAATCTGTGGGGGACATAAATTTTGCACGTGCACAGTAGCACAGAATTCCCCTAGGACAAGTATAGCACTAAAAGTATGCATGGCAGTTTACAGGCAAGTACAACGACCTTACAATTATACTGAAAGTTTCCAATCTCTATAAAACAAGCGGAAGCCCTGGAAGGATACATACATTAGCTAGACTATGTGCAACAAATTATTTCTACAATACATTTTTCTTCAGATTTTGGGTTAGACAAAAATCAATGAAACAAATAGCAAGTTATATATGAAACCTACTGGAGTGGTCATAATAATGTGAGCATGCTGTATTTCAAATAAATCATCCATCACTGTATCTCCTGTCAATTCTTTACAACTGAGCCCTATAGGTCCAAATTTATCTTTCCAATCATCAAAACGCTGACTGCACAGAGCTTTTATTGGAGCCACTAAAAATAATACAAAATTGAGGGATTACACTGAGAAAAGTAAAGTATTTTAAAAGAAAACATCAAATGTATTGCTTAAGCTGTTAAATGCATGAGTTTTAGAAAAAAAATCCTGAGCAAAGCTAAAACCTGAAGAACTTAACTAACATGTATATTAAAATTTACCCATTGAGTCTCCATCTACTGTCAGTAAGGAACGGTAATACAGAGGTCTAAAAAAGTATTACATTTGTGGTATGCACTCTTGTTGGTACCAAGATACTAGAGAAAGAAGGTGGGTGAGATAATATCTTTTATTGGACCAATTTCTGTTGGTGAGATAGACAAGCTTTCTAACTCACACAGAGCTCTTCTTCAAATTTAAGAGTTCTGTGCAAGCTTGAAAGAACATGGTCCAATAAATATCCAACATATTTGTATTTAAATATTTGTTAAATATTAACCAAATATTTAAATATTTGTTAAATATTAACCAAATATTAAATATTTAAATATTTGTTAAATATTTGTTACATAGTAACCAAATATTTAAATATTTAAATATTTGTTAAATATTAACCAAATATGTTGAATTGTGCCAGACTGCATGTGGCTTTACAATGTGGACAAATCAAGGATTGGGCGGGGGGAAATCACCAGTCTCAACTGATCTACATGAATATACAAAATTCCTTTCTCCAAAAAGATAAACAGAATTACAGATCTAGAGACGTCATTACCTTCTAATTACATTTCATTTTTCTTATAATTAAATCAATGCAAATAACTCTTAACTTTGGTTAATGGGAAGGCCATGTTGTGGTCCAGGGGACAGATCAATGGACTAGGATTCTGAAGACCTTGGTTCTGTTCCTGGTTGCAGCACTGAGCAAAGCATTCCCAGTGCCTCTGTTTCTTCACAGCCTTTGTCTGTTCAGGCTATAAGCTCTTCAGAGCAGGGACAGTCTTACTATGTGTACATGAAGAGTCTAATAAATGGTTCCCAATCTCACTTATCAATACAAAGATAAATAATAATAGTTGCCATGGTAATACAAATACATGACTATAACAACAACTATGATACAATACATAAGTTCTATGAAGTTGGCCTCATTTAGTTGTCATCACATATTTAAGTTCAAACTTATTAAAGGTAACCAGTAAGTGTACATAACAAAACTGAAAAGTTGAAATAATTTTCTATCATTGCTACTAGCTAATAATTTACTGTTTAAAATTAGCATAATACTCACTATAGACAATTTTAATATTTAACCAGGGCAGCGGCACTTCCATTAGTAACCTGGTAATAGCTAGTTCGAACATTACTGTTTTTCCAGAACCAGTCGGAGCACAAATCACAAAATTCCTATCTGTGTAAAGAATCTAGGAAAGAATTAGAAAGCAGTAAATGTAATGAAGCTATTCAAATGTACCTATTCACACATTCTGACAGAACTGTGAAGGAAAAAAATTACACAGGAGGGATTATTAAACTGATATATGTACCAGTGAATGACTGCTGGTATGACACAACTTGGATTTTCTAAAGATTAGATACTTTGTATTAGATGAGAACTTTAACTTTAAATAATGGCAAAAAAAAAAAAAAAAGAATGTCTTTTTCTATACCTCGCTGCCATTTACATATTCATTAAAGAGATACCATACACCTACAACTATGATGTAATGAAGTATCGTAGTCAAAATCACAGAAATGCCAATCTTTAGACTCAAATTACTGCCGTACAAATAGACCGGTCAATGTCCAACTGTTAGCAAAGAGAGGCTCATTATAAAGTTGTACTAATTTTGCTGTTACAAAAATTTCAAAAACATTCCTGTAGTCGTCATCTTATAATTTCTGTATCTATTCATGCCAATAATGGTAAAAAGACCATATTAACAGAATTCTGAGTTTAAAACAACTTGAATGGAGAAAAATATTATAAAAGAAAATACGTGAACATAGTTTCCTATTTAGACACACATTAATTTAAACTGTTAAAATAAAATTTCTCAGCAGACTCAATAAGTTTACTTAAATCAAGGAAAATAGTTACTTTTTTACTGCTGAAAATGAGTGTTGAAAAACTTGCTTGCTATTTTTATACTAAGGAGTTGCACACTTTGTCACCTCCATAGAAAAAGTTCATTATATTCACCAGGAACTTTTGTATTCCTACATCCTTCCTCACAAGCTCCCTGCATGCCACCTTCCTATCCCCTTCTATTTTAGGAACTTGCTGAACCTCCTCATCCCCTCCTTGCTATGGCCTTTATGTGCCTCTGATTCTCCTCCCTACCAGAGATTGCATGCCCCACACCTCTTACTACGAACACTGTATGCACTCTCAGTCCCCCATTACTTACTCCCCCACATTCTCCTCCCACCAGGGATTCTGTGTGCCTCCCATTTCTCACACCCCAGCAGCTCTTTGTACACCCACCATTCCAGGGTCCTTCATTTTACCCTACCCTCCACGCCTGGGATTCTGCATGCATCCCCATTTCCCTCCCCCCACGATATTCTTATTCTCCTTTTCCTTCTCTTTCAGGGTGTCAACATTTTAAAATTGTATTAGGAGGCTGGGCAGAACTAAAATGAATAGTTCTTTGATCTATAGACAATTAGAGAGATAGCAGAAGGTGCCAGCTAATCAGAAGGCACTAATCAGATGCCAGGAGCACTGTCTCTCCCCCATTTTCCACTTCTAGTTTTCTGATTAAATTAAGAGGGTTCTGCCCATGGATGCCTACAATATGCTCTGAAAATTTAGAACTGATTAGATAAAATATTCAGGAGTTATCAAATTACATCCAAATCAGAAAAATGTCATCAAGCTGAGTCAGGCCTCACAAGCTTGGCCAGCTGATAAAAAACAAGTAATTATATTCTATAGTTGAACATAATATTTCTATAATATAGTTAATTGCAGTGACTATTATGAATATATGAGAATAAGTGAACTATATTATTTTGTAATTAAATCCTTTCATGATTAAAAGTACTAAGCCAACTTCATGAACTACTGAAATCATAAAGAAAGAGGGTTATTCATCTTGTGCAGTAACTGAAGTTCTTTGAGATGTGTGTCCCTGTGAGTGTTCCACTCCAGGTGTCAGTGCGTCCCGGCACTGTTGATCGGAGATTTTCATTAGCAGTGTTTGGTCGGGACGTTCATGTGCAGAAGCTGTCTTGCAACCACTGGAGTTTCATCCAGCACGTGCACAGCCCAACACCTTCAGTTCCTTCTCTACCATAGAGTCCTTAAATTGAACTCCAAAGTAGAGAGGAGGAGGGTGGGTAGTAAAGCACCCATAGGGGAACACATCTCAAAGAACCTCAGTTACTGCATAAGGTGAGTAACCCTCTTTTCTTCGAGTGCTATCCCTGTAGGTGTTCCACTTCAGGTGTTTGTAGAGCAGTGGCCCCTATGTTTGGGGGGACTTTGAAGTTACATGCACAGTGGAGGAAAAGAATGGTAGGCCTAGTATGGCACCAGCTTATGAGTCTTGTGTAATTGAGTAGTGTTTAAACAATTTATGCTTCGAGGCCCATGCAGCAGCTTTGCAGATATCTGCGACTGGTACATTGTTCAGGAAAGCTATGGATGCTGCCATGGAGCGAGTAAAATGGGATCTGAATTCCTTTGGTGGCTCTCTTATTTATTTGATAACATAAGTGAATGCAGCTTGAGATCCACTTAGATAGTCTTTGCACAGATATAGCTGAGCCCTCGGATCATTCTGTTGTCGAGAGAAGAGTCTCAGGGATTTCAGGAAAGACTTCATTCTATCCAGGTAAAATGCTATTGCTCCAACATCTAAGAGCAGGGGTGGGCAAACTTTTTGGCCTGAGGGCCCCATAGGGGAATAGAAACTGTATGGCAGGCCATTAATGCCCACAAAATTGGGGTTGGAGTATGAGCTCTGGAGTGGGTCTGGAGATGAGAGTTTTGGGGTAAAGAAGGGTGCTCTGGGCTGGAACCGAGGGGTCTGGAGAGCTGGAGGGGGATCAGGGCTGGGGCAGGGAGTTGGGGCATGAGGAAAGGCTCAGGATGGTGCAGGCTCTGAGCAGAGTTTACCTCAAGCGGTTCCGAGAAGCAGTGGCATGTCCCTTTTCTGGCACCCATGTGGAGGCGTGGCCAGGCAGCTCTGCACGCTGCCCCATCTGCAGGCACAGCACACCCCTGGAGCTCCCATTGGAACACATAGGAGGCAGAGTGGGGCCATGCTACGGCTTCTGGGAGCCGCATGGTGTAGCCCCCAACCCAATGCCCAGGCCAGAATGGGGATGAGCTGCGTGGTGCAGGTTGCGAGCCGGATCCAGCTGCAAGCCGTAGTTTGCCTACCCCTGGTCTAGAGTGTGTAACACAGCCTCCTATTTGCTTCCGTTTGTTCTGGGATAGAATGTGGGGAAATTACTAGGTTGATTGATATGAAAGGATAATTCTATTTTGGGGAGGAATTTGGGTGAGGTCTCAACATGATCTTGTCTTTAAAGAAGACAGTATATGGTGGATTGGCATTAGAACACTTATCTCACTTATTCATCTTGTGGAGGTGATAGCCAAAAAGAATGCAAGCTTCATTGACAAATACGGCAAGAAACAAGTGGCCAGCGGTTCAAGGGGTGGTCTGGTTAGGCCTTTGAGAACTAGGTTTAGATCCCAAGTGGGCATGGGTTGTGGGAGGGAGGCAGGGGTGAAGAGTCCAGCTGGGGGTGAAGGCTCTGAGGTGGGGGTTTCAGGTGCAGGCTGCCATGGGACTACAGCAGGGAGTGAGGACTCCCACCCCCAGCTCTCTCTCTCCCCGCAACACCACCTGGGCTGAGAGGGGGGAGAGGCGCCTCTCCCCACCGTGGAAGTTCCAGGCTGGGCTGCGGGATTGTGCACCTCCTCCAACCGCGGCAGGTCCAGGTTAGGTTGGGTTGGGGCCGGTGGAGGAGCTCCCCTCCCCAGTCCCTGGCAGGTCCTGGGCGGGCGAGTGACCTGAATGTCTATGTGGCATTCAATAGGCTGCTGTGCAGCTGCGCGGCTTACAGGGAACTTAGCAATGGTGGTGGTGCCAAGGGTTCCGATGATGTGGTTTTTGTAGAAGCTGAATAGTGTGCAAGCACCTGGTGGCTTGCCTTTGTTAATACCGGTGGTCCCACTGTGGTTAGATCAGTCGGTGCTGCTGGAAGCGGCAGTGACGACAAAGTCAGTGGTCCCAAGTTCATTGCTGGGGCCAGAGGTGGCGGCAGGATCGGTGCTAGTGACAATTCCCATGCTGACATAGTTGGTGCCATTGAAGAGGCATGACTATGTCTATGCCTTGCCTCTGTTTCTTTTGCTTTGGGCTCAACTCTATGGCCCATGCCAGAGGCGCCGGGTGAGTCAAAAGTGCTGACTCGAGAGGTGATCGGCACCGAAGGTAACGATCTTGCAGAGGACCATTTCTTTTTATGTGGTTCCCTCTGCAGAGACGTTGACATGCACTTCCTCTCTTCTTTAGAGGATCTAGACATGCTCTTGGTCAGTTCTGATCTGGTCTCTAGAGCTCTTTAGAGAGGGGCTTTTGGTGGCCCATTTCTGGACTTGGTAGTAATGATTTCTCCATTAGGATCATCTTGAGGCGAAGGTCCCAGTTGCTCTCATCTTCCGGCTGTTGCAGCGACCGTACTTTTGGGATATGTGCAATTCACCAAGAAATCTCACACACACTGGCTGTCTGCTCTCAGAATCGCTTCATGGCAGGAGCTGCATCTTTTAAAGCCTGGGGAAACCAGGCATAATTCAGAGAGTGCTCGAAAAAGGAGCAAGGAAACAGGAAAAAAATATTTTGAACAAACTATTATGAACTATAAACTAACTTATCTAAGGTATCTAACCCATTTTTTTCTTTTTTCTATCTACAGGGGAAGAAGTTGACACACTGCCTCAAGTTCAGTCTTAACCATCCTCAGCTGAAGGAAATGAAGGGGTCAGGCCATGCACATGTTAGACAAGACTACAACAGTGCTGTGAGACAACTTCTGCACACGCATATCCTGACCAAACACTGTTACCAAAAATCTCCAATCAGCAGCACTGGGATGCACTGACACCTTAAGTGGAGTACCCACAGGGACAACACACAAAGAACTTATGGTTTTTATGCAACCTTCTGCTGACTTCAATTCAATGGGAATATTGTATGCAGAATAATGGCAGAGTATTGCCACAAGCAAGGTTGATTTATATGAAAGTTATAAGAAAAAAATTGTGCAATATATCTTGTAGGTAATCATTAGACCTAGTATCAATTAACAAGGGTGTCTTACTGAGCAATGGGGCATCTAACTGATACGGATAAAATAGACATACACTTCGAAAAAAGAAAAAAAAGCAAGGGAAAGAGATTGCAAATGTAAAAAGAATATCAATCCACATCGTTTTAAAGGTTCACACGTTAAGGAGCCAGGGAGTTTAAATGTAAAATTAGTGTATGAAGGGGCAAAACAATCTTATCAGCTTCTCTGAAGAAAATGTTAACTAATGAATATGATGTCTGCATGGCCATTCCCTAAGACCCCAATCCATTTTATAGCAATGCTTAAAATGCTCGCTGAATTGAGACCTAAATCTCCAGTACAAATCCCTTTGCTCATTTTAACCACAAGACTGCAACACCTGTAATAGTACCTTCCTCTGCAGGAAGGACAGTTGCTTCGATGTAGGTTCTTGAGGTTTGGAGAATAAAAGCAAGGAAAAAT
Source organism: Dermatemys mawii (assembly GCA_007922305.1). NCBI lineage: Eukaryota > Metazoa > Chordata > Testudines > Dermatemydidae > Dermatemys > Dermatemys mawii. Next base: position 20,886,389 of record ML677352.1, on the reverse strand, counting down.
TGGAAAATACTCAAGACTTCCTAAATGATGAAGAACCCTAGATATAGGATAAGAAAGTCTGTTCTAAAAGACTGTTTTCTCTGCGACATACCTGTGTTATTAACTCCCCAAATTTTAATTTCAAAATTTGATTATATTTGTTCTGGGGAAAAACATTCTTGGGAATCCTCATGTGAAACTGCTATGCAAATCACAATTTACAGTAATATATTCAAAATGGATAAAGAAATTTAATCCTGGACCTATTTCTAGACAAGCTGCCATACTATTCTGCTTACCTGCTCCTGAAATGTGGACTGTTGCAATACTCGGTCCCTCACGAACGATTTATCAGTAACATTTGTCAATAAAATGGTACTTCAATTTAACATATTTAATATATTAAATACTATCTGCAAACATAATTAAGAAATATTCTTTACTTACATCATCTAAAGCCTTGGACTGTATGTAGTTAAAATATGGGAATTCCTTGAATATATTTCTAAACTGATCAGCTTAAGATCATATTCAAACCATTCAGTTAAGAATGTAAAACGTCTTTCTTTTCTTTTAACTGAAAATAACAGCCGCTTTATTAAAATCTAAATAAAGAATTTCCACTGATGCAAACATGTCAGGCGGTTCCCAAAATGTAACTCAAATGATTTGACGGTTTCAGTTCAATTCCTTGTGGACAGCAGTCCACTTTACAAAACCCCCACATCAGTAACTTTTAGAAATGTATCAGTAGAGACTAAGAACTAAAAGGAAAACGGAATAATCCTTAGAGTTATTCCCTCTGAAGAGAGACTGAAACTCTCTTTTACTTCACAAAACATGTATAGGAGGGTGAAATAGAGCATTCACTGCTTGTCCATGCCTACTCTGTGAAGAGAGAGTGAGAGCACATATCAGATTCAAAAGCATTAAACTGATGAACATTTTTTAAAAACACGGTTTCAAAACCCCTACTTCAAATTTATTTTTTAAAAATACATAAACAAATCAATGTCATGCTGTTTTCTTCATTTTGTATTTGTAGCTTAATGCTTTTTTACTTTTCTCCACAAAACACATATGCATACACACACACAAGAGGGGAGGATGCCCAGAAAAGCCAAGGAGCGGAAAAAGTGCAAAAGCAGACGTAGGTACGGTCCAGTTAAATAAATACACATGTAATGGGCTTCAAATATAGTCTCTTAAAACTAACAGCAATTTTTTTCAACTCTGATTAGTATATACAGCACTGTTATTGTTATTGTATATTTTCAAACAACAAAAATAACAGGTTTAGTTTTTTTCAATATTGTTTTTATTCTGAGAACTAGTTGAAGGAAAACACCAAAGAAGAAAAGGAAACATCAATCAATATGTAAGAGTAATCAAAGACAGAGTAAAGAAGAGTATGTAATGCTGATTGAGTGTTTAGGAAAATAAGGGCCAAAATTTAAAAAAATGGATACTTAAGATTATGTAATAATCTGTTTGAAAAAGAGGTTAGAATCCAGCAGTTTTCACTTACATCATCAGATCCACTGACACCTCAGTGGTTTTGAAGTCTGGACACTTAGTTGCCTAATTATGGATCTGAGAAGCCTAATTTTAGGCACTCATTTTTGAAAATGTTTAGCTTAGGAGTGTGTCAGAGGATTAGAAAACAAATATTAAAGAACTAAAGATGGCAAAAGTGAAACACATCTATATGCTAATTCGCTTCAGCTTTATTTGAAGTTTTATATTTGGATTGGGTAAATACCTGTATTTTATACTGATAATTTAAATGTATCATTTTTATAACAAAGTATGAGTATATGATCTAAGAATAAATTGCTCAGGCAATGAATAATTATCATTCCATTGTCCTATTTTCACTATGTTTTAGAGGTACCAAGCATAAAGAATATTTTACCTTTTGATTCCCAGATTTTGTTTGGAATGAAAAGTCATACTGTAAAATACATGTTTTATGTTTTAAATATAATCCAGTTACAGCAAGTAAAAGGATACGGATTTCTGTAACAGCCCTCAAAAACCCCAAATCATTTTCTCCAGTACCTAAAGAAACCAAAAAACAGATTTATAAGAACTGACACTGTTTTCTACCAATAACCTTTACAAATTATTTTCCTAAATCTTATATATGCATCCTTTGGAGAGTTTCAGGCTTGTAACTGGACATAGGGTGATATGGGAAGATTTGACAGCTGAGAGAGGGAAGTCGTGGGGTTGTCACTAGGAGGGATCTGTACAGGCTTCCACAGCTTGTGGGGAGGGGAAGGTCACAAACTTGTCATGGAGGGTTTAGCAGTAGGGAGAGAGGTTAGCCACTTGTTACTATAAGGGATACATGAATATGCATTCCCCTTAACACCCTTTGTTGATTATAGCTCATTTTGTCTTTGTGAATTTGTTATTCCTATCACATTATACTGAACTCTGTTATTTCTTTTGTGCATTTTTATACGATTTCCTTTTAATTTACAGGCTTTTAAAAATTTCCCTGATGCAACCACAATAGATCATTTATTTATTTTCCTAGATTTCCTTTACATAAGGAATTAACTTTTTACTATGTCTTGCTTCTGAAGCTTTCAACTATTCTATATCTTTTTTCCACAAGCATCCCTGTTCATGGGCCTTACGCACCAACTCAATCCTTTATTCTTCAATGCAAAACTCACCGTAATTTCAATGGGGGTTATGTGTATAGAAAGGCTACAGGATTAAGACCATGTAGTCTTTAAGTTATACTTTCCTTCATAACACCAAGGTGTAGAAAGGGCTTATGAGCCACACAAATTACTACAAAACAGAGCCGTTCATTAAGATGTATTATGCCATCCCATCATGTGAACATGCGTTTGTATCAGTACAAAAATTAAAAATGTAGGTACTATACAAATGGAAGAGCCTGTAATAAGGGACCACAAAATACAGAAGCATTCAGTGAAATTTTTGAAGTTTCTTGCTAGGGTGACCAGATGTCCCAATTTTATAGGGACAGTCCCAATTTTGGGGTTTTTCTTATACAGGCTCCTATTACCCTCACTCACTGTCCCGATTTTTCACACTTGCTGTCTTGGTCACCCTATCTCTTGCAGGCAGGCAAGAAGTCTACATCCATCTACTATTTTCAAAAGGTTTATAAAACAAGTACAGACATTAACTGAAACATTTATATTTTGCCACAGTGAAGTGTGAATTTTACAAATCAATGTTTCTAAAAATAGCATTAAATTTAACACTGATGTACTATATTACGTTGTTTTCCCATTATATCAGAATCAATATTTCTGATTCAAACTGACTCTTTACATACTTCTTCTTAGCCCTTTTTTAAAGTTGGCAAACCAAACAAAAATAAATATTAGAACACAGAAACCCTAAATAGTGTCAGATAGCCATGCACAGTTAGACTTGTAATGAAGACAGGCCCTAAAGCATTTTGTCTTTACCTCAAGATCCTGCATAGCTTAGTTTTTATCTGCATCTCTACTGTCTCCTACCTACTCAACTACTAACATCACCTTTTGGTCTACCTTTTTCCTCACTTCATTCTAACCAAATTACATAGCTAATATCCCCATTATTTCCTTCAACTATTCTTGCCTCTCCATCATCTTCCATGAAGTCCCCTTCACCTAGAACTCCCCTTTATACAGGCATGTCGAATCTTATGCAAGGGTTCCATTCCGCAGTTACTGCGTAAAGCGGAAATCGCATATACTGAAACTATCATCGAGTTCAATGGCGGGCGAAATTGCCCGCACTTCCGGTTGAGTTTTTCAATTGCTGTTTTTCTTTTTTTTTTTTTTTTTTTTTTTTTTTCTGTTTTTGCCGATCGCGTAAAGCCAAATTCACGCATGTTAAATGTGCCTAAGATGCGACTCGCCTGCACTTCCAACATCTCTGAGTATCTCTTTAAATCCTACTTTTCAAGGAAGGCTTATGGTTTTCTATTAATTATCAATTAGGGCTGTCGATTAATCACAGTTAACTCACATGATTAACTTCAAAAAAGTAATCGCAATTAAAAAAATTATTTGTGATTAATCATAATTTTAATTACACTGTTAAACAATAGACTACCAACTGAAATTTATGAAATATTTTTGGATTTTTTCTACATTTTCAAATATATTGATTTCAATTACAATGCATAATACAAAGTGTACACTGCTCTCTTTATATTACTATTTTTATTATAATGTTTACAGTGCAAATATTTGTAAACAAATGGTATTTTTCAGTTTACCTCATACAAGTGCTGTATTGCATTTTCATAATAAATAAGTTGCACTTTACAAATTTAGGGGGGTTTTTTTGGTTACATAACTGCACCCAAAAACAAAATAATGTAAAACTTTAGAGCAGAGGTTCTCAAACTTTTTTTGATGGGACACCCTTTGAAAATATTTCAGGCTGTGATGCCCCCCACCCCATACCATGCCAGCCTTACTTCTGCACTGCTTGTGGAAGTGGCACAGCCTTCAAATCTGGGTGCCCAGCCCACAGTCACTGTTCTTTGGACACCCAGCTCTGACAGCCTTGGTCTGTCAGCCCCTTGCAGGGCTGACAGATGGATCCTCAGCTTATGTGGGGACTGACAGCTTGCAGCACCGTGTAATAACCTCACAACCCCCTGAAGGATCAGGACCCCCGCAACCCACTTGAGAACCCCTACTTTAGAGCCTACAAGTCCACACAGTCCTGTTTCTTGTTCAGCCAGTCGTTAAATAAAAAACTTTGTTTACATTTACGGGAGATAATGCTCTCCACTTCTTATTTACAATGTCACTAGAAAGTGGGAACAGGCATTTGCATGGGACTTTTAAGAATATAAGAACATAAGAATGGCCAAATTGGGTCAGACCAAAGGTCTATCCAGCTCAGTATCCTGTCTACTGATACTGGCCAATGCCAGGTGCCATGGAGTGAGTGAACCTAACAGAAAATGATCAAGCGATTTCTCTCCTGCCATCCATCACCATGCTCTGACAAAAAGAGACTTAGGACACCATTCCCTACCCATCCTGGCTAATAGCCATTAATGGACTTAACCTCCATGAATTTATCCGGTTCTCTTTTAAACCCTGTTATAGTCCTAGCCTTCACAACCTCCTCAGCCAAGGAGTTCCACAGGTTGTCTGTGCGCTGCGTGAAGAATAACTTCCTTTTGTTTTAAACCTGTTGGCCATTAATTTCATTTGGTGGCCACTAGATCTTTTATTAGGTGAAAAAGGGAATAATTTTTCCTTATTCACTTTCTTCACACCACTCATGATTTCATACACGTCTATCATATCCCCCATTAGTCTCCTCCTTTACAAGCTAAAAATTCCTAGCCTCTTTAATCTTTCCTCATATGGGAGCTGTTCTAAACCCCTAATCATTTTAGGTTCCATTCTCTGAACCTTTTCTAATGCCAGTGTATCTTTTTTGAGATGAGAAGACCAGATATGCATGCAGTATTCAAGATTTGAGGGCAACATGCATTTATAAGAGGGCAATAAGATAGTCTCCGTCTTATTCACTATCCCTTTTTTAATGATTGCTACCATTCTGTTTGCTTTTTTTGACTGCCATAGCACACTGTGAGGATGTCTTCAGAGAAGTATCCTTAATGACTCCAAGATCTTTTTCCTGAGTAGTTGTAACTAAATTAGCCCCTATCATATTGTATGTATAGCTGCGGTTATTTTTTCCAATGTGCATTACTTTACATTTATCCACATTCAATTTGCCATTTTGTTGCTCAGTCGTTTAGTTTTGTGTTCTTCACAGTCTGCTTTAGTCTTAATTATCCTGAGCAGTTTAGTATCATCTGCAAACTTTCCAACCTCACTGTTTACCCATTTTTCCAAATCATTTATGAGTAAGCAGAATAGGATTGGTCCTAAGGCTGACTCTGGGGGAACACCATTAGTTACCCCTCTCCATTCTGAAAATTTACCATTTATTCCTACTGCTTTTTCCCCTGTCTTTTAACCGGTTCTCAGTCCATGAAAGTATCTTCCCTCTTATCCTATGACAACTTAACTTACATAAGAGCCTTTGGTGAGGGATCTTGTGAAAGGTTTTCTGGAAATCCAAGTACACTATGTCCCCTGGATCCCCCTTGTCTACATGTCTGTTGACCCCTTCAAGGAACTCTAATAGATTAGTAAGACATGATTTCCCTTTACAGAAACCATGTTAACTTTTGCCCAACAATTCATGTTCTTCTATGTGTTTGACAATTTTATATTTTACTGTTGTTTTAACTAATTTGCCCGATTCTGACATTAGACTTACCGGTCTGTAATTGTCGGGATCACCTCTAGAGTTCTTTTAAAATATCTGCATTACATTAGCTATCTTCCAGTCACTGGGTACAGAAGCTGATTTAAAGGCAGGTCACAAACCATAGTTCATAGTTCCACAATTTCATATTGGAGTTCTTTCAGAACTCTTGGGTGAATACCATCTGGTCCCGGTTACTTGTTACAGTTAAGTTTGTCAATTAATTCCAAAACCTCCTCTAGTGACACTTCAATCTGTGACAATTCCTCAGCTTTGTCACCTACAAAAGATGGCTCAGGTTTGGGAATTTCCCTAACGTCCTCAGCTGTGAAGACTGAGGCAAAGAATTCATTTAGTTTCTGTGCAATGATTATCATTTTTAAGTCCTCCTTTTGTATCTTGATTGTCCAGGGGCCCCACTAGCTGTTTAGCAGGCTTCCTCCTCCTGATGTACTTAAAAAATATTTTGTTATTACCTTTTGAGTTTTTGGCTACCTGTTCTTCAAATTCCTTTTTGGCTTTTCTTATACATTTTTATACTTAATTTGGCAGCATTTATGCTCCTTTCTATATACCTTAGTAGGAGATGGCATTGCAAGGTATTTACGTGCCAGATACAATAAACATTCGTATGCCCCTTCATGCTTCGGCCACCATGCTTCGATGCTAATGATGCTTGTTAAAAAAATAATGCATTAATTAAATTTCTGAATGAACTCCTTGGGTGAGAACTATACGTCTCCAGCTGTGTTCTACCTGCATTCTGCCATATATTTCATGTTGTAATAGTCTCAGATGACGACTCAGCACATTGCTCATTTTAAGAATACTTTCACTGCAGATTTGATAAAAAGCAAAGGAAGTACCAATCTTGAGATTTCTAAAGACAGCTTCCACACTCGACCCAAGGTTTAAGAATCTGAAGTGCCTTTCCAAAATCTGCAATGGATAAGGTGTGGCGCATGCTTTCTTAAGTCATAAAAGAGCAACCCCTCAATGCAGAAACTACAGAACTCAAACCACCAGAAAAGAAAATCAACTTTCTGCTTCTGGCATCTGACTCAGATGATGAAAATGAACATACATCAGTCTGCATTGCTTAGAACTGTTATCAAGCAGAACCTGTCATCAGCGTAGATATGCGTCCTCTGGATTGGTGGTTGAAGCATGAAGGGATATGTGACTCTTTAGTGATCTGGCACATAAATATCTTGAGATGATGGTTATAACAGTGCCACACAAATGCCTGTTCTAACTTCCAGATGGACTTGTATGCTCTAAAGTTTTACATTTCTTTATTTTTGAACACAATTATTATTTGTACATAATTCTACATTTGTAAGTTCAACTTTCTCGATAAAGAGACTGCACTACAG